>CM021246.1:10736019-11958603 GCA_010577795.1 Isatis tinctoria | reverse complement strand
GTTTTGCTTAGCTAATAAAATAAGAAAGCAGAAAAAACAATACCTTTCAGAAGCTGAATCCAGTCCCGGCTTAGAAAATTGCCGGGTCTTGGGCTAAACTCTAAAACTGGACCCTTTATTTATATTATGTCAATATAATATTACAAAAATGCAGTTACAAAAAAATGTTACAAAACTGATCTAATGATCCTCTTTGCTTTTCTAATTTTTCTTGTTCCTCTTTTCGTCTTTTTCTGTTATCATTCCCACAAAACACCTGATAAGAAATAACAATACGTCTAATAGATGGATAAAAACGAGAACCCAATGTTCCGAGAAACACCGATTGCTCTTCACTGAGAATCACAACAGAAAACTCAGGGATACTTCTCTTTCTGGAAAACTCAGAGAGAGAGAAAGTTTACACGATAACTTTTAGACAAAACAGAATAATGAGAAAGCTAAAGCAAAATTTGTTTAATAATGAAAAGGGAAAACGCGTGACCGCCATTCTGTTGCTCGTGGGTGACGTAGCTGATGACGTTTCTTATTTATCAATATTTCGTAACAGATCTCCCTGCTCAAAGCAACCTTGACCTCAAGGTTGAAACTCTGGAAAGCGCTTGAGCAGAGTGTAAAGAAGCTCCCAAATAGCCTCATCTTCTGGATGTCCTTTCCATTTGACCAAAACTTGTGTAGCTGCCTTGCCTTGGTGTTTGACCATTTTCCGGTCCAGGATTAATTCAGGTTCCTTATGCACTGTATCACCAACTGAATCTGGTAAAACTGTAAAGGTCACAACATTTCCCACTCTGATCTTAAGCTGAGACATGTGAAAGACCGGATAGATTTGCGAAGACTCTGGCAAACGTAGCTTATATGCCACTTCTCCACACTGATCAATGATCTCAAATGGACCATAGTATTTTGGAGCTAGCTTGTCATTGGATCGCATCACAACCGACTGTTGTCTGTAGGGCTGAAGCTTGACGTAAACCCAATCCCCAACTTCAAAGTGGCGTTCTGTTCGGTGCTGGTCAGTGAGAGCCTTCATACGATGTTGGGCACGAAGGAGGTGAAACTTCAAGAGCAGAGTCATCTTCTCTCGTTCTTCCAATGACCTAGAAACAACAGCCACCTTACTCTCTCCTGGTAAATAAGGAAAATGAATTGGAGGAGCTTGCCCATACATAGCTTCGAAGGGTGTCATCTGAATGGCCGAGTGAAAAGATGTGTTGTACCAGTATTCTGCCAAAGAAAGCCAACGACTCCACAGTTGAGGGCGTTCACTGCACATGCAGCGGAGGTAAGTCTTCAAACCGCGGTTCACCACTTCAGTCTGTCCGTCACTTTGAGGATGATATGCAGAAGAGTGGTTCAGAGCAACACCTTGGAGAGTAAACAATTCAGTCCAAAAATCACTGAGGAAAATGGAGTCGCGATCACTGACAATGGAACGTGGCAACCCGTGCAGTTTGAAGACGTTATCAAGGAAAGCTTGAGCGACAGAAGATGCTGTATAAGGGTGACTCAGAGCCACAAAATGAGCGCCTTTGCTCAAACGGTCTTCGACCACGAGTATAACAGACTTTCCGTGTGAGGGAGGGAGGCCAGTAATGAAATCCAAGGAAATATCTGTCCATAATTCTTCTGGAATGGGTAGAGGTTGTAAGAGCCCAGGTGAAGCCACTGTCTCGGATTTACAGCTCTGACATACATGACAGCCACGTATGTATGCTTGTATGTCTTTTGGCATGCCCTTCCAATAAAAAATACTCTTAACCCTTTGGCGAGTGACTTCAATGCCAGAATGACCACCACCACTAGCACTGTGGAGCCAATCTAAGATCTCTTTCCGCAAAGCAGAGTCGTTGGGTACCACGAGCTTACTTCTCCGACGTAAGATGCCTTGAGACCAAGAATATTGACTCTTCGCATGAGGGTTCTGATGCAGAGTCATCAAAACAGTTTGAATGGTTATATCACCTTCATATGCCTCCTTGATCTGTTGCATGAGATCACATTCCAGAACCGAGAGAGCCATGTGAAGCACCTCAGAACCATTGACACGAGATAAGGCATCTGCGACAACATTATCTTTCCCTTGCCTATACTGAATCTCGTAGTCGAATTCCAACAACTTAGGCAACCATTGCTGCTGAATGGGCGTGTTCAAACGCTGCTCCAACAGGTATTTGAGGCTTCGCTGATCCGTCCTGATAATGAAATGAGTAGATAAGAGGTAGTGTCTCCATTTCTGAACCGCAAACACAACAACAAGCAGCTCCTTTTCGTAGATAGACAAGAGAAGCTGTTTACCTTTGAGATGGCGACTAATGTAAGCGAGTGGGTGTCCCTCCTGCATGAGAACAGCGCCAATGACCTGCCCGCAAGCGTCAGTCTCCACAACGAATTGGACATCAAACCGAGGGAGTGCCAACACCGGAGCCTCGCATAATGCCTTTTTTAAGATCAGAAAGGCTGACTCCGCTTCTTCTGACCACAAGAAACAGTCTTTTTTGGTGAGATCAGTAAGTGGCCTCGCAAGAGAGCCAAAACCTTTAATGAAACGCCGATAGTACCCTACGAGGCCGAAGAATCCGCGTAGTTGTTTCAGTGTTTTTGGTACCGGCCAGTCTTGGACAGCTCGCATTTTAAGAGGATCGGTAGAGACTCCAGAAGCCTGGATGTAGTGGCCAAGATACTCCACCCTATCCGTGGCAAAGCTACACTTGCTTCTTTTGGACAACAAGTGATTCTGTCTCATTAAGGTAAATACAGCTTGTAAATGTTCCACATGAGCATCCACCGATGAGCTGTATATCAATATATCAACGAAAAAAATCAGGACGCATTGGCGAAGTAATGATTGAAACACCGAGTTCATGAGTCCTTGGAATGTGGCAGGAGCGTTGGTAAGCCCAAAGGGCATCACCACATATTCAAAGTGACCACTGTGAGTCTTAAAAGCTGTCTTATGGATATCCTCGGTTGCCATACGGACCTGATGGTAGCCAGCTCTTAAGTCAATCTTGGAATAGACAGATGATCCGCCTAATTCGTCCAACAAATCATCAATGAGAGGAATGGGAAATCTATCCTTCACAGTTAATGCGTTGAGTCCCCTGTAATCCACACAAAGCCTCCACGATCCATCTTTCTTTTTAACCAATACAACCGGAGAGGCATAAGAGCTGGAGCTAGCTTGTATAGTGCCGGCTGTGAGGAGCTCCTTCACCATCTTATCACTCTCATCCTTTTGGTGTAAGGCATAACGGTAAGGTCTTTGATTCACAGGATTTGCACCAGTAATCAATGGAATGCGATGATCATGGGTGCCTCGAAACGGAGGAAGTGATGTTGGTTCTTCAAAAATGTCTGCATATTCCCTTAACAACCCCTGAATCGCCATATTGTCAGTCTCTGTAGCTGCTGTGGTTTCTAGAGAAAAGAACTCGATAGGTGTTGCCTCAGAGATCTCCTGAACATTTATCAAAGCCATGTCAGTTGTAGTATCCAGTTTCTTATTCAGCTGTTCTGCCTTGATAGCCCGGACTGAATCCCTTTCAACCCCGTGGAGCAAGACGCGCTTGTTATGAGGCATCTTAAATCTCATAGTGAGCTCGCGGAAGTCCCATGTAATAGGTCCCCACTGATGTAACCATTCCACGCCCAATACCATATCACACTTATCGAGAGGCAATACCATAAAGTTGGCAGTGAAGACTGTGTTCTGAAACTCCCAACTCAACTGTTCCACTTTCTCCACTGCATGAACTGTACGACCATCTGCCACTTCAACCCTCGCAATATTGATGGAGATGCGTTTACATTTGATTAACGAGGCAGCCTTCTCATCTATGAAATTATGAGTGGATCCTGAATCAATCAACGCAAACAGAGAGCGTTTCTTATGAACAGCTTTAACACGCATCGTTTGGTAACCAGTGATACCATTCATAGCATTCATAGAGATGTGTACCACCTGATCAGACGGTGGAGCTGGGGCTACATATTTGGAGATACCACTCGATTCTTCCAGGTCAGTGTCATCAACATCCATAGAGAATAACTGTGTCTTCTTGTGCTGAAGATAGTGATCGGGTGTATATTTTTCGTCACAGAAATAGCAGAGTCCTGCGGCACGTCGTTTACTCATTTCCTCTTGAGATAGAAAATGTTTTGGACGTTGCTCGCATGGCTTGTCCTTGATAGCAAGCTGCGTGGTTTTGTTTTCCCCCTCACGTCTCACTGGCAAATGACTCTTTGCTTGGACTGGAGCCTTAACTAGAGGCACGATCGGTGAAGCAGGACCCGTAGGATGAGCCTGTTCATAGAGTCTTCCCAACACCAAACATTCTCGCACTGAGTGGGGTTGAAACATTCTGATATGCATCTGAGTATCCAAGCGTAATCCAGCCAAGTAAGTACTAACAAGGTAAGCTTCAGAGAGATTTACCCTATTACGGATCAGCTCAAACTTTCCATGGTACTCCACGATGCCATTTGTCTCTTGAAGTTGCTTGAGCTCTGAGACCGGATCGTCCAAGACATCTTCAAAACGCTCCTGAAGCAAGGTTTTGTATGTGCGCCAGTCGTGCAAAATACCCGGAGCAAGCTCAGATTGCATCATCGATTGGTGCCAAGCAGAAGCGAGGCCATCAAAGTGAACCGAGACCATACCTACTTTCAGGTCGTCAGGGGTATGATCCATGGTGAAGACTTGTTCGGCTTTGATCAACCACTCCTTCATCTTGGTTCCGTCAAAACACGGAAAATCGATCTTGGCGAGACGATAGACCGAGCTCGTCCTGCCACGATCATGAGGCATAAACGATTGGAATCTCCCCATCTGGTTCTGTGGTTCCGAGCTGGTGGGAGCTCCCTGCTGAGATTGGTGAATCTGAAGATTTTCGATCATATCGGAGAGAGTTTGCTTGTTCTGCACGGCAAGCTTCTCGCTGATCTTGTTCATCTGCACTTCGATCTGTTCAGCCAAGCGATGAACGAGTTTTTCTTCAAGCTCAGTAACGATGGCTTCCTTCTCCTTCAACAACGCTTGTGATCTGGTTTCCGTCATGGTCCGAGAAAAGACAGTGCTCTGATACCTTTGATAAGAAATAACAATACGTTTGATAGATGGATAAAACGAGAACCCAATGTTCCGAGAAACACAGATTACTCTTCACTGAGATTCACAATAGAAAACTCAGGGATGCTTCTCTTTCTGGAAAGCTCAGAGAGAGAGAGAGAAAGTTTACACGATAACTTTTACACAAAACAGAATAATGAGAAAGCTGAAGCAAAGTTTGTTTAATAATGAAAAGGGAAAACGCGTGACCGCCATTCTGTTGCTCGTGGGTGACGTAGCTGATGACGTTTCTTATTTATCAATATTTCGTAACACGGACACGCTTGTCTCTGAATCAAAATCTAATCTGGTGTTAATGAGGGGTCTTGAAATCTGTAAGGAGTCAACATAATCAGGATGGTGTTTATGGGTTGGAAAACCCTGTTTTGACCTTAATGAAATCAACCGAATGAATAGGATATTTAAATCAACCAAACCCAAAATTGAATCACGATTTGTCTCTCTCTCCTCCAAACCCGATTTGTCTCTCTCCTCCTTTATTCTTTCTCTCTCCTCGTTTATTCTTGCTGCTGACAGCTCCTCAAACAGAAACCAAAATCGATACAGATCCTGTTATTCTTCTCTGTCATTCCTCTGCCTCTCTCTCTCCTTGTCGCTGTGTTTCCCGATAGAAGTAAGAAGAACGAAAGTGTGTTTTCCGACAGAAGCAAGAGGAACGAAAACAAAAGAATCTCTTTTTGTTCTTCTTTGTCCCCACTGAAAGCTTCTTCTCTGTTAAGGTTTGTTCTTCCTCTCTCTGTCGTTCTTCTTCTTCTTCTTCTTCTTCCTTTCTATATGTCGTTAGTCTTCTTCTTCTTCCTCTCTCTATGTCGTTCTTGTTCATTATGTATCCGTTTTCGGCTTACTTAACATTTTTCGATGTGTAATCGCATTCAGTAGCGTGTGACATTAATACAACAGATTGTATAGCTTGAATTGTGAAATCGAAGTGGATAGAGACGATATGATAACTGGTACAACTGAAACAATGAGAACAAATAGAACAATTGGTACAAATGAGTAATCGATACAACTAGTATAATTAGTATTAGTAGTAAATGGGTACAATTAGAGCAATCTGTCCAAATGGTACAATTCGGATAATTATGTTAATGGTTCAACTAGTATAGTTAGGACAACTGTCTACTAGAACAACATGCGTAACTAGTACAACTAGAATGGATTGCGAGTATTGTGAATGGTACAACTAGTATAACCGGTAATGGGAACAAATAGAACAATTGGTACAAATGAGTAATCGATACAACTAGTATAATTAGTATTAGTCGTAAATGGGTACAATTAGAGCAATCTGTCCAAATGGTACAATTCGGATAATTATGTTAATGGTTCAACTAGTATAGTTAGGAAAACTGTCTACTAGAACAACATGCATAACTAGTACAACTAGAATGGAGTGTGAGTAGTGTGAATGGTACAACTAGTATAACTGGTACAACTATTTCGTTATAATGATGTTTACTGATTGTTTTCAGGGAACAATGGATAGTGTTCGTGGGACGGTCATACATTTTGATTATGGGGGATATTATTCAGATGGAGTGGTATGGAATCATAAAGATGATAATACTTTTAGTATTGTGATGAAAGGAACTCTGGAGGATGTCACTTATGATCGGCTGGTTGATAGAATATGTAGGAAGCTTATGGTTGATGCAACGAGGACGAAGCTTCAGCTGAGTTACGTTCCACTGATTGTGCATCCTAAAAGCCCATCATACATCGTGGATGATGAAGATGTGTTAGGATATCTGATGGAAGTTAATCACGATGAGTGTAGGAGTCTTTTGCATGTGGAACACATTGAAGTTGTGTTGGAAAAGGAGATTAGTCAGTTTATTTTTACGAATGAGGAACTGCATAGTGATGCTAGAGTAGATGATGATGATATTATTGCAGCTGGTGATGGTAGAGTAGAAGATGATCGTATTGTTGCTGGAGGTGAATTGGTGATTGTTCCTCCGAGGTCAGATACAGATAATTATTTCATGTTTAACTCCGGTGATGTTGACGTGACTCCGATTGAACGAGGAGTGGTTGAAAGGGAAGATGGTATGAATTTGATCATTGGTCAACAATTTAATAGTAAGGAGGAAATCAAAGAGCTAGTGCAGAGAGCTATGTATCAAGAGTGTTTTGAGAGTAGATTGGTGGAATCCAGACATAGGGTTTATGTGCTGAAATGTCATGGAGCTGGTTGCAAATGGCATGTAAGAGTTTCAAAGCCTAAGGATTCGAATATATTTTCGGTTGTAACATATCAGAAGATGCATACATGCTCTCGGTTAGATATGATTACAGTCAAAAGTAAAACGAAAGCCACACGAGGTTTGGTTGCATCTGTGCTGCATGAGGATTACCCGGGTTCGTTCAAAACTCCAACTGCAAAAGAACTTGTAGGCTTGGTTCAAAGAAGAGTTGGTGTTCAAGTTTCCTATTCTACCGCTTGGAGAGGGAAAAGGAAAGCTACTAATGATGTGCGTGGTAGCCCCGAGGAGGGTTTCTATTTTCTTCCTTCTTACTTGCACATGTTAAAGAGGATGAACCCTGGTACAGTGACAAAAGTGGAAGTGGATGAGCAACAACGGTTTAAGTATCTCTTCATCACTGTAGGAGCTTGCATTGAAGGGTTTAGGTCAATGAGAAAAGTCATCATTATCGATGGAACTCACCTGAAAAATGCATATGGTGGAGTGCTTGTAATTGCATGTGCCCAAGATCCAGATCGACACCATTATCCTCTTGCTTTTGGGGTGGTTGATGCTGAGAAAGATGATAGTTGGAGGTGGTTTTTGAACATGTTGAAAACACAAATTCCGGATGATCCAGAGCTTGTTTTTGTTTCTGATAGACATCAAAGCATTATAAAGACGGTACATGAAGTTTATCCAAAATCTGCGCATGGATATTGCATATTTCATTTGTCTCAGAATGTTAAAGGAAAGGTTCGGTTTAGGAGAGACAGATGTGCTCAGAGGTTCTGAGAATGCGCTCAAGTTTACGAAAATTCTGAGTTCAGTCGCCTCTATAATGATTTCAGAAACAGTTACGGAACCATTGTTGCTCAGTATATAGACGAAAGTTTCCACTTAAGCAGATGGGCAAGAAGCCATTTTCCTGGAGAGAGGTATAACATAGACACTACTAATTGTGTTGAATCAATGAACAATGTTCTGTTAGAGGCAAGGAAGTTGTGGCTACTACCAATGATTGATGTGATATTGGGAAAGATTATTGAGTGGTTCAATAAGTATCGGAACGAAGCTGCAAAAGTACCAGAGAGTCAAGTACTAGTGCCGTATGTGAAGAAAGATTTGGACGCCATGTGCCCAGCTGCAAAGATGTTAACTGTCATTGAGCTGAATAGCTTTCATCAAGAGTACAATGTGGAAGATGTTGATGGGAAAGGATATTTTGTTGACTTGAGAAATAAAAGTTGTTACTGTAACCATTTCGACATCGACAGATACCCATGTGTGCATGCGTTAGCTGTCATCAACTGGATTACGGAACACAGAAACGCGCAGATTGATATAGCTGACTATTGCTCGAAATATTACTTAATGCAGCAGTGGACAATGGCGTACAGCAGGACTATTTATCCAGTACCTCATCATTCTACTTGGGATGATATTACACAAGATATTCTTGATGAGATTGTCTTACCTAAACATTATGATCCAAAGAAAGGTAGACAACAAGTAACAAGACACCCATCCGTTGGAGAAGCTCGAAAGAAAAAGAAGAATCCACAACACTCTTGGTTGGGACCATCCGGTGGAGTTGAGAGCTCGAGATGTTGATTATTTGTGTTTTTATTGTTGTACCTTTGTAACACTTATTTGTACTTGGATCTTTGTAAAACTTATTTGTGTTGTTGTTCTTGTACGTCTGTAAGACTTGTTTGTGGTTTTAAGATTTATTTTCAGGTACAACAGGTTCGGCACGTTCAACTAAGTACAAACAAGCCATGTTCGGGTTTATAAGTTTTGGTACAACTAGGACCACAAGTAGTAGACTAACTGATAGTTCTACTTGGAGCACATGACTTGAGTGGTACAATTAGTACTATTCGTCCAAGTAGTACTAGTAGTACAATCAGAACTTGTGGTACTACAGCTATTTGAGTAGTTGTTCGGATAGTTCTAGTTGTTGTGATAGTTGTAGTTGTACGATTTGAAAAACTGAAGTTGCGTAAAATGATTGATTTATAAACATGTTTCCATACCAAATATGACAGTAAAACATCTGAATTTTACCTAAAATAGATAATGGAAGTTGAATTTTTGGAATTGGTTTCATGAACATCACATGGTTGTAAATGCCTTATACTTTTATAGTTTTTTTTGAAACATAGCCA
Organism: Isatis tinctoria; assembly: GCA_010577795.1. NCBI lineage: Eukaryota > Viridiplantae > Streptophyta > Magnoliopsida > Brassicales > Brassicaceae > Isatis > Isatis tinctoria. The sequence continues at coordinate 11,949,112 of CM021246.1, read as the reverse complement.
AACTAAATCGGCCAATGTGTAAAATAGTATATTTAAAAAAGTTTTGGTCTGAGATGATGTTAAATGTAGTTTATATAGTAATTGTTTAAAGTACAACTCGAAAATTTAATTTAAACTTGAGTACAACTCAATAAAACAATAAAATGGCCTAAGTACAACTCGTAAACTGGTACTACTAGGAGCCAAAAAGACGGCGCTCCTGTCTCGGAAGTCGTCACGTGAATTGAAAGTTGGCGCACGTGACTCGAGTGGTACAATTAGTACTACTCGTCCAAATTGTACTAGTAGTACAATCAGAACTTGTGGTACTACAGCTATTTAAGTAGTTGTTCGGATAGTTCTAGTTGTTGTAATAGTTCTAGTTGTACGATTTGAAAAACTGAAGTTGCATAAACTGATTTAAATTTGATTTCTAAACATGTTTCCATACCAAATATGGCAGTAAAACTTCTGAATTTTACCTCAAATATATAACGGAAGTTGATTTTTTGGAATTGGTTTCATGAACATCACATGGTTCCATGAATTGCCTTATACATTTAAAGTTTTTTTTTGAAACATAGCCAAACTAAATCGGCCAATGTGTAAAATAGTATTTTTTAAAAAAAATTTGGTCTCAGATGATGTTAAATGTAGTTTATATAGTAATTGTTTAAAGTACAACTCGAATATTTAATTTAAACTTGAGTACAACTCAATAAAACTATAAAATGGCCTAAGTACAACTCCTCACAAACCAGTACAACTCGTAAACTGGTACTACTAGGAGCCAAAAAGACGGCGCACGTGAATTGAAAGTCAGCGCACGTGACTCGAGTGGTACAATTAGTACTATTCGTCCAAGTAGTACTAGTAGTACAATCAGAACTTGTGGTACTACAGCTATTTGAGTAGTTGTTCGGATAGTTCTAGTTGTTATGATAGTTCTAGTCGTACGATTTGGAAAACTGATGTTGTGTATGATTTAAATTTGATTTCTAAACATGTTTCCATACCAAATTTGCCAATAAAACATCTGACATCAGAACACATAACCAAAAAAACATAAGTTAATATTTAAGTTTTGGCATTCGCAAGCAACATAAGTTTAGAAAATAGAAACATAAGTTTAGAAACTAGAAACATAAGTTTTGAAAAAAAAAACCACCACCACAATCACTCAGCAACAAAAGGACTCTTCATAACATAGGAAGCTTTTATGATCCTCTTTGGCCTAGGAGATCTAGCCTTCTTAATCCATCTTTGGCCTAGGAGATCTGGCCTACGAGTTTTCGGCTGTGGAGTTTCCTGACCTTGCAAAAAAACAAAATCATAATATGTATGTGTAAGTTTTTTATGTAAAAATCTTACTGTAAAAATCAATGACAATTGCTTACCAAATAACTCATCCGCAGACTTATCTTGCTGACTATCCAAAGGTGCAGCTTCTGTAGTCACTGCATCATAGAAAACTGCAAGAGGTTCAACAAAAAAATTTCCATTTTCATTTATTGAAGCTGACAAGTTTAATAATTTTACCAGGAGTCTCAGGAGGTTGAGTTGTTTGAGTAGGAGGAGAAGATGGAGGTTAAGTTAAGTCTGTATCTTGAGTTGATTGACTCGGTTGAGTCAGCTCAGCTACAATATCATATCATCAGGATAAACCTATGTTAAACCGAGATTTGAAATTTAAAATCCCAATTTAAATAGAACCATTTCTTACCAAAAATAACATCGGCAAACTTTTTCGCTGCAGCCTCCTCCTCTTTCTTCTCGGCAGCTTCTTTTTCTGCAGACGAACCTACACCATAGAAACAATGTGTTAATGTATTCAAAAATCAATATATACTACTTCTCTTACTGTTACTAAAACTAATATTCCTAGTTGTCCTACTAATACCACTCTAGTAATTGTACTTGTCCTAATTTTACCAACAATAATGGTCCTAATAGTTCTACTACTACCAACGAGTAGTTATACTAACCATCAGGCTCCTCGATCAGAGGCTGTTTGTCTTCACCCGATTTCTCAGCCTTCTCAGCCGCAGCCTCCGGTTGAGTCTCTTCACTGGAACACTCTCCTCCAGCTGCAGCAGCCTCTCTCTCGGCTGCCTTCTCCTCGGCAGCCTGTTCCTCCGCTGCCTCTGTCTGTGCTCTCTTCGCACGAACCTCTGCAGCCTTCAGGCGATACATCTCCTGCATGGTTGCATACTTCTCTTTTTCATATGCTGCCTTCTTCGCTGCTGCATTATTCTCTGCAGCCTTCTTCGCTTCTGCATTATTCTCTGCAGCCTTCTCCTCTACAGCTTTATTCGGTCCAGCCAACTTCTCATCAATCTCTTTTCGCTGTTTAAGATACAGCTCACTCAAGTCTTTGTAGGCTTTTTCTCCCTCAGCTGTCAACGTGTTCGCTCGTTTCTTCTTGGCAGCCTCTATCTGCTCCAAAAAAGTAAGCTTCTCACCCTTTTTCACCATCTCCTCCTCTGCTAAATATTTCGCTGCAGCCTCCTTCTCGGCAGCTTCTTTCTCCGCAGTCTCCTTGGCAGCTGCCTCTTTCTCCTCCTCTGCTTTCTTCGCTGCAGCCTCCTTCTCCTCCGCTTCTTTTTTCTTTGCAGCCTCGTTCTCCTCCTCTGCTTTCTTTGCTGCAGCCTCCTTCTCCTCCGCTTCTTTTTTCTTCGCAGCCTCGTTCTCCTCCTCTGCTTTCTTCGCTGCAGCCTCCTTCTCCTCCGCTTCTTTTTTCTTCGCAGCCTCGTTCTCCTCCTCTGCAGCCGCACCTACACCATAGAAAAAAATGTCAAAATGTATTCAAAACTCAATACACATTCTAGTTGTTCTAGTTGTCCTACTAATACCATTAGAATATTTCAATTTGTCCTACTGTTACCAACACTATAGTCCTACTTGTCCAAGTAATACACTTCCAATTGTTCTACTTGTCCTAATATTATCTACGCAACAGTCCTACTTATACTAATAATACCATTCCAGTTGTTCTACTTGTCCTACTATTACCTACGCAAAAATTCCTAGTTATCCTACTAATACCATTCCAGTTGTTCTACTTGTCATAATCTTACAACAAAAACATTTTAAGTAGAGATTTACCTTGTGCTGATGTTCCACTGGTTGCAAAAAAAGAGGGAGGCTCATAATCCATAAATGCTGCTGGATGAAGCTCATTTTCCACAGTTATCAACCTCTGGTTCATGAGCTTAACTTGCTCCTTAATTTCTTCGAGACTTGCCACCATTGGCTTCATCATCAATTCCATCATCCTCTTGATCTCTTCTTTCAACCCGCCTCCTACTTCCCTAAGCGTTGGCTCAACTACCCTTTCTGCTTCTTCTTCGTCTTCTACTTGGAGTGGCACCTCTTCTTCGTCTTCTACTTGGAGTGGCACCTCTTCTTCGTCTTCTATAGTTCGGTATTCAAGATCCCTCTTCAGGAGATCCTCCCACAGTATCTTCGCTTTGTCCGACAATAGTGCCTTGTTCCATCCGTCAACGATAGGGTCACACACGTCATCATCGTCCTTCAGCTCCACGTCGTCCAAAACTTCTTCATCCAAAACCTTCGACAGGAGTATCACCTCTCCTTCCGTGGGGACCAAAACACTCTTGATTACCTGAAAAAAAAACGTCAATAACTAATACAAGTTGTACCAACTACAATATTAAAACATATTGTTGTCTGTCCAAGCTTCTCGTAGATGCTCCTTAGACCATAGCCAGTTGTGCCACTCCTCGAGAACTGCCTTTTGCACATTCTTGGACACTCATCAGTGAAGTATCCTACCGCTTTTTTTCGATACTCAGTGTCCAAAGCTGGGATGCATTCAAACACCAAAATCTGCACAGAGAGTTGAACCAATTATAAAGTATTGTACCAAATTATCAATTATAATAATAGCAAAAAAACAAATTCTAATTTACCTCCAATGGGTTGATGAACCCGGGAAATACATAGCTAGCGTCCTCTCGCATCCCACCATTAAAATTATCCGTTACATGCTTGATCTGGTAGATGCAATCTTCAAATGTGAAACGTCCTCATGGGAACGTTACACACGCCTCAAGATCATTAACAACTTGCAGAAGGAATGTGTCTACGACGGAATTATACTTGGATCTCTGCCATAAAACTGTCACCAAGAAGTAAAGTACCAGCATCTTCAGACGATTCTCAGTACCATCATACTTCATCGCCTTTAACCGAGATCGCACATCTGATTCATGTACTTGATTATTCTTGACTTTCTTTGCCCCAAATTGGCTCTTCGCCCAACTTAGATCGCTCAACAACACCTTATCCTCTGGGTATTGGTGGCAGAACAACCCAGAGAGGAGGGCATGTTCCCTGATAGAGTAGCGAATTGGGACGCCGTTTACAACAAACCACGCCTGTTTCTTCTTCTCAACTATGGCTGTCCGCAGAAGCAACATGTGCACAGCTTTCAGCTTCTGAGTTTTTTGGCTGCTCATATGCATTATATGCTTGAACTGCGGGTGCTGAACAAACCAATTCTTCTCCTCTTTTTCCAAACCCATATGATTAATCAAATATTGGAACTGGCTTTGATGGCATTTTGCGGCGACAGTGAGGCTCTTTTTTAGGTCCTCGGGTGGAAAGAGAAATCCTAAGGGTTGCATTGGCTCAACATCCTTAAAACAAGTAAAAAGAACAATTTAGAACTTCTGAAAAACCGCGTAGTTATACTACTAATACTAGTAATGCTGGAACAAGTAGCACAAGTACGAAAGTAGTTGTCCTATTTGTCCTACGTAGACGCCTACTACTAGCTGTCCAAGTTGCCCTGGTTGTACTGAAATTCGTACTTGTCCTAGTTGTTTTAGTTGTCCTGTCATTCTTAGTTGTTCTAGTTGTCCTACAATTCCTACTTGTTAAAATCCCAAACAACTAGTACTACTCGTATTTCAACATATCCAACTTACAAGTACAACTAGTATAAATCAAAAATTCAATAAATCCAGAGGAGGGCTAACCATTTCCGCCGTGGAGGAAGTTGCCGGAGGAGGATGAGGTGATGGCTGACGCGGCGGTGGAGGGTTCTGTAGTAGAAACCCTACTCGAGTATCATCTCTTTGAGGAGATGGCCGAGGATACTCAGGACTCGGCGGAGCCGCATGAGAAGAGGAAGAACATCCCTCTCCTACACGCGGCGGAGGAGACCCAGCCGCCGACGGTGATGAAGGTGTTATGCTTCTCTTCTTCCGGACATTTCGAGTGAGGCGTTGCGGTGTTGAGGCTTTCCGCTTTTTCTCCTTCGACCCAACTTTTTTAGAAGTCCTCGTCGCCGCCGCCGGATCGGCCTTCGCCGGAGGAGGATTCCGGATCCGAGGTCTTCTCTCTTCCGCCCGGGATTTCCCACCTCTCGTTGTTGGAGCCATTGTAAACTGAGAATCGAAGAATGGAGATTGGAGAGGAAGAGAAGAGATCATGGGAGAGATGATAAATCGGTTTTGGTGTTTCTAGTTGAGAAGCCGAAGAGAAGAGAAAAGAGGAGATTCAGAGAGAAAAGGAAGAGTTGAGAAGACGAAGAGACTAGTCTCGTGCAACGAGGAAGAGAGAAAAAGAAGAATAAACCAAAAGACAAACGGCAGCGTTTTTAATCAAACGGTTTGGAAATAAAACGTCTCGGTTTCAGAATAGGAGAGATCCATTGCTCTGAGTCGACACAAGCCCGGAGAAACTTATCTTCCGAAGAAACAATGGCTCTCCGCTTCAACCGTCGACAATGGCTTAACCGCCATCAACCACAAAGTATCCTCTTCTCCGCCTCTTCCTCAGATCTGCCGGGCGCATCAAAGTTTCCGGTCATGGCAGTTCCTCAACTGCACATCCTCTCTAGTCCACACTCCATTATACCTCGATTCAGCACCACCGCCAACGTTTTGCTGCACTGCGCTTCACCGTATTCTCCGAGATCTCTAGTGACGCTTCCTCGGCCAAGCATAACAGCACCACAGGTTTTATAGAAGCCGCCGCGAGCTCCTTTGCCTGCTTGAAGAAGACATCCTCTGTGTTTTCCGGCGAACGTTTTGGCCGTGAGATCTCCCCTCCCCACTTCCGTATACGAGCCTCGTTCATAGCCTTAGCCAAAAGCCCAACACACCAACAATTGGAAATGGATACTATCTCCAGCCAGGTCCACTCCTTGATCTGACTAGGGCTAAATTGTTGTCAGTAATTGTTCACAAATATATCTTTGATCTTTTGTCGGGAGTTAGACAAATATATCTTTGATCTTTAGAGTAAAGGTGGCATGTTAATTGGTCTGGAACTGCTTCTGATTGATTAGAAGGTAATTGCTCTTTTATCTGCCTAAATCTCAAATCGACGTTGCCTCTCTTCTCCTGCTGCCACGAGGAGACGGTGACTTTTATGGGCTTTTCTACGCTTGTGCTTCAGCTTTTTCTCGAGAAACCCAGCCCAATAGCGAGCAACCCTAATCCCTTATACCCGAGTCAGAGCGAAATTTAGGGTTCTGCGCACACGTGTTCTCTGCCATTTGAGTGATAGTGTTGGTTCAGTCGCCGTGATTAATCAGTTCGTATGTTTCGATTGCATCGTTTGAGTCCAGCAGATGTTCTTCCACCATTGAGGTCAGATTGATGCGATTATGAGAGGCCAGGAATGTCAGGCACGGTGGTGAGCTCATGTGGATCTTCAATCTTGAAGTATGTTTCTCCTAATTGATTCGTCGTGTTTATCTTCTCTCATTATAGCTAAAGGAAGCTTCTTTTTCATCAGACTTTATCGCTGCTTCTTCTACTTATTCACAGTCTTAAACTTTTCACTAATTTATCGCTGCTTCATTCACAGTCTTGAACTTTTCACTAATTTATCGCTGCTTCTTCTTACTTATTCACAGTCTTAAACTTTTTGACTAATTTTCTTTAGTTTTCAACAGAGAACGATGTATCTACGTCACCATGGAACCGGAGTCATCACCGCAACGAATTATGCTGGAGCAGGCTTAAGTCTCGTTGCTAACCGAAGATCCATACCATCAGTAAGTCTCTTAATTTTAGGGCCATAGAGGAATGTGTTTGGTCTCTCTTGATTTCTTAGTTTCTTAGTGTTTTTGTTTGATGGGACTGAACTTGAACTGAAGTTGGATGAGGATTTAGTAGACCGTTTCTGAGTCAGGTGACAGAGACTGCTTCTGGGATTCCATACTTTCTCGCTTCAGTGGAAAGAATAAAAAGAGATGAAGGAGTTGATGGTGGAATATGTAAGGAAACCATACCTTGAGCTGCAGAAAAAATATAAGATTCTGATTTAAAGCAGTGGAAACACAATTGTTGATAGTGGTTATTTATATGCAGACCAAAGAAGTTGTTTAATCAAGATGAATAAGCCACAGATGTCAAAGTACCACCAGTCCCATATCACTTCTATGTAATGATTCCATCTATTGATTAATTACAAAATGTGTCCAAACGATGGTTTAAATCATATGGGTTATCTTGCAGAAATTACAATGAAACGATATGGTGACCATTAACACCACATCCATTTCAGTGTTTTTAATTTTTTAGTTGTTCTGCTTTACTTATCTCATAGCAGTCAATGTTTTCATTGCTTTTTTTTATTAGAAATGCAACTTGAGTTTGTTAACTACATATTCTATTATTCTATAAACTACTATGATGGATGTTGGTAAATTACTATCAGAAAATCTGTTGACTGATTATCAAACTTGATCAAATATTGGAACAGAATGTGGTGATTGATCTTAGTAACGGTTTGGAAAAATAGTTACTATTGTATATGATACGGCTCTACGTTCGTTTATGTTATGTAGGAAAAAAGTATCATAATAAAATTCATAAGTTTTGAATATTATTATATATAGAAAAAGATCAGTCACATAGCTTAATATAGGGTATCCCTTAATATACGGTTTAAAAAACATAAAACACAAATAAATTTGCAAACCATATTATAAACACTAAAAAGTATTGATTATAATTATATAAATAATCGTTTGAAAATATGTTAAATAAAAATAAAATGGGTCTTCGAAATTACACATAAATTTATATGTATATATATATATTTCTATATAATTTTCCTATTAAGTAAAAGCATTAAAATATTATCGTGACATCATATTTTCACACAAAACAACTAAATTTACAAAGATTATTAAAAGTTTAAAATAAATTAATGAAATTTTTAGGATATATCTATTTTCATCATCTTTATTGTTAGTTGGGTTTTTTAGTTCCATAAAATATAACCTTATTTTAAATATAAAAATTGATTAAATTGAACATAAAAAAAAATAATATTAAACCAATTGTAAACCAAAAATAATAACCTTATTCAAAACAAACCTCTAGTTGTAAACCAATTGTGATACATAGCTAAAGATAGAAAAAAAAAATACTAAACGTTGGCAAGCAAATAAGTATTTTATAAAACGAAGATATAACTGAGAGAGGATAAAAATGTAATTAAAGGTAACTCAATCCTGATATGACGATGAAAAATGGAAGATAAATAAAGGAGACAGTTAAAAGAATGGTTGACAGAAGTCTAAAGGATAGATACATGGTTAAAAATCGATTAGAATATATTTCTGTCAGTTTTATTAATGTTTGAATACCACATAATTAAGTTATTATCTGAGGTCATTTAGTCAATATAAGAGAGCTCAGCATCATTGAGAAAAGGCTCAAATTAAGATGATTAAACATATTAATATTGGTGAACTTTTTTGACATAGGTGAATTGCTCACGACACCTACTCTTAGCCTACAAATATGGTCAACAGTTACACTAATATAAAAACAACTTACGCGTAGGGTGAGCTAAATCCGTACTCTATTAAGAAGTAAGAAAAAAATATAAACTAACTGTTGTGAAATAATTTATGGTAGTACACTTATTTGTTCTATTTTAGAATAAAACGTTATGATATACCATACTATATACTAAGAAGACAAGAACAAAAAATTTGAGAGAGGGAAAGACTTATGAGTGAGAACTCTTTCTTCTGATTCTTTTCTTATGTTAAGGATCATCTTCTCAACATTACAAGTGAGTTTAATGGGCTTAGATCATTGGTTTCGAGGGAAAACAATTCAGCATATTATGTTCATTGTTTTGCTCATCAACTTCAGTTAGTAGTGGTGGCAGTTGCGAAAAAGAACCTTGATGTTTAGTGCTTTTTTTTGAAATGATTTCTACGCTGTTGAATATGGTTGGAGTTTCTTGTAAAAGACAAGATTTTATTCGAGAAAGGTATAGGATAAAAGTGTTGGACGAGATTGGAAGTGGTGACCTTACCACTGGAACAGGATTGAATCAAGAACTATCTCTTCAAAGACCTGGAAATACTCGCTGGGGTTCTCATCATAAAACTCTATTGCGTTTGGTTCAGTTGTTTTTTTGTGTCGTTGAAGTTCTTGAGTATATGGAGAAGGAAGGAGTTGAGGACTTAAAAAGATGTCAAGCATATGGTCTTCTCAAGTACCTTAATTCATTTGATTAGGACTAACAGCGAATTTATCGATGGCTTTGCAAAGGAAGGATGAAGATATTTTGAATGTAATGTCACTGGTGAAATCAACTAAGCGAGAACTAAATGCTGAGGGATGTTGGATGTTGGATGGGATTCGTTTATGATGAAAGTTTCTTCTTTTTGTGAGAAACATGATGTTGAGATGCTAATAATGGAAGAAAACTTTGTTAACCCAAGGAAACCAAGGCAAAGAAACAACATAACAACCAATATGCATCGTTATAAGGTTTATTGCTTCTACCACATCCTGGATTTGCAGCTTCGAGAGTTTAATGATCGTTTTACTGAGGTAAACACTGAGCTGCTTATTTGTATGGCTGCTTTAAGTCCTATGAACTCGTTTCATGATTTTGACATGGAGAAGTTGGTGAGATTGGCTGAATTTTATCCTGAGGACTTTAGTGTTGGAGAGCGCTTATATCTTGAACAACAACTTGGAATATACATTGATAATGTGCGAGAAGATAAACGATTCAAGAATTTGAAGAATATTGGAGATCTTTCTCGTCTTATGGTGGAAACACAGAACCATCTTTCGCATCCTTTGGTTTATTGAACTCTGAAGTTAGTTTTAACTTTGCTTGTTGCTACTGCAAGTGTTGAAAGGTGTTTTTCTGCAATGAAGTTGGTGAAGACAGCATCTCAAAACCGAATTGGAGATCAGTTTCTAAGTGATTATCTGGTATGCTATATTGAAAAGGGGTTGTTTGAGTCAGTTACTAATGGAGTGGTGATACAAAGATTTCAATCTATGAGTGAGCGTAGGTTCATTTGTAGAATATTATTGTGCTTTTTTTTTGTAACTTCATCATACTTTCAAGCAGAGTTTTTTTTATTGTCGAAGAGATAATTTTTTTTAAATCTTAATATTTTTTCCCGGTTAAAGTAATGTTCTGGATTTGCCACTAGGGATTACTGCTTTTCCAAGACCTGTTTTCAAAGTAACCATTCTCTCCAACAAGGTACACCATGGAACAAAAGCTACTAAAACTTCCAAGTTTTTTCTCTTTCATATATCGAAACACCATGTAAAATAGAAATGTCAAAAGTTACCGAAAAAATAAATGTTAAAAGAAGCACAGAATATTCGATTGATAAATGTCAAAAACCTTTTTTGTTTCTGAAAACAAAGAATATTCGATTGATAAAAGAAGCACATGCCGAAATGCGCAAACCTGAAATAGTTACAAAAGAAGGAAAATAATTTAGTTACTTTCTAATTGTCAATAAAATAGCAACAAAAAAAACTTTGAATTATAATTTGATACCTAACGAACTTCTGATGTAGCGAAAGAAAACAGACTTAAAGTTGCCTGTAGTGCTCTGTGCAACACCACCAAATGCCCAAACCTACAAAAAAATATGATGTTTATATTAGATTTATTATATAGTTAAAAAATCAAAATTTTATTTACCTTTGGAACCGTCGATAGAGCTACAGATCCTCATGGTGGCATAAAGCTGGACACATGCAACGTGCATGCGATAAAATTGATGTTAGTTCATTTGCAGTCAACATCTATGTTTAGATTCCGTGATAATGGCGCGGAGGAATATGTAAAGGAAAAAAAAATACTTAAATAACATTGTAAACATGCATTAGTTTACTTGATTGTCACAATTTTTAATCAATGAATAATTGTATACAGATTCCAACAAAAAAGAACAATTAGATTTTATCATAACCCAAAAGTAAGATTTATAATTCTATGCAAAACGAACTCAAGATAATCATTGCAAGTAATGTAACTCTTCATCGTAATAAAATTGTTTTACATTCTTGATCGAGAAATAATTTACTTAAAACTGATTCTTGAAAACTCTTGCTAAATCTTCTAGTGCTGGTTCAAAGATGTGTGCAGCCCTTGTACAGTTTTTTTTTCTTTTCTTGCTAATCTTGGGCCTTATAGCTTTAATTTTCTTGGATTTATTGGATTTTATATCCCTAGATAGATTTTTATGCCAAGAACACGTATAAAAAAATTATTAAAAGAATACAAAAAATTATGGTCCTTTCTTTATCTCATTTTTTATGGTCCATTGGCGATTTCACCACCTGCCTCCCCCTAAGCTGTCCCTGAATCTTTTTTTTTCTTAGCAAAAACTAATCGTCATCATCTCGACCACTATCTTCTGTCTACATTCTTGATTCCATTTCGATTGATCTTGGTTGTCTTATTTGTCTACATTAATTCTCGTAGTAAAATTAATTGTAAAAGATTTTCTTAGAAAAACCAAAACAAATGCAAAGGAACTTGATATCGTAATAAAATTATACAATATATTAACATAATATCATTCCTTATAAACTCAAAACTAAAAAAAAATCAATATTGGTGATGGAGGACTTATGGTGATCCGAGTCGGAGGTTTGCAGATTGTAGGCAGCTGGTCTATTTTGTGGTCCATACAGACGAGCGATGGGTAGAGGTATTGCTTCTTCTGCCATTGTCACGTATAAAGTATCTTGAGAAGAGAAAGGATCGAAATTCGAAATTCGAGAAAGGTACGTAATATAAAGAGGAAGAAAGGTTTTAGACGGAGATCGATGATGAAAGATTTTAGAATGATAGATGACTCTGTTAAGAAGAAGGCAATATATATACACCCAGTGGGGGAGCTACGTGTGTATTAAAGGGGTGGCACTTGCCCCCCCATAAAATTTGCAAATTCTTTATAATATCTTAAAACTTTAGTTATGTGCCTCTATTCAAAATCATTTTCTACTTTCATTTTTCATATTAATATGTTGTTTGCCCCTATAAAATTAATTCTTGCATCCGCCACTGTATACACCGTCAAATAAAATAATCTGATATCTTGTGATGTGTGACTATTGCAACTTGAACCTGAGACGTGAAAATTAATCTCGACAGAGTAATTAAGAAAGTTTTAAGAGTGGTATTTGTTTTTCTTATTTTTCTTTTATTCGGTAAATAGAGAGAGTGATATTTATTAATAAGTAAGAAAAAATGTAACTAAACCTTTTTAACTAATAATCCGAAGATGGCGACAATATGTACAGATCTACAAGCGTTGGAGAAGCAGATCTTTGTTGCTGCTGTTGGTGGTTGCCGCTAAAATAATCCGAAGATGGCGACGAGAATCTGGAGCTTGTGGAAGAAGCCAAAAAGACTTTGTCAATGCGAGTTTATATAGCTAACGTCGATGAATGGTATTTATGCAGTTTTCGAAAATGTTCGGTTATGGTCGCCAAATCGATCGGCAATAAATGAAATTGTATTCGGTTTTCGATTAATTCAGTTCGGTTTTATTAAAACCGAACAGTTAACCGAAACAAAAACATTTAAAAAATAAATTTCCGTTTAAAATGTCTCTTTTTTTTCTTTTTTTTAATTTCTTCACCGCCAAGAATCAGTGACGAAACTATATATAACTGATATAACTTCCGCTCTCTTCTTCCTTCACCTCCCATTTTCTGTTTCTTCTTCTTCTTCCTCACTTCGTCTTCTTCGCAGAAACCTATTCTCAAATCTTTAACATGATATCTTACTCCCGTCGAGGTTCTGAGTCAAGTGAACAATGGCGAGTGAAGATGAAATCCAGATCGAGGGAATTAAAACCATCGAAACTCCACTGTTGGTGCAATCACAGAGAGACGACGACGAGACTGGTAACGAAGAATTCAACAGAGCTTCTTTCACAGGAGCGGTTCTCAATCTCTCGACGACGATCATCGGTGCTGGTATCATGGCTTTGCCTGCGAAGATGAAGATCCTCAGACTTATTTCTGGAATCGTGATGATCATTCTCATGGCTTTCTTGACCAATAAGACGATCGAGTTCTTGCTTAGGTTTAGCAGAATCGGGAAACAGAGATCTTACGCTGGTTTAATGGAAGATTATTTTGGCAGACCTGGAAGGATTGTGTTGCAAGTTACTGTTCTTCTTAGCAACATTGGCGTCTTGATCGTTTACATGATCATCATTGGTACTTTGATTCGATTCCTCTTTGTTTGCTAGATTTCCAGGACACTGCTGCACCTCATAGCGTAAAGATATATCCACTTGTGGATTTTGAGTTCTTAGAATCGGAAATCCAGTTAGCATCACTGTATCCTTCTAAAACTGCAGGTTCTGTACCATAGTGCAGACCATAATCTTTGGTATAACGAAGATAATTTAATACTCTTGTTATAGCATTCCAATGTGTATGTCCTGGGTTACTTGTATAGCGACTTAGTACATTGACTGCGTGTGCTAGGTCGGGTCTGGTACAATTTATTAGGTACATCAAACTTCCGTTCACTCTAGCATATTCCAGTTGTGACACTGCTCTCCACTATTTTTAGTTAGATGGAGAAGGGGGGTATACTGGAGTTTTTGCAGTACCCTTTGAATAGGTAATAAACCCCTCTAAAAGCTTTTCAGCATAGTGAGATTGAGTCAAGATATATCCTTCAGAATTTCTAATGATTTTAATTCCGAGAATAACATCTGCTAATCCCATATCCTTCATCTCAAACTTGCTTTTGAGCATGTTTTTAGTTTGATTTATTATGTCTTTGTTGCTTCCAAGAATGAGCATATCATCGACATATAAACATAACAAAATATACCCATGTGGTGTACTTTTGTAACAGAGACATTTATCACATTCATTGATAGTGAACCCATTTGATATCATTGTACTATCAAATTTTTCATGCCATTGTTTTGGAGCTTGTTTGAGTCCATACAAGGATTTCAAACCATCATGAATATGGTGGAACAGAAATATCATGGCCTTTGCTTTTTTCTCATCCGATGTTGTTTCCGACTTATCAATGGTTTCAAGGAGCCTGTTTCCTCTTAAGTGCATTTTTGCACTTACTGCCCATGTCATGTAATTTTTCTCCGTTATATCAAGGGCATTGATTTCGAGCTTTGCCAAGTTTGACATAATGACTTTTCGGTATAAGAGCACTCGTGCTGATAACGTGTTATAAAATATTATAACGTATATTAATAACGATCGTAAGGAAGAGCTAATGATCGTATGGAAGAGAGAGCAAAATTGCTATGTGAAAGAAGAAGCAAAAAGTGAAGAATGAATTATTATTATGTTTTTTGTGTTGTTCTCCTTTGCACCATCGTATGTCTTTTTATAGCAGTTAGTGATTGTATCAAAATGTTTAATCACCAACTTAATGTGTCGAACACACATTTTACACGTTGTTTACCTAACGCACTAATACATATTTGTACACATTTACAACAGAAAGGTTTCAGAAGGAGATCGATGATGCTGGTTTTAGGATGATAGATGATTTTGTTAAGAAGAAGGCATATATATACACCGTCAATTAAAACAATCCGATATCTAGTGATGGATGACTATTGCAACTTGAACCTGAAACGTGAAAACTCGAGATTAGTTTCGAAAGGGCAATTAAAAAAGTTTTAAGAGTGGTACTTGTTTTAGAGAGAATGATATCTCCTTTATATAAAAGGGATTGATTCCCTGCTTTCTAAAACTGTCCAGCTGAATTTTAATTCAGCATCATTCTTCTTTAGCCAATCAAAATTCCTCTATGTAATCGATCCCTTACAAAACAACAAGCGAGAACATAAGCAGTCCCTATCTCTGACGGTCTTCTTTCTCCTTCTTGCTATGGCTGTTCCGGTGAGCTGGAGCGTCGTCAGATGCGTTTTGAAAGACGATCGATTTTAACAGAGTTCGCCCTAGTCTATGTCTCTCCCAAGCACCATTATTGAGGCGCCGAACTCATCTCTAAAAATCTCGACCTTCGGCTCTGTTCTTTCTCTTCTCGCCCTCCTGCTCATCCTTCAGTCTTCTCTGCACTTCTATGGCTCTGCTTTCTATCATTCTCTCCTCGATTTTGGAAGGTTTGCCATTGGCGCAAACTGACTGCTCTCAGCCCTCGCCGGTCTCGGACTGATAAGAAATAACAATACGTTTGATAGATGGATAAAACGAGAACCCAATGTTCCGAGAAACACCGATTACTCTTCACTGAGATTCACAATAGAAAACTCAGGGATGCTTCTCTTTCTGGAAAGCTGAGAGAGAGAGAAAGTTTACACAATAACTTTTACACAAAACAAAATAATGAGAAAGCTGAAGCAAAGTTTGTTTAATAATGAAAAGGGAAAACGCGTGACCGCCATTCTGTTGCTCGTGGGTGACGTAGCTGATGACGTTTCTTATTTATCAATATTTCGTAACACGGACACGCTTGTCTCTGGAGGAGAGATCCATTGCTCTGAGTCGACACAAGCCCGGAGAAACTTATCTTCCGAGGAAACAATGGCTCTCCGCTTCAACCGTCGACAATGGCTTAACCGCCATCAACCACAAAGTATCCTCTTCTCCGCCTCTTCCTCAGATCTGCCGGGCGCATCAAAGTTTCCGGTCATGGCAGTTCCTCAACTGCACATCCTCTCTAGTCCACACTCCATTATACCTCGATTCAGCACCACCGCCAACGTTTTGCTGCACTGCGCTTCACCGTATTCTCCGAGATCTCTAGTGACGCTTCCTCGGCCAAGCATAACAGCACCACAGGTTTTATAGAAGCCGCCGCGAGCTCCTTTGCCTGCTTGAAGAAGACATCCTCTGTGTTTTCCGGCGAACGTTTTGGCCGTGAGATCTCCCCTCCCCACTTCCGTATACGAGCCTCGTTCATAGCCTTAGCCAAAAGCCCAACACACCAACAATTGGAAATGGATACTATCTCCAGCCAGGTCCACTCCTTGATCTGACTAGGGCTAAATTGTTGTCAGTAATTGTTCACAAATATATCTTTGATCTTTTGTCGGGAGTTAGACAAATATATCTTTGATCTTTAGAGTAAAGGTGGCATGTTAATTGGTCTGGAACTGCTTCTGATTGATTAGAAGGTAATTGCTCTTTTATCTGCCTAAATCTCAAATCGACGTTGCCTCTCTTCTCCTGCTGCCACGAGGAGACGGTGACTTTTATGGGCTTTTCTACGCCTGTGCTTCAGCTTTTTCTCGAGAAACCCAGCCCAATAGCGAGCAACCCTAATCCCTTATACCCGAGTCAGAGCGAAATTTAGGGTTCTGCGCACATGTTCTCTGCCATTTGAGTGATAGTGTTGGTTCAGTCGCCGTGATTAATCAGTTCGTATGTTTCGATTGCATCGTTTGAGTCCAGCAGATGTTCTTCCACCATTGAGGTCAGATTGATGCGATTATGAGAGGCCAGGAATGTCAGGCACGGTGGTGAGCTCATGTGGATCTTCAATCTTGAAGTATGTTTCTCCTAATTGATTCGTCGTGTTTATCTTCTCTCATTATAGCTAAAGGAAGCTTCTTTTTCATCAGACTTTATCGCTGCTTCTTCTACTTATTCACAGTCTTAAACTTTTCACTAATTTATCGCTGCTTCATTCACAGTCTTGAACTTTTCACTAATTTATCGCTGCTTCTTCTTACTTATTCACAGTCTTAAACTTTTTGACTAATTTTCTTTAGTTTTCAACAGAGAACGATGTATCTACGTCACCATGGAACCGGAGTCATCACCGCAACGAATTATGCTGGAGCAGGCTTAAGTCTCGTTGCTAACCGAAGATCCATACCATCAGTAAGTCTCTTAATTTTAGGGCCATAGAGGAATGTGTTTGGTCTCTCTTGATTTCTTAGTTTCTTAGTGTTTTTGTTTGATGGGACTGAACTTGAACTGAAGTTGGATGAGGATTTAGTAGACCGTTTCTGAGTCAGGTGACAGAGACTGCTTCTGGGATTCCATACTTTCTCGCTTCAGTGGAAAGAATAAAAAGAGATGAAGGAGTTGATGGTGGAATATGTAAGGAAACCATACCTTGAGCTGCAGAAAAAATATAAGATTCTGATTTAAAGCAGTGGAAACACAATTGTTGATAGTGGTTATTTATATGCAGACCAAAGAAGTTGTTTAATCAAGATGAATAAGCCACAGATGTCAAAGTACCACCAGTCCCATATCACTTCTATGTAATGATTCCATCTATTGATTAATTACAAAATATGTGTCCAAACGATGGTTTAAATCATATGGGTTATCTTGCAGAAATTACAATGAAACGATATGGTGACCATTAACACCACATCCATTTCAGTTTTTTAATTTTTTAGTTGTTCTGCTTTACTTATCTCATAGCAGTCATGTTTTCATTGCTTTTTTTTTTTTAATTAGAATTGCAACTTGAGTTTGTTAACTACATATTCTATTAGAAATTCTATAAACTACTATGATGGATGTTGATAAATTACTATCAGAAAATCTGTTGACTGATTATCAAACTTGATCAAATATTGGAACAGAATGTGGTGATTGATCTTAGTAACGGTTTGGAAAAATAGTTACTATTGTATATGATACTGCTGTGAACTGAATGTTCTGTGTATATTATTATGAGGACCAATGGTCTATTTATATAGTGGTTACACCAGGTAGAGAAAATGTAATTATCCTTTTACTACCCATACAAAGAAAAGGAAATATTCCATAAACCTATTCCTTATCTATAAAGGAAAACATCTAATTATACTAAGGACCGGTTATGTTAATAACCTCTATATGGATCGGTCTATATTGAGTCCATTAACCAAACGGTTCATAACACTCCCCTTGGACGAAATGACCGAATCCCGATGCAACCAAGGATCTTTGTAATACGCTTGGGGATGCTGCCTCATTAAAACCTCACTAAAGAAAAACCCAGTGGGACAAAACCTTAGTGAGGAAGAGTACAGCACGTATTACTCCCCCTGATTTAGACATCACTAAAGTCCCTTAGTCGGCGCATGCCGATCTGATACACCAGCTTCTTGAGCGTGGAAGTTGGGAGCGACTTTGTGAACAAGTCAGCTGAGTTGTCGCTTGAACGGACTTGAAGCACTTGTATTTCTCCAGCCTTCTGGAGATCGTGAGTGAAAAAGAATTTTGGCAGAATGTGCTTCGTCCGGTCTCCCTTGATGTATCCATCCTTCAGTTGAGCTATGCACGCAGCATTGTCCTCATGAAGTACGGTCGGTTCGTCCTTTCCATCTGTCATCCCACAATCTCGTCTTATGTGCTGAGTCATCGATCTCAACCAAACACATTCACGGCTGGCTTCATGAATCGCCAAAATCTCTACGTGATTTGATGATGTGGCCGTGAGTGTCTGCTTCATGGATCGCCATGAAATTGCGGTTCCTCCGTGAGTGAACACATATCCTGTCTGAGATCGTCCATTGTGTGGATCCGATAGATAACCTGCATCAGCAAAACCAACTAAACCTTTGTCGTTATGGTTAGTGTAAAATAACCCATATCTTTCGTTCCTTGAAGGTAACGAAGTAAATGTTTAATCCCGTTCCAGTGCCTTTGGGTTGGACAAGAACTAAATCTTGATAGGAGGTTCACGGCAAAACAAATATCTGGTCTAGTGTGACTAGCCAAGTATAGTAACGCTCCTATGGCACTTAGATATGGCGTTTCGGGACCAAGGACTTCTTCATCCTTTCTTATTGGACCAAACGGATCTGTGTCCGGGCTTATGCTCCTTACGACCATTGGGCTACTCAATGGGTGAGCTGTGTCCATATTAAATCTCTTGAGTACTTTTTCAGTATACGCCATTTGATACACAAGGATTCCGTCTTTGACGTACTCAAGCTGTATTCCCAAACAGAACTTAGTCTTTCCTAAGTCTTTCATTTCAAATTCGGCTTTTAACAAATCAACTGTTTGGGTGATTTCTCCATAGGTGCCGAGGATGTTCAAATCATCCACGTAAACTGCTATAATCACAAATCCACCGTTTGCAAACTTCTTTATAAAGATACACGGACTGATGGGATCATTCTTATAACCGGATTTCATTAGGTAATCGCTTAAACGATTGTACCACATGCGCCTACTTTGTTTCAGTCCGTATAGGGATTTGGTTAGCCTAATGCAGTGTTCTTCTCGAGAACTTTTCTTATCTTTGAGCTCAATACCCTCTGGCAATCTCATATAGATTTCATTATCCAGTGGACCATATAAGTATGCGGTGACAACATCCATTAACCGCAGATCTAACTTTTCTCTTATGGCCAAACTTGTAAGGAATCGGAATGTCGTTGCATCCACCACAGGGGAGTATGTCTCCTCATAATCGATTCCAGGTCTTTGAGAGAATCCTTGTGCCACAAGCCGTGCTTTGTGTCGAACAATCTCTCCTTGTTCGTTTCTCTTTCTTACAAAGACCCATTTATGTCCAACTGGTATTATATCACGAGGTGTCCGAATAATGGGACCAAAAACCTCTCTCTTTTTTAAAGAGTTTAACTCCACGTTTATGGCTTCTTTCCATTTAGCCCAATCAGATCGTTGAGTGCACTCATCTATTGACGTGGGTTCTAGATCCTCATTCATAATCTCAAGTGCTACGTTGCATGCAAATATATCATCGACGTCGATATCTTTTCTGTTCCATTGGATTCCGGACATAACATAATTTATTGAGATCTCATTGTTATCTGGAACTTCAGGACCATGAGGCTCGGCGTCCCGAGCATCATTTGGCGGCTCCTTAGGCTCATAAGTGTCCGTTCCATTTGTTATCTCCTCGGCCTGAATATCAGCACCTTTTCTTAATTTCCGAGGAGTCTTATCTTTGGAACCAATTGGTCTTCCACGCTTTACTCGCGGTTTAGAATCTGTAGCCACTTGCGGTCCACTTTGGACATCAATGCGTATTGGTGCGTTCACGGCTGGAACATACGACTTAGTAACTCTCTGCGGGTCAGCAAAGGAATCTGACAATTGTATAGCTAGCTTTTGCATATGTATAATCTTTTGAACTTCCAAGTCACTTTCTTGGGTTCGAGGATCTTGCCAATTTATGGATGTTTGATTCCATGAGAGTTCTTTTGTCAGCCGGTTTTCTCTACCTATAGTTGGATAAACGGACTCATCGAAATGACAATCCGCGTATCTGGCCTTAAATAAATCACCGGTAGTTGGCTCAAGATACTTTATGATCGTGGGTGAATCATATCCAACGTATATCCCCATCCTCCTTTGAGGTCCCATCTTAGTTCTCTGTGGTGGAGCAATAGGCACATAGACTGAACATCCAAATGTCTTAAGATGGGATATGTTTGGCTCTTGACCCGTTAGTAATTGCATTGGGGAAAACCTGTGGTCACTAGATGGCCTGATACGGATTAGGTCTGCAGCGTGTAAGACAGCGTGTCCCCAGGCTGAAACTGGAAGCTTTGACCTCATGAGTAATGGTCTAGCAATCAGCTGGATTCGTTTGATGAGAGACTCGGCTAAGCCGTTCTGTGTATGTACATGTGCCACGGAGTGCTCAACACTTACCCCCATGGACATACAGTAGTCATCAAACGCTCTGGACGTAAACTCTCCCGCGTTGTCCATACGGATGGAATTTAACGGAAAGTCTGGAAAGTGCGCTCTTAGGCGGATTATCTGGGCAAGGAGTCTTGCAAATGCCATATTCCGTGATGACAATAAGCATACATGTGATCATCGTGTAGATGCGTCAATGAGGACCATAAAATATCGGAATGTCCCACAAGGTGGGTGGATTGGTCCGCATATGTCTCCTTGAATCCTTTCCAGAAAGTTTATCGTTTCCTTAGTCACCTTTACTGGTGATGGTCTTACAATCAGTTTTCCTTGCGAACACGAGGCACAAGTGAGACTCATAGGGATCCCTTTCCTTTCTTTCAAGGCGTGGCCATTCGTGTTGAGGATCAATTTCCGCATCATTCCCGACCCGGGATGTCCCAGACGGTCGTGCCATAGAGTGAACATATCCTACTGAACTTACGGTGGCATTGGCCTCTATCATACTGAACTTAGTACAGTACACGCCCGTAGCTATAACAGGTATGGTCTTGTGGATCTTCTTATGGCCGTTGGCGATTTTTGTTATTTGGAGAAATTCTTTCTTCCCTTCGCCCATTGTTTCCACATGATAACCATTCAAACAAATGTCTTTAAAGCTCAATAAGTTACGATTTGAGTCTGGGGAAAACAATGCATCTGGAATTTCGAGATGTGTGCCTTTAGGCATTAGAACGGCGGCCTGGCCGTGGCCTTTTATAAGACTGGCCTGTCCTGCTATAGTCTCTACGATTGCCTTTCTTAGTTTAAGGTCTATGAAGTATCTTTCATCTTTCAAGATCGTATGACTTGACCCACTATCCACAAGGAATACGTCCATACTTCATAAAACAAGAATCATGTCTTAAAGCCTTAAATATTTTATTAAATCATAGGTAGAAATCCAAAGACATGAATCCAAAGCAAATCAAAACAAGAAAGCAACATGAAAGTATAAAATCGGAAACTAAATTATTTTTCTAGTCAACGTATGAACTGCCCTCACAGTCTGAGCATTCTTCCTCATTGCGCGTTTGAGGTTCTGTCATCTCTTTACGCCTCTTTATGAAGTCATTAGCTTTACTGATAATTTCTTTTGTCCTTTGTGGACCAAGGAGGTAATATAGTAGATCGTTATAGTTGGTGAAAGTTTCGGCCTTTCGTGATAACACTATCTGTCTCGGATGGAATGTAGATATAGTCTTATTTAAAAGATCTCTGTGTGTTATCACTTCGCCACATAGCATAAAGCCATGTACAATTCTCAGTAGAGTACAATTGTACTCATCCACGGATTCATAGTCCTGGAAGCTGAGTCTACTCCATCCATCCATGGAGGTCAGGCATAATTTCATTGAGAATCTTTCACCAAGCTTTGTCCAGAGGTCAACTGGATCTTTAGTATCTTCATACTGATCTCTTAGATCCTCAGTGAGATGACGGCGCATAATGTTTATGGCTCTTTGCTTTTGGCTTTTAAGTTCATTATTATCTTTGTAGATGCATCTTCCGAGTCCTCTGTCTTGTAGAGCAAGTCTCGTGCTCAATGACCATTCCATAAATTCGTCTCCTGAGAGATCTAGGACCGGGTATTCAAAGTTGTTAACTTTGGCCATTCTTTCATATGCATCAAAGTTGACGTCAGCCATCTGAAAAACGTTTTAACGATTTTCAGTTAGGGGCTTTTAATAAATCCGGACCTTAGTGGTAATGACCGGTTTATATATATATGCATATAGCATGTCCGATTTTAATACTTCATGGTTTCAATCAATTATGCAAATCAATTAATTAAATCATGCAACCGATTTTCTATTATGCTATTAGCAATATTAATCAATTTCCCTTTTTGCAAAATTAATCATAAGGCAATTCATTAAAGGGATAAACCAATAAAGGAAATTAAACAAAAGGGGAAAAGGATATACTTAACACTTTCCTTTTTACTAAAAGGAAGGGATTAAGGTTTTCCTATTTGGATTAGGATTAGGTTTAGGATCGATTTCAACCTAGCTTTTTCTCTAGGGTTTCACGATTTCAACTATGGCCAAAACAAGCATGCACAAATCGATTCTAACAACCTAACTCATACAATCCGATTTCAATCAATGATACATGCGATTTCTATGCTAGTCCAAATTCGATTTAAGTGATTGATGCAAGCAAGTTCTCATGCGATTTTAAACAGGTAAATAAGCAAGCTAATGAACTAATTTAAACATGCAATCAAGATCACAAATCGATTCAGCAAACAAGCAAGGCAATATTCAAACAATCCGATTTCAGGGTTTCATAAGCTTAAGTCCGATTTCAAGGTGGGTTTGAATATAAGATCAAACAAGTTTATCAAACAACCGATTTTAAACTCATGATATAGCTTAGGTCAATGTTCGATTTCAAGGTTTTAATAAGATCAAGCAAGTTCATGGGAGCAACCGATTTTAGGGTTCAAGTTCATTAATGTCCAATTCGGTTTTGCTTTGTTCTTAGTTTAGGGTTTTACCTTTTTCTTTCTTTTAGATTTGAATTGGAATGAACCGGGAGCTAATGACCTCGGAAAACACAAGCTGAAATCGGATCTCCTTGGTTTGTTTGGTGGGTCGTCGTGCACTGTATGCGTGCGTGAGAGCGCGTCCGATGTCGGATCGACAAGCGGTTTTCACCGGTAGATTCGACTCGTCGAGGGCTTCGATTTGATATCTAGATCGCCTTCTGGTTCCTCACGGTTTGAAAGATATGACTCTTTAAAGTTTCGGCGGCTACTCAGGGTCTCTAGGGTTTTAGGGTTTAGGAGCTTTCGTGCTGATAACGTGTTGTGAACTGAATGTTCTGTGTATATTATTATGAGGACCAATGGTCTCTTTATATAGTGGTTACACCAGGTAGAGAAAAGGTAATTATCATTTTACTACCCATATCAAAGAAAAGGAAATATTCCATAAACCTATTCCTTGTCTATAAAGGAAAACATCTAATTATACTAAGGACCGGTTATGTTAATAACCTCTATATGGATCGGTCTATATTGAGTCCATTAACCAAACGGTTCATAACACTCTACGTTCGTTTATGTTATGTAGGAAAAAAGTATCATAATAAAATTCATAAGTTTTGAATATTATTATATATAGAAAAAGATCAGTCACATAGCTTAATATACGGTTTAAAAAACATAAAACACAAATAAATTTGCAAACCATATTATAAACACTAAAAAGTATTGATTATAATTATATAAATAATCGTTTGAAAATATGTTAAATAAAAATAAAATGGGTCTTCGAAATTACACATAAATTTATATGTGTATATATATATTTCTATATAATTTTCTTATTAAGTAAAAGCATTAAAATATTATCGTGACATCATATTTTCACACAAAACAACTAAATTTACAAAGATTATTAAAAGTTTAAAATAAATTAATGAAATTTTTAAGATATATCTATTTTCATCATCTTTATTGTTAGTTGGGTTTTTTAGTTCCATAAAATATATGGTAACTCAATTCCGATATGACGATGAAAAATGGAAGATAAATAAAGGAGACAGTTAAAAGAATGGTTGACAGAAGTCTAAAGGATAGATACATGGTTAAAAATCGATTAGAATATATTTCTGTCAGTTTTATTAATGTTTGAATACCACATAATTAAGTTATTATCTGAGGTCATTTAGTCAATATAAGAGAGTTCAGCATCATTGAGAAAAGGCTCAAATTAATATGATTTAAACATATTAATATTGGTGAAATTTTTTTGACATTGGTGAATTGCTCACGACACCTACTCTTAGCCTACAAATATGGTCAACAGTTACACTAAATATAAAACAACTTACGCGTAGCGTGAGCTAAATCCGTACTCTATTAAGAAGTAAGAAAAAAAATATAACTAAATCCTTTTAACTAACTAACTGTTGTGAAATAATTTATGGTAGTACACTTATTTGTTCTATTTATAGAATAAAACGTTATGATATGCCACACTATATACTAAGAAGACAAGAACAAAAAATTTGAGAGAGGGAAAGACAAGAACAAAAAACAAAAAACTGGAGCCGTTTCCCTGATGAGCCCAAGGCAGGGCGAAACCAGTCGAAGTGTCCCGTAACGAGAAGGCTGACTCGGTGTCCAAGAGGGATATCGAGTGCCGCACGGTCTTCTGGAGAAAAGCCCGTGACATCGCGCTCTCTTGTAGAAGACCCAAGTTTTGGCTTTAGTCCAGGTGCGTCATTAATATTTTTATTTTTTTTAGAAACTCACGGGGTTTTTAATAAGTTTTTAACATCTACCTCCCACCTACCACAGTAACTCAGTAAGTATGTTGACACACACGTGGGCACGTTCTAGAAAAGTAAGAGAATGACGAGTGCCTTATTTCCTTTATGAAAGATATGTTAATTAATTTACATTTATTTTTTTGTTTCCTCGAATAAATATGTTGAATAGCTTTTCACATACACAAAGATGTTAATATGGACATAAATGGAAATTAATAAATGGTTGGAGATATCATCAATTGCGATTTGCGAACATATAATCATTTATGAAAAAGGCTAACGTTACATTTTTCATCGGAAAGTCTAAAAGTAAGCTAACGAACTTATATTAGTTCACCATATGTCCGTGTATATATGTCTTCCCTGTCAGGCTGTCACCCACAAATACCACTCATAAATTTGATAGTATTATATTTGTCTACGCAACGTTGTGACATTACAAAACAAATTTGAAAAGTACGACCAGTTTTATGACTGCTATAGTGCTATGCTAACTTTTGGTATAACTTTCTCCATTCTTATTACAAATCTCAAAAATTATATGCAATTTCATTTCCCACCTTGTTTTTTACGGTGACTGACTGACTGGATTCCAAACTGTAAGTTACAAAAAGCCCTGCCTTGGGCTCATCAAGGAGTTGAGGACTTAAAAAGATGTCAAGCATATGGTCTTCTCAAGTACCTTAATTCATTTGATTAGGACTAACAGCGAATTTATCGATGGCTTTGCAAAGGAAGGATGAAGATATCTTGAATGTAATGTCACTGGTGAAATCAACTAAGCGAGAACTACAAATGCTGAGGGATGTTGGATGTTGGATGGGATTCGTTTATGATGAAAGTTTCTTCTTTTTGTGAGAAACATGATGTTGAGATGCTAATAATGGAAGAAAACTTTGTTAACCCAAGGAAACCAAGGCAAAGAAACAACATAACAACCAATATGCATCGTTATAAGGTTTATTGCTTCTACCACATCCTGGATTTGCAGCTTCGAGAGTTTAATGATCGTTTTACTGAGGTAAACACTGAGCTGCTTATTTGTATGGCTGCTTTAAGTCCTATGAACTCGTTTCATGATTTTGACATGGAGAAGTTGGTGAGATTGGCTGAATTTTATCCTGAGGACTTTAGTGTTGGAGAGCGCTTATATCTTGAACAACAACTTGGAATATACATTGATAATGTGCGACAAGATAAACGATTCAAGAATTTGAAGAATATTGGAGATCTTTCTCGTCTTATGGTGGAAACACAGAACCATCTTTCGCATCCTTTGGTTTATTGAATTCTGAAGTTAGTTTTAACTTTGCTTGTTGCTACTGCAAGTGTTGAAAGGTGTTTTTCTGCAAATGAAGTTGGTGAAGACAGCATCTCACAACCGAATTGGAGATCAGTTTCTAAGTGATTATCTGGTATGCTATATTGAAAAGGGGTTGTTTGAGTCAGTTACAAATGAAGTGGTGGTACAAAGATTTCAATCTATGAGTGAGCGTAGGTTCATTTGTAGAATATTATTGTGCTTTTTTTGTAACTTCATCATACTTTCAAGCAGAGTTTTTTTTATTGTTGAAGAGATAATTTTTTTTAAAAATCTTAATATTTTTGCCCCGGTTAAAGTTATGTTCTGGATTTGCCACTAGGGATTACTGCTTTTCCAAGACCTGTTTTCAAAGTAACCATTCTCTCCAACAAGGTACACCATGGAACAAAAGCTACTAAAACTTCCAAGTTTTTTCTCTTTCATGTATCGAAACACCATGTAAAATAGAAATGTCAAAAGTAACCGAAAAAATAAATGTTAAAAGAAGCACAGAATATTCGATTGATAAATGTCAAAAACCTTTTTTGTTTCTGAAACAAAGAATATTCGATTGATAAAAGAAGCACATGCCGAAATGCCCAAACCTGAAATAGTTACAAAAGAAGGAAAATAATTTAGTTACTTTCTAATTGTCAATAAAATAGCAACAAAAAAACTTTGAATTATAATTTGATACCTAACGAACTTCTGATGTAGCGAAAGAAAACAGACTTAAAGTTGCCTGTAGTGCTCTGTGCAACACCACCAAATGCCCAAACCTACAAAAAAATATGATGTTTAGATTAGATTTTTATTATATAGTTAAAAAATCAAAATTTTATTTACCTTTGGAACCGTCGATAGAGCTACAGATCCTCATGGTGGCATAAAGCTGGACACATGCAACGTGCATGCGATAAAATTGATGTTAGTTCATTTGCAGTCAACATCTATGTTTAGATTCCGTGATAATGGCGCGGAGAATATGTAAAGGAAAAAAAAATACTTAAATAACATTGTAAACATGCATTAGTTTACTTGATTGTCACAATTTTTAATCAATGAATAATTGTATACAGATTCCAACAAAAAAGAACAATTAGATTTTATCATAACCCAAAAGTAAGATTTATAATTCTATGCAAAACGAACTCAAGATAATCATTGCAAGGAATGTAACTCTTCATCGTAATAAAATTGTTTTACATTCTTGATCGAGAAATAATTTACTTAAAACTGATTCTTAAAAACTCTTGCTAAATCTTCTAGTGCTGGTTCAAAGATGTGTGCAGCCTTGTACAGTTTTTTTCTTTTCTTACTAATCTTGGGCCTTATAGCTTTAATTTTCTTTGATTTATTGGATTTTATATCCCTAGATAGATTTTTATGCTAAGAACACGTCTAAAAAAATTATTAAAAGAATACAAAAAATTATG
The DNA here is from genome assembly GCA_010577795.1 of Isatis tinctoria. Classification (NCBI taxonomy): domain Eukaryota; kingdom Viridiplantae; phylum Streptophyta; class Magnoliopsida; order Brassicales; family Brassicaceae; genus Isatis; species Isatis tinctoria. The sequence continues at coordinate 11,921,201 of CM021246.1, read as the reverse complement.
GTCCTTTCTTTATCTCATTTTTTATGGTCCATTGGCGATTTCACCACCTGCCTCCCACCTAAGCTGTCCCTGAATCTTTTTTTTGCTTAGCAAAAACTAATCGTCATCATCTCGACCACTATCTTCTGTCTACATTCTTGATTCCATTTCGATTGATCAAAAATTTTATCTTGGTTGTCTTATTTGTCTACATTAATTCTCGCAGTAAAATTAATTGTAAAAGATTTTCTTAGAAGAACCAAAACAAATGCAAAGGAACTTGATATCGTAATAAAATTATACAGTATATTAACATAATATCATTCCTTATAAACTCAAAACTAAAAAAAAATCAATATTGGTGATGGAGGACTTATGGTGATCCGAGTCGGAGGTTTGCAGATTGTAGGCGACTGGTCTATTTTGTGGTCCATACCGACGAGCGATGGGTAGAGGTATTGCTTCTTCTGCCATTGTCACGTATAAAGTATCTTGAGAAGAGAAAGGATCGAAATTCGAGAAAGGTACGTAATATCAAGAGGAAGAAAGGTTTTAGACGGAGATCGATGATGAAAGGTTTTAGAATGATAGATGACTCTGTTAAGAAGAAGGCAACATATATACACCCAGTGGCCGAGCTACGTGTATTAAAGGGGTGGCACTTGCCCCCCATAAAATTTGCAAATTCTTTATAATATCTTAAAACTTTAGTTATGTGCCTCTATTCAAAATCATTTTCTACTTTCATTTTTCATATTAATATGTTGTTTGCCCCTATAAAATTAATTCTTGCATCCGCCACTGTATACACCGTCAAATAAAATAATCCGATATCTTGTGATGTGTGACTATTGCAACTTGAACCTGAGACGTGAAAATTAATCACGACAGAGTAATTAAGAAAGTTTTAAGAATGGTATTTGTTTTTTTATTTTTCTTTTATTCGGTAAATATAGAGAGTGATATTTATTAATAAGTAAGAAAAAATGTAACTAAACCTTTTTAACTAATAATCCGAAGATGGCGACAATATGTACAGATCTACAAGCGTTGGAGAAGCAGATCTTTGTTGCTGCTGTTGGTGGTTGCCGCTAAAATAATCCGAAGATGGCGACGAGAATCTGGAGCTTGTGGAAGAAGCCAAAAAGACTTTGGTAATGCGAGTTTATATAGCTAACGTCGATGAATGGTATTTATGTAGTTTTCGAAAATGTTCGGTTATGGTCGCCAAATCGATCGGCAATAAATGAAATTGTATTCGGTTTTTGATTAATTCAGTTCGGTTTTATTAAAACCGAACAGTTTACTGAAACAAAAACATTTAAAAAATAAACTTCCGTTTAAAATGTCTCTTTTTTTTCTTTTTTCTTTTTTAATTTCTTCACCGCCAAGAATCAGTGACGAAACTATATATAACTGATATAACTTCCGCTCTCTTCTTCCTTCACCTCCCATTTTATGTTTCTTCTTCTTCCTCACTTCGTCTTCTTCGCAGAAACCTATTCTCAAATCTTTAACATGATATCTTACTCTCGTCGAGGTTCTGAGTCAAGTGAACAATGGCGAGTGAAGATGAAATCCAGATCGAGGGAATTAAAACCATTGAAACTCCACTGTTGGTGCAATCACAGAGAGTCGACGACGAGACTGGTAACGAAGAATTCAACGGAGCTTCTTTCACAGGAGCGGTTCTCAATTTCTCGACGACGATCATCAGTGCTGGTATCATGGCTTTGCCTGCGAAGATGAAGATCCTCGGACTTATTCCCGGAATCGTGATGATCATTCTCATGGCTTTCTTGAACAATAAGACGATCGAGTTCTTGCTAAGGTTTAGCAGAATCGGGAAACAGAGATCTTACGCTGGTTTAATGGAAGATTCTTTTGGCAGACCTGGAAGGATTGTGTTGCAAGTTACTGTTCTTCTTAGCAACATTGGCGTCTTGATCGTTTACATGATCATGATCATCATTGGTACTTTGATTCGATTCCTCTTAGTTTCTTGATACTGTTATAAATTGTGCTCTTTGATTTGATTCTGATCACAGAAACGTAACTTGTTGATCGTGTTTTAGGTTTTGCTCTTTGGATCCAAATCTATCTTTGATACTATTCACATAAACGTAACTTTCTCTAGATTTAGATTCGATTTGCTCTTAGTTTCACTATAATAACTTGGATTCTATCAACATCATGTTCAAGATTCTGATCGCTGAAATGTAACTTGTTTCAAGATTTGGATTCTATCAATATCCTTGCTCTGTGGATTGATTAAATCTGTTTCTTTGTTCGGCTTGAAGGTGATGTTTTGTCTGGAAAGAGTACTGTTTCTGGAATCCACAATGCGGGTATGCTTAGAGGATGGTTTGGGAGAACTTGGTGGAAAAGAAGAATTTTTATTCTTCTCGTTACAACTCTCGTTTTCATTGCTCCATTGACATTATACAGGCGGATTGGTTAGTATTTATGTCTCATCTTCTTCTCAAAGTGAGGTTCCTTAATATGTATTTCTAACAATATGTTGCATATAGTGCAACGGAGAGTGTGAGTTTTCATGTTTGCTTGTACACTAATTGATATGTAAACTAATTGATACATTGCAGATTCTTTGAAAGTCGCATCTACCATATCACTTGGTCTAGCGGTTCTTTTTCTTGTCATCACTGCGGGAATCGTCGTCATGAAGTATATCAATGGTGGTTTAGTGAATCCAAGACTTGTACAGAATCTCACTGACTTGTCCTCGCTCTGGAAACTATTCACAGTTGTTCCTGTGCTTGTCAATGCGTACATTTGTCATTTTAATGGTACACTCGATCGAATCACTTCTTTCTTGCTAAGTTTACATTTGAAGGATCAAACAAGAACTTCATGTTTTCGATTTGATTGTTTTCAGTCCACAGCACACAGAACGAGCTTGAAGATGCCACTCAGATCAAATCTGTTGTCCGAGTCGCTCTAACGATGTGCTCTTTTGTGTACATAATAACAAGCTTATTCGGATACCTCTTGTTTGGTGTCTACACTTGACGATGTTCTTGCAAACTTTGACACCGATCTTAAGATCCCTCATGGTTGGCTTCCCAGTGAGGCAGTCAGATTCAGTTATGCCTTTCATCTCGTACTTGTGTTCCCCATTGTCTTTCATCCTTTGAGGGTTCACGTCGACAGTCTCTTGTTCCCTAGGCACCTTCACTTACTAACTATAATCTGAGGTTTTTCTCTATCACTGCCGGTCTCATTGCTGCTATCTTCTTGGGTGCAAACTTCATTCCAAGCATTTGGGATACTTTCAAATTGACTGGAGCAACTACTTCTGCTTGCATCGGTTTCATATTCCCTGCTGCTGTTATCTTAAAGTAAGTCCCATTCTTTCATAAGAGATTGGTTTATGAACCTATAAATCGATCAATCATTATATGAATGTATCTGTTCGAGGGATCGTCATAACCGAGCAACAAAAAGGGACAAGTTTCTAGCCACTTTCGTGATTGTGCTTGCGGTTTTCTCCAGTGTAATCGCCATTTATAGTGACGTTGACGCCATGTTCAAGAAGAACAAATCCATATTTCCAATGTGGGCAGAGTTATAACCAAATTTGAAGAATAGTTTTGTTGGTGATAAAAGATGTCTATAGATGATACTGAACAGGCTTTATGAATAGTTGTAGTAGAATCTATGTACATAGAGAGATCATTCTTTTTTCTTTTACATTGAACAATTGTAAAAAAAAGGTGAGAAATGAAACATGTTCACGTATGAACCAACAATGCATGTGATTTCAATCGTTAGATCTTGTTCGGCTCTAGAAAAATTTTCAGTGGTACAACAAGATGATTATTGTTACCAAATGGGTGACCAGCGGTTGAGTCATTGGAGCGTCTCAAATCTTTGATCCTCTCAAGACATCGCTTCTCCATATCACCGGCAAAATCAACGTTGAAACACTTGCGTATGTCGAGGTGTTCTATGTGAGGACAACCGTCAAGAATGGCGTTCAAGCCCGTGTTTGCCAGTGGGTTTCCAAAAAGCTGTAGATGACGTAGTTCGGGCATGCTTTCGGTGATTGCTAGGGTGTTCTCATTATTAAACTCATCATCACCAAGACCAGAGCTTCAATGTCTTCAGATTCAGGCAAGACTGGCCTGCAACTTTCAGAAACTCTCCTGACAATGAGCCCTATACAACCTCGAGGTATTAAAGCTTCAGGAATTTCACAGCTGCTTCGTCAAATCCGTCGTCTCCTATTGGATAGCACATTATAAGCCTAAGGCTTCTCAGATTACTCGACCTGCAAATTAAATATGTGGGTAAAACTACAAATGTAATATTTGTGGTACTGTAACCCTTTATTTACTAAAGCACAAGTCACTTGGCGAATCAAATTCTGCCATGTGGCTTGTGCTTTATATTATATTTTAAATTTTTTTATTTATCAAAACCTGTAATGTCGAGATGCCAAAAAAAAACTACATTTCTCTCCACTAAATCCCTAACTTTTCTCCACTAAATCCCTAATTTCTCTCCACTATCCCCACAATTGTGTATCCTCTAAAGACATTCAAGAAAAGAATTCAATAACTCCCAAGCATGTCAATTGTTTCATCTTCTATATAAACTTCAATTTACTCTTTTTTTCCCTATATTTGCTGTATCTCTCTGCTTCTCCAACTTTTATCTTCATCATTATTTTGGAGTTTTGAGTGTAGTACAATGTTCGACCAAAAAAAAAAAATGTAGTACCATGAAGTCGATACAGGTTTATGCATTATTTTCTTCTTCTCAAATTATTACTATCTTGAATCTTTGTATATAACTCTTGTATACAATACTTTCTCAATAAAGAGGTATGGTGAAAGAACATCCTCACTGGTATACCTGATTGTGTCCTGATTGCAACCAGATTTTTCGATTTTTTTGCAGTTTGTTACGGATATCTACTCATATCTTTGTGTATCCGTATTTACTTATTTGTGTATATCTTCATATCTTATGATATATGTAAACTTCCCTTAATGTCGGGAACGTTAGGTTAAACCGTATGTAAGTATATAAGTTGGTCTCCGACCTTGGAATGATAAAAGAAAACCTTTACCTATACTTTGGTTTCTTGACATGGTATCAGAGCAGTAACGATTCTATTGCTCAAATCTCTTATCGTTTATCTCTGTTTGTTTATTGCTTTTCTCTAAGACATGGGTAGCGACGGCGACAAAGAAGAATCAGCCATGACCTCACACACAAAGGGTCATGCTGAAACCAAATCTAAGGTAGAGGTCATAAGGCGTACTATCTCACCTTATGATCTCTCCTCTAGTGACAATCCGGGCTCGGTGATATCAAAACCTTTGCTCACTGGAGCCAACTACAACGAGTGGTCTTCAAATCTGTAGATGGCTCTTAAGGCACGAAAGAAATTTGGTTTCTTGGATGGTACGATTTCGTTACCAGAGGAGGATTCAGAGGATTTCGAGGATTGGTGGACAAACAATGCATTGGTTTTGTCTTGGATTAAACTTACCATTGAGGAGAAGGTTCGTGCAAATCTCTCTCCCATTGAAATTGCGAGTGAGTACTAGGATCACATTCGACGCCGGTACTCTGTGAAGAATGGACAGCGAGTTCAACGGATCAAAGCTGAACTTGCGACTTGCCGACAACAAGGTCTTAGTATTGAAGAATACTATGGCAAGCTGATGCAGCTTTGGACTTCTTAATCCGAGTTTCGAAAGTTCAAAACCTGCGCTTGCCCGAATGGAGCAGAGTTAGAAAAAGAACGTGAAGAGGACAGACTTCATGAATTTCTTAAAGGTCTTGATGAGTCACTTTATGGCTCGATGAAATCGAACCTGTTGTTTCGCGATCCTCTGCCTTTGCTTGACGATGCTTACAGTGCACTACTCCCGGATGAAGACTCCAAACACACCTCGAGAGTGCTTAATGACAACAATCATGTGACTGCGTTTTCAGTCAGAACAAACTCTACATCATCTAGGTCGTTTCTTTCTAAAGAGGAGAAGGCAAAGCTGATCTGTTCAAGCTGTGGAAAGAAAGGACATCTCGCCGCCAACTGTTTTCGAACTCTTGGTTATCCAGACTGGTGGGGTGATCGTCCACGTGGTCGCTTGAACTCAGGTACTGGTCGCGGAGCTGGTCCCTCGCAATCTCGTCTGCAAATGATTGACTCGGCGCGTGTCAATGCTGTCCAGGCTCCGGCTCTGCAACAGCATTCTTCAGAGAATGTGATTACACAAGCTGATAGGGTTGGTCTCATGGGCCTTAATGATGATCAGTGGCAGAGTCTTGTTTCCCTTCTGAATGAAAGAAAGCAACAGTCGTCGACGTCACTCTCTGGTATGTCTTCTTTGGAATCTTGGATAGTTGACTCAGATGCCACAAATCATATGACTGGTTATTAGATTTTTTATCCAATATACATGACACATTGCCTATACCTGTGAAATTGCCTGATGGGAGATTTAGTTACGCTCCACAACAAGAGACAGTTGTTCTGAGTTCTATGCTTTCACTTCAGAACGTTTTCTATGTTGCTGGCTTGCACTGTCATTTGATCTCTGTGTCTCAACTGAGTCGGGAACGTCAGAGTGTGTTTCAGATTACTGATAAGCTGTGCTTAATCCAGGACCGCATTACAAGGACGCTGATTGGAGTAGCTGGGGAAGTACGTGGACTTTACTTTCTTCGAGGGATGGAGTTCGCAGGAGCGATGCAACATGTGGAACAAGCTTCTCGTGATGTGTGGCACCATCGCTTAGGCCATCCTTCCTCTAGAGTTTTGGATTTTTTATCTCCCTTAGTTTTATCTAGTGATAAGGTTTTACAGTCTCCAGTATGTCAGGCTTGTGTTCGAGCTAAACAGACTCGTTGTTCTTTTCCAACCAGTTCTAATAAAACTACAAGTTCATTTGAATTGATTCACTGCGATTTATGGGGACCTTATCGTACTCCATCCACTTCTGGAGCTAGATACTTTCTTACTCTTGTTGATGACTATTCACAGAGTGTTTGTCTTTATTTGTTGCCAACGAAACAAGATGTTTCCCAAACACTGCGTGACTTCATTACCTTGGTTGAATCAGTTTTCGACGTCTGTTAAGATTATCCGCAGTGACAATGGCACCGAGTTCATGTGCATGTCACGTTATTTTCGTGAAAAAGGGATTCTCCATGAGACTTCATGTGTAGGCACCCCTCAAGAGAACGGTCGCGTAGAACGCAAGCATCGGCACATTCTTAACGTTGTGCGTGCACTTCGCTTTCAGGCTTCTCTGCCTTTGACCTTCTGGGGTGAGTGCATCCTCACAGCTGCTTATCTGATTAATAGAACACATACAGCTTTACTTGATGGTTTGACTCCTTTTCATCGGCTGTATGATCGAGCTCCACCACTTCAACATCTTTGGGTTTTTGGTTGTCTATGCTTTGCACATAATCAGAATCACAAAGGTGAAAAATTTGCATCTAGAAGCATTCGTTGTGTCTTTCTTGGATATCCACATGGCAAGAAAGGCTGGCGTGTTTACAACCTTGAGACACAGAAAATTTTCTACTCACGAGATGTTGTATTCTTCGAGACAACTTTCCCTTACACTGATTCTGTGCAACAGACTCCGCCGGATATTCCTCTGCCTTAACAACAGAGTTTACCAAGTTCTCCGGCTGACGAAGATGATTTAGAAGAACATATCACGTCTTCAGAATTACCTGCACCTCTCGATTCTCCTGAGAATTCAGATCAATTGCGGCTCACATCTTCCCCTGCTGATACGACTCACGCATCGGAAGTTACGAATGATACAATCGGCGTGCCTTCTCCTACAGCGATCATTTCCTCTGGACCTTCCGAGGCTGTGAATACTGAACAGCAGGAATCGTCTTCTACTGATGTTGCTCCGGCTTCTACTGAGATTGTACTACGTCACAGTGACAGAGTACGCACCTTGCCGACCAAACTCACTGATTATGTGTTGAACACAGTTTATATGACATCAGGCGGCGGATCATCTCAGGCTTTGTATAAGATCACTGATTACAGTGACTGTGCCGTTTTTTCGGTTAATCATTTTCAGTTTTTGGCAGCGATTACCATCGGATCCGAACCTTGATCTTACAGAGAAGCTATGGAAGATGAAAGCTGGCGCTTTGCTGTTAGACATGAGATTGATGCACTTGAATTTACTCAGACATGGGATGTTACAACATTGCCTAAGGGGAAGAAAGCTATTGGCTGTCAGTGGGTCTTCCATTTGAAGTTTCACGCTGATGGCAGTTTGGAGCGACATAAAGCTCGTCTGGTCGTCCTCGGTAACAAACAGATTGGTGGTGATGATTAAGACGAGAGCTTCGCTCCGGTTGCTAAGATGACTACGGTCCGTGGCTTTCTACAACTTGCTGCTTCTTACGACTGGGAGGTCCATCAAATGGACGTTCATAACGCCTTCCTTCATGGTGAACTTAAGGAGGAAGTGTATATGAAACTACCTTCGGGATTTCCTGGAACAGCTCCCAATCAAGTTCTTCGTCACCGCAAATCTCTCTATGGCCTCCGTCAAGCTCCGCGCTGCTGGTTCGCCAAACTGAGTTCTGCTTTACTGGACTATGGCTTCACTCAAAGTCATTCTGATTACTCTCTCTTTACGATGGAACGAGACTCTGTTCGCCTACATGTTCTGGTTTATGTAGATGATATGATTATATCTGGCAGTACAACGTCTGTTATCCTCAGTTTTATGACGTATCTTAGCAACTGGTTTCACATGAAGGATTGGGTATTTCTAAGTATTTTCTCGGCATTGAGCTTGCACGCAGTCTGCAGGGTATCTACCTATGTCAGAGAAAGTATGTTCTAGATATTCTCAAAGAAACTGGTCTTCTAGCTGTGAAACCCGTCGAGTTTACTTTGGAGCAAAATCATCGATTGGCCCTTGACAAAAGCGATTACCTTGATGATGCTCGTCCTTATCGTCAGTTGGTTGGGAAACTTATTTATCTGACTAATACATGACCGGATCTTTCCTACTCCATTCATGTCTTGTCTCAGTTTATGCATAAGCCGAGATCAGCTCATTGGACAGCAGCACTTCGTGTTGTCCGTTATCTTAAGGGTACTCCGGGGCAGGGGATTCTACTAAAAGCTCACACGGATCCTTCTCTGGTTGCTTGGTGTGATGCAGACTGGGCAGGTTGTCCTATTACGCGTCGATCCTTAACAGGATGGTTTATTCAACTCGGAGGTTCACCCATTTCCTGGAAAACGAAAAAGCAGAAAACTATCGAACTCTCTTCTGCAGAAGCTCAGTATCGTGCTATGGCATTTACTCTTAAAGAGGTACTCTGGTTGAAAGGTCTCCTCACGTGTCTTGGTGTCAAGTTCACGGCTCCTATTCCTTTTTTCTGAGACAACAAAGCAGCCATACACCTTCCTGCTAATCCTGTCTTTCATGAAAGAACTAAGCATGTGGAAAATGATTGTCATTTCATTAGGGACGAATTCATCAAAGGTACAATCATTCCTCAACATGTCTCTACGCATGCACAGTTAGCAGATATATTCACAAAGGCACTCGAAAGTCGTGAGTTTGAAGAATTTCTTGGCAAGTTGGGCATTTGTGACCTCCATGCTCCAACTTGAGGGGGGGGGGGGTGTTACTGATATCTACTCATATCTTTGTGTATCCGTATTTACTTATTTTTGTATATCTTCATATCTTATGATATATGTAAACTTCCCTTAATGTGGGGAATGTTAGGTTAAACCGTATGTAAGTATATAATTTGGTGTCCGACCTTGGAATGACAAAAGAAAACCTTTACCTATACTTTGGTTACTTGACACAGTTGCAGATATTGGAGCAGATCAGTTGGATAACAAAGCAAGGACGATGATCAGCATATCCTCCGTAAATGATGCTTCCTCCGTATACACCGACTATGTCAATAATTTTGCTCATCTTCTATTTTCAATTTCTCCTAGAAAGCTTGATGTTTTTGCGATGGGTTTAGCACAATAGGTAATATTCTTTTATTACATTTCACAATACAGCTTCTATTATTTTTTTTTATTTTTTTTTATAACTGAAAATATTATATATCTTTGTAAGTTCTTACAAGAATATACAAGTTTCATCATTCCCCCCCCCCCAAAAAAAAAGAAAGAGAAAGATGAAAAATACAAATCGAAAACAACACATGCTAAGCATGACTGAGCCAGAGAGAGAAGGTTTGAGAACTTTCTCCTCCTAATATTTGCCAGAATTTTGTCTCTCATCTGCCGGTCAATACGAGCGCAGACAGTATTTGAAGACGTCTTAACTCCCTTGTGGGCGCGAGTTCCTCTCAAGCCTACAGCTTCTATTCTTCTATTAGCATTAATCGAGATTGTGTTTTTGTACATATGTCATGGAGTTAATCCAATATATTATAAATAATCTATACTATTAAGGGAGGATACATCTACTTAAAAAAAGTTGTTTGGACCCTTGGACCTATTCCTTAGGTATTAACTATGTTATCATTAAAATTATTTTACTAAGCATTTATGTTAGATATACGATTAAAAAGAGATAACCATACTAATAATAAACCATTATTACTCTTACTATTTCAGAAGCTTCTGTTCGTGTTAAACCGGTTCGAAATATAGAAGTTTGATAATTTGGTTTCCTATTGATAAATCAAGATTGATACTAAACCTAGAAAATATATATAATAGCATTGGTTACTGTGATTCATAATAACTTTGGCTCGACATATACAAAGTCATTGTTTTAATTTGTAACATTGTGAGGTAATATAGATGATATACAACATTATTAAACTTACAATATGATATAATAGTTGGAGCTGATGTACTTACAATATGATATAAACCAATATACAACAAAATAATATATTTCATGTACAAATATTTTCATCGTTACCAAACTATATCTACATATGTTTTAATTGCAAACTATTAGTTTTTATATATAGGTTTAAGATATAGTAATTGATAATTAGTTAACTATTTTTAATTCTTTTCCAGTATCTAGATATAGTTTGGTTAACAATGTTAAGATTTATTAGGTATGATTCATGAATTGGTATAAGAATTTTTATACTCATTATACTCTCCCATATCAAAGATACGAGATTAATCACCACGAAATCTTCTCCTATATGTTTGGAAATCTTATAATCTAATATAATGATAAAATATCCAGGGAAATCATCCAATCTTCATATAAAACGATCTAGCTATAAATAAACATTATGATTATATAGAATGTAATGAATTCGATTATAAAATATTGAAAAAACCAAGAATTTCATTCATAATCTACTATTTTTAGGATATGCAAAGATTTTAATACCTAACCGAATTCTAACTATAACCATATCCTTCCATCTACCATATTTTTCGAATTTATTACTATATATCCTATATTACGAAGTAAAAATCTTCCAATCACATTAAACCCGTACTGAAACTCTTATAAATATATTCGCTTCTCTCAAAAACCTAACCCCGCAATCAAAACCCTTAAAATCTCACGCTCTGATTCAGAACCTAAAACAATGGTGTCACAAACAATGATTACTTACCTCAAAGATTTGAAACCATACAAATCCACATGGCGTATCCAAGTGAGAGTTCTTCATTGTTGGCGGCAGTACACTGCGATGGCAGGAGAAACATATGAACTCATATTAGCTGTTGAATCTGTAAGTTGGTTTATATTTAACACACGATACAAAAGCTTTTAATGTAATTTATACACTAACTAAATGTATTCTTATCTGTTATAATGAATAGGGCACGAATGTTCATGCTTCATGCAGGAAACAATATGTTTCCCGCATCGAACAAGCTCTTCCCGTTGGAGAATGGAAGGTGATTCAGAACTTTAATCTCACCCCTGCAACAAGTCTACACAGACCAACGGAGCACACTTACAGAATGAGTTTCCTTGGAAACACTTCAGTAAGCCCATCAAAGCTTAGATCAACTCAAAACTTTCTATCGTTGAAAAGTTTTGATCAAGTAACAAGTGGCGATTTGAAAACTCATTTCCTCATTGGTAAGTTTGTTTAAATTGGCTCAGTGTCCTATTTTATCTATAACGAAAATATATTGACACCTTATATGTATAACTTATTGCAGATATCATTGGTCAAGTGGTTGACATAGGTCAACTCGAAACTATGCAATGTCAAGGAAAAGAGAAAAAGAAAGTCGAGTTTCAACTTAGGGATGCAGAGTAAGTCTTTTGGCCAAAGTTGTTTTAACTGTATATTGTCTATACTATATTGTCTACAGTTCATCGTTGCCTATTTCATTTTGAATGGTGTAGGAGCAATAGGATGCCATGTTTTTTATGGGGCAGATTTGCGGACAAACTATCCTCTTACTGCAAAAATGCTGGAGATAAAATCGTGATTTGTCTCATTAGGTTTGCAAAAATCAACATCTATCGAGGTTAGTAAGTGAGAACTCAGATGTTTTTTGTTACGTTTATAACCTTTGCACATAGTATCTAATTTCTGAAAATCTGGTGATGAAGGAAATTTCCAAATTTACAATGCGTTTGATATGTCTGATCTATTGCTTAATGGAAATTTCTCGGAGTTCATCGAGTTGAAAAACAAGTAAGCTTTTGCAACTCGATGAAAAACAAGTAAGATTTTAGGATATGTAACTAGACAATGAAACTTCCGTAAATTCTGTTGTCTAGGTTACCTAAGGATGGTCTTGCATTGACTGATGTCCAATCTAAGGACGACAAGTTAACCAGGTTTCAACCAAAAATATAATGGGAAGAAAGTCCTCAGAAAAGCATTTCTGAGATTCTAAACTGTAACGAGGTACGGGTTTAATAAATTCGAAATCTATTTTTCTAATATTGTGATTCCTTTTTTAATGTATATGACTAACACAACTATGAATATTGTTAATCTTTCTAGGTCGAGAGTTGCAGAGTGATATGCACTATCTATGCCCTTAACACTGATTATTCCTGGTACTATTTTGATCACAATAACCCAAGATGCAACAAGAAGGTTCAGAGACAAATCGCTGGGAAAAGCACTCCTACTTTCTACTGTGAGTTCTGTGATAAATTTGTCACAGTTGTTTCACCAAAGTAAATTTTCATATCACTCTGTTTATACATTGTTTTCTAATCATATTATAAATATTAGCCATGCTTTAGTAGTCAATAGAAGTTTGAACGTGTCTTTCCTAAATTCGTCTTCATCCTTTAGGTTCAAATTGCATGTTAGAGTCAGAGATGATACAGATAATACAAATTTGTTGCTTCTCGACACAATTGCTAAAGGGATTGTAGCTAAGTCTGCAGAAGAGTTGCTAAATGGTTCATTTGAAGAGGTCATGTATAACATCTATAGTTTCGAAATTTATCTCAAATAAAATTTGTGTGAATTACTTATGTTTTGTTTACTATCAGATAGAGGATCCTGAAGCATTGCCACAGGCTCTTAATGATTTGGTTGGGCAGAGCTTTGAATTCGGTGTTTTTATCAAGAAAGAAAACATTGAATATGGAAATGACACTTACAAGTGTGGAAAAGTGTGGAATATGAGTAATTTGCTTGAGTCTGCTACAATTACGGAGGATCATAGTCAGGTAGACACCCTTGGCTCATACGCAAATCCTGAAGAGGTAAGATAAGCTACACAATTAATATAGTTTGTATAGTCCAATATGCTTAAGGGAATGAAAAAAAATTATAGACTAAAATTTCCTTTATTTTTGTTGTAGTTAACACTTATGGGAGCAACAAGTGCAGAAAACTCAGAGTCACTTTCAACTCCTTCGAAACGATCATCTGAAGATTTACCAGATTTAAGTTCTTCATCTAAGAAGCTAGCCATGCACCCCATTGATAAAAAAAGAGAAGATATCGGCGGAAGAAACAGCGTTGGATGGAGACAAGAGTGATGAACCATTGTAGAAGCTCATCATCCAATTTTAGGATCATTTAAATCATTTGATTTCAACCTTTCTCTCAATTTCTGAGACCAAACTAATCTATTTCGGTTTATCTATTTATCTTCGGATTTTAATGTTTTTTGAATTTTCGGCACCAACAATTCCAATTTTGCATATTTTAAACTTTGCTACTAACTCGGAACTGGTAACAGATATACTAAAGTACAATATAATAAAGTGGTTTTTTCCCTGGGATATGCAATAACTCGGGAATACATATTCTTTTTCCTATTTAGATAACGAATTATTGGTACCTGCTGGAAAAAAACAAGGAAAAAAAACACATGCATTTATATTAGCACAAGAATAGATGTGAGGAACTAAAACAGAATAAAAAGAAAACCAATATTAAAAGAAGGAATCACAATATCAGATTATCAATATTCAATATTCATATACATATATACTATGGCACAAATCTATATCTTAGAGGAAAGAAGAACTAACATAGACAAAATATCTACAAGAAAAATCGAATTCCCATATATAACCTGTTTGCATCATTCCTGATTATAAGGTTTTAATAATTGATTGTTTTAAATCCTAAGAATTTAATCATACCATGCAATTTAAAGATTCTGCTACTGGTAATATCTAAATCAAATATTACATTACCTAATCTTATTATCCAAATCCTAAGATACACATTTTTATCAACACAATACAATTGAGTACAAACAACCTATGCAGTCAACTCTCACGGCAAAGTAAAATGAGAAAAAGGAACACGGTCACGGATGAAAAAATTAGGCAAGAGAGCATGAGAAAGACTCATAATGATGAACAAAGCAGGACACAACCTACGGCTTCTGTACCCCTACGTTCTACTTTCAGCACAATTTTATCAGATGTTACAAACATCCAGGGTGCTGAATCTCAGCAATCACCATCGGAAAGTCCTTATTCTACCCCTAAAACTCATGCATGCAAAAGAAAATTCATGATTGGTATGCTTCCCTGAAACTACTTCTTACATCCAGTTTTGTTTTAAATTGTAAAGTTTTAAAATCTGCGTACAAATCAAAGTAGGTTCCGACAAAGAAAACAATGTTACGACGAAGATAGCTAAGAAGCCTAAGAGAGTGGGATTTTCTGATGGTGAGTTCGATATACACTTCACCATCATTATTTGCTATGCATGGCTTTATAAAAACTTAAAGTAATCTAACATTTCTTGTGCATTACAGTGACACAGACCAGCAATATTACACAGAGCAGCAATCTTACGGCTTCTATACCACTACATTCTACTTTTAGTAGAATTTTATCAAATGTTACAAGCATCAAGGATTCTGAATCTCAGCAATCACCAATCCAAAGTACTTATGCAACACCTAAAACTCATACAGGAAAAAGAAAAGTCATGAATGGTATGATGCTTTGACTGTACTTTTTACATCCTATTTCGTTTAAATTGGTTCCGGTATGAAATCAATGTAGGTGCTGACAAAGAAAACGATGGGGTTTCAAAAATGGCTAAGAAGCCTAAAACAGTGAGGCTTTCATGTCGTAAGTTCAATATACACTTCACCTATATTATCTACTACACATAGCTCTCTAAAAACACAGTAATCTAACATTTCTTTCTAATTTCAGTGACACAGACCAGCAATCTTACACAGAGAAGCAATCTTACTGAACTGAGGACTCTGTCAAGAAAGGTGTTCAATGACATAAGTAATATACCCGGACCCTCTACTAAGACTACTGAGACAAGTGAATTTTGTTTAGATAATGAGATTGAAGAAGACGCAATATCTGATGGAGAAAACAACAATGTAGATTATGACGATTCCACCGAAGGTATTGCTTAAGTGCGGAATGAAAAGATTTTACTTCAATTCGGTTATGATCTAAAGTTTGTTTGTTAAGAATAATAAATTTATTTATTTGAATAACAGATGAAGAATATGAAGAACAGATATTTGACTGTAGTAGCCAAGAAAGTAGTGACACCAAAGAGGAAGACAGCGATTCAGAAAAAAATGATCTTATTCAAACAGGAACTCAAAGGGAACGAGTGCTGGAAATGGCAGAAATATTTAAAAAAGTATTTAGCGAAACAAGACCCAAACCTGTTGCAAGGAATTCAGACGGTATTGATATTGATCTATTATTTGCCTCCATATAAGAGAATTATGGTGGTTTACTAAATTTATTGTTTGTGTAAAAATGCAGTATACATTGATGAGGGAGATGATATATACACATGTCAGTATTGTGGTGCTCTAATGTGGTATGGAGAACGAATAAACAAATTCAGGAAATCAGTCAATCCTACATTTTCAACATGTTGTCTGCAAGGCCAAGTCAAATTGCCATTTTTGAAGGAGTCACCCGCTTATTTGAAGAATTTACTTGAGGGCAATGATAAACTCAGTAAACGTTTTCAAAAAAATCTCAGGGCTTACAACAAGTCTTTCTCATTCACTTCTCTGGGTGGAAGTGTTGAAAACTCTATTAGAAAAGCACGTGGACCACATACGTTTCAACTTCACGGAGAGAATTATCATTTGATGGGAAGTTTAAAACCGCCGAGAGGAGATTACGCAAAGTTTGGTCAGCTCTATATTGTGGACACAGAAAATGAGATTCAAAACAGAGCAACAGCCTTGAGGTATACTTCATAGTAAACTTTTATTATGCTAGCTAACGTTCTAACTAATTTCATATAAAATATTTCAAATTTTGTTCTTATTGTGTTTTTTTTCGTGGAAAAATATGCAGTAAGTCGAAAAAAGCAACTTCCACCAAGAAGAAGGACTCACTCAAAAGAGAAATTATAGCCTCTCTAATTCAGACACTGAATCAAAACAACCCCTATGTTCAGAAGTTTCGTACAGCGAAACAGAGGTTTGATACTAATTCAGATGACGTATTCCATATGATAGTAGTCAGTGATCGTTCTACAGATGGAAGGACATATAATATCCCCACTGCCTCTGAAGTTGCGGCGCTCATTCCTGGAGATTTTAACTTCGACCTGGCTAGGAGAGATATTGTTTTGGAAAGACGATCTGGTCGGCTAAAAAGAATTAACGAGGTTCATGTCTCATATCTTCCTTTACAATATCCACTGATATTTATGTATGGTGAGGATGGTTTTAGGCTTGGGATTAAGAAGTTTGTGAAAAAGAGAAGAAGGGAACATACAAAGATATATCTATGAGACAGTGGTTTGCATTCCAAATTGCATGCAAACGAAAACAAATCAAACGAGAAAAAATCAATTATTGTGCCCAGGAGATTTGCATGTAATCTGTACAAACTTTGAATCAATGAAACAAGTTGAAAAAAAAAAGGGAAGAAGGATCATACCAATTTCGGTTTGCATAAGAACGAGGGAGGAAAGACGGAGAAGAGATGGATGGAATGTTCGGGAATATATTTTTTATACAGATACTGAAGAATATTTATCTAGGCCGGTTTTAATTTGGCTGGGCCAGTTTTAATTTGGGCCCAAATGTATGAAAAAATTATAAAAACAAAATATCATTCTAAAATTTTGATGTATTTTTAAATAAAATTTCAAAGATGAAATTAAAAATTGAAATTTATTTATATTTTGAGTAATTTTGACAACAAATTTACTTAATAATATAAATTATTAAATTTATAATGAATCTTTATATATAATTAGCGAGGGGCTCTCCTCCTTTTGCCTAAACAAATGCCACGTGTCCTTATTTTGTCTATTTTCCAGCCCAAAAACATCATTCTCGGCACTGCTATTTTTCCTTGGGCTCATCCAAAGAGGCCCACTTCGAATACCTTCTCTTTCCTTCTTCTCGGTGGTAACGAAACAAACGATGCACTCGCCGTACCTTTGCTTCTTCAGCTTCCTGTAACGCCATAGCCTTTTCCTCTCCCACTCCATAAAACTCCTCTCCCCTCTTTCAATTATCTTTTCTACCCGACCGATGCCTTTCCTTCGCCGTTCCACAAAGTCTCTTATAAATTGTGCGCAAAAAATCACAAACCTCACTCACCAAAATTCTTCCACCTCTCCCGCATCCTGCTTATATCCGATCAGATTAGCACTCTTTCTTCCTTCCAAATGGCTGCCGTGGATTACGTTGCCGCTCCTAGCGATTCCTCAATCGTTCCCTTCCAAGATCTCTATCTCCGCCGCACTCGACAGGAAGTTGTGTTCCGCCTCCTGCATTTTTGGGACTCACGAAATATCAAGAGGGACAACGAATTCATGGGAATCACCATGCTAATGCTTGATGAAAAGGTAAGCGTCTCCGATTCTTTCCCGAAATTGTCACTGTTACGATCGGTTTAATTCTGTTTAAATCTCTTTAAACACTTAGATCGTAACCTTCAATGTCTGTTGTTTAGCTCATTAGATAGTTCATACAAATGCTACATGAAAATCAAATTTTAGCTCACTCCAATCAAATTAAATACTCTTCCTTGAATCGTGAACTTTATAACCTGTAGTTTCCCACATCTTTCAGTCGTTTGCGTCCCTAGCTATCAAATGATGTACCTTGAATGTCTGTTGTTTAGCTCATTAGATAGTTCATACAAATGCTAAATGAATATCGAATTTCTGAACTATAGAGTATATAATCCGTCAACTAAGTTGCAATCACATATGATAAAGTGTAAATATATTTCTCTTCTTATTCTGGGTTTTGGTTAATATTATAACTTTGAATGTCTTATGTTTTACCTCATTGATAGTTCTGAAGGAATTTGTACATGTTTTAATCTTATTAAAACAGCCCTAACAACAATTCCTAAGCCACGGATCATGTATCAATTGAATCTCAATAGATCTCGAAGATACCTGGAGATAAAGCAGCGGAAGATGATCAGGTACAACGAGATTAGGAGCGCCTCAAGTGCTGCGCCTCTACAGAAGTCCACACGCACACAAACTGGACGACAGGGATGCTAGTGCCTTGCGAACGATTCGCCTTAGGGTTCTCTCTGTGTTTCTGTGACGGCCAGGAACTTCTGATAGTCTCAAGGTCGTGCCCTATATCCTATATATAGGCGACATGAGAAAACCTAGTTGACCGATGGACCAAACCGGCTTGATTTCAATTAAATCAAAATCCGGTTTCTGATCCCGAGTGGTGTCGATCGACACTAACCATTGGTGTCGATCGACACCCTCACAGAAAATCGATATTAACATATATCTTATATATGTTGATCATGATCATTACTCCAATGATCAAACCCAATTTATTATCCAGTTTGCTTAGGTGTGTGACCCTATAGGATCATATGACAATGGCAATGAGTTCATAACTCATAAGTTATAAGCGGCTTCTAGCAAAACATTATAACCATCCAATATCATATGATTGTCTTATCTCGACATCACGACTCTACTAGAGTAAATACAAGTATGATTTCAGGACATTCCCTTCAGTCTCCCACTTGTACTGGAATCAACTATTCCCATAATCCCTTTGTCTCTATATCTCGATCTGGCATAAGGCAAGAGCTCGTGTCATCCTTAATCAACCAAACCATGTTTATCGAACTCCGATTTATACTGATAAAAGACAAACGATTGACATTCAATCCGTTTGAGCGCGGCCACGCATTTCCAGTATCAAATCTTCGATAGGCCCAAAGATATTTATCTCCCGTTATATGGGAGGGACAAATTCCATCTTGTTCCATCCCTGTTCCTTATATACTTCATAATATGCTCAATCAATGCCTTTATAGCCACCAGTTACGGCTGATGTTTGACAAAGTCAAAGCATACCAATTCATATGTAAGAAAACATGATGCACTCAGGTCTAAGGACTATACTCTATAGTCGCAATGAGAAGCTCTTATGACACTCATATAACAATCTTGTAGAGTTCTCATTAGCGGGTCATGTCCGATCATGTGTTCTCTAACACATATATATGTGATTGACTTTAATACTCCTATTAATGACTACATGAAACTTAGTCATCAGTCACCTCACATACTAGTCTCACGCGGTTATTAATATCCAACTTTAATAACCTCGACTAATATCCTACTCATGCGTTCTCGCTCAGCAGATGTCGAAGGACATTGCTTCTTGCAGAGAGTAATGCCATGAGACATCGGAAGTAAGCCCTTCTTGGAATCATGCATGTTGAACCTGTGTAGAACCTTATCGATATAAGTGTCCTGGCACAGTCCAATCAGCCTCTTTGGTCTATCTCTATAGATCCTTATTCCAAGAATATAGGCGGCTTCACCCATGTCTTTCATCGAGAAACAACTTCCGAGCCAGTCCTTTACTGACTGAAGTAACGGAATATCATCTCCAATGAGAAGTATGTCGTCTACATACAATACGAGAAATGCAACTGCGCTCCCACTAGTCTTCTTGTAAACGCAAGGTTCCTCTTCGTTTCTGATGAAGTTAAACTTTTTAACTGCTTCATCAAAACGAAGGTTCCAACTCCAAGATGCTTGCTTCAATCCATAGATGGATTTATGAAGCTTGCATACCTTCCCAGCAGCATTAGGATCAATGAAACCTGGAGGTTGTGTCATGTACACATCCTCTTCCAGAATCCCGTTAAGGAAAGCTGTTTTCACATCCATTTGCCAAATCTCATAATCATGATGAGCGGCTGTTGCTAGGAGAATCCGAATAGATTTAAGCATATCGACTGGGGAATAGGTTTCATCATAGTCAACACCTTGAACTTGTTTGAAACCTTTTGCCACCAACCTAGCTTTGTAAATCTGAACGTTTCCATCCACATCGATCTTCTTCTTGAAGACCCATTTACACTCAATGGCTTTTACGCCATCAGGTAAATCACCCAAAGTCCACACTTGGTTTTGTGACATGGAACCCATTTCGGATTCAGCGGCCTTAAGCCACTTTTCAGAGTCAGGGCCCATCATTGCTTCTTCGAAAGTCGCAGGTTCGTCACTGTCAATGATCAAGAGATCATAACAATTAGTCACAAGAAATCCATATCTCTCGGGCTCATGACGAATCCTTTCGGATCTGCGAACTTCTGGCATTACAGGCTCGGGCTCTACAACTCTTTGTAGATCCAGCCGCTGCTCTTCCTCGACAGGTTGAGCAGGCTCCTGTAATTCTCGAATTTCTTCGAGTTGTACTTTACTCCCACTGTTTTTCTTGGAAAGAAATTCTTTCTCAAGAAAAACACAATTCTTGGCAACAAACACTTTGTTCTCAGAACGGTTGTAAAAGTAGTAAGCCTTGGTTTCCTTAGGATAACCAACGAAGTAGCACTTATCAGATTTGGGTGCAAGCTTATCAGATATCAACCGCTTGACATAAGCTTCACAACCCCAAATTTTAAGAAAAGACAAACTTGGAACTTTTCCAGTCCACATCTCATATGGCGTCTTTTCAACTGATTTTGATGGAACTCTGTTTAGCGTAAACGCAGACGTTTCTAGAGCGTATCCCCAAAAGGATAATGGAAGATCTACTTGACTCATCATCGAACGGACCATATCTAATAAAGTCCGATTCCTCCTTTCAGACACACCATTCCACTGAGGTGTTCCAGGAGGAGTAAGCTGTGAAACAATTCCACAATTACTCAGATGATCACTGAACTCTTGGCTTAAGTATTCACCTCCGCGATCTGATCGAAGAGCTTTGATACTTTTGCCAAGTTGATTATGCACTTCATTATGGAATTCCTTGAACTTTTCAAAGGATTCCGATTTATGTCTCATTAAATAGACATAACCAAATCTACTGAAGTCATCAGTAAACGTGATGAAGTACTGAAAGTTTCCTCTAGCACTAACACTCATTGGACAACATACATCGGTATGTATTAGGCCCAATAGGTCACCGGCCCTTTCATTAAATTTGTTGAAAGGGGCCTTTGTCATTTTGCCCAATAAGCAGGATTCACACTTCTCAAATGATTCAAAATCAAATGAGTCTAAAAGCCCATCATTATGAAGCTTCTGAATCCTTTTCTCATTGATGTGGCCCAAACGACAATGCCAGAGAAAAGTGGGGTTCGAGTCATTGGTTCTTAACCGTTTAGTACTTATGTTATAGACGGGCATTGATTGGTTAAGAATATAAAGCCCATTCTCTAATGGAGCGCTACCATAAAACATTTCATTACGATCAAAAGAACAACACTTGTTTTTAATCGAAAAATGAAAATCTTCTAAATCCAAAACAGAAATAGAAATGATGTTTCTGCTTATAGCAGGTACATAGTAGCAATTCTTTAACTCTAAAATCAAGCCTGACGGCAGAGACAAATGATAAGTTCCTACGGCTAATGCAGCAACTCTTGCTCCATTCCCAATGCGCAGGTCCACTTGTCCCTTTTCCAGCGTTCTACTGTTGCTTAGACCCTGCATATTAGTACAAATATGAGCGCCACAGCCGATATCCAATACCCAAGAGTTAGAACCTGAAGTAGTAACATTTACTTCTATAACATAGATACCTGGAGAAGTCGTCTCAAACGTCTTCTTTGAGTTCTTTAGATCTCCCAGATACTCTTTGCAATTTCTCTTCCAATGCCCAGACTTATTGCAATAATGGCATTTATCAGCATCAGTAGGGCCGCGTTTGGGCTTGGAAGAAGCCTCAGGCTTATCCTGATTCTCAATCTGGACTGCCTTAGCCTTTCCTTTGCCCTTAGCGGGTTTCTTAAACCTTTTACCCCCTTGCACTAAAAGTACATTAGGGGTGCCCTTCTTGATGTTTGGCTCAGCTGTCTTGAGCATGCCATGCAGTTCAGTCAAAGTCTTTGTCATGCTGTTCATGTTATAGTTCATGATAAACTGATCAAAGCTTGACGGCAATGACTGCAGAATGATGTCCGTAGCTAACTCTTGACTAAGGGGACAATCGAGTTTTGCCAGGTTATCAATATAACCCATCATCTTGATGACATGAGGGCTAACTGGACCATCCTTTGGCAGCTTGCACTCAATGAGAGACTTAACCGTCTGGAATCTCTCAGTTCGTGCTTGCTCCTGAAACATACCTTTCAGGCTAGTGATCATCTCAATTGGCGACGCCACGTTCTCGTATTGCTTCTGCAAGTCCGAGTTCATAGTAGCCAGCATGAGACAACTCACATCGACCACATCATTAGATTTTTTATGTTCGAAAATCGTTTTTGTTGCATAAATCGTTTAATCTAGGGTTTGTGCGAAACGGGTGTCGATCGACACCAAGTGTGTGTCGATCGACACCCGTTTCGCACAAACCCTAGATTAAACGATTTATGCAACAAAAACGATTTTTGAACATAAAAAATCTAGCATGCAATCCTATATATCATATATATCTCGATTTGAATCAACTAATTCAATTACATGCCTCAGATTCAATAAAAACACTAGGCTCTGATACCACTGAAGGAATTTGTACAGGTTTTAATCTTATTAAAACAGCCCTAACAACAATTCCTAAGCCACGGATCATGTGTCAATTGAATCTCAATAGATCTCGAAGATACCTGGAGATAAAGCAGCGGAAGATGATCAGGTACAACGAGATTAGGAGCGCCTCAAGTGCTGCGCCTCTACAGAAGTCCACACGCACACAACTGGACGACAGGGATGCTAGTGCCTTGCGAACGATTCGCCTTAGGGTTCTCTCTGTGTTTCTGTGACGGCCAGGAACTTCTGATAGTCTCAAGGTCGTGCCCTATATCCTATATATAGGCGACATGAGAAAACCTAGTTGACCGATGGACCAAACCGGCTTGATTTCAATTAAATCAAAATCCGGTTTCTGATCCCGAGTGGTGTCGATCGACACTAACCATTGGTGTCGATCGACACCCTCACAGAAAATCGATATTAACATATATCTTATATATGTTGATCATGATCATTACTCCAATGATCAAACCCAATTTATATTATCCAGTTTGCTTAGGTGTGTGACCCTATAGGATCATATGACAATGGCAATGAGTTCATAACTCATAAGTTATAAGCGGCTTCTAGCAAAACATTATAACCATCCAATATCATATGATTGTCTTATCTCGACATCACGACTCTACTAGAGT
Organism: Isatis tinctoria; assembly: GCA_010577795.1. Classification (NCBI taxonomy): domain Eukaryota; kingdom Viridiplantae; phylum Streptophyta; class Magnoliopsida; order Brassicales; family Brassicaceae; genus Isatis; species Isatis tinctoria. Next base: position 11,897,202 of record CM021246.1, on the reverse strand, counting down.
AAATACAAGTATGATTTCAGGACATTCCCTTCAGTCTCCCACTTGTACTGGAATCAACTATTCCCATAATCCCTTTGTCTCTATATCTCGGCATAAGGCAAGAGCTCGTGTCATCCTTAATCAACCAAACCATGTTTATCGAACTCCGATTTATACTGATAAAAGACAAATGATTGACATTCAATCCGTTTGAGCGCGGCCACGCATTACCAGTATCAAATCTTCGATAGGCCCAGAGATATTTATCTCCCGTTATATGGGAGGGACAAATTCCATCTTGTTCCATCCCTGTTCCTTATATACTTCATAATATGCTCAATCAATGCCTTTATAGCCACCAGTTACGGCTGACGTTTGACAAAGTCAAAGCATACCAATTCATATGTAAGAAAACATGATGCACTCAGGTCTAAGGACTATACTCTATAGTCGCAATGAGAAGCTCTTATGACACTCATATAACAATCTTGTAGAGTTCTCATTAGCGGGTCATGTCCGATCATGTGTTCTCTAACACATATATATGTGATTGACTTTAATACTCCTATTAATGACTACATGAAACTTAGTCATCAGTCACCACACATACTAGTCTCACGCGGTTATTAATATCCAACTTTAATAACCTCGACTATGGACTCAAATAATTTATGTCATCTATCACTTATAGAGTTTCATGATCAAATCACGTATTTGATGATCTATAAGAATGCCACAAATTATTTTGGACAATTATTTAATAAAACCATTAAATAATACTGAAACAATTTCATTAAATAAAACATAACCAAATGTATGTTTACATGAACATCAAAACATAAATGTGATAACTCCCACTAAAATAAGATTACTGCTTAAGGAATCTAATGCCTATAGCAGCTGCATGACTCTCATGCTTCGGTCGTGGGAGTGGCTTAGTCAACGGGTCAGCGACGTTCTTGTTTGTCGGAACTCTGCTGATCTTGACGTCGCCTCTCTCAATGATATCACTAATCAGATGATATCTCCTCTCAATGTGTTTGGATTTCTGGTGTGATCTGGGCTCCTTAGCCTGAGCTATGGCTCCATTGTTGTCACAAAACAATGCCACAGGCTCAGAAATGCTGGGAATCACACCGAGCTCAATAATGAACTTCCTAATCCAAACAGCCTCCTTTGCCGCTTCAGAAGCAGCGATGTATTCAGCCTCGGTCGTTGAGTCCTCCACGGTGCTCTGCTTGGAACTCTTCCAACTAACTGCACCTCCATTCAGACAGAAGACGTAACCAGACTGAGATCGGAAATCGTCTTTATCTGTCTGAAAACTAGCGTTCGTATAACCGCTCACTACAAGCTCATCACTTCCTCCGTACACCAAGAACTTATCCTTGGTATTTCTCAAATACTTCAGGATTGTCTTGACGGCAGTCCAGTGACTCTCACCGGGATCCGATTGGTATCGACTCGTCATGCTTAACGCACAGGCAACATCTGGACGAGTACAGAGCATGGCATACATGATGGATCCTATCACAGAAGCAAAGGGAATCCTACTCATGCGTTCTCGCTCAGCAGATGTCGAAGGACATTGCTTCTTGCAGAGAGTAATGCCATGAGACATCGGAAGTAAGCCCTTCTTGGAATCATGCATGTTGAACCTGTGTAGAACCTTATCGATATAAGTGTCCTGGCACAGTCCAATCAGCCTCTTTGGTCTATCTCTATAGATCCTTATTCCAAGAATATAGGCGGCTTCACCCATGTCTTTCATCGAGAAACAACTTCCGAGCCAGTCCTTTACTGACTGAAGTAACGGAATATCATCTCCAATGAGAAGTATGTCGTCTACATACAATACGAGAAATGCAACTGCGCTCCCACTAGTCTTCTTGTAAACGCAAGGTTCCTCTTCGTTTCCGATGAAGTTAAACTTTTTAACTGCTTCATCAAAACGAAGGTTCCAACTCCGAGATGCTTGCTTCAATCCATAGATGGATTTATGAAGCTTGCATACCTTCCCAGCAGCATTAGGATCAATGAAACCTGGAGGTTGTGTCATGTACACATCCTCTTCCAGAATCCCGTTAAGGAAAGCTGTTTTCACATCCATTTGCCAAATCTCTATAATCATGATGAGCGGCTGTTGCTAGGAAAATCCGAATAGATTTAAGCATAGCGACTGGGGAATAGGTTTCATCATAGTCAACACCTTGAACTTGTTTAAAACCTTTTGCCACCAACCTAGCTTTGTAAATCTGAACGTTTCCATCCACATCGATCTTCTTCTTGAAGACCCATTTACACTCAATGGCTTTTACGCCATCAGGTAAATCACCCAAAGTCCACACTTGGTTTTGTGACATGGAACCCATTTCGGATTCAGCGGCCTTAAGCCACTTTTCAGAGTCAGGGCCCATCATTGCTTCTTCGAAAGTCGCAGGTTCGTCACTGTCAATGATCAAGAGATCATGACAATTAGTCACAAGAAATCCATATCTCTCGGGCTCATGACGAATCCTTTCGGATCTGCGAACTTCTGGCATTACAGGCTCGGGCTCTACAACTCTTTGTAGATCCAGCCGCTGCTCTTCCTCGACAGGTTGAGCAGGCTCCTGTAATTCTCGAATTTCATCGAGTTGTACTTTACTCCCACTGTTTTTCTTGGAAAGAAATTCTTTCTCAAGAAAAACACAATTCTTGGCAACAAACACTTTGTTCTCAGAACGGTTGTAAAAGTAGTAAGCCTTGGTTTCCTTAGGATAACCAACGAAGTAGCACTTATCAGATTTGGGTGCAAGCTTATCAGATATCAACCGCTTGACATAAGCTTCACAACCCCAAATTTTAAGAAAAGACAAACTTGGAACTTTTCCAGTCCACATCTCATATGGCGTCTTTTCAACTGATTTTGATGGAACTCTGTTTAGCGTAAACGCAGACGTTTCTAGAGCGTATCCCCAAAAGGATAATGGAAGATCTACTTGACTCATCATCGATCGGACCATATCTAATAAAGTCCGATTCCTCCTTTCAGACACAGCGTTCCACTGAGGTGTTCCAGGAGGAGTAAGCTGTGAAACAATTCCACAATTACTCAGATGATCACTGAACTCTTGGCTTAAGTATTCACCTCCGCGATCTGATCGAAGAGCTTTGATACTTTTGCCAAGTTGATTATGCACTTCATTATGGAATTCCTTGAACTTTTCAAAGGATTCCGATTTATGTCTCATTAAATAGACATAACCAAATCTACTGAAGTCATCAGTAAACGTGATGAAGTACTGAAAGTTTCCTCTAGCACTAACACTCATTGGACCACATACATCGGTATGTATTAGGCCCAATAGGTCACCGGCCCTTTCATTAAATTTGTTGAAAGGGGCCTTTGTCATTTTGCCCAATAAGCAGGATTCACACTTCTCAAATGATTCAAAATCAAATGAGTCTAAAAGCCCATCATTATGAAGCTTCTGAATCCTTTTCTCATTGATGTGGCCCAAACGACAATGCCAGAGAAAAGTGGGGTTCGAGTCATTGGTTCTTAACCGTTTAGTACTTATGTTATAGACGGCATTGATTGGTTAAGAATATAAAGCCCATTCTCTAATGGAGCGCTACCATAAAACATTTCATTACGATCAAAAGAACAACACTTGTTTTTAATCGAAAAATGAAAATCTTCTAAATCCAAAACAGAAATAGAAATGATGTTTCTGCTTATAGCAGGTACATAGTAGCAATTCTTTAACTCTAAAATCAAGCCTGACGGCAGAGACAAATGATAAGTTCCTACGGCTAATGCAGCAACTCTTGCTCCATTCCCAACGCGCAGGTCCACTTGTCCCTTTTCCAGCGTTCTACTGTTGCTTAGACCCTGCATATTAGTACAAATATGAGCGCCACAGCCGATATCCAATACCCAAGAGTTAGAACCTGAAGTAGTAACATTTACTTCTATAACATAGATACCTGGAGAAGTCGTCTCAAACGTCTTCTTTGAGTTCTTTAGATCTCCCAGATACTCTTTGCAATTTCTCTTCCAATGCCCAGACTTATTGCAATAATGGCATTTATCAGCATCAGTAGGGCCGCGTTTGGGCTTGGAAGAAGCCTCAGGCTTATCCTGATTCTCAATCTGGACTGCCTTAGCCTTTCCTTTGCCCTTAGCGGGTTTCTTAAACCTTTTACCCCCTTGCACTAAAAGTACATTAGGGGTGCCCTTCTTGATGTTTGGCTCAGCTGTCTTGAGCATGCCATGCAGTTCAGTCAAAGTCTTTGTCATGCTGTTCATGTTATAGTTCATGATAAACTGATCAAAGCTTGACGGCAATGACTGCAGAATGATGTCCGTAGCCAACTCTTGACTAAGGGGACAATCGAGTTTTGCCAGGTTATCAATATAACCCATCATCTTGATGACATGAGGGCTAACTGGACCATCCTTTGGCAGCTTGCACTCAATGAGAGACTTAACCGTCTGGTATCTCTCAGTTCGTGCTTGCTCCTGAAACATACCTTTCAGGCTAGTGATCATCTCAATTGGCGACGCCACGTTCTCGTATTGCTTCTGCAAGTCCGAGTTCATAGTAGCCAGCATGAGACAACTCACATCGACCACATCATTAGAATGCTTCTCCCAAGCATTCTTCTCAGCGTGTCCGGCATTGGGTTTCGGTTTCTCAAGGAGAGCCTTCTCAAGGACATATTCCTTTTTCTCCTGCTTGAGAACAATTCTCAAGTTTCGATACCATTCAAGGAAGTTCGATCCATTAAGCTTGTCCTTCTCAAGGACGGATCGAAGCGAGAATGTGTTGGAGTGAGTGGAGGTAGACATAGCTGAAAATACACAAAACGAGAGTTTTAGTTTCGATGTTCAAGAAATGAGAAATCTTAACAATTAAGAAACTCACATTATATTCAAAACAATTTTCCTCAATTGAATATAATGATCCAAGATCCATATTTCACAAAAATTTGAGTGAGCTTTGGCTCATCGCCCAAACTTTAGCTATTTAGGTAAGCAACCCTTTGCTAATTATATCATATATAGTTCTTGTCTCGGATTGATATCTTATATCAAATCCAATCCTATATCTCTGAGCCCAAAACTATTTTGATAGCCCATTTAAGCAAACCAATCTTTTAAGTCCGCAGTAACGATTACAACCTGCCTCACTCGTGTAATTGCGGACACCCTGCTTTGGCAGACCCATCACACAATGAAACGAGCCTTGACAGTTGACAAGATTGGGAAGATATCAAATACTTAATATTAGGTTTGAGGAACGGAACCTTAAATCTAGTTTATATCAATTATATATCCTAGATATTTTAACTTGTTTTACACTTATAAAATTTATTAGGTTAAACAAGCTAGGAATGCGAATTCTGAAGTGGTGTCGGTCGACACCAGATCAGTGTCGATCGACACAACTGGTTTGTGTTGATCGACAGATTCCGATCCGGTTCAATCGCGATAAACAATCTAACCGATTAAACCGATCGAACCATTCACAAAATTCGACCGGTGTCGATCGACACTACATTAGTGTCGGTCGACACCAACCGAATCGATTCAAGGAACGATAACCAATTTACCGCTTAAACCAATCGCGATAACCGGTCCAATCTAATTGAACCAATCGCAATAAACCGAGTGGTTTCGATCGACACTACATTAGTGTCGGTCGACACCAGTGGTTTGAGGAAACACGATCTTCGATCGTGACCTAAAAACTTTACGCGAAAACCCGATCGGTGTCGGTCGACACACACTTGGTGTCGATCGACACCCGTTTCGCACAAACCCTAGATTAAACGATTTATGCAACAAAAACGATTTTTGAACATAAAAAATCTAGCATGCAATCCTATATATCATATATATCTCGATTTGAATCAACTAATTCAATTACATGCCTCAGATTCAATAAAAACACTAGGCTCTGATACCACTGAAGGAATTTGTACAGGTTTTAATCTTATTAAAACAGCCCTAACAACAATTCCTAAGCCACAGATCATGTGTCAATTGAATCTCAATAGATCTCGAAGATACCTGGAGATAAAGCAGCGGAAGATGATCAGGTACAACGAGATTAGGAGCGCCTCAAGTGCTGCGCCTCTACAGAAGTCCACACGCACACAAACTGGACGACAGGGATGCTAGTGCCTTGCGAACGATTCGCCTTAGGGTTCTCTCTGTGTTTCTGTGACGGCCAGGAACTTCTGATAGTCTCAAGGTCGTGCCCTATATCCTATATATAGGCGACATGAGAAAACCTAGTTGACCGATGGACCAAACCGGCTTGATTTCAATTAAATCAAAATCCGGTTTCTGATCCCGAGTGGTGTCGATCGACACTAACCATTGGTGTCGATCGACACCCTCACAGAAAATCGATATTAACATATATCTTATATATGTTGATCATGATCATTACTCCAATGATCAAACCCAATTTATATTATCCAGTTTGCTTAGGTGTGTGACCTTATAGGATCATATGACAATGGCAATGAGTTCATAACTCATAAGTTATAAGTGGCTTCTAGCAAAACATTATAACCATCCAATATCATATGATTGTCTTATCTCGACATCACGACTCTACTAGAGTAAATACAAGTATGATTTCAGGACATTCCCTTCAAGTTCATAGAAAGGCTAAATGAAAATCGAATTTCGGCTCCCTCCAATTGAATCAAAGACTCTTCCTTCAATCCTGAACTTTTTAATCTGTAGTTTGCCACCTGTTTTAGTCGTTTGAGTCCCTATCTACCAAATATGAGGTTGCTATAATGATATTGATGTTTGTTCTTCAATATCGGTTGGTATTATATATAAAGATAGATTGGCTCGCTGCGTCCAATGTCATAATGCAATATCAATGTTATTTTACTGAGTTTTATATCTTATGTCTTATATCTTATGAGATAATTGCAGTATAGGTGACTTTTTATGTTTCTATTATCAGAAAAAAGTACCTACATGTTATTGGTGACTTATGCACAGTTTTCGAAAATTTTATCCCACAATTGCCCCTTATCTCAATGTACAACACTAATGAACTCCATGGACAACCACATCCTATTCTATGTACAACCACAAATACATGCCCCAAACACTAATGAACTCCATGTACAACCACAAATACATGCCCCAAACAATGCCGAGAGTCATGGTCGAACAATGTTTATTAAATGAAAATCTTTATTCTTCTCACTTCTCATATAGACTTATCGTGGTCCAACACAAAGAATACAACCATACAATTAACAATACAGATTTATCGTGGTCGAACACGTAAAATTATAAATACATCAAAGCTCCCTGAGAGAGACATGCATTCGTCACGATAACGTCTCATATTTAATGTTACAACCACACACATATCTTACAATGTACATCCACACTTGAACTTCAGATGTTCGAATGTTCATCCACACTTGTACTTCAGATGCTGAGGGCTTAAACCGTCAATTCGCCCATAAAAAGTGCACCAAGCACACAAGGTCACTTTTTTTGCACACAAACTTTGAGAAGTCACTTTTATCGTTAACCTCTCATATCTTATTACATCTTACTTGCAGAACTGTCTCATACATGGATTCATTCACAGTCACTACAATAACTGAGGAAGATCCAAATGAGGTAAGTCTTTACTTTAACTTTTTTCCTCCAAAACCAAACAGACAACAATGAAATATGCCTACTAAATACCTAGCATTTACACGATATGCAGGTGGAAATAGCACCCGCTGTGCTTGCAATAGAAGCAGCACCAGCTTTGCCTGCACTCGAACCAACACCAGCTTTGCTTCAACCAGCACCAGCCTTGCTTCAACCACCACCAGCTTTGCTTGCAATACAAGCCCTGATATATCATGGTTTTTAGTGTTTTTAGCAATGATATAGGTTGTATATATAAAGTCTTTTTAGTGTTTTTGGAGTCTTTTATAGTCATTTGCAGGTTTAGGTACGTTTGAAGCTTATTTGAAGATTATGGATCATTCTGGAGTTAAGTAGGAAGTTGTGCTGAAGAATTCAACTCGGAGGAAAATTTTATAGATGGTGTCGATCGGCAATTTCAAGACGCGTTTTCCAGGCTTTGCAGAATTGCAAACAGATTCCAGAAGCTCCTAATATTTACAATTAAGTGCCAAACGTGTTTTCCATATTTGTAAACTATTTTTATGAGTTTTTAAGGTCATTGTTTAGACCTAATTATTATTCTAAGCTAGAGTTTTGGAAAGAAGAATTCAGACTCCTTCAGAGAAGATTCCGAACTCCTTTAATCTCTATTCTTATTTCTTTTATGCAATCTTATTCAAACATGTTTATTGTTTCAATCTCCATGTTTGAGTAGTTTGCTAGTTAGGTTTAGGGTTTCTCATTAGGGATTTCATGGATTGTTAAGTTGATTGGTTAGTTAAGGATTCTGGATCACTAGTCCTTCATCTAGGTTGTGATTAATGCTTGATCTGAACTGATGAGTTAGATTATTGATCATAGGTTGATTCTCGCAACGAAAGTTGGTTAATTAGCTAGAAAGACCCTTAGATGAGCAAAATAACTATTCGCAAAGAGATTTGGTTTAGGTATTTTGTGAACATATCGAACTTGAATTTAATGCATGTCTGAGCCTTTGAATTTGCAAAGAGATTTGGAATTCTAGGATCTAGACATAGAAATCTCTGCAACGAGAGTTGATTGATTTGAATATTGTGTTTCGAGTTCTATAACATAGCAGAGTCCTGATTTACTGATTAGCTTGCATTCCTGATTTCCTGAGAATTCCCTGAGCCTGACGTTTCTCCCATCTGATTTACAACTGCTTTTATTGCACTGTTTTCATTACATTTATTCTCGTTTAGCTTAATTCAAATACTATAATCTATTGTGCGAATCTTGAGTCTCTGTGGAAATCGATCCCTAAGTATTACAATGATCTCTTAATTTGAGAGAGTAGCTCTAGGGTAAATTTGAGCATATCAAATTTTGGCGACGTTGCCGGGGACTCATTGAATTCACCATTAGATTTGGAATAGAATATAGTCTAAACATTTTATTTCTTGTTTATTTAAATCCGTTCTTTCTCTTCTCTTTTGTTTCAGGTGTATGCATTCTCGCAGTACCAGAAGCAAGACAGAGGCTCATCTTTTGAATCTTACGAATCAGGAGTTGAGAGATTTAGAACACACAAACCTTAAGGCAAAGAGATCAGCAGACATGAATCGGAGAATTATCGTTCGACCTGATGCTGCTGGAGTCATACGAGACCAAGAGGGTCATTCCTACAACGAAAACGGTGACCAAATTAATGATCAGGGAAATATAATCCAAGAAATCGTTGCTCAAGCTATAGGGAGGACCCTTGCTGATTTCAACAGGCCTGATCTTTTCTATGAAAACAGGTCTGGAATTCATCCTCCTCCATTCCAAAGGAACGACTTTGAGCTGAAGCCAGTCTACTTCACTCTTGTGGGTCAGCATCCCTTTCATGATCTTCCTCATGAACATCCAATGGACCATATCGAAAAATTTGAAGACTTGGTGACTAACATTAAGCTCAATGGAGTCTCAGAGGATTATCTGCTGTGCAAGCTCTTCCCATGCTCTCTTGCTGGGGATGCAGCTTATTGGCTGAAGAATGAGCAACCAGGTTCTCTAACCACCTGGTATGATACCAAGAATGCCTTCCTCAACAACTTCTTTGATGATGCAAGGTCTGAAGAGCTGAGAACAAAAATCTCTGCATTCTCTCAAGGAACTACGGAAGCATTAAAGGTTGCTTGGTTGAGGTTCAAATCATATCAGAGGGACTGTCCCCATCATGGGTTTAGTGATGTTCAGCTGCTGGGTATTTTCTTCAGAGGAATTGATTGGAGATATCAGATGGCTTTGGATGCTGCAAGTGAAGGAAACTTCAATACTAGGAGTCCAGCAGAAGCCAAAAAGCTCATTGAGAACTTGGTGTCTAGCAACGGTACCAAAAATTCAGATTTTGAGAGAAAGAAATCAGCTGGAAACATAAATGGAGGTCATATTGCTGAGGTGAAAGCCAAATTAGATTTTGTCCACAATCTCCTTGTGGGCAAGAAGCAAGTTCAATTTGCTGCAGAAGTTGAAACCTTTGAATCAGAGGAAGAGGATGTGAATTACATCAATGAAGTTGGGTTTCAAGGACAGAGATTTGGGAATCAGCAAGGTTATTGTTCTACTTACCAGAGACCTTTTCAGAACAACACTTTCACAAGAACTTATGGTTCTTCATCCTACCAAAAACCTCCTGAGCAGAATAACAAGATGGAGTCAATGCTAGAACAGGTATTGGAAGGCCAGACAAAGCTGACTGTGACCTTTAATTGGAAGATGGATGCTTTGTATACTGATCTGAATGGGAAAATTGAGTCTTTGGGTGCTAATGTTAAGAAGCTGGATATTCAGGTTGCTCCAACTGCAGATTCCATCAAAAGGCAAGAAGGATTTCTTCCTGGAAAGACTGATATCAATCCAAGACATCATGTTAATGCCATCATGGTGAGGGAAGAAGAAAAATTTGTGGGTTCTGCAGTGTTTGATGCAGATTTTGGAGTCACAGACTTGGTGTCGATCGACACCACTGATGGGTGTCGGTCGACACCACCCCAAAATCTCGAAATTTCGAGTCGTGACGGACGTTTGTCGATCGACCCGATCGACACCAAAGCAGTGTCGGTCGACACCCAGGAGGAGTGTCGATCGACACCAGAAGAAAATCGCGATTTCTCGGGTTCTGACGGAAAAAAATCGATGCACTTCAACAAAATTACGGGTGTCGATCGACACCAGATGGGGGTGTTGATCGACACCAATCGTGTATATTTCAATTGCCATCAGAAGAGCGTGCTGATCATCCCAAAACCCCATCACCCATTGAAGAGAGGGTCTACAAACCTAAGATACCTTACCTGAAGCCGAAACTGTCTAAACAAGAGGTGGAAGAGGCCAGATGCAGGGCAATAATGGACAAGGTGTTGATAGAGATACCATTGGTTGATGCAGTAAGCTTTTACCTCCAATTAAAAGGTATGTTAAGAGGATGGTTGTGAATGGTATAAGTCCTGAGGAAGCAGCTTTGCTCACAAAGGACATTAGTGCGATCCTCTTGAAAAAGATAATATCAAGGAAAGAGAAAATGGTGAGAGTGTCTGAACAGGTCAGTGCTATGATTCAGAGTAGGATTCCAAAGAAGTTACCTGACCCAGGGAGTTTTGTGCTAGATTGCTACATCTCAACAGAAAGGTTTCCTCACTCTCTATGTGACCTTGGCTCAAGCATTAACCTAATGCCATATTCTGTTGCTGTAAGACTTGGGTTGACTGACTTCAAGCCTACAAGGATTCATCTTATCCTTGCTGATTGTTCCAAGAGGATTCCAGAAGGTCTCTTAGAGGATGTTCCACTTCAGATTGCAGGATGCACTATCCCCACAGACTTTGTGGTTTTGGAATATGGTGAAGAACCTCAGGATCCTCTTCTTCTCGGAAGATCATTCTTAGCTACAGCAGGCGCTATTATTGATGTCAGAGAAGGGCAGATAGAGCTTGATTTTGGTGATAAGGTCATGAACTTTGACATGGATAAGCTGAGGAGAAAACCTACCATTGATGGTCAAACCTTTTCTGTAGAGGTTGCTATGGATGAAGAGTCAGATGACATTACTGCTGGGTATGTTAAGGAGTTGGAGGCTACGGAGCAGGTGAACAAGCTGATTGTTCAAGAGGAATTGGTTGAGATTTCTAAGCAAGCTGCTGGGCTTGAAGATTGGAGTGGAGATCATCTTTTTAGGACAAGGGTCGAAGATAAGGGTCCACTTAAAGACAAGTTGATGGAGGATGATGTTTTTGTGATGGAGACACGGATTGCAGAGTTGAATTGCAGAAAAAGTGCAGAGTCTCCACAGGCCAAGCTAGAGACGCCTAAAACTCAGAGTTTTCAGAAATTTTGAAGTCCAAAAGACTCATCAACTGTTGTTAAACAGAAAACTCTACATCTCGCACCTCACTCACCTCCAATAGAGCAAAGGAAAAAGAAGTCTACCTCCCAAACATATGTCCTGCCCTGCTGTTGTTCCTTCATTCCTTGCTCGATCTCATTCACAAACTGCCTATACACCACCTTGGATGATGAGATGCTCTTTCCAGAGGCATTCAGTGCCACTCTCTGATCCACCAGATGCCTAAGCTCCAACTTAGTCAAGCTAATGACTGAAAATAAGCGCTGAGTGGGAGGCAACCCACTTTTAAGTAGGATTTTCTTTGAATTTCGTTTGGTTTTTACTAATTTTTAGTTTTGTTTTTCTTGTGTCAAAAAAAATCTTAAAAAAAAAAAAATTGGTGTCGACCGACACCCCTTGACAGTGTCGCTACCGACACCCCTTGACAGTGTCGCCCGACACCACCCGAGCAGGTACGTATTTTCAATTTTTTTTTTGTTCATTTGCTTTTACTTTAGTTTCTTTTCAATCCTATGGCTTGATAACACTCAGGACAGTGTTACTTAAGTCTGGGGGAGGAAAATACTAATGTATTTTGCTTTGTTTTGTTTTGGAGTCAAGTTGTGTCAAAAAAATTGTTTTATTGAATCAAAATTTAGTTGGGAATTATGAGATTTTCTTGGAACAAACTGTTTTAGCCACCACTCTGGTGACCATTCTTACAGCCATTGACAACAGATTCTACCAAAAGGAAATTCCAAAGGTAAATTGATCTTCTATTATCCCCATACTATTTGAGTATTTAGATGATCCAGAGCTGACCTGCACATAATGAACTTAATTTTTCTCATCTTGGGGCTTGGTTTACTTTGAATCGGATTCCTTGCTTAGGTCTGATAGGATTAGTCTGTGATGATGGTTTCCCTCTCTCTTCCCTTCAGTGTCTCTAGAAAAAAAAAAGAGAAAAATGAATGAAAAAGAGATATAGCTTTGAAAAAGAAGTGATATGAGAAGTTGAATGATTGGAAACTTGTCTAGAAAAAAAAAGAGAAGAAAAGAGAACAATCAGTTGATAAAAAAATAAAATGATACCCTAGTAGGGAAAAATTGACTGATTGGAAGCGAGAAAAGAAGGAGAAAGGAAACTAGAAGCAGACTGTCCACAAATTCAGTTTCTTAAGTAAGTAAGAGTTCATGTGTCCTTTGATCGATATATCATCGATGAGATTGCACTTAAAACTTAAATAAGGTCAGCAATGGTGATTTTAGATTACTCTTATGGGTTGTGGTTTGGAATCTGGATGGTTAGTGAGTCTGCGGAAAATTACTAGAGGTTCTAACTTAAGTTGGTACTGTTTGATGTGGCTTTACTCTGGTGTTGGTTGATTCAGTGTTCTAAAGATTAAGTGAGTTCCTATGTTTTCAAACCTCTTTCACAGGTCTAGTCTTCTGTTTTGCTTGAGGGCAAGCAAAAGCTAAGTCTGGGGGAGTTGATATATCATGGTTTTTAGTGTTTTTAGCCATGATATAGGTTGTATATATAAAGTCTTTTAGTGTTTTTGGAGTCTTTTAGAGTCATTTGCAGGTTTAAGTACGTTTGGAGCTTATTTGAAGATTATGGATCATTCTGGAGTTAAGTAGGAAGTTGTGCTGAAGAATTCAACTCGGAGGAAAATTTTAGAGATGGTGTCGATCGACACCAATTCCTAACGGCAATTTCAAGACGCGTTTTTCAGGCTTTGCAGAGTTGCAAACAGATCCCTGAAGCTCCTAATATTTACAATTAAGTGCCAAACGTGTTTTCCATATTTGTAAACTATTTTTATGGGTTTTTAAGGTCATTGTTTAGACCTAATTATTATTCTAAGCTAGAGTTTTGGAAAGAAGAATTTAGACTCCTTCAGAGAAGATTCAGAACTCATTTAATCTCTATTCTTGTTTCTTTTATGCAATCTTATTCAAACATGTTTATTGTTTCAATCTCCATGTATGAGTAGTTTGCTAGTTAGCTTTAGGGTTTCTCATTAGGGATTTCATGAATTGTTAAGTTGATTGGTTAGTTAAGGATTCTGGAACACTAGTTCTTCATCTAGGTTGTGATTAATGCTTGATCAGAACTGATGAGTTTGATTATTGATCATAGGTTGATTCTCGCAACGAAAGTTGGTTAATTAGCTAGAAAGAACCTTAGATGAGCAAAATAACTATTCGCAAAGAGATTTGGTTTAGGTATTTTGTGAACATATCGAACTTGAATTTAATGCATGTCTGAGCCTTTGAATTTGCAAAGAGATTTGGAATTCTAGGATCTAGACATAGAAATCTCTGCAACGAGAGTTGATTAATTTGAATATTGTGTTTCGAGTTCTAGAACATAGCAGAATCCTGATTTACTGATTAGCTTGCATTCCTGATTTCCTGAGAATTCCCTGAGCCTGACGTTTCTCCCATCTGATTTACAACCGATTTTATTGCACTGTTTTCATTACATTTATTCCCGTTTAGCTTAATTCGAATACTATAATCTATTGTGCGAATCTTGAGTCTCTGTGGAAATCGATCCCTAAGTATTACAATGATCTCTTAATTTGAGAGAGTAGCTCTAGGGTAAATTTGAGCATATCAAGCCCATCAACCACCACCTGGAATAATGGCGGGAGAGAACTTGGAGGATGCAAGTGTTCCTACGGTGACAGCTACCCAGGAGTCTGGACAGGGTAGTGGCGGACATGAGGAGAACGTAAGTGATATTATGTGTTTTTAACGTATTTTGATTGGTTTTTAGTATTCGGTTTGAGTTTTTATTTGCATCTTTTGTTGGCTTTTCGAGTCTTTTCTTTTGTTTTGAGTCTTTTACAGATTTTACGGAGTTCCGAAGGAGTTTGGCGTTTACGGACATGTTCGAGTCGAGTTAATGCGGAAAACACGAGAAAAGGACAAAGTGAAGAACGACCGTTCTTTGAGAAGAACGACCAGCCAAGAACGACCGTTCCCTCCAAGGAACGATCGTTCCCTCTTCACCAACCCTGCCGATAAAAACCGTAGATCGATCGTTCCATCCCATGCAGCCCGTTCCACACTTCACCTACCACGCGATCGACCATGCACGGAACGACCGTTCTCAACATGGGAACGATCGTTCCCCGACTCCACATCTCACCTACTACGATCGACCAAGGAGAACGATCGTTCTCCAAGCAGAACGACCGTTCCCCGTTTCACCTACTCCCCTTCACCTTGGCCTATATAATGGACTCACAACATCAATCTCAAAACACACCATCTTCTTCCTCCTCTCTTCTCTAGCTTCAAAGCATAGCTCCTTCTCTCTTTTAAGCTTTTATGTTTATGCTTTTATTTAGTTCTTGTTAGTTTCTTTTAAGCTTTAATCTTATGCTTTTAATCTTATGCTTTTAATCTTATGCTTTACTTTCAGTTCTTATCTTTATGCTTAATTAAGTTTTACTTTCAGTCCTCATTATCTATATTTATACTTTGTTTCAAGTTCTTAATAAGTTATTTTCCGCTTTCATTATCTATTCAAGCTTTTATGATGAACTCTATAATCATGTTGTTTTCTTCTTTAATCATGTCTGAGTAGATCTCTTAGTTAGGTTAAGGTTTGTCAAAGGGATTCATGAGCTTTAGGGCTAAACACAAATAGGCTATTCAAATCAATATCTTCACCCTTGTTGTTCTTAATGCTTAGATCGAATTGATCACTTGATTTTATGATATGAGGTTTAACTTAGACAGCGAGAGTTGCTAGGTTGCTAGAAAGAACATTGGTGAGCAATTTATTCATTACCTGCGAGAGTAGATGTATTGGAGAATTATGAACATGTTAAACCTGATCTTAAGGCTTGTCTACGATTTCTAGTACCAACGAGAGTTAGGAATTCTAGGTTGATAGACAAAGATATTGATACCACGAGAGTGGATTGATATTATCCTAGTGTTTGATTTCTAGACTTACGCTTAATCATTGCCTGAATAGTTGTTGATCCTTTGCTCTGAATCTCCTGCGATATTCTTTGACCTAACGCTTGTTTAATATTATCTTACAACCGATTTCGCTTTTATTATTTGATATTTACAAAAACCAAAAACATATTGAATTGTCTTAGCTTTTGATTTAGCTCATTTTATCAAAGTGTGAAAACTGGTCTTCGTGGGATCGACCCCTAAATACTACTTCGTATGCTGTGCACTTGCAGTAGGAAATAAGGGTTTAAAACTCGTGTATCAGTAAGCACCAGTAGGAAGCGCAACAGGGAGTGATCTTCTTCTACAACAAACTATCAACAAGTTGCTTTCAATATTTGAACTATGCTATTTAATATTCGGTTAATGTAAGGTGGGCTTCTAAGTGAACCACCAACTTCTAAGTTTTCCCTTCTAATGTAAGTGGCCTTTCAGTCACCAAACAGATTTCAATAATTATGCATAAGTTTTATTACAATCCAGGATTTGAATATATCACCACCGACTTGTCCGTCTGTTAATATATTTCTCTAACATATTTAACTAAAATGCCCTCACTCTGGTTTACACTTTATGGTGTTCCCCATATCTTCGTTCAAGTGTGAGAGTAACTTATGTGGTTTGAAGCCTATAGCAGTTAGATATGGGACATTCAGTTTAGAACAATAAACTTGACTACAAATATGCAACTATCACTTAAGAAAGAGTATCAACAGTATTAACAACAACCGCTTGCAAAACAACGAATATCAGTCTCTAATTATTCCGTATCTCCTTTTTCTATATGGTAACGACTAAAGTGTTTTCAAAACCAACTTCTAAATGAATCAGCTATCTCCCTTTTCTTTGGTTGAAAGTAAACTAAAAAAACAGAGCAAAGCAGAGGCTAATGGAGAAGCTTGACGAAAATGCGGACGCTGGGAGAAAGGTCGGGAAAATTAGAAGAACCTGTTTCGATAACAGTCAGAAAATGAAAAGCAACGAGAAGAAATGGAATTCGCGATTTGAGATTACGAGAAATGAGGGGATTCGAAATGAGGAGGTTTGCAATAAAATAAAAAGTTTTGATAGGAAGAGCAAGAAACGACATCGTTAAGTAACCAAAGGGTAAAATGTACGATGTAAATCTCTATTGGGTAAAATTTATATTAACTGTCTTAATGGTTGCTAAGAGTAAGACCTTTATCGAAAACGAAAACCAGAACACATGACCAAGAAAAAAAATATATAAAAAAACCTGACCAGAACACCAAATAAAACGAAACCGAAGTACTGGAAAGAGAAAAAAAAACGTTTCTATACGTGGACACAAAAAATAGAAAAAAAAAAAGAAATCATTCGCCATCTGCTATACTAAATGCAAGTCGTTTAACAACATTGTTAGCACCAGATTAGTAATGCCTGCTAAAAAAAATCAGTAACTTTTCTTATGATAAATGACTGCTATTGAATTGTTCCTACTATTTTAAAACAAAATACAATAATTTAATTTTTTAACAACCAAATTTTAACAAGTGTACATGAACCCAAAAAAACAGGAAGCGAAATCCGAAGGAAAAGAAGAAATGGGATTGTTAAACTCTCATTCCTGTGAAGCAATAATGTTTAAAGAAGAGATCAAAGGAAAGGATGGGAAACACAATAACCTGTTATTCAGTCTATGTTGTCAACAGTACAGGGTCAAACTTCCCAAAGAACGACACCCACCTGGCACATTGAACCGTTTTCTGACATCCGACTCCTCAACTCCTTATTTGCTTTCAAGTCTGTAGGGAAGACGAAGCGCAAGAAGACAAAATACAAATGTCTTATCCAATGGAGTACTTAAATTCTTTAGAGTTTCCAGTTATTCCATCACACCGTCTTTGTCTGAAAGTTGGTGCCCCCATAATGCTTATAAGGAACCTCAATCCAAAAATAGGTCTTTTCAACGGAACAATACTAACTGCGACCCACATGGGCAACAAAGTTATCAAGGCAAAGTTGTTCACAAACAGTAAGGAGAGGACAAAAGTATTGATTTCAAGGATAATTTTATCTCCTAATGATACAAAACATCCGTTCACACTCAAAAAGCGATAGTTCCCGGTGCGTCTGTCCTACGCCATGACCATTAACAAGAGTCAATGACAAACTCTCCAAAAGGTGATTTTATACCTCCCTAAACCAGTTTTCATCCACGGGCAACTGTATGTTGCACTCTCGAGAGTGACCACATCAAAGGGCCTTAAAATCCTAGACACAACGAACCCGCACCGGCCAAAACAGTACGTCACAAATATAGTGTACAAAGAAGCCTTCCGTGGACTGCCTTCAACCTGAAGTAAGTACCTAAATCGATAATATATTTAAATATTATAATTTTAATATTACTATAAATCTTCACCTAAAGATTACAAAAACTATAGGGAACTAAAGGAAGGGAACTTCACAACTGGATTGGTGTGTAACCATTGCGTGCGATAATGCTAAAGAAGGTAAGACATAACTTTACTTCACGAACGTTAATAAAAAATAAATAAAACTAACGATCCTCACTGAGATATTACACAATCTACACAGGGACAGCGTTCTAACAAGAAAACAACCGTTGAAGAAGAGATGAGAAGAACAAATCAAACGTTTCTAATGTACTCATTCCTAAGAAAAACTAAAAAGATTGTTCGACTAAATATATTTACTCTTCTATTTAAATTCTACTACACTCTTTCTCCCCAACCAAAAAGAGGGCTTCATTATGCATATGCTCTTATTCCATAATTTTATAACATGATTACATTCAAAGGCTAACACACTAACACCCTTGATCACGAAGTACAAAACCACGACACTTCGTCGCACATAAATGATGTCTCTCAAATCAGATTCTTCACAATTTATATTAGTTTACATCAACTTTCCTTATAATTTACTAAAATTACTTCTCTTACACTTTTGAGTAAATATGAAATGCAAAGAAAAAAACATATATCAAATGGAACACACCCCGCGCATGCGCGGGATAAGCAGCGTTTCTAGTACTAATAATTAGAGTACTTCCTTTTAAAAAAATTGTTGTAATTACTCATTTTATACTTAATCTATTTCACTTTTCAAAACTACTTCTGTTCTCTACATTTCTAATCAAAACTACTTTTGTTCTCTAAATTTCTAATCATTCTAAATACAATACACACAAAATGATTCACGCCACAAATTTATCTAATTTATACTTCTAATAATTTTATTAATACTAATTAAAACATAAATTTATATTCAGGAAGCAATTTATCTTAGCAATTGAAAAAAACATTATTCATAACCCGCGCGCCGACGCGTGGATCCGGGTCTAGTTGGATTTTAAACGAAGCATACTTTCTATTTGGGTCACGGTTTTTGTGTCTTTCTAGGACTAGAATAATTGAAGAGTGGTAAAGGTGAGTGGTGATATTATTATTTTTTGTTGCCATCATGATGATTAAATAATTTATGACCTCACTCTTCTCTATTAACTGTATTATGTAGTTTTCATTCTATTATATATCTATTTTAATTCTTTACAGAAATTGAATCAAACAAGGTTTTGTGTTCTGACACTCAGTTCTCAAATCTTCCATCAAGTGAAAAGAAGGACATAGAAATGGGCAATGAGAAAATTTTATTTATTTATTTTGGTTTAACACATTTTTAATATTTTCAGAAAGTAAAATGTCATTATTTTTATTGAAAAAAGTCAACTCATCTCTTTGAATATTCTCCACACACAATCCATGTTTTGCATAACGCAATGCAGTGAATAAGTGAAACTATTGGGGAGAAAACATACAAAACACAATATTAATATATTCTTGATTGTTTATTCTAAATTTGTTTTGTCACACTAAAACAACAGTAATAACATGATTTTTATGATTATCATACCGTCCATCATTTCAAAAAAAAAAATTATTCATTCTTCCAGTATAAAATGAAAAGCCAAAAATTACAAGAAAAAAAGAATACTCCATAGAAAAAAGAATATAATTTCTAATATCATAAATCAGAACAATCAAAATGAAAAAAAAAGAATAATAAATTAAGTGATTCTAAATCCAAAAACAAAGTTTGAATCAGTTGTGAATATAACAATTTCTTTTAATAAAAAACCAAATAACCAAAATAAAGAAATAATTAGATCATAATTAGGATTTAAATAAAATTTTACTTATCTTGCTCACTATTGATATTAAAAACCAAATTTTCTGATACTATCAAATACTTTTTAGAATTTAAATTTATTAATATTCTTGCAGTATATACAAATACACATGATATAAATATAATAATCAATATTTACTTTAAAATTTATGAATATACCCGGGCGTAGCCCGTGATAAACTCTAGTACTAAATAAACTTGAAAACACCAAAAAGTACAAGTATTTGCAAAATGATATTACTATGTGCAATTTTGGCGGTGGCCACGTAAGCAATTAACGGCGAACGTGTGGAAATTGGCGGCGCACACGTGAAATTGACGGTGAAAGTCTCTAATTGACGCCCCAAAAAGAAATCTATGCGTTTCACATGTTTATTCCTCCTATTTTCTACATTTTTCCTCTCCCTCTTTTCCCTTTTCCCTCTCTCTCTTTTCTATTTTCCGTCTCTTGATCCCCTTATTCCATACCTGGTTCCCTTATTCGCTCATCCCTCACAAATTCAGATCTAGGGTTTTCCTCTCCTTCTTCTTCCTCTTGTATCACGTAAGAGAGAAACGTCAACTCATCTCTCCAAACGTTCTCTTTTCTCTCACACTCAAAATTAAGTCTATTTAGGATTCCGTATTTCTGGGTTTGTTGTGAAATTTGTAGTTGTATCCATTTAAGGGGAATTGCATATTATGTGTTTGTTGTGAACATATATTGGAGGAATTGCATATTCGGGATTACACTTGATAATACTCGGTATCACTATCACCATTAGATCTCCCAAGTAAATCTCCTGGACCCTAGCTACCGTAAAGAGAAGGAGGCCAGGCAGTACATACGAAGATTAGAGTACATGCCTTATGCTAAGTATGGCATGATCCAATTTCATGTTATTTTTGTAGTGACTTTCTTTGTTTTCTGAGTTTTGTTGTTTTCTACTATTTATGTTTCATGTTCTTGTTGTAATGACTTCCTATTTTTTCTAAATTTTTTTATTCTCTCTTAATTATATTTCATGTTATTGTTCTAATAAGTTCCTATGTTTTCTGGAATTTATTGTTCTAGTTCTAAACAAAAACACAAACACAAATACATTGTTTTAAAACCGAACATAGTTCACTTCCAAGTTTCACAAAAAAAAAAAAATAGATTAGTTTCAGAACAAGGTGGAACTAAAACAAAGCATAGTTTTCAGCCAAACAAAGCGCACTGCCTATTGCGCTTTTTGCCTTTCTTGGCCTTCTCCTCTGTGTATGGAGGTAACACATGTGGGGAAAGTTTTTTTGGTCCTCTTCTTACTTGGTTCACCTTCAATAGCAACCTTAGATCATTTCTTTCTCCTTGGTATCACTCGCCTTCTTCACCCTTTTGCCTTCTTCAACTCCCACGGTTCTACCTCCTCATTTTAAGCACACAGACACAACTAATACCAAGTGTTACACAATGTCACATTTACTTTTTCAGCATTCCCTAGTGTTACTTAGTGTCACATTTACCATATCCCTATCAATTTGTGGTTTCTTGCCCTCGGCATATGGAAAAAATTATTGAGAGCTTTATCTTCTTCTCGTACTCAGACGGCTTGAAGTACATATCAACGGGAAGCATTGGCTTTGTTCTCTGCAACATATAGTTGTGAAATTGTTAGTTGGTGTTTCACAGTTCTACCAAGTGTTACTTTATATCTTAGTTCTATCCAGTGTTACTTATTTTCCCGACATAAATCCCTAACATACACCATTCACGAATCCAATCGCTACCAAAAACCAAAACTTGAAGTTCTTAAACAGACAACAACTATACAAAGTCGGTTATACATACCGTTGTATCGTAATTGGCGTCCGAAACGGTTCCGCTGCTTTCTCCGTTGCTCTCTTCTACTTCTTCAGATGGTGGATTTTCGGGAGCTTCCAGATTTTCTCCAGCAACAATATCACCCAGTCGAATGCTCATATTCTTAGTGCGGGCCATATTTGATAAGACTGACTGTTCCTCCTACATAAATATTGCGCAAATTGGTTACAATCGATTATGAGGCTCAAAGAAACCGACTTAAAAAAATCATTTGGGTTCCGATTTACAGCGATTTGCTTTGATCCTTAATTTTTCCAAAATATTTTTAGATCTTTCGAAGGGGAAGTGTGGGAACGGAGGAAACAGAGGAAACAGAACAGTTGAAAAGGTTCTGTTTTTCTTTCAAATTTTCGAACTCGGTTTCTTTCAAACAGAGGATTTTCGAACTAGGTCTAGATTATAGATTTTTAGATCCGATTAACAATTGTGTTTCGAGTAAGGAGGGAGAAGGGAAAATGGCTCAGATACTCTCGCAAGTGACCAAATAACCTCAGATGCTCTCGTTATAATTTTTTTTTTGTTAAACAATGGAAATGACCATAAAACCAGATGAAATACATAAGATTTACAATTTGACCTTGGGCCTGAAATGAGTTTTCTTGAACTTGGGCCAGATATTAAAAAATTGGAAGAATTTCTTCAAGTTCTCTCTTCCCTTCCCGAACTCTCTCTCTTCTCTTCCTTACAAACTCAAACGTCCCATCCCGTCTCTCTCTCTCACGAAACCGAAATTCCCCCAAAACCACCACTTTCTTCCCAAACCCTAACAGCGACGGAGACTGTTTCACGGCAAGCAAAAGATGGCACCAAGGACGAGAAATATGCGGAAGAAGAACCCGAACCCGAGTGAGAAGCCACCGCCGCCGGCAAAAGATGACCCGACAGACGGTGACCCACCGAATACTGACCCGCCGAACCATGTCCCCACAAAGGCTGACCCGACGGGGGAGGCAGAAGAAGAGGATGAAGCAACAGGTTTGCAGGAAATTTGTAGTATTATTTGGTAATACTAGCTTGATGGTAAAACTAAGAAAACCGGGTAAAACTACTGAAATTTTCTAATATTTTGTTATATTGAACTTTGTATGTTGCAGGGTTTGATGCGACCAGAGTTATTCTTGAAGCCGGATGTATATTGCAAGGGCATTAAACTACCCACGAGCATGCGTTAATTTTGAACCTTTGTTTTGGAACCTTTGTTTAATTTGAAACTTTTGTTTTGGAACCTTTGTTTAACATAGTGTTACGAAGTAACATTAGAAATACCCAGTGTTACAAAGTAACATTAGAAATACCAAGTGTTACGAGATTATGTATCATTTTCATATTTATGTTGGGATTATGTTTTAACATTGTAAATACGAAGAACAATTATATAACATTAGAAATACTAAATGATACTACGACAGAGTAACAAAAGTGAAACTTAGTACAACTATCTAACATTAGAAATACTAAGTGATACGAGTAACAAAAGTGAAACTTAGTACAACTATATAACATTAGAAATACTAAGTGATACTACAACAGAGTATCAAAAGTGAATACTAAGTCGTCAATAACACGGAAATTGCAGATAAGTCTTCAATAATAAAGCTGCTTTTCCATCTCCTCAACTGTATTTCCAACTTTCTGGATCTCTTCTTCAACTCCAAAAACTCATGGCTAGCGATAGTGGAGTCCATTATCCTACATAAAAAACGAACAGATATGAAATTGAAGATTTTACTCACCAAAAAGGACACAAAAAACCCAGATCTGAGATTGCGGATATTGTACCTTGTAATCTGAGAGATGAAGGAGAGATGAGAGATTTGAGAGAAAGATGGATGAAAGAGAGAAAACAATGGATGAAAGAGAGAGAACGATGGATGAAAGAGAGAGAACCAGAGATGAAAGAGAGAAGAAAGAGAGAAGAAAGATTTGTGCAGAGAGAGAAAGTGAGAGGTTGGAATGACAAAAGTGAGAGGTGGGAAAGAGAGAAGAATTGTATTTTTCGCCTAAAAAAATCACTTTCCCTCCTAAAAATTATAATTTCCCGCCTATATTTTTTATTTTCCGCCTCTATTTTAAAGTTACCCCATTGGAAAATACACGTAGTAATACCAAGTTCTTAGTTATACCAAATTTCGAAAAATTTGACCCAAAAATTTCACCACCTTATCCTAGTATTACACCAACTAGAAGTTATAATTTTTAGTATTACAGTTCAAGTACATTGTTTTCCATGAGAATATCATAGTCCTGTGCAATAATATGATCGAAAATGATATTATTGTACTTTTCACTAAACAAATTGGTTCTCCTTATGAAAGAGTTTGTTAAAGTATAAGGAAGTTTCTTGGAAAAACCATGTAAGTTGAAGTTTCTTTGAAAATAAGTTGATGGGTTAATTATTATGTTTGTTTGCCATATGAATTTTAATTTTAACACTAAAAACTAATCCATCTCGACAATCAGTTATTTTTTTCAATTATTATGTTTGTTTGCCATATAATTTATAGTTCTAACAATTATTTGCTTTGAAAAGTCAAATGAAACACAATATTGATAGTATTACAACTATTATACAGAAAACAATAAAATAACCCAATTTATAGCCTAATGATATTAAATTACATAAATCAAACGTTGAAAAGTCAACTCAAACACAAATTCATAGTTTTACCAGTATTACAAAAAGACAATACAAAATCATAAATTGAAGTTTTCTCCAAAAAGCAACCCTCCTTGATGTAATCCGGTACATTCCACGAATCACTATCAGAATCACTATCAGAATCATCAACCTCCTCTTCTTCTTCTTCTTCTTCTTCTTCTTCTTCATTTCCACCTCTGTTGTCAACATGCAGCGTTATGGCATTAGGTCCTATTACTACGCTTTCATCATCAACACGCTTATAATTCTTACCATAAGAGCTTGTTCCGGCTCTCGATTGTTGCACGGGCTGTTCCGGTGTACTAAGCAACTTCACTAGCAACACACATCTATGGTTCTCACTATCAAATGCGTTAAATATACCAAGAGATCCTCATCATCACAAATATATGACATTTGCTCACATCCACCCAATCTAGCAATGTAACTCAATTGCAATCTAATCTTACTTTCATCTAACCCAAGCTTCTTGTATAACCTAGCTTCGATCATCGGCATAGTTATCTCCTCAAATGATGTCTTGAACATTAGACCATTGATGAGACCTTCACATTTATAATGTATGGCCATGTTATTGCTCATTTTAACCTGCCAAAAACTAAAAAAAATCCCACAAAATCTCGATCAATACTGTTTTTTGTTGACAGTAATACCCTAGTTTTTCTAAGTTATACACTACTTGTTCCCAGTTAAATACTAGTTTTACTAGTTATACATCGTTTCCCATTGTTTCTAGTATTACTAGTTATACTATTTTCGCAGAGATCCAGGTTCTCAGATCCAATCGAGATTTCAAAAACTTATAATTCACCACGATTCAGCCACCGTATTGCATTTGTAGCCAATGTAGAGTCATATTCAACCCAGAAACATTCGTTACACACCAATGCATCAAATCCAAATTTCTCCTACTTTTTCAATTTCAAATCCCTAAAACCCAAAAACCACCAAACCTAAAAAAAATTAACACATACCTCAATTTCGGACCTCCACGAAGCTCCGGCGGTGAAACGGCGGCGAACAGAGGTCGACGGAGCTCGTCGGTTGTCTCTCGTCGGGGAGGGAAAGAGAGGAAAGAGAGAGAAGAGGAGAGAGAGTAGAGAGGAGAGAGAGAAGAGAGAGAAGGTCAAGGTCAAAGGGGGAGAAGCTGGGTCAAAGTCAATTCATTAAGGGTAAAAAGGTCAGACAACATTAACAAGAGTAGGATAGATTGAAGGAGAGTTTTGTTGATCACTTTTTTTTGTAGAGGAGCATCTGAGATGATGTCCCGAGGGAGAAGGGAAATGGATGGTTCTCTTGTGAATTCTTTAAGTTTCGAGGGGTAGGATAGAAAACAACCACTTTTATGCTATTAAAATTAAACGAAAATAAGGATCAAAAGTAAGAGGGGTAAATGGAATCAATTTTTTGTTGACCGGGGTAATCCAGCCATTGATCCGGAACAAACATAACCTTAATACTCAACTTGTAAGATAATTGTTCCTAAACCCTGACCAGAATTAGATTTCACTATATAAATGAGCTTATTTCAAGATCAAATCAATTTCACACATAAATTTCCTTGAAACAAATACAAAATTCGAGTTTTAGGGGTAGAGAGAACCTATCAATAATGTAGGTGAGGACTGAGGAGAGAATCATTGCCAAAACCACTGTGACCTCAAATTTGGTAGGCATACAATCCCAAGTAAAATTTGCTGAGGCTTTTTTTGGTTCTTCAATCTTGATTCTTGACAAAAATTATATATATATTTCAGTATTATTATTTGAGAAGTCATTTTTTTATTTATAAAATGATCTTAATTACGAGATATGCCATCAGAGTTGTTTGGCAACATACTTAGTTTTTGATAAAATAGTTGGTTTGAATTAAAAGATTAATAAAATCTGTGTAATATCTTATATTGATTAATAATATCTGCATAATATCTTATATCCATTTAAAAATAGTAAACTCTACACTATATTTTTATAATATCATTATTTCTTTTATAATATGATAAACCTATTTTTGAATATTAAATCAATAAATAGCATAATATTTATAATATATAAACTACATTTTAAGTATAATAAAAATGATATTAATTTTATTTCAATTATGCTCATTCAAGGTTTCAAAATATGCTTCATCTCTACAATATTAATCGCCGAGTAAATTTTTTGAGATACTTAAAAAAGTGATTTAATTACAATTTTTGCCATCCAATCAATGCATAAAACCTGTTTGGTTACAAAGATAATAAGGGTTAAAACTAACATAAAATACTGAGTCAACTCAGTTGTACGAGTTGACCCGACCCAAGATCCATCAAAAACAAACGCGGATCTTTTCACTTAAACTAAACCATTACAATTATTATTTGAAAAAAAACTGAGCACTAACAAAAGATCTAAGCATATTTTTTCCCACGTGACTAGAGGTGTTAAAATGGGTCAAATGGGTCAACGCAACCCATAATCAAATTGGGTTGAACCTTAATGGGTCACGGGTCAATCCAACCCATTAAATTAGATGGATAAGATAGGTTGATGGTCGACCCATTAACCCATCATCTATTTTTTTTTCTTTTTTTATCAAATTATTAGAACTTTAAAACATAACCATACAAAACTTAAGAATTAATATTTAAATATGATGCATAAATCTGAAAATATGGAATTGCGTTTTTTGGCAGGAAAACGCGGAATCGCGTTTTTGGCGGGAAAACGCGTTTCCACGTTTTCGGCGGGAAAACGCGATTCCGCGTTTTTGGTGGGAAAGTGATATTTCGTTTTTTTTGCGAGAAAACGCGTAACCGCGTTTTTGACGGGAAAACGCGGAACCGCGTTTTTGTCGGAAAAACGTGGAACCGCGTTTTTGGCTGGAAAACGCGGTTTGGCGGGAAAACGTGGAGTCCTGTTTTTGGTGGGAAAACGCGGAATCGCGTTTTCGGTTGGAAAACGCGATTCCGCGTTTTCAGCGGGAAAACGCAATTCCGCGTTTTCGTCGGGAAAACGCGATTCTGTGTTTTCGGCGGGAAAACGTGATTCTGCATTTTTGGCGGGAAAACGCGGTTCCACGTATTTTGGCGGGAAACGCAAAATTCCATTTTTGGCGGGAAAATGTGATTCCGCGTTTTTAGCGGGAAAACGTGTTTACGCGTTTTTGGCGGGAAAACGTGTTTACGCGTTTTTTGGCGGGAAACCGCGATTCCACTTTTTTATTTTAATTTAAAAAGTAATCAAAAGCTAAACGGGTCAGGATTGACCCAACCCAATAGATCCAACCCAATAGACCCAAACCAATAGACCCATTTAACCATTTAACCCATTACTCGTTAACCCATTAACCCATTGAGTCAAAAATAAACGGTTCATTTCGGTTAATGGGTCAACTTGGGTTAGGTCAACCTATGACCCATTACCCATTTTGACACCCCTAGACGTGACGATAACAATTTGACTGTAAGAAAAAAATTGAAATACATTAAATACCGCCTATAAAATCAAACCACCATTGACATTAGTCCCTAAATCTCGCTTATATTGTATAGTACAATATACAAACTTATAAAATATTGAAAAACAGTAGTTTCAGCTACTCGAAGGAAAGAGATCAGAGCAGTGTGCGGAGTTCTCGAAGTTGTGTCTCCAGCTCAAGTTGGAGTTTTGTCGTAATGACTTCAACATAACAAGCTGGGCCAGACAAAAATAATTGGGTATTGGACCTAAATTAGTTTAAGGCCCAATCACTTGGATTGGCTTAATAAAACCGACGCGGCCAAGTCTCTATCGTATTTTCTATTAAAAAAACTTTCGTTCAGTTTCCAAAATATTACTCAGTCGTAACATAAAGATTATGGGAATATTCTTATCTAATTAGATTATTGCTTAGTCATTTAAAAAGAGTTTGTTTGCATTATTATAGTTCTCCATAAAATTTCAATAAAGAAAAAATCTATTTTTTAAAATATTATTTAATCATACCACAATAAGTTGATTTCACAACCTAAATTTTCCATATCCTGCGACAATGAAAACAAAAACTGAAAGAACCTTCAACCCCAGAAACTATCCTAA
The DNA here is from genome assembly GCA_010577795.1 of Isatis tinctoria. Classification (NCBI taxonomy): domain Eukaryota; kingdom Viridiplantae; phylum Streptophyta; class Magnoliopsida; order Brassicales; family Brassicaceae; genus Isatis; species Isatis tinctoria. The sequence goes on along the minus strand of CM021246.1, from coordinate 11,868,515 downwards.
AACTTCTCCATTCAGTAAACCTATGACTTCAAATAACAATACCATCAATGTGAATTCTATATTCACTAGAATATTTATAGAGTTAAGAACTACAATGGGCAGTGGAAACATCATCAAACGAGATTCTTCTTTATATGCAAAAACTATCCTATGAATAGAAATGAATCAAACAAAAACTTTCGTACAAGAAACTTTTATTGAATCACCACTTTGAAACTCTTACAAGATATCTCAAAATGATTTCTACACTTACAAGCTAGCAAACACACTTCTACTTGCAAGTCTGAACTAAGTGTTCCGAGATCTCCGATCCAAGAACCTCTCACCTTAACCCACCTAAATCTAACCCCAGTGTTTTTCACTCTCAATATTTCCGATACCTATACACGGCATAGGCTCTACCCAAGGTTCGAAATTTCGCTAGGCGTTATGCGTACGGTTGATCTGGGACTAGCGAGTTATTAGAAAATCGAAAAAAAACGGAGAGTACTGGGGGAGTAATTTTAAGGGTTTTATTTTTATTTTTAAGTTAATATTAATATTAACATATTCAGATAGTTAAAATATCAGTTGGGAAATTTATTTTCTAGTTTTAAATGAAATATTCAATTTGTAGATAGACTTTAAACTATATTTCACTGTATCTTCGGTTCAATGCCCAAACGTGTAGATTTTTTTTTCTTAATCATTTTTAATGAGTGGCAAAACAGTAATTTGCGCTTCATCTTTTTCCTCTATTTTTTTCTGCAAACCTAATTTATTTGCAGCCATTTTATTTTTTTTTTCCCTGTAATTTGCTTCGTTTTAGCTTTATTTATTTGTTGTTGATAGTGAAATATGATAGATCTGTGATATAATTACCGATTTCGAATTTGGAAAGGCCAGATTGTTTTTTTTAATACTTCCGAGTTCTTGGCCAAATATGCTATAATCGGGGCGGAGCTCCGCCGCCCAACGTTTTAACGCCGTATAATCGGCCACTTCGGCCGAGTTCTTGAACATGGGCTCTACCTATTTATACAAGTCAGCCTCGACTTAGACAAACTGAAAAGATCTCCAAGATCAAATCCTACTCGAAAATGATCATCCTTCATATTCTCCTAGATTTAAGGAACCGTACATCTTTTCTTGTTCTTCACGATCTTCACTTAGAATATTCCTAGCTGCCAGCTCTTCGTAATCGCCAAGTTAGATTCTTCTAGAAACACGATCCACAGATCTTCCTTCCAAGATTCTTCTAGACGACTTGTGTCCTTGCTGCATTCCTTGATTGGGTCCATGTGTAGATCATGTTCAACTTGCACTTTCAATCTTCCCCTTTTTAGCTTTGTGTATCTCACAAGTACTTGAAACACCAAAAAGAACAACACACCAGACACAATACCACAAACACAGAAAGCTAAAAAACCTTTGAACCTGAACGGAAAATGCATAAAACTTCAAGAGCCTTTCAAGACTACTAAAAAGCTGAGAAAGAACACTAAGAGAGAATAAAACTCCCACACAATTCAAGACCAAGTTCTAAACACACAAAAACATAAAAGAAAACACACTTCAGGAACGATTATATGACCAAGTTCCGCAACCATAAACAACAAAGGCTCTTGATTGGTGACTCCCCCTACACATTTAGCCACTTTGCACTTGTTCTTCCGCCTCATCTGACTTTTCTCCCCCTGCTTGTGAGAACCGAAGTTAAAAACAATTTGTTCAAAGCATTAATGAGAGTAGAGATTCAGAAATCATACCAGAAATCTGTGCTCAGAGCGTTGAGATGACTCATGAAAGAATGTAGACGGTGAAGGAGATTTCACTCAGACACTGAAGAATCTCTGCCTGATTCGGATTAACTGAAGGCATTCGGATTGATTCAGGTACATACGTTTCACCAGGCGCTGCTGAATTCTGATCTGGAGCAGGCTTTGATGATGATGGCTCTTACTTGGGACGTGAGCTTTCTAGTTTGATGTATGTCTCACCACTATGGCTATCTTTCTGATAGAAAATCGCCTTGATGAGCTCGTCACTGTTGCAAAGTGCGAGAGGCTGATACATTTGAAGTACAGCATGAATCACTCCAGGAAACATCAGCCACCAAGAATCATTTCTGTTGAGAACAGCCAAACTTGCCACTTGCCTGTAGACCATTTTTCCAAAATCAACACGGATTCCATAATGCATCTTGTAGATCAGGTGAGCTCGTTCCAACGAGATGTGGTTCTTGTGTGTCGAAGGAATCCAGTTGGTGGAGGCAATGATCAAGAGAGCTGCAAAGCGTGGTGACAGGATAGTGATGTTCAGCTCAGACCACGGAGTGTTAGATCCCTCATTTAGCAACTCAGCTAGAGTCTTCTTGCCAACTCCATCATGATCTATGTCATCTTTCTCTTCCTCATCAGACAATGGAGGTAGACCTAGAAAATCGTTGATTAGAGCTGGTGAGAACTCATATTCATTACCTCGGATCAAGACACCGATTCCCAAATCCACAAATTCTTCCTTTTCCCCAGGCAGCATAGTGTCAAATTCAGATACTATTAAAGTTGAATAGCTAGAAACATCAGTTACCGTGTTCTCCAGTCCTCCACAAGTGATGATGCGAGCATGGACAAGCAAGAGGAACATGAAGGAACTGAACCAGTTGATGCGGACCAAGGAGCTGATCTTGACCAAAGAAAACTCGACTAAGAACCTGAAGAGAGGCTAGACGAGGAGCTGGACCAGTTCAACAACATTTAACCAAACCAAAGTCCCAACTATGGAGGACCAATGACTCGTGCACGCACCAAACACCTCAAGGAAGATATACTTGGATTGTTGGCCCATTCTTTCATGAACATGGATCAAGAAGAAAGCAAGACTAATTCGGTTATGGTTCTTTTACAAGTTCAAGACCCAAATTTCTAAGTGAAAGACAACTCAAGATTCGGCCCAAAGACTAGTCAACACTTGATCAAGAACCGAAGAGGCAAATGTGCAACCTTTGAACTTCTATTCTCGTTTTCAAGCAAACTCTTTTCCTTTATATGTTTTTCGGTCACAACATTTTAGAAACCAACTTTTATCAAAAACTTAGAGAATTCTCTCTTATTTGTTCCTTTGTAACTAAACTTCGATCTATTGGAGTGATTCCATTGATCAACCGGTTTATTCAAGTGAATCCACATCGCTTGTTTTGCCATTCCTTCAATCCGCGATTGTGTCTTGTGTATTAAGATAGATCAGGTGGTGGGTTTTACATACCCATTGTTGGTTCTACACCAAGTCTCCATCAACGATTCCACCGCCTTATCAAAGAAGGATCGTCCTAAGATAGTATCAGGTGTTAGGTTTCATACACCTATTGTTGGGTCTATACGATTCATCCTTAGTAAGGATTATCCCTTCTGCCTCTTGGAGTGTCGATCTTGGAAGCACGCATTGGTTCTAGTAGTCCAATCGTGTATTAAGAGGTATCAGAGCTTCCATTCCAAGTTGGTAATTCGATCTATCTGTTCATCTTCTCATCCTTTTACAAAAACTTCTGAAACAGTTCTTCTCTATCTATCTGTTGTAGAAACCGAGCATAACCCCAATCCTTGATCAAAAAAAAAAGAGGGAAAAATCAATGACAAAAGGAGGGTTTGGTTAATTGGTTTCATAGAAAATCTTGCAATCTACCTATCTTCTTATTTTTTCTTGTTGAGATCGATTGAATATGTGGATCAATCCTTGATTGATTGTGAGTTTCATTGGAACAATTCGAAAGAGGGAATTGAGAGAAATCCTAAACACCTGAGAGCGATAAAACACCGAGAGAGAAAGAGATTCTGTTTTCTTTTAACGTGTTTGTCAAAGTGATTGCAGGAAACCATGACAGGATCAGGACAAGAACAGGATGGAGCCGCAAACACAGGGCTTTCCCCAATTCAGATGACTACTTTGACTGGAGAACTAAAACGTTTGTTTAATACGCAGTTTGAAGAACTCCATGTCCGACTTGACAAGGTGTAGGAAGATCAACAAAACAAAAGCCCTGGAGGAGGAAGGCAAGGAAACCGGAATACTACAGGAGGAACTGGCGCTGAAAACAATCCTCGTACCCATAGGAGAAACCTGAACACCAACCAATGAAGGCACAACTGAAACGAAGACGAAGAAGAAGAGGATTCTGGATTTGACTCTCCTACATCCGATGATAATGAACAGAGATAAGGGGAAACAGAACCAACCAGAGAGGAACTGACAATAACCTTGGTGGAATCAAGTTGAAGATCCCTCCTTTCCATGGAAAGAGTGATCCAGATGCTTACCTTGAATGGGAGAAGAAGATTGAGCTTCTCTTTGCTTGTCAAAACTACTCTGAACTCAAGAAGGTCCGATTGGCAGCCACCGAATTCTCAGGCTATGCCATCAATTGGGGGGATCAAGTGACGCTTAACCGAAGGAGAAGTGGAGAAGGACCCATGGCATCTTGGTTTGAGATGAAGACACTCATGCACAAACGGTTTGTACCCAGCCATTATCATCGCGAGCTTCATCAGAAATTGAGAAGGCGGTACCAGGGAAGAAAGAGTGTAGAAGAGTTTTACCAAGAGATGGAACTTCTCATGATCAAAGCTGATATTAGTGAAGATGCAGAAGCAACCATGGCACGATTCCTAAGCGGACTGAATCGTGAAATCTGATACACGAGTTTTAAACCCTTATTTCCTACTGCAAGTGCACAGCATACGAAGTAGTATTTAGGGGTCGATCCCACGAAGACCAGTTTTCACACTTTGACTTAATGAGCTAAATTAAGAGCTAAGACAATTCAAATATGTTTTTGGTTTTTTGTAGATAGCAATAATAAAAGCGAAATCGGTTGTAAAGATTATATTAAACAAGCGTTAGGTCAAGGAATATCGCAGGAGATTCAGAGCAACGGATCAAACAACTATTCAGGCAGTGATTAAGCATAAGTCTAGAACTCAAACACTAAGATAATATCAATCCACTCTCGTGGTATCAATATCTTTGTCTATCGACCTAGAATTCCTAACTCTCGTTGGTACTAGAAATCGTAGACAAGCATTAAGGATATGTTCAATATGTTCACAATTCTCCAATACATCTACTCTCGCAGGTAATGAATAAATTGCTCACCAATGTTCTTTCTAGCAACCTAGCAACTCTCGCTGTCTAAGTTAAACCCAATATCATAAAATCAAGTGATCAATTCGATCTAAGCATTAAGAACAACAAAGGTGAAGACATTGATTTGAATAGCCTATTTGTGTTAAAGCTCATGAATTCCTTTGACAAACCTCAACCTAACTAAGAGATCTACTCAGACATAATTAAAGAAGAAGATAACAACGAGATTATAAAGTTCATCATAAAAACTTGAATATATAACATAAGCTGGATATAAACTTATAAGAACTTAATTAAAGCATAAGTATAAATATAAGAACTGAAAGTAAAACTTAAAGCATAAGCATAAATGTAAGAACTGAAAGTAAAACTTAAAGCATAAGCATAAATGTATAAAGCTTAAAAGAAACTAAATAAAACTTAATAAAAGCATAAACATAAAACTTAAAACTGAAGAGAGAGCAATGTTTAGAAGTTAGAGAAGAGAGGAGGAAGAAGATGGTGTGTTTTGAGATTGATGTTGTGAGTCCATTATATAGGCCAAGGTGAAGGGGAGTAGATGAAGTGGGGAACGGTCGTTCTTGGTGTAGAACGATTGTTCCCAATGGTCGATCGAAGTAGGTGGAGTAGGTGAGCTTGGGAACGATCGTTCTTGGTGGAGAACGGTCGTTCCGTGCATGGTTGTTGGTGGAGTACGTGTGATCGGGAACGATCGTTCTTGGTGGAGAACGGTCGTTCCATGGCTTTTGTCGGCAAGGTAGGTGAGGTTGGGAACGATCGTTCCATTGGGGGAACGGTCGTTCTGTTGGTCGTTCTGCTCCAAGAACGGTCGTTCTTCACTTGGTCATTTTCTCGTGTTTTCCACATTAACTCGACTCGAACATGTCCGTAAACGCCAAACTCCTTCGGAACTCCATGAAATCTGTAAAAAGACTCAAAACAAAAGAAAAGACTCGAAAAACTAACGAAAGATGCAAATCAAAACTCAAACCGAATACTAAAAATGAATCAAAATACGTTAAAAACACATAATATCAAAATCCAAGACAAACTGGAACTGCAAGAGTTTGAGGACCTTGAAAAGATGCTTCACAAAGCTATTTTGGTGGAACAACAAGTGAAGAGAAGAGGAACTTCGAAGCCTAGCTACGGTTCTAAATCAACTCCCAGGGAAGTGAAGTCTAACTATATTTCTAAATACGAATCATCTTCTAAAACAGACACTAAGCCTAATTTCTCTGTGCAGGACTCTAAAGGAAAAAGAGAAGGATCAACTTCGCGAAACAGAGATGTCAAATGTTACAAGTGCCAAGGGTTTGGTCACTACGTCAATGAGTGTACCAACAAAAAGGGTCATGCTGCTATTAGACAATGGAGAAGTCATCACAGACGATGAAGACGAACAGGAGCTACAAATGTCTGATGAAGAACAAGGACCCATGAAAGGCGAATTTCTTGTGACTCGGAGGACCTTAAGTGTTCAAATTGGGAATGAACCAAACGAACAAAGGGAAAATCTGTTCCACACTCGGTGACAAGTACAGGACAAGATTTGCAGCTTGATCATAGATGGGGGAAGTTGTACCAATGTGACCAGTCAGACAATGGTCAAAAAACTTGGTCTAAAAACTTCAAGGCATCCAAAACCATACCCGCTTCGGTGGCTCAACGAGAGTGGAGAAATGGGTGTCAAAAGCCAGGTGAAAGTACCCTTGACGATCGGCAAGTACAAGGATGAGATATTGTGTGATGTGCTTCCCATAGAGGCATGATATATCTTGTTAGGCCGACCTTGGCAATACGATCACAAGGTGATTCATGATGGACACACCAACAAGCATTGCTTTGAGCACAATGGCAGGAAGATAACATTGGTTCCCATGACTCCAACCGAGATCTACCTGGATCAAAACAGCTGAGCCAAAGAAAGAACAAAGAAAAGCCGAGGAGAATGAAATCAAACCAGAAGGAGAGCTTCAGAAGCTGTCTAATTTCTTTGCGGAACCAGGTGATGTTAAGAGAGCTTTACACTTGGATAAATCTATGATTTTACTTGTGTACAAGGAAAGTTTTCTTTCTTTTGCTGATCTTGAGCCGGATATTCCGAGCAAAGTAATCTCTCCTCTACAGGAATTCGAAGATGTCTTTCAAGAAGACAATCCAAAAGGATTACCTCCCATTCGTGGCATAAAACATCAATTTGACTTCGTGCCTGGTGCTACACTACCTAACCGACCAGCCTACTGAACTAACCCTGTAGAAACTAAAAAGCTCCAAAGGCAAGTTGAGGATCTCATGAGCAAGGGTCACATCCGAGAGAGTCTTAGTACTTGTGCCGTACCAGTACTCCTTGTACCTAAGAAAGACGGCAGCTGGAGAATGTGTGTGGATTGTCGAGCAATCAACAACATCACGGTTAAGTATCGCCATCCCATTCCTCGCTTAGATGATATGTTAGATGAGTTATATGGGTCTTGCATGTTTTCTAAGATAGATCTTAAGAGTGGATACCATCAAATAAGGATGAAAGAGGGGGATGAATGGAAAATCGCTTTTAAAACAAAACAGGGATTGTATGAATGGTTAGTGATGCCCTTTGGCTTAACCAATGCACCCAGCACCTTTATGCGGTTGATGAACCATGTTCTTAGAGCCTTCATGGGAATTTTTGTGGTTGTGTACTTTGATGATATCCTAGTATACAGTAAATACCTAGAAGAACATGTGCAACACCTTAGATCGGTCCTAGAAGTTCTTAGGAATGAACAACTCTTTGCCAACTTCAAAAAGTGCATCTTTTGTTCGGATCATGTTGTGTTTCTTGGTTTTGTAGTTGGTGCAAAAGGAGTTCAGGTGGACCAAGAGAAGATAAAAGCCATCCATGAATGGCCAAGTCCCAAAACCGTGCGACAAGTAAGGAGCTTTCATGGCCTAGCAGGTTTTTATAGGAGATTTGTGAAAGATTTCAGCATTATTGTTGCTCCTCTAACCGAAGTGATCAAGAAGGAAGTGGGATTCAAGTGGGAAACTAATCAGGAATAAGCTTTTCAAGACCTTAAGGGGAAGCTAACTAAGGCTCCACTTCTTGCATTACCAGACTTTCTTAAAACTTTTGAAATAGAATGTGATGCCTCAGGGATTGGAATTGGTGCTGTGTTGATGCAGGAAAAGAGACCGATTGCATACTTCAGTGAAAAGCTAGGAGGAGCTACTTTGAATTATCCAACGTACGATAAGGAGTTGTATGCACTTGTGAGAGCTCTTCAGACATGGCAGCACTGTTTGTGGCCTAAGGAATATGTGATCCATACAGACCATGAGTCTTTGAAACACTTGAAGGGGCAACAAAAGCTGAACAAGAGACATGCCCGGTGGGTGGAGTTTATTGAAACATTTCCCTATGTGATCAAGTACAAGCAGGGAAAGGAAAACGTGGTAGTAGATACTCTATCACGCATTTACACTCTACTCTCTACTCTTGATACCACACTACTTGGGTTTGAACAAATAAAATCCATTTATGAATTTGATCCTGACTTCCAAGAGGTGTATCAATCTTGTGCCAAGTTCGCAAATGGAAAATATTTTAGGCAAGAAGGATTTCTTTTCTTTGAAAACCGCCTGTGTGTACCAGCTTGTTCTTTGCGAGAATTGTTTGTTAGGGAAGCTCATGCAGGTGGATTGATGGGTCATTTTGGAGTTGCAAAAACTTTAAGCATCTTGCAAGGAAATTTCTTTTGGCCCCACCTAAGAAAAGATGTTGAGCGAATTTGCAGCCATTGTTCTACATGTAAGCAAGCTAAGTCCAAAATACAAAACCATGGTCTGTACACTCCTCTTCCTATTCCTACTGAACCTTGGACTCATATTTCGATGGACTTTGTACTAGGATTGCCCAGAACTAGAAAAGGAAGAGACTCTGTCTTTGTTGTGGTTGATAGGTTTTCGAAAATGGCTCATTTCATACCTTGCCACAAGACCGATGATGCATCTTTGGTTGCTGAACTATTCTTTAGAGAAGTTGTGAGATTACATGGCATTCCTAGGACTATAGTTTCTGATAGAGACACTAAGTGCCTTAGTCACTTTTGGCGAACCTTGTGGTCTAAGTTAGGAACCAAACTCTTGTTCTCAACAACATGTCACCCGCAAACAGATGGACAAACCGAAGTGTTTAATAGGTCCCTCTCCACCTTGTTGCGTGCTATCATTCAGAAAAACATTAGGAGTTAGGAAGATTGTTTGCCTCATGTGGAGTTTGCATACAATCATTCTGTGCATTCATCTACTAAGTTTTCGCCTTTTGAATTGGTTTATGGACTTAATCCTTTAACTACAATGGATTTGATGCCTTTACCTTTAAGTGAAAGAGACAGTTTAGATGGCAAAAGGAAAGCAGACATGGTCAAAGAGCTTCATGCCAAGGAACGCAAGAACATAGCAAACCGAACTGAACAATATGCGAGAAAAGCCAACAAAGGAAGAAAGGAACGATTGTTCAAACCAGGCGATCTCGTATGGATCCACTCAAGGAAGGAAAGATTCCCAAATGAAAGAAGATCCAAGCTCTTACCTCGTGCTGATGGACCATTCAAATTCGTGCAAAAGATTGGAAACAATGCTTACAAGATTGATCTTCCAAGTAAGTATGCAGTGAGTAATACTTTTTATGTTTCTGACCTTTTTACCTATGATGCAGATGAGCAGGATTTGAGGGCAAATCCTTTTCAAGTGGGACGGTTGATGCGAGCATGGACAAGCAATAGGAACATGAAGGAACTGAACCAGTTGATGCGGACCAAGGAGCTGATCTTGACCAAGGAAAACTCGACCAAGAACCTGAAGAGAAGCTAGACGAGGAGCTGGACCAGTTCAACAACATTCAACCAAACCAAAGTCCCAACTATGGAGGACCAATGACTCGTGCACGCACCAAACAGCTCAAGGAAGATATACTTGGATTGTTGGCCCATTCTTTCATGAACATGGATCAAGAAGAAAGCAAGACTAATTCGGTTATGGTTCTTTTACAAGTTCAAGACCCAAATTTCTAAGTGAAAGACAACTCAAGATTCGGCCCAAAGACTAGTCAACACTTGATCAAGAACCGAAGAGGCAAATGTGCAACCTTTGAACTTTTATTCTCGTTTTCAAGCAAACTCTTTTCCTTTATATGTTTTTCGATCACAACATTTTAGAAACCAACTTTTATCAAAAACTGTGAGAATTCTCTCTTATTTGTTCCTTTGCGAACTTCGATCTCTTGGAGTGATTCCATTGATCAACTGGTTTATTCAAGTGAATCCACATCGCTTGTTTTTCCATTCCTTCAACCACGATTGTGTCTTGTGTATTAAGATAGATCAGGTGGTGGGTTTCATATACCCATTGTTGGTTCTACACCAAGTCTCCATCAACGATTCCACCGCCTTATCAAAGAAGGATCGTCCTAAGATAAGATCAGGTGATAGGTTTCATACACCTATTGTTGAGTCTACACGATTCATCCTTAGTAAGGATTATCCCTTCTGCCTCTTGGAGTGTCGATCTTGGAGGCACGCATTAGTTCTAGTAGTCCAATCGTGTATTAAGTGATGATGGGTGGGTATTGCCTTTTTCTGACTTCAAATCCACCAGTATTTCCTCAATGAAGTTCCGCTTCTGGAAACTCTCTCTGCGTTTTTTTAGTTCAGCAGTGTTATGACTCTTCTTGATAGGGGATTCTGAGATCGCCTTTACCTTTCCATTTCGAGCTGATGGAGCTGTTGATGGACCAGGAGTATCTGCCATTCCGACTCAAGTTGGTCTCTGTGCAAGATGCTTGACACGCTTTGCTTTCTTAGACCGAGGTGGTGGAGGTACCGATGCTTTACGCTTTGACTTCCCCTTTGGTTTCGGTAGGGAAGAGTCACTTGACGAGGTTCCTACTGAAGGAGACTCACACTCCTTTGATTTCACACTGCTGGGCTTTGAGGAGGTTTCCGAGGTATCGGATCTGACGAGATCATCAAGGGTTCACCATTTCTTCAAGATTCATCTCTCTGTCTTCTCATGCACTAGACGCTGTAGTTTTCCGATTGATTGAAGCAAACACTGATTCTGATTCGACATTTGAGTCAGGGTAGTCGACTAGACCACCGCGAAACTGTGGCTGAGGTCTTTGCATGTCGTCGGCAAGGTGTGATAAAGGCGGCGGCGCGTCTCTAGACTTGCTGCTTAAGTTCATCGGAGATCGTGCCTTGACCGGTGGAGGGTTTGCTCGAGCTCAGCCGACTTTTCCGCTTCTAGTTGCAGTCACCATTGTAGGGCTTTGAGAAGGATCCTTCGAGATGTGAAGAACGATGGGAGCATGAGATCGATGATTATATACGCTCTGAGTAGCCGAGATTTTCTCCTTCTAACTCGGGATAAATCTTTCTCGGCTAGATTCGTGAATGAGACAGGATTTTGTGCAGCAAATATTCTCCTCCTTTTTATTCGAAATCTCCCTTCTAGAAGCCGAAAAGTCCATGGTTTAGAGACTAAATTTGGTCCTTGGTTATCGACAAACCATGACTCAATTTCTATTAACCCTGAGCTTATAACACATTTAGCAACCACAACTCACTATTCGAAATATGGGGTTAGGGAAAAATTAATCAAGTGTTACCAAGACAATCAATTTTTTGTTTTAAATGAAATATTTTCACAAGAAAACCGACCTTGCCTTGTTTTTGATGTGTTCCAAGCAGTGTCGGCCTATTGCATAAGTGACGTAAGCCGTTGAGTAGGACACACAAGCTGTGTGAAAAAAATTATTATACAATTTTAGAATTTATCAATTTTCTTATGTAAACATATATAGTTTTCTATATTAGCTTGGGGCCATAACTATAATTAGAGATCTTTTGACCGGCACTAGTTCCAAGAGCTACATTAGTACTCAGCCTTAAGAAGATCTCTTGCCCATGATGATTCTTTGGGTTTGGTGATCCACAATGATCTGATTCTGCAGCGTTCACTCTACCATACCTTCATTATGTTCAAAGGAATTTCCTTTCCTTTCCTCTTTTCTCTTTTTTTTTTTCTTATTTATATGGTCTTCCCTTCCTTTTTCTTTTGAAATGCATTTTTTTTGACACAGAACACATTCTTCTGAGAGATGTGTATTAGCACACTTGTGGATATTCTAGGATCCCATGCGGACACTTTGTGGATCTTCTAGGATCCCGTGTTTTTTCCTTGAAACATGACGGTATGATAGGCAGCTGATTCACATTTTGAACAATGGAAAGCCAATCTAAATCAGGTCTTGAGATACATGCATCTATAAGAGCTTTTCTTTCAGTCCTAAAAACAATTTTAAATACATTAGCAGCCGCAAATTCCAAAGGAATTGCGCAAGATTATGTAACGATTGAAATCTAGTGGTTTTGTAAATAAATCAGCAAGTTACTGCTCGGTAACAACATGATCAATAACCACTTTTTTTCCTCCACAAGTTCTCGAATGAAATGGTGCCTAATGTCAATATGCTTAGGCTATGATTGGCATAGCTGATTGTAAAGCAGTAGCAATATGCAGCATAAGCAGTATGCTGCTGAAGCTGTATGCTCCGATTAATACATGTTTTTAAATGACTGGCAGAGCTGTGAACAATTTTATATAGAATTCAAAAATGTATTTAAGATATTTATTTGTATGTATTATATATTTATTTAATACTTACAATATATTTACCATAATTTTGTTTTTATTTAAAAAATTTATTAATTAAATTTGGTTTTTAGAATTATAAATATAATAAAATTAATTTGTTGATAATTATTAGTTTTAAAAGTATAAAATTTTCAATTGAATATAAATATAATTTTTTGTATTATTTAACATAATAAATGAATTATATATAATTATTTTAGAATTTTTAGATATTTAAATGGTAAATGCTCTACAAAAAGCTCCATCTCAGAGCATAGAGGGGAGGAGCATTTGAGAGCATTAGCAGCTTCTAAATGCTTCCCTAAATGCTTTATGTACAAGAGTTGATTGGATGATGAAAAAGGATAATGCTCTACAAAATGCTCTTCCAATCCTAGAATGCTGAACATGATTTTTAGAAATATTTATGGCACTTTTATTGTCACAATAAACCAAGAGTGGTCCATAATTCATACCATAGTCAGCTCACATTTGCTTCATCCATAAAAGTTAAGTGCAGCAGCTTCCCATTGCAATGTACTCTTCTTCAGTTGTAGACAGTGATATTGAGTTCTGTTTCTTGCTTAGCCATGAGATAAGATTGTTGTCAAGAAAGAAACACCCTCCACTTGTGCTTTTCGGATCATCCATACTCCCAGCCTAGTCAGCATCACAGTACCCAGCAAGATCCTTGTTGGAACCCTTGGAATAGAAAATTCCCAAATTCACAGTTCCGTTCACATACCTGATAATCTTCTTGATGGCAAGTAGATGGGACTGTTTCGGATTGGCCTGCCAACATTGAAAGCAAGATCAGGTCTACTGGCTGTGAGATACAACAGACTTCCAATCATACCTCGATACAGAGTTGGATCAACTGATTCGCCCTTTTCATCTTTGCAGAGCTTAGTGTTGGTGCTCATAGGTGTGTGTGCTTCCTTGCTTTGATCAAGCCCAAACTTCTTCACTAAGTTCTTTGCATACGTTGATTGTGAGATAAACACTCTTTCATTTGATTGAGTGATCTGTATCCCAATAAAGTACTTGAGTTCTCCCACCATACTCGTTTCAAACTCTTTGGTCATGCTTGCGACAAACTCATCCACTCGAACCTGAAAAGTTCCTCCAAAGATAATATCATCAACATAAATCTGAACCATCATGATACCTCTTATCTCCGTGAGGGTGAACATAGTTTTGTCCACACTTCCTCTGACATACCCTTCCTGAATTAGGAATCCATCTAGTCGTTCATACCATGCACGTGGAGCTTGCTTCAGCCCGTACAATGCCTTCTTGAGTCTGTAGACATGAGATGGATTGACTGAATCTTCAAACCGTTTTGGTTGAGCTACATAGACTTCTTCTTGAAGAATCCCATTTACGAATGCACTCTTAACATCCATCTGATAGACCTTGAAATTTAAGATACATGCCATTCCTAGGAACAATCTGATGGATTCTAGTCTTGCAACTGGAGCAAAAGTTTCTTCAAAGTCAATGCCTTCAATTTGAGAATAGCCTTGAGCCACCAACCTCGCCTTATTTCTGACAACAATTCCAGCTTCATCAATTTTTTTCTTGAAAATCCACTTAGTTCCCACGATGTTGAAATCTGTCGGAACCTCAACCAGCTCCCACACATCATTCCGAACAAACTGCTCCAGCTCCACTTTCATGGCAATTATCCAGAACTCATCCATGAGTGCTTCCACATGATTTCGAAGTTCAATGGTAGACAAAAAACAGGCAAAATGTACCATTTTTTTAAAGTTAATCTTCACGCCTCTTGTCTTTCTCCCATCCTCAAGGTTTTCAATCACATCTGTCATTGAATGATTTATGTGGACTTGTTGAGGTGACCGTCAACTGGAACTGTTGCTGATTTTTCTTCAGTTGCAAGGTTGTCCCTTGAAGGAGACTTTGACTCAGATGGTACATCACACCAATGAATCACTGACTTGTCATAAAAGACAACGTTCACCGACTCCATGATCATCTCTGAACGAGTATTGTAAACTCGAAAGGCTGTGCTGTGACCTGAATATCCCAAAAAGATTCTTTCATCCCACCGAGAGTCGAACTTTCCAAGGTGATCTTTGTCGTTGAGAATGAAGTATGTACACCCAAAGACATGGAAGTAGCTGAGATACACTTGGTTGATTATGTAGCACGCTGTGTTGATAGCTTTTGCCCAGAAATTCTTTGGTACAGTGCTGCCATGAAGCATAGCTCTGGCCATTTCTTGAAGTGTGCAATTTTTTCTTTCAACAAGTCCATTTTGTTGTGGTGTCTGTGGTGCTAAAAACTGATGAGCAATCCCTTGCTTACCACAAAACACTTCCATGGTTTCATTTTGGAATTCTTCTCCATGATCACTCCTGATTTTTTTTATTCCGCCTTTTTCATTGATAAGCTGTAGTGCCCATATCTTGAAGCTTTCCACTGTTTCTGACTTTTCTCTAAGGAATCTCATCCATGTGTATCTTGAGAAATCATCAACAAGGACAAATACAAACATTTTTCCTCCAATGCTCTTGGTCTGCATTGGTCCCATTAGATCCATGTGAATCAAATACAGAGTTTTGCTTGACTGGATATTTCGAACCTTCTTATGTTGCACCTTAACTTGTTTCCCTTTGTTGCAAGGTCCACAGATGATGCCTTCTTTGTCCTCGAGAGATGGAATTCCTCTGACAAGTTCCTTATTAGTAAGGTTAGTCATACTCCGCATGTTCATTTGCCGAAGCTGTTTGTGCCACAATTACACATCTTTTGCAGCAGAGAAACATATTTGCAATGTTTCTTCCCACATGTAGCAGTTGTTTCCTGATGGGATCCCTTTTAACACCACTTGATTGCATTCTTCCAGTGCCTTCGTCACACAACTGACTCACGCTGATAAGATTTGCCTTCAATCATTGAACAAAATAGACATTCAAGAGCTAAGGAAGTCCTTCATGACTCTTTCTTCCTTTTCCTTTGATCGCTCCTTGACTTCCATCACCAAAAGTCACTTTCCCTCCCTTAATGGTTTTTACCTTCGTCAGATTCTCCTGATTTCCCGTCATGTGTCTGGAGCAACCACGGTCGAAGTACCAAGGTCCAGCCTTCTCTTAATCTTTATCTACAAATGCCATGTTACAGTGAATGACAGTACCTGATTTAGTTGCTGATGTAGTCGGATGAAGTTCTGACTTCTTCACCCAAACTTGTCTCTGGCGACTGTTCAGAGGTTGCCTTTCTATTTGAATTGCTTGCTCAAACTTTCCCCAGAACTTGTAGCAAAAAGTTTTGATATGGCCAACCTTTTTACAGTAGTAACACTGTTTCTCAAACGATCTTAATGGATAGGATCTTCTTGAATCAAACCTCATTCGTGTGTAGTTGTTCTGAGCTTGTCCATAGTATGCCAACTGGTTTCTCCTTTGAGGAAACTGTCTCTGATTTTGTTCCCATCCTCTTTCCCTTGATCCATACTGCGGTATATGATACCTTTGTTGAGCCTCAATTGCTTCTGCTCGGATTTTAGATGCCGGCACGAACTTGAGTTCCTTTTCTCCAGTATCACCTCTCCTAGTATATCCGAGTCCCATGTGAGATTTTTCGGTTCTCCCATAGCTCAGAATTTTATCAAGTTGTTTTGATCAAGTAAGCATCTTGATATGTTTATGATGTTCATCCAGCTCAGCACGAAGTTGCCTTGCATTTTCCCTTCCCTCTTGAAGCATTTTCATGGCTTCATCGGACTTCTTGGATAGCTCCAGCCTTTCTTTGATCAGACCAACAGATTGATTACTAAGAACTTTTTTAGCTTCAAGTTCTTTTTGAAGCAACTCGATAACCGATTCAAAACGTTGCTTTTCAGAAATCAAAAGAACATTTTCTTTACCCAACCTTGACAAGAGTGTCACATATCTTCTTATAGCTTTGATTGATATCATCCTTGTCCTCTGAATCTGAATCCTCACCGTCTTCATTGAACTCGGCTATTATAACAAACGCAACAAAGTTGTTGAGCTCTTCTTCATCAGTTTCTTCTTCAAAGGTCTCCTCCTCGATTCCAATTATGGATTTCTCCTTCCTTTTTCTCTGATCATTGACACATTCAAGCTAAGTGTGACCGAAGCCTTTACATCCGAAGCACTTAATCTCTCTTCTCTTCAGAGTCGGACATTCGGACATTCGGACTTGATATGTCCACAACCTTTGCATTCATGACATTGTATCTCTGATTTCTTGTCATTTTTGCTTCCTTCTCCAAGCTGATAATCATTCTTCTCACCATATCTCTTTTCCAGAAATTTTCCCTGTTTAGCTTTCCTCACTACCCGATCGAAACATCTTACCAGAAGACTTACTGGATCATCATCTGGAATTTGCTTGTCTTCACGTGACTGAGACACCAGTGCCACTCCTTTTCCTTCTTAGGACCTTCTAGTTCTAGCTCATGAGCTTGGAGCATTCCTACTACCTCATCATAGCTAATCATGTCTGTGTTGAGAGACACATGCATAGCTGCTTTGAACGCCATGAATATTGATGGGAGGCATCTGACCCAATTTCTTGTCCTTGTATCTCTTTCCAAGAGTGAGAGCTTCCTGAGCCAACGAGCTAATTTTTAGAACTGAAGTCTAAGATTGACTCATGTTCTTCCATCTTCAAGTTCTAGAACCTTGTTGCCAATAAATCCTTTCTAGAGTTTTGCACCTTGAGTGTTCCTTCAAAGTGAACCTAAAGAATATCCCAAGCTTCTTTTGCTGAATCACATCCTTGGATTAATTCAAACTGCTTTCGAGCAACTGTTCCATGAATCGCTGTAAGAGCTCGAGAGTTTAACTTCAATTTTTTTTGCTTTTCCTCTGTCCAGCTTTCTTCTGGTTTAACAACTTCTTCTCCTGATTCGTCGTTTATGGTGGGCTCTTTCCATCCGTGGGTCACTGCCTTATATGCCAGGACATCAATCTCTTTGATCACCGATTTCCATCATCTAACACAACTCGTGTGTTTGCAATGAGATGGTGATAGCTCTCCATTTGTTCCGCAATATCTCATATGTGTAGAATACAAGTGCTCGCTCTGATACCAATTGTAAATGCAAGAACTATCCTATGAATAGAAATGAATCAAACAAAAACTTCCGTACAAGAAACTTTTATTGAGTAACCACTTTGAAACTCTTACATGATATCTCAAAATGATTCCTACACTTACAAGCTAGAAACCACACTTCTACTTGCAAGTCTGAACTAAGTGTTCCGAGATTTCCGATCCAAGAACCTCTCACCTTAACCCACCTAAATCTAACCCCAGTGTTTTTCACTCTCAATATTTTCGATACCTATACACGGCATAGGCTTTACCTATTTATACAAATTACTAACTGAAAAGATCTCCAAGATCAAATCCTACTCGAAAATGATCACCCTTCATCTTCTCCTAGATTTAAGGAACCATACATATTTTCTTGTTCTTCGCGATCTCCACTTGGAATATTCCTAGCTGCCAGCTCTTCATAATCTCAAAGTTAGATTCTTCTAGGAACACGATCCACAGATCTTCCTTCCAAATTTTTTCTAGACGACTTGTGTCCTTGCTGCATTCCTTGATTGGGTCTATGTGTAGTTCAGGTTCAACTTACACTTTTATCTCCAGGTTTAAATTTAGTAAAGATTATTTCTAATACAGTTCCAACTTCATTAACTTCAGGTCTAATTTTTTTTTACAGCAAAAAGAAGATTGTCTGCAAATAAGGTCACTTCTACTTCGAAGAGGACAAGATTGCAGTCAAAACAATCATGTAAAAATATGATGTATTCTCAATTGCTTTTACTGCGATAATACTTGAAACTAATTTTTATCTATTTATTTTACATTCTTATACAGTTTCTAATACAAATATTTTGAAGCACACAAAAGAGCAAGTGCATCTTTCTAGCATTTCAGAACATAATGATTTTCGAGAAGGCATAATTTGTAACTTTTTACATTAATCTAGTTCATGATGCAGTAAACTTATTAAAAGTTATAACAAAAACCAATGATATATAGAAGAAGAAGATGACTTAGAACAACAACAAGTCATTGATTGTTCTAGCCAAGAAGATTCAGAAGGTGCCTATGAAGATTCAAATAGAGAGACTAATGATATTACGTTTCATATTCAACAAATTGTTAAAACAGTTCTGAAAAAGAAACAATGTGGTTCAAGTGCATCTTCAGCAAAAACTTCTCTTAATAAAAAAGGTGTGGCAGCGTTGACATTTAATTATTTATCATCTACATATAATTAAAGCTTGGTTTCACTTATCTGATGACAAAGTTTTTATTACCTTTTAAAGAGTATTTGGATCATGGTGATCCAATATACATGTGTGACAAAACTGGTGCTATTATGTGGTATGATGAATGCCTAAATAAAATAAGAAAAGCTAAGAAGCCCATATTTTTAATGTGTTGCTTGCAAGTAACAGTTAAAAATCCATTTCTGAAGAAGACTCCAGAGGTGTTGCGTGGTTTGCTTAGAAATGATGATTCACTCAGAAGACATTTTAGTGCAAATACAATATGGTTTTTTGCATTTACTGCTCTTGGTGGAAAGGTTGATCGATCAATCCCAAAAGAACGTGGCCCCAAAATGTTTTAACTACACGAAAAACTATCATTTGATGGGTAGTTTGAAACAAAAGATGTGGGCCTAAAATGTTTCAACCAAGGGCCTGTTCGTTTTTAGATCTGGATGCTGCATCCATATATCGCATATAAATGTATTTTTCAGATGCATTGTCTAGAAATTATTCGCTTTTTAAGCTAACATTTACATTTGGATGCAATATTGTTCGTTTTTGAATCTATGAAAAAATCTGAATGCAAAATATCATTTATGACAAAAAGATATGTTTCAATTAATTTTTATTTATTTATAGTCATATCAGTACAAAAAATAAGTAAAACACTTTTGAAAAAAGAAATATCAAATTTAGATTTATAATTTTGATTAAAATCCGATTTTTAAATAATTGCAATACCAAAGTTTAGGCAGGAAAATATAGATTTGCGGATTTAATGGAAAAATGCGGAATTATTGTTTGAAAGAAAAATAATGATTTCTGGTTTTGATAGAAAATGAGGATTTACGGTTGTTGACAGAAAATGTTGATTTGCGGTTTTGGCGGGAAAACGCGGATTTACGGTTTTGGGGGAAAAACACGATTTACGGTTTTGGTGAGAAAATGCGGATTTACTGTTTTAGCAAGAAAAAATGAATTTGCAATTTTGGCGGGAAAACATGGATTTTTCGGATTTGGCGGGAAAACGCGGATTTGCGTTTTTTGGGGGGGGGGGGGGGGGGGGGGGAATGCTGACTTGCAGTTTTGGTTGGACAATACGGATCTGCGGTTTTAACGGGAAAGCCGTTTTGACTGCAAATCCGTATTTTCCCGCCAAAACCGCAAATCAGCATTTCCTCGCAAAAACTAAAAATATGTGTTTTCCCGCCAAAATTGCAAATCCGCGTTTTCCCGCTAAAATTGCAAATCCAAGTTTTATTGCCAAACCATAAATCCACATTTTCCCGTCAAAACTGCAAATCCTAGTTTTCTCGCCAAAATCGCAAACCCATGTTTTCCCGTCAAACATTTCCCGCCATAATTGCAAATTTGTGTTTTCCCGCCAGAACCGTAAATCCACGTTTTCTTGATAAAACCGCAAATCCGCTTTTATCCGCCAAAACCGCAAATCCGCATTTTTCTGCCAAAAAAGTAAATCCGCATTTTTCCCGTCAAAATAATAAATCTATGTTTTCTCGTTTAAATAGCAAATACGCGTTTTCTTGTCAAAATGGCAGACGCGAATTTGCGGTTTAGATTTTGACCAAAAAAATGGATTTAAAATTTTTACATAAAAAAAGGATTATAAATTTATTTGGATTAAAATTATATTTGACAAAAAAAAAATATTTTTTCAATGATAAGTACAAAATATTATCTAATAAAAATAATAAGCATAAGTTTAATAAATATATTTTAGTATTTTGGCTTTTGAAATGCAAATGCAATATCTAATATCCAGATTCCTTAAATTTTTTGAGATTTTGCATCCAAATGTTATATCTAGATATCTATATTATTAAAGGACGAAACATCTAATTATAAAAGGTTGTTTGGAACTATTCATTAGCTAATAAAATTTTTGATCTTACCTAATATTATGGAAATTGACATTATCTCTATTAAATAAGTATCCAAACAATATAAAATAATGGGTCCCACTTTTCTTACTAATTAAAAATGAAAATAAAACAAAATCATACATATTAAATTATTAAATCAAATAATAAATATAAGTAAATAATATAACAAATCAAATATTTTTATAAATCATAAAATCAAAATAAATAATTATGCTTTTGAACATACTTCAATTATTAAAAAATAAAATCATAAATAAATAATTATTCAAATATAATATAAATAAAATATAATATTAATAAAATATAATTTATAAAATATAAACTTTTAACTTGGAAAATAAAATTCTTAAATTAGATTGATATATTTTAACTTGATAAAATGAAAATATTAAATGATATAGTGAGACAGGTTAATGTTTTTTACATATATAATTACAGGGTTTTTATAGTTTCTATTATTAAAATATTTAAATAACAATAACATGGGTTAAGATATTTAATTAATCTGTTTTGATTCTATGACATTAAAATAACTAATAAATTAACGGGTTATCATATTTTTTTCATAAATGTGAAATTACATTCAAATCTATATATAATGGGTCTGTAAATTTCTCAAACTATAATATTCATATTTTAAAATAGTTAAAACTAACTATATATATATATAAATCTATAGATATATTATATAATCATACTATAAATATGAATTTAATATAAATTATATTATTGTAGTCAATTCAAAATAAAATTAGCAACACTTCTCAAATTATGACTTCCAAAAATATATTTTTATCCAAAATAGAAAATAAAAACAAAAAAACAAAATATATTTATCCATGTGTTATATTATATGTAATGCCACTGAATATTAGTTATTTTGTAAAATTTCATTATGGGTAATTATGGATTATGGAAATTAACATTATCTCTATTAAATAAATATCCAAAAATATAAAATAATGAGTACCACTTTCCTTAATAATTAAAAATGAAAACAAATCATACATATTAAATTATTAAATCAAATAATAAATATATGTAAATAATATAACACATCAATTATTTTTATAAATCTCAAAATCAAAATAAATAAATATGATTTTGAACATACTTCAATTATTAAAAAATAAAATAATACATAAATAATTTAATTTTTATGAAATATAAACTTTTAACTTGGAAAATAAAATTCTTAAATTAGATTGATATATTTTAACTTGATAAAATGAAAATATTAAAACTAAGTTTATATAGTTTCCATTATTAAAATACTTAAATAACAATAATATGGATTAAGATATTTAATTTATCTGTTTTGATTCTATGACATTAAAAATAACTAATAAATTAACGGGTTAACATATTTTTTTTATAAATGTGAAATTATATTCAAATCTATATATAATGGGTCTGTCTATTTTCTCAAAGAATAATATTCATATATTAATATAGTTATAACTATATATATATATATAAATCTATAGATATATTATATAATCATACAATAAATATGAAATTAATATAAATTATATATTATTGTAGTCTAGACTATTAAAGAAGGAAACAAAATTGAAATAAACCTATATCCATGTGTTATATTACATGTAATGACACTGAATATTAGTTATTTTGTAAAAATCATTATGGGTAATTATGGATTATGAAAATTAACATTATCTCTATTAAATAAGTATCCAAACAATATAAAATAATGGGTTTCACTTTCCAAATATGAATATATTAAGTTAAACATTTTTATAAATATTAGGATCTTAAATTTTCTATTTTTAAATTAATTTTGACTTGTCTCTCATTCACATTGATGTAAGTCATAATTTTTTTGCTTTGTAAAACTACTTTCTTTCTCTAAATTTCTAATCGAGCCATAAAAAAAAACTCACAAAATAATACACCACAACTTTATGTAATTGTTTACTTTTAATAATTTTATAAATTCTAATTATATCACAAAAGTGGAAAAAAAATCAATAAAATTATGTATTTCATTGCAAAAATAATAATCATATCCCGCGCCTTATGATGTAGGTGATGTTTTAGTGATTACCTTCTCTACTGTTAATACATATAATAAATGCTGTCGTTCATGATGCAGGTGATGTTTTAGTGATTTTGGATCTACGAGCAGATGATTCTTTGTATGAAGCAGGTGTTGCTCGTGAGGTAAATAAATATTATGTAATATTGCTGCACGAGTACTACATGCATGAAACCGTAGGAATACATTGTTTTATAAGAAATTGTATATATTTTTGTGTACCCTTGGCTTTTCTGTATTTAATCACTTTACTTCCAGATAACGTTGCTGTTTTGAGATGCTGGGTTCATGAGTTATTCTTTCCCTGTGTTATATAGATTGTGAATAGGATCCAGAAACTACGGAAGAAGTCAGGTCTGGAACCAACAGACTTTGTGGAAGTATAAATCATTGGACAAGGATGAATCTACCTTGCAACAAGTTCTGAACTCTCACGTAACTGCTTTTGTTTTGTATCTCTCTTCTTCACTTAAGCTCTACCTATCCCATGTGTGATTTCCTTTTGAAAACCAACTTGGCAAGTGCGTTGCTATAGGAGAATATCATGTCGTTCATCCTTTTTTTTGTGGGCAGGAACAATACATTAGGGATACAATTGGTTCCTCTTTGCTTCCGTGTACGTTGATCCCATCTCATGGAGTGAGTAATCATCAACAAAACTCCTTGCACGTCTGCTAAGTTTGTTTCACCCCAGTCAGAAACTTAATGAATGATATGTGTCAGTTATTTTGAAGGTGATATTGTGGATGATTGGTTGGACTATAGTTGTAGATTATTTGCTGCAAAATTTTGTCTGTAGTTATATTTGCTGTAGCAGTATCTGCTGTAACTTTAAAAATTAAATGAAAAGGAGCAAAAAAAAGAAAGAAATTGCTACAGCCTTATTTTTTTCTACAGCTTTAGAAATATTGTTTTAGTAAATAAGGTACTTACAGCCATTTTTACAGATTTTTTGCTGTAGCTTTAAAAATCAATATACAGTCTGATTGGTAATTTTATAGGCTGTAGATAAAATTTAAGGTTGTAGATTAGTGCTACAGCCCAACCAATCACCCCCATTATCTGACGAGAGTTTCCAAAACGTTTCAAAGCTGTCGTTTAAGAATAGTTTGGCTCGGCCGGCTTTGAAGTTCAATGAAGAGGCTGTTCTTGCCCTATATTCAGGTGAGTCACCATCTCATCACAATAATTCTTGTTTCCCAAAGTTGATTCATTCTCTGTTTTAACGAGTGTGCATCTATATATGGTTTCAGGAGATGTGAAATTTGCAAGGGGGCTGATACACAGGTTTTAAACTCTATTTTCCTACTGCAAGTGCACAGCAAACGTAGTAGTACTTAGGGGTCGATCCCACGAAGACCAAGTATTACACTATGGTTTAATGAGCTAAATCAAAAGCTAAGATGAATCAAATATAAATCGGAATCGTGAATATCAAGTAACAAATCGAAATCGGTTGTAAAACAATCATGAGAAAGCCTTAGGTCAAGGCAATTCGCAGGTAGTTCAGAGCAACGGATCAAACAACTATTCAGGCAATGATTAAGCACAAGTCTAGAATTCAAACATAAAAATAATATCAATCCACTCTCGTGGTATCAATATCTTTGTCTAACAAACTAGAAATCCTAACTCTCGTTGGTTCTAGAAATCGCAGACAAGCATTAGAGATTAGGTTTGATTTGTTCACAATTCTCCTACACATCTACTCTCGCAGGCATAGAATAAATTGCTCACCAATGTTTCTTCTAGCAACCTAGCAACTCTCGCTGTCTAAATTAACCAAAGATCATAAAATCGAGTTATCAATCCGATCCAAGCATTAAGAACAACAAGGGTGAAGACATCAATTTCTATTTGTGTTTAATCCCTTAGCTCATGAATTCCTTTGAAAGTCTTAACCTAACTAAGAGATCTACTCAGACAAAAATAAAGAATAAAACAAAACTATAGAATAAATAGAATGCATTAAAATCGAAACAGAAGTAATAGGGTTCAGAAATCTTCTCAGATTGTAGCAGAATTTCTTCTCCCTTAAAAGTAGAAAGCTACTTAGAGGATTTGAAAACTAAAGCTAAAAGGTAAAAGATGTAAAAGATAAGATGATAAAAAAACCTAAAACTATATGGAATATATATAATCGAGGCTTCTAGACGGCTGCTCCTCTTTTTTTGTGATTAGGATAAGGTCAAATCGACCTTCCTTATTTTTCTCCGGAAGCGCGAGCAGGTGCTCGCTGGATGCCGAGCATGTGCTCGCGAGTTGAAGATGGTAAATCTTCATACGATTTGGCTCCTTTTCTTCCAATATGATTCTTTTTTGCTCTAAAGGCTCCAATCACTCCAAACCTCGTCCAAAGCCTCCTAATGACCTGAAACGACTCGATAAAGACTAAAAAGACTCGAAAAGGACTTAAAAACACTGGTTAGAATGAGGTAAAAATGTCTCATATCAACTCCCCCAGATTTAGATCTTTGTTTGTCCTCAAACAAACTAAAGCGTAAGCCGCAGAAGAGAGGTTTGAAAACAGGGATCTCACCTTCTCAATTAGAATAATCGCACCAACAGCTTAAACCTGTAATCCACATTCTTTATGAACCAATCCAAAAATCCACCACCATGTACTTCTCCTTAGCCACATTGCATTTTTTCCAGATTAACTCCACAAAATCTCAACTTCATCCACTATCCTTCATTGCATAGAGACTAACAATGCTTCCAATGCTAAGAACCTTATAGACTCTTTCCCATACTATACCTTGCAAAATACAACCATGTAATCCACCTATTTGTTACTCTTTCTCTCCCCCAGACTAATTCTTTTCTCATACTCTGCATTTATCTTTTGATCATCTCCTTTTTTTTTACAATTTTTTTTTTCTTATTGCAAAGGTGTGACGAATAATGGGGTCCTGAGAAATTTTCCTATCCCTCGTTTCCACCTTTGTGTAATCATTCCTTTCAAAGTAAAATAGTGGGGTCATGGAAAATTTTCCTATCTCTTTACTCGAAAGAAAATCATCTCATATTTTCATTTGTTTCTCAGGATTGTTAGAATAAGGGAAAAGAGTATCATAAGCTTTTCACAATAGCTGTCGATGTCAGGTGTGAATGAGAGAATCAAGCTCTTTGGTCACCAGCTACAGTTGAAAGATCTCTGTAAATAGCTCAGGTCTGTAAAATCTGCTGGAAATATGGGTCTCTCTAGTGGACTGGTCAGACTTTGGATTTTTCATTAGTCTTAACTGAATCCATCCTACAGATATGGTCACTAAGTAAAAACATCCAGCTCAACATTCTAAGAGATAGTTCATAAATCCCAACCAAATTTTGACTCAATAAAACAGACTAACTCAGAGAGACAAAACAAAAACCAAAGAAAATAAACCAAATCAGTAGCAACAAACACCCTCCCCCACACTTACTTCACAGCGTCCCCGGTGTGAGAGTAAATATGAAGTCAGGACAAATAAAAATAGAGTAAGACAATTGAGGTAGAAAAGTGTTACGAAAATTGGAGCACCTCGAGAGATAAACGGAGCAGGTGCTCCGTGTAGAGGTTGGGTGCTCGCTCGAGTTTTCTTCGCCTGATCGCCTAGAAACACTTTGTACCCACTTTCTTTTCCCGAAACAACGAAAACCAAAACCAAAAATCAAAAGCAAAAGAAGAAAAGGAAGTATGTACAATTACCAGTGGGTTGCCTCCCACTTAGCGCTTGGTTTAAGTCACTAGCTTGACTTAGGTGCCATGTATCAGTCAGGTTGGGCTTGAGAGCTTGCTCCAAAACAAGCTCCATAATCAGACATCCTCATGTTCAGAACCTTACTCAGCATTCCATTCACAACACCAATACCCTTCTCTTTCAACTCTGATGGAAGAATAGCTCTAACTCTAGACAAAGGTTTAGGATGACCATTGCACTTCACCTTGTAGTCGACCTAGTGTCCATCATACCCTTGAGGCTTCTAGGCGGCTGCTCCTCTTTTTCGTGATTAGCATTAGGTCAAATCGACCTTCCTTATTTTTCTCCGGAAGAGGTTGGGTGCTCGCTCGAGTTTTCTTCGCCTGATCACCTAGAAACACTTTGTACCCACTTTCTTTTCCCGAAACAACGAAAACCAAAACCAAAAATCAAAAGCAAAAGAAGAAAAGGAAGTATGTACAATTACCAGTGGGTTGCCTCCCACTTAGCGCTTGGTTTAAGTCACTAGCTTGACTTAGGTGCCATGTATCAGTCAGGTTGGGCTTGAGAGCTTGCTCCAAAACAAGCTCCATAATCAGACATCCTCATGTTCAGAACCTTACTCAGCATTCCATTCACAACACCAATACCCTTCTCTTTCAACTCTGATGGAAGAATAACTCTAACTCTAGACAAAGGTTTAGGATGACCATTGCACTTCACCTTGTAGTCGACCTAGTGTCCATCATACCCTTGAGGCTTCTAGGCGGCTGCTCCTCTTTTTTCGTGATTAGCATTAGGTCAAATCGACCTTCCTTATTTTTCTCTGGAAGCACGAGTAGGTGCTCGCTGGATGCCGAACATGTGCTCGCGAGTTGAAGTTGGTAAATCACTAAATCTTCATACGATTTGGCTCCTTTTCTTCCAATATGATTCTTTTCTGCTCCAAAGGCTCCAATCACTCCAAACTCGTCCAAAGCCTCCTAATGACCTGAAACGACTCTATTAAGACTAAAAAGACTTGAAAAGAACTTGAAAACATTGGTTAGAATGAGGTAAAAATGCCTCATATCACGGGCTCCAAGTGTAATTGTTATCGCAAGACCATTCGAATTTAAAATCAGAATTCCAAGCAGGAGATGGGAAGGTATGAGTTGGGTGTGCTACTCAAAAGTGCTTTTGATAAAGGGAAAAAAGCTCAACTACCCCAAAAATTATGTGTTATTACTAAAACCAAACAGAACTTTTTTTATTGCTAACATTTTTTAATACCAAGCGTACCCTTCTTTCACGTAATTACAAGAATGCCAATGCCACATAAGCAAAAAATCGGCGCCACATAGGAAATCGCTGACGCGTATTAATTAACTCAGCCATAATGCGCCACAACTGAGTTATGCTTACGTTTTGGTTGAGTTATGGTTGTTTTATTGCTAAGTTTACAAACACGGCTGACTTATGAGTGATTGGCTGACTTTCAAACATAAACCAGCCATTAGTGACGGCTGATTTATAGACAACGACTGAGTTACAAGCATAAATCAGCCGTAACGTTGAGTTATTAAAAATTTGGCTTAGTTGTAGTTAAGAGACGGCTGGGTTATGTTCTCCCGGGGGCTGGCTTATGGGAGGTAGTTACGGCAGTACTACATTAG
Organism: Isatis tinctoria; assembly: GCA_010577795.1. Classification (NCBI taxonomy): domain Eukaryota; kingdom Viridiplantae; phylum Streptophyta; class Magnoliopsida; order Brassicales; family Brassicaceae; genus Isatis; species Isatis tinctoria. Next base: position 11,840,132 of record CM021246.1, on the reverse strand, counting down.
TAAGCCGTAGTCAGTCTGAGTTTAGTGTTAACCCAGCCCGGTTATGACTGACTTATTAACGAAAGATTAATTACTAGAAGAGCATTAATTTGACGGCAGATTTATTTTAACGATACAGCTGACTTAAAATTTTCTAGCCTATTTACGGCTGATTCAATAACGAAAGATTAATTACTGAAATACTATGCACGTTTTGGGGGACTTACATTCTACTTGATGGCTGATTTATATAAGATGAGTTATGTGTTCGTTTGGTGGTTGACTATGTATATATTCCATGTCATTAGATCCGATTTATCATGTCATCAGGTCCGATTTGCCATGTCATGAATAGAGTCGAATTAGAGTTCATCATCTGCGTCCTTCTGTTTATTTTTCTTCCTCATCTAGGGTTTAATAGAAAACCCTAACTCAGCCACAACATAGTATATAACTTAAACGCAATAGAAAACCTAACTAAGACACAACATTCCTTCGAAGAATTTTACGGGCGAGTTCGGAGATGACGATCTCGACAGAATTTTTTTTTGGCGAAAACGATTTCCGGGGGAAGACAAGCGAATGAGACGATATCGCAGAAGATACAGAGTGCGGGAAAGACGATTTCACCAAAGATAATTCAGAGAAGACGATTTCGAAGATCGACAAAAAACAGAATGTTGAGTGGAGACAGTTTTCTGTCGAGTGTAGAAAACAAGTTTTGTGGTTTTTTTTTTCTTTTAAGGAGATGGGAAAATCAACTGTTCCTTCTCATAAAAAAACCTGACCTGGTTTTTAAGTTTTTATCAAGTATTTTATAGTATTTTTGAGTGTTCTATAGGATCTTTGAGTATCCAAAACGAGCTAAGCACTTGGAGCAATTTCAGATGGAATTTGGAGCTTATCGTGAAACCTTAGCGTCAAAAATTCTGAACCCCTAAATTTCTTATTTGATTTGTTCAAACATACTTTAATTCTTATATATGTTATCTTTCTTCTTCCATGTTTGACTAGTAGTACTTTTCGTGTTAAGTTAAAGTTTTTCAATGGGTTTTCCATAGATTGCTAAATTGGATTCAATCTATTAGGCATTATCTTATTGTTCTTTGTCTATGTTATTCAGAAAGCTTATTATATCTTGATCACTTAGAATCTATGATCTCAAAATAATTATCAGGGCGTCAAATCTTCGTGAATTTATCTGAAATAAAACTTGCTCGGTGCAAAGGAATTTGACCAAGTCGTTTTGTGAACATATCATATCAAACCTGATCTCTAATGCATATTTAATTGCCTCAGTTTTGTTTAGGATCTTAGATTCTTAGTCATAGTAATTTCATTCATGCTTTATTCCAAACACTTAGATTTCAAATTATTTAGTGTAACATATTGTATGCAGAGTGAAAGAGAGAGAGTTGGGATTAAGTATTTTTCTTCCTCCAGGTGTTTAGTCTCTCTCTAGCTATATATTTATATATATATTGCTAGACAAATTAATTAAAGCCTACCCAACACATGCTAATAAACTAGTTAAGAAAAACAGCAACAATAACAAGTTTGATTTTATTTGAAGAAATCCAAAGGAAAAACAAAAAGCAACAAAAGCTACATGCATGAAGCTTATTGTAAAACCAAACAAAATTCAACACAAGGAGCAAGCAAGCAAGCTTGGTAGATATATAGTTCCAAGTGGACGGAGAAACAGAGATATGAGTATTGATCATCCACTAGTGAGTTTTATGTATTTTTCACTATCCGGACATCCTTCTCTTTCCGAGTAGCAGTAGCATATGCGTTCCCAAAATTCTCCACGGCAATAACCCCCACTATACCCTTCCAACCTCCTGCAAACATCGCCGCAATCGGCGCAGAGAGTACCTTCCTTTTCCATACCACATGGATCAGGTGATCCTTCTGAGAATAGTAAACAGTAAAATGAAAACAAGAAGAGATGTTAGAGTTTTTATATTATTATTATAACCATCATCGATCATGATTTTTAAGTTAGAAAGAAAGATAAAATGAATCGTTTTACACAATTTTTTTCAGAAAAGTCATGATCGATACTGGTGCAGACGAATATGTGGATCCAGAACCATAAAAAAAATGTAAAAAATTAAAAAAATAAAAAATGTTAGAAACACTAAATTTAATTATAAATGAAATACATTATCTACTATCTTTAAAATAAAATTGAGTATATTATTAAACATAATTAAATAAATTTTATGCATATTTTTATATAAGAAATATATGTAAAAATATATGTATTAAAAATATTTTTAATTTATAAAACATAATTAAATAAATTTTATGCAGATTGTTATAAAAGAAATATATGTAAAAATATATGTATTAAAAATATTTTAATACATATATTTAATATTTATCTAATGATACAGATTTGGATCAGGATATCTGGACCTCAAATTTAGAATATCTGAATCTAGATCCGGTTTGGACGGATCCTAGATTTTATTATCCGGATATCCTGATTTTTGGAACAGTTCAAAGCATATCTAGCATAACGGATAATAGTTCCACTTCTTATGCCTAATAATAATTATGCGCTAAAGAAAAATGACATGAATACAAAAGAGAAGAGATCCTAATTCACACACAACACTAACAAATCAGAAAAAATCCCAACTGATTTTTGAGAGAAAGGATGTAAGAGAGAAGAGTAGTTTTACCCGTAAAAGTGACGGAGACGGTGACGATGACGAAAACAAGTGTGAGAATATAAGCAGATCTCAAAAAACTGTTAGTAGCCATGATATTATATCCTTAATTCCTTCTTCACTTGTATTTTTGAAGTGCTATTTGAACTCTTTGATGTAGAATATGAGTATTTATAATAGAAATGAACTATCGATCTGGTCAAATAATGCTTGCCAGCTCGATTACAACTCACCGAAAACGTGAAGCATATACAATAATAATAATAGCGTCCTGATTAGTACAATATTGGATTATTAAACATCCATACAATTTATTTATATTATCAGTAGAATCTCTCTCTCATCGTTTGTTACGCTCACTCAGTCACTTGTATTTAACTAATCTATTTTGAAGATTTGAAGGCCCAACTTCGAGATAATGGAACATGCGTACAATTATTTATATTATTTATGTTGCAAGCACACTTTCTCTCAACGTTTATTACGGTTCACTTGTATAAACAAATCTATTTTGACTCCACAATGATACTGTAGAGAATTGAACCTCTCTTTTGCACGGAATATTCTCTTTTGCACGGAATATTAGTTTGTTTTTGAGCAATAAAGTAAAGACACAAAGATTTAACGAGTTCAGACCACGATGTGTGATCCTACGTCTCGGCCTGAAGTTTTTCCAGTAATCCACTATATCACAGATTACAAGCTTTTAGGTTTCTCTCTGTCTCCTTCTAAAAAACCTAGAGAAGATCAGAAATTTTGTGTTATGTGCTTAACCCTAATTCCCCCACATGCTTAGCTTTATATACTAAGTCAATTACAAAGATAAGACGGTTTAAACCAAACCGAAGCCCAAAGAAAACAAACCCGTTTCCTAGTAACTACCCTGTCGCGGACCTAGTTATAACTCAATGATTTTCATCATCAAAGCCCAACAAATCTCTACCTTGATGACAATCACTCCAGAGTATAACATCTTCATCTTTGCATCCATGTGAAACTCCAGACAAACCAGCACCTTAGTGCTCTTCTAAGCCGAGAAAACACAAGGCTTTCTAAAACGTATCCACTGGAAGAACATTTGTCAACATATCAGCCGGATTCCTCTCTGTAGGGATCTTGGACAACTTCACGTCACCGGAAGCAACTATATCCCTGATGAAATGCATCCTTCTTCTAATATGCTTTGTTCTCTCGTCATGAACGTTGTTCTTGGCTAAACTCAAAGCACTCTGAGAATCACACCAGATCTCCACCGAGTCTTGTTTGAAACCGAACTCTTCAGCCAAACCCATTAGCCATATAGCTTCTTTCGTAGCTTCCCCCAATGCCATGTACTCTGCATCTGTCGTAGACAGTGCAACCACCTGTTGAAGACTCGACTTCCAACTAATCACACTTCCACCAGCGGTGAAAACATAGGCTGAAATCGATCTACCTCTGTCCAGATCCGACGAAAAGTCAGAATCACAGAAACCTTCAACCTTAAACTCCTTGTTCTTCCTGAATACAATCTTCAGATCCTGAGTACCCTTCAAATATCTTAGTACCCACTTCACTGCCGACCAGTGAACCATACTTGGCTTGCTCATAAACCTACTCACTAAGCCAACATCATATGCTAGATCACACCTAGTTCCCAGCATCGCATACATGATACTTCCGATAGCATTAGCATACGGAATATCATCCATAATTGTCTCAGCTTCATTATCTTTGACAGCCTACAACTTAAAATGCGAACCTATAGGTGTTGAAACAGATCTAGACTCATCCATATTGAATACCTGAAGAATCTTCTTGATATACCCGGATTGAGACAAAGTAAGAACTCCACCTTCAGGATCCCTCTCAATATCCTTACCAAGAATTCTTCTCGCAGCTCCTAGGTCTTTCATCTCGAACCTACTGCTCAACAGATCTTTCACAGTCTGTATCTCTTTCATGTCCTTTGAAGCAATTAACATGTCATCAACATACAAGAGTAGATAGATAAAACACTTATCTTTACTCTCCTTTATATAGACACAGTGATCGACATCGCTCCTTTTGAACCCATGACTAACCACAAACTGATCAAAACACTTGTTCCACTGCCTTGGAGCTTGCTTTAGTCTGTACAGTGCTCTTTCCAACAGGCAAACATATTCCTCTTTACCTTTAACCACAAAACCTTCTGGTTGTTCCATATAGATCTCCTCTTCAAGTAAACCATGAAGAAACGCAGTCTTAACATCAAGCTGCTCCAGTTCCAGATCTAAATTTGCAACAATAGATAGAAGGAACCTGATAGAAACATGTTTCACTACTGGTGAAAACACATCCTGATAATCAATACCCTCTCTCTGAGAATATCCTTTGGCCACCAACCTGGCCTTATATCTCGGTTCTTCTACTCCTGGTATACCTGGCTTTAACTTGAATACCCACTTGCAGCCAATAACCTTTCTTCCTTTGGGTCTCTTAACCAGCCTCCAGGTTTTGTTCTTATCAAGAGAAACCATCTCTTCATTCATACCTCCATTCCAGAAAGTTTTATCCCTACTTTCAACAGCTTCCTGATAGTCCCTTGGTTCTTCAAAACTCATCTCAACAGCAGCAATTAAGGCAAAACTTGCCAAATCATAATCATTGAAACGTTCAGGCAGCCTTGTTACTCTCCTAGTCCGATCTCGAACCAACTGATAGTCCTGAGGTATCTCATCTGATTTTGAATCTCCAACAACTCCACCTGAAGATGAACCTTCACCTTGATCTTCAGAAGCCGGAACTGTCGATTCAGACGGAGGGTGTCGATCGTCACCAGTGGGAGTGTCGATCGATACCTTCTCTGCGGCCCGGTGTCGACCGACACCAATAGGTGTGTCGATCGACACCATCTCTGGAGTCGGGTTCTCCAGCCCTGTTTCTGACGTAGAAACACCTTCTTTCAAGTCTTTGAACACTTTATCTTCAACAAAGACTACATTCCTGCTTATAGTACATCTTTCTTCATCCAGGAGCCATACCTTGTACCCTTTGACTCCTTCTGGATAGCTAATGAAAATTCCCTTCATAGCTCTTTGTTTTAGCTTCCTTTGATCTACATGCACATAGACCAATGACCCAAACCTTCTAAGATGCTTGTAACCCGGCTTTCTTCCCAGCCATAGTTCTTCAGGAATATTGCCATCTAAGGCCGATGAGGGACTTCTATTTATTTGGTACACAGCTGTACTAACCGCCTCAGCCCAGAATTCTTCTCCTAAGCCACTCTCATCAAGTATACAACGCACTTTCTCCATTATTGTTCGATTCATGCGTTCAGCTACTCCATTCTGCTGTGGAGTATATGCACATGTCCTTTGCCTCTCAATTCCATATTGCTTGCAAAACTCATTGAAATCCTTGTTCACAAATTCCAACCCATTGTCTGTTCTCAGACACTTAACCTTCTTGCTAACTTGATTCTCAACCAGCTTCTTCCATTCACAAAACTTTGTGAAAGCTTCACCCTTAGTGGACAAGAAGAATACCCACACTTTTCTAGTGTAGTCATCAATGATAGACAGAAAATACTGCTTACCAGACAAACTTAGAGTAACAGATGGAGATCCACAAAGATCTGAATGAACATACTTCAGTGCTTCCCCAGAATTGTGCTTCCCAACGTTGAAGCTCAGCCTTTTATGCTTTCCCATTACACAACTCTCACAGAAATCCATCTCTCCAATTCTCCTCCTGTCAATGATAACCCTTTTTGCCAGGATCATCATATTCTTCATGCTCATGTGTCCCAACCTTCTATGCCACAACACTGTTTCATCGCAGGCAGGTTTCCTGGAAACACTAATGTTTGACTGTCCTATCACAGTCTCTCCATCAAGCAAATACAAAGAACCACACAGTGAACCTTGAAGACCCATCTTCCCGTTCTTATAGAACCTTGTCTTTCCTTTGCCTCCAGCATGATCAAACCCAAGCTTATCTAACGTACTTGTAGATATTAAATTTCTCTTCAGCTTAGGAATATACCTGACATTTGTCAATGTCTTCACCGTGCCACCATATGCCTTGATATTGATAGAACCTATTCCTTTAACCTCAACGGAATAGTCGTCCCCCAGTAGCACTTGTCCAGAGTTGAGCTCCTCGAACTTATCAAACCAGTCTCTCCTTGAGGTCATGTGATATGAACAACCCGAATCAATCACCCACCTCTCATGATGCCAACTTTCTGAGACTATTAATGCATCAACTCCTGCTGATTGATCAATGACCACTGCTGCCTCAGCATCATCATCATTGCCCATGCGCTTTTTCCTAGCGTAACAATCAGTCTTCTTATGTCCTTCCTTCTTGCAGTACCCGCAGGTGATTCTTGAACCCGATTTCGACCTGCTTCTGCTTCCATCACCGGAGTTCTTCTGACCCCTCTCAGACTGTCTCCCACGAGCCACATATGCTTCACCAGCTTTCTGAGAAGTTGATATTCCCAGTGCCTTGAGCTCAGTCTCCTTAGATCTCGCTGCATTTATCACATCATCAATAGAGATAGATTCTCTACCATACTTCAATGTCTCCTTCATGGAGTCATACTGTGATGGCAAGGAACTGAGCAATATAATTGCCTGCACCTCATCCGCAACTGTAACCTTCACACTAGCCAACTCTGAAATAGTCTTCAAGAAGTCATCGACATTCTGATCGATTGACTTTGATCCATCAATCTTAAATGTATAAAACTGATACAGAAGATGAATTCTACTAGGTAGAGTTTTGGTATTATACAACCTTTCTAGTGCAGCCCAAAGATCATGTGCTGTTGTGCACTCCTCTGTTTTTCTGAGGACGTGATCTCCTAGATGGAGAGTCAACATGTTCATTGCGTTCTCAGCTCGTTCCTCCCTCTTGGCTTCTTCTTCTTGAAGTCTTTCTGCGAAATCCTCGTCAGACTCGTCCTTTTTCTTTACCAGACTTTTAGGCTCTTTTGCAGGTGTTGATAATTCATCCTTCAAACCTGCAAGTGATATATGAGCCATCATCCTTCTTTTCCACAAGGAGAAATCTCCTTGCCCATCGAAAACACTGATTGGTGTCGATCGATACTAAACGGGTGTCAGTCGACACTGAACGCGACGCCTGATTCTGAACTCGCCGCCGATGCCTTTAACCCAGCAATCAACCACACAAACAAGAAAACCTAGCAACCACCGCCGATCCTCTCTGCCCTTGCTCCCGAAACCAGTAAACCTGTCTCTGATACCACTTGAAGAGAATTGAACCTCTCTTTTGCACGGAATATTAGTTTGTTCTTGACCAATAAAGTAAAGACACAGAGATTTAACGAGTTCAGACCACGATGTGTGATCCTACGTCTCGGCCTGGAGTTTTTCCAGTAATCCACTATATCACAGATTACAAGCTTTTAGGTTTCTCTCTGCCTCCTTCTAAAAAACCTAGAGAAGATCAGAAATTTTGTGTTATGTGCTTAACCCTAATTCCCCCACATGCTTAGCTTTATATACTAAGTCAATTACAAAGATAAGACGGTTTAAATCAAACCGAAGCCCAAAGAAAACAAATCCGTTTCCTAGTAACTACCCTGTCGCGGGCCTAGTTATAACTCAATGATTTTCATCACCAAAGCCCAACAGATACAGCCTTTGATTTGATCTGATATGTTTTGTTTTATTTTCCGTGTTCTACAAGATTACAAAGAAAATGTATAATTATCTTCTTCTTTTTTTGTATAGGGAAGATGGCAAACTTCCAACGAGTTTTGATAAGCTAATTGGTCAGATTAATACTGAGTGGCTAGATTTTTTTGACGCATTTCCCGGCTCTTTAAAATATAGTAGTAGGTGTTTTGATTAAAAAACGTCGAGCATGCTAAGAAATTGTTTGGAAATAACAATCACCTAAAAGTTGTTTCTTAGAGTAATGAATATGCCCATTGGTTTAGTAGATTTTGTTCAATGTAAAATGGTTTAATCCAACTTTAGTATTCATATATAAGTGACACTACAGTGTAAACATTGACACTACAGTATTCATATTATTGCTAGGATCATTAAGCAGCGTCTTAAGTTGATAATGCCAAAGGCTGTGCAGCTAAACCAGGTCGGGTTTGTGCAGGGACGATTACTTTGCGAGAACGTTCTGTTGGCCTTTGAGTTAGTGACTAACTTCCACAAGATTGGTCCGACTACCAGAGGCTGCCTCAAAATTGGCCTCTCCAAAGCTTATGATAATGTCGACTGGGTTTGTCTTATGCGACTGCTTCAAGCAATGGATATTCCTGGGAAACTTATTCAGTGGATAAAAGAGTGCGTTACTACAACGTCGTATAGCATTTGTATAAATGGGGAGTTATGTGGCCACTTCCAGGGAAAGAAAGGTATCCGTCAGGGTGATCCTATTTCTTCTTTCCTTTTTGTGCTGATCATGGATATTCTATCAAAAATGCTAGACGCTGGGGCAGTAAATGGAGTGTTTAGAGTTCACCCACGTTATGAAGCTCCACTAGCTACACATTTGAGTTTCGCCGATGATGTGCTAGTTTTCTTCGACGGAACTGAAAGCTCTCTTAACGGCATCCTATCAATCTTGGACGAGTTCAGGAAAGTCACAGGGCTTCATCTTAACAGAGAAAAATGTGAATTCATGATAGGTGGAGGCAATGCAAATAGGTGTTCGCAATTAGCATCGTCGATAGGAGTGAAGCAAGGTGCGTTGCCTGTAAGGTATCTCGGTGTTCCATTAACCACAAAGAAAATGAAAAGAGGGGATTACCAACCTCTGCTTGATAACATTGCTAATCGGTTCAGTTCTTGGACAATAAGGCATCTTTCCTTCGCAGGACGATTGGAATTGATCCAATCAGTAATATACTCCTCTATTACATTTTGGGCTTCGGTGTTTATTCTCCCAAACCAGTGTGTCAAGGACATTGAGAGGATGTGTAACGCCTTTCTATGGACGGGGGCCCCAAATTATGCTAGAGGAGCAAAGATATGTTGGGAATCTGTTTGTACTCCAAAAAGTGCAGGTGGTCTTGGGCTTAGGCCTTTGGCAGAATGGAACAAAGTACTCGCCCTCAAATTGATCTGGTTAATTTTTGCTTCAAGTGGATCTTTGTGGGTTTCTTGGGTTCGGGTAAATTTAATCGGGAATCAGAATTTCTGGATCATCAATGCCGACCCAAATGCAAGTTGGATTTGGAAAAGCATCCTCAAACTGCATCCCCTAGCAAGACCAATGGTTATCTGTGAAGTGGGTTCCGAGATTACTGCAAGCTTCTGGTACGATAACTGGACAGAGAAGGGGCCACTAATTGATATCACGGGCGATAGAGGTCCTTCTGTTACCGGTTTTCCTTCTAACGCGGCAGTGGTAGATGGTCTGCGAAATGGAGAGTGGTGGTTAGCTCAGAGTAGAAGCAGGAACCAAGTCATTCTTATGCTCAAACAATGTCTTCCAAACCCATCAAACATTATTCTTTCAGAAGTTGATGATAAATATTTATGGAAGCCAGGAGCAAAACCGGCAGTTGACAAGTTTTCCTCTTACAACACCTGGGTTAACATTAATCCGGCCCATCAAAGGGTTGATTGGAGTAGGCAGGTTTGGTTTAAGGGACGCATCCCGAAACATGCTTTCTTGACTTGGGTTACGGTGCGCAACAGGTTAGTCACAAGAGATAGACTACTCGGTTGGGGTATTCCAGTTCCCCCCTTATGTTTGCTATGCAATACCGAAGCAGAAACGAGACAACACTTGTTTTTCGACTGTGTTTTCAGCTCAGAGGTATGGTATTCTTTCTGTTCTCGAGCAAATCTTTCTCCCCCTACTCTCTTTGATGAAGGTATTAGTTGGCTCAAAGACCTGTCACAAGATAAGAATATATTGATGATTTTCAATCTCATTTATCAAGCCTCTTTTTATGCTATATGGAAGGAGAGAAATTCTCGTCTTCATACTGGTTTTGTTAGGCAACCATGTGCTCTTATTGAGGACATTCGTCAGACCTTGAAACTACGACTGGTTCCCTTAGCTCGATCTCAAAGGATCTCCAATTCTCAACCATCCTACCTAGAATCTTGGTTTTTGATTTTTGGGTAGCTCGTTTAAGTCCTGCTCATTTAGTGTTGTTAAGTTTCAATAAGTTGAAAACAAGTCCAGCGCTTCCATGATGTTGGGGCGAGATGTTTTGTTTTCAACATTGTATGTTATCACCTTTTTAATGGAAATTATAAGTTAAAAAAAAAACATTGATTTAAAACTCACCGTCTCACGAGGAGGATAATGGCGGTCTGGTCCGAGAGAATGATCATGGTGGCCTGCACAAGGAGAAACACGGTAGCCTGCAAAAAAGAAGAGAACATGGCGGCCTGCTCAAAAGAAGAGAACATGGCGGCCTGCTCAAGAGAATAGGACATGGCGGGCTGAACACGGACCAGCACGCCAACACCCTTGGTAGCAGCGTCAATCCTCCACAAGAAATGGGCGAGCCGAAAAGATACGGAAAAGGTGGCGGGCTGAGTTCTGAGAGTAAGGGGACATGCTGAGTTCATGAGAGAAAAGGGGTGGGATGAGTCCATGAAAGAAAAAGGGCAGGCGAAAAATCGATACCGCTCGATTGGAAACACTATTCACAAAATACTGTTCATATAGCAAAGCGGAAAAACGAGGTTAGAATGGAACGAGTCAAACCAAAGGCGGGCTGGATAGAGATTGGACCATGAAGCAATCTGCTGAAGATATGGGCTGCAAATCAGGACCAAATTAGACAAAGTTGGCATATGGAAGAACCATTGGCGTCCCACATTGCTTACAAGTATTTTCAGCATCCTAGACTGCCTAGTATATATATGCTAGCTTGTATTAGTTTAAAGGAATCTAGTTCCAAGTATTAGGACTTTCATATTGTAAGACATTAAGAATTTACAAGAATTCTTGTACTTTCAGAAAAAGATCACTAATAAAACAAACTTTCAATTTCGGTCTTCGAGTTCTTATAACGTAGGATTTTCGAACACCCATTTATAATATATTTTGATTGCGTGAGTTTCGACTCTTACAGTTTGGCGCTGTCTGTGCGGACGATAAATACTGTAAGCCCTAAGGGAAAGAGCATACGAGAAAGAAAGCGACGAGAACGACCAGACAGCTGGAGCGACCAACGCAGGAGAAGACGTGACAACAATGGCCGAACTGAAGACCATGCAGGCCGTCGTCCCGAGCGACAAGATCAACAAGACGAAACGGTGGTCAACAGCTGCAAACAATCCGAGATGAAAACCAAGCCAGGAACTTCCCTCCAGCAGGAAGCTTAGGGCCAGGGCGACGGACCATCGGTGCAAGACATCTCAGATTCTCGCTTCAGGCGGCAACAATGAGAAGGCAAAACATGACCGATCAAACCCCAGCCGTGACAAGAGTGGATCCATCTGGGCCGTCGTGACAACAAAGGAGCACCACATGGCAAACAATCAAACAGCCGACGGTGACCAACGAAGAAAACGGAGGAACCACCGCAAACAGAGCTAGTCAAGACAAGATCGAGACGAACACTGAAGTAGAAGACACGGCGACAATGGCTGAATTGAAGACGATGAGGGCTACAGTCCTAGAGCGGCAAGTCGAACATGTCAAGGGGAATGGAACGGTGGCTAAAAAATTGGCGGTGATCACAGATGAAAACAGAACCAGGAGCAACCCTCCGAGAGGAGACTTGGGGCAAAGCCGCCTGACCATCGAAGCAAAGCATCTCTGATTCTCACCACGAACAATGACGCCGGAACAAAACTCTATAAACAGAACCCCGATTGGGACAGGAGAGGAACCGTATGGGCCACAACCTTTGTAACGGAAGAGTTCCACGTGAAGGAATTTGGTCAAGTTTTAACTCTTTAAAACTATCAAGTTCCTATTGCCACAAGATCATGCTATTGAATCTATGTCCTCAGATCAAGGATTTACCTGGAGTTTTGCAGCGGAATGATTAGGTAAAGCGAGATCTGGAGCGCCTCAAACGTTGCGCCTCTACAGCTAGTCCACACGCACACAAGACTGGATCAGGGATGCTAGTGCCTCTGGGAGTTTTTGAGTTTCTGTCTCGACGGCTAGGGTAAGACTTACATACGATTTCGTGGCTCTGATTCCTATATATAGGAGTCAAGCACGAAATCCCATAACCCTTGGATTAACCGGTTCAAATTGAGTCGTTAATTTAAACCCGGTATCATTAATCCCGAGTGGTGTCGATCGACACCAATAAGTGGTGTCGATCGACACCCACTTATAAACTCGATATCAACGTGCAACAATTACACATTGATGAGATCATTACTTTAATGATCATTCCCAGTACTCGTTGTCCAGTTTGCTTAGGTGTGTGACCCTATAAGATCATGTGATGTTGGCAATGAGTTCACAACTCATAAATTATAAGCGGCTTCTAGCAAAGCATTATAATTACCCGACATCACATGATAGTCTTATCTCGACTTAACAACTATGTTAGAGTGTATAAAAGTGTGATCTCCAGGACATTCCCTTCAATCTCCCACTTGTACTGGAATCAACTTATTCCAATAATCCCTTTGTCGCTATATCTCGATTTAACATAAGGCAAGAGCTCGTGTCATCCTTATAAAGTCAAATCATGTTTATCGAACTCTGATTTGCACTGATAAAAGCAAACGACTGACTTTCAGCTCGTTCGAGTGTGGCCACACATTTCCTCAGTACCAAATCTCCGATAGGCCCAGAGATATTTATCTCCCGTTATATAGGAGGGACAAATTCCATCTTGTTCCATCCCCTGTTCCCTACGCACTTCATGACGTGCCCAATCAATGTCTTTATAGTCACCAGTTACGGCTGACGTTTGACAAAGTCAAAGCAAACCAATTCATGTGCAGGAAATCATGATGAACTCAGGTCTAAGGACTATACTCTATAGTCGTAATGAGAAACTCATATGACACTCATATAACAATCTTGTTGAGTTCTCATTAGCGGGTCATGTCCGATACTGTGTTCTCAACACATATCTATATGATTGACTTTGATACTCCTATCAATGACACCATGAAACTTGGTCATCAGTCACATCACATGCTAATCTCACGCGGTCATTAATGTCCCAATTTAATGACCATCGACCAGGGACCTCAATAATTTATGACATTTATCATTTATAGGTTTCATGATCAAATCACGCATTTGATGACCTATAAGAATGTCTCAAATTATTCTGGGACTATAATTAATTATCTAATTATGCAATTAAATAATACTGGAACAATTTCATTAAATAAAACATAACCCAAGTATGTTTACATGAACATCAAAAACAAAATAAATGACTCCCACTAAAACTAAGATTACTGCTCAAGAAATCTGATTCCCATTGCAGCAACATGACTCTCATGCTTAGGCCGTGGGAGTGGCTTGGTCAGAGGATCAGCAACATTGTCGTCCGTCGGAACTCTGCTGATCTTCACATCACCTCTTTCGATAATCTCGTATCAAATGATATCTTCTCTCGATGTGTTTGGACTTCTGGTGTGATCTGGGTTCCTTTGCTTGAGCTATGGCTCCATTGTTGTCACACAGCAATGCCACAGGCTCGGATATGCTAGGAATCACACCGAGTTCAATTATGAACTTTCTGATCCAAACAGCCTCCTTTGCCGCTTCTGAAGCAGCAATGTATTCAGCTTCGGTCGTGGAATCCGCCACGGTGCTCTGCTTGGAACTCTTCCAACTGACTGCACCGCCATTCAGACAGAAGACATAACCAGACTGAGATCGGGAATCGTCTCTGTCTGTCTGGAAACTAGCGTCGGTGTATCCACTCAACACAAGCTCATCACATCCACCGTACACCAAGAACTTATCCTTAGTATTTCTCAAATACTTCAGAATTGTCTTGACGGCAGTCCAGTGATTCTCACCGGGATCAGATTGGTATCGGCTCGTCATGCTCAAAGCACAGGCGACATCCGGACGTGTACATAGCATGGCATACATGATGGATCCTACTGCAGAAGCATAGGGAATCCTACCCATGCGCTCTCGCTCCGCAGGTGTCGAAGGACACTGCTTCTTGCTGAGAGTGATGCCATGTGACATCGGAAGCAGCCCTTCTTGGAATCATGCATATTGAACCTATGTAAGACCTTATCAATATAAGTGTCTTGACACAGTCCAATTAGCCTCTTTGATCTATCTCTATAGATTCTTATTCCAAGAATGTACGCGGCTTCTCCCATATCCTTCATCGAGAAACAACTTCCGAGCCAAGTCTTTACAGACTGAAGCAACGGAATGTCGTTTCCAATAAGGAGTATGTCGTCTACGTATAGCACAAGAAATGCAACTGCGCTCCCGTTAGTCTTCTTGTATACGCATGGTTCCTCCTCGTTCTTGATGAAGTCAAACATTTTGACTGCTTCATCAAAACGGAGGTTCCAACTCCGAGATGCTTGCTTCAATCCATAAATGGATTTATGAAGCTTACATACCTTCCCAGCGTTTTTAGGATCTGTGAAACCTGGAGGCTGCGTCATGTACACATCCTCCTCCAGTATCCCGTTAAGGAAAGCTGTTTTCACATCCATCTGCCAAATCTCATAATCATAATAAGCGGCAGTTGCTAGGAGAATCCGAATAGATTTAAGCATGGCGACTGGGGAATAGGTTTCGTCATAGTCAATACCATGAATTTGTTTGAAACCTTTTGCCACCAATCTAGCTTTATAAATCTGAACGTTTCCATCCACATCGATCTTCTTCTTGAAGACCCATTTACACTCGATGGCTTTACACCATCAGGTGGATCAACCAAAGTCCATACTTGGTTCTGTGACATGGAACCCATTTCGGATCCAGCGGCCTCAAGCCACTTTTCGGAGTCAGGGCCCATCATGGCTTCTTCGAAATTCGCAGGTTCATCGCTGTCAATGATCAACAGATCATGGCAGTGAGTTACGAGAAATCCATATCTCTCGGACCTCATTACGAATCCTTTCGGATCTGCGAACTACAGGCACCACAGGTGCTGGCTCCACAACCTCTTGTGAATCCACGGTTGTGTTGGTTCCACAACCTTCTGTGAATCCAACGGCTGCTCTTCCTCGATAGGTGAGTAGCGTCCTGTGATTCTCGAATCTCTTCGAGTTGTACTTTACTCCCACTGTCTTTCTTGGAAAGAAATTCTCTCTCGAGAAAGACACCATTCCGAGCAACAAACACTTTGTTCTCGGATCGGTTGTAGAAGTAGTACGCCTTGGTTTCCTTAGGATAACCTACGAAGTAGCACTTATCAGATTTGGGTGCAAGTTTATCAGTTATCAATCGCTTGACATAAACTTCACAACCCCAAATTTTCAGAAAAGACAGACTTGGAACTTTTCCAGTCCATAACTCATATGGAGTCTTTTCAACTGATTTAGATGGGACTCTGTTCAGCATAAACGCAGACGTCTCAAGAGCATATCCCCAGAAGGATAACGGTAAATCTACATGACTCATCATCGATCGGACCATATCCAATAAAGTCCGATTCCTTCTCTCAGACACACCGTTCCACTGAGGTGTTCCAGGAGGAGTAAGTTGTGAAATGATTCCACAATCTTTAAGATGATCGTCGAACTCTTGGCTTAAGTACTCACCTCCACGATCAGATCGAAGAGCTTTAATACTTTTGCCAAGTTGGTTCTGTACTTTATTCTGGAACTCCTTGAACTTTTCAAAGGATTCCGACTTATGTTTCATGAGATAAACATAGCCGTATCTACTGAAATCATTAGTAAACGTAATGAAGTACCTAAAGTTTCCTCTAGCACTTATGCTCATTGGGCCACATACATCGGTATGTACAAGGCCCAATAAGTCACTGGCCCTTTCATTTCTCTTGTTGAAAGGGGTTTTAGTCATTTTGCCCATTAAGCAGGATTCACATTTCTCAAATGATTCATAATCAAATGAGTCTAAAAGCCCATCTCGATGGAGCTTTTGAATCCTCTTTTCATTAATGTGGCCCAAACGACAATGCCAGAGAAAAGTCGGGTTCGAGTCATTGGTTTTAAACCGTTTGTTAATTATGTTATAGACCGACATTGATTGGTTGAGAATATAAAGCCCATTCTCCAATGGGGCGCTACCATAAAATATATTATTTCGAATAAAAGAGCAACATTTGTTCTTAATCGAAAATTCAAAACCATTCATGTCCAAAACAGAAATAGAAATGATATTCCTGCTTATCGCAGGTACATAGTAGCAATTCTCCAACTCTAAAACCATGCCAGACGGCAAAGACAAATGGTAAGTTCCTACGGCTAATGCAGCAACTCTTGCTCCATTCCCAACTCGCAGGTCCACTTGTCCTTTCTTCAGCGTTCTACTGCTGCGCAGGTCCTGCATATTAGTACAAATATGAGCACCACAGCCGGTATCCAATACCCAAGAACTATAACCTGAATATGAAGCAACATTTACTTCTATAACATAAATACCTTTAGATGTCGTCTCGTACGACTTCTTCAGGTTCTTCAGACCTTCCAGGAATTCTTTGCAATTCCTCCTCCAATGCCCCGGCTTCTTGCAATAAAGGCAAATGTCAGCATCAGTGGGGCCACGTTTGGGCTTGGAACTCTGCTCAGGCCTGTCCTGATTCTCAACCTGGACAGCCTTGGCCTTTCCTTTGCCTCTAGCGGGTTTCTTAAACCCTTTACCCTTCTGTACCATAAGTACTTCAGGTTTGGCCTTCTTGATGTTGGGCTCTGCCGTCTTGAGCATGCCGTGCAGCTCAGTCAGAGACTTCGTCAGATTGTTCATATTGTAGTTTAGAACAAACTGATCAAAGCTAGACGGCAGGGATTGCAGGATGATGTCCGTAGCCAACTCTTGGCTAAGGGGAGAGTCCAGTCGAGCCAGGTTATCAATATAACCCATCATCTTAATGACATGAGGGCTCACTGGACCATCCTTAGACAGCTTGCACTCGATGAGAGACTTGACCTTCTGGTACCTCTCAGTGCGAGCTTGCTCCTGAAACATAGATTTCAGGGTAGTGATCATCTCGATCGGTGACCACGCGTTCTCGAACTGCTTCTGCAGTTCCGAGTTCATCGTGGCCAGCATCAGACAAATCACATTTGTCACATCATCCGAATGCTTTTCCCACCTTTCCTTTTCTGCATTGGGAGCATTGGATCTCAGCTTTTCAGGAAGAGGCCTTTCAAGGACATAGTCCTTCTTTTCCTGTCTGAGAACTATTCTCAGATTCCGATACCATTCCAAGAAGTTGGATCCTTTCAACTTTTCCTTCTCAAGGACGGATCTCAACGTGAATGAGTTTGTGTTGTTGGTTGACATAGCTGAATCAAGAAAAGAAGAGAGTTTAATTAGTTTTGATGTTCCATAAGTTGAGAAATCTTAACAATTAAGAAAACTCACATTATATTCTAATTTAATTTTCCTCTAATAGAATATAATGATCCAAGATCCATATTTCACTGAAATCTGAGTGAGCTTTGGCTCATCGCCCAGACTTCAGTTATTTCGGTAAGCAACTCATTTGCTAATCATATCCAATATGACTCTTGTCTCGGATTGATATCTTATATCACAACCGATCATATGTCTCTAGGCCCAAAACCATTTTGATGGCCCAGTCAAGCAAACCAATCTTTGAGTCATGTAGTATCACGATTACCACCTGCCGTACTTGTGTAGTTGCGAACGCCTTGCTTTGGCAAGCCCATCACACAACAAAACAAGTCTTGGCAGTTGACAAGAGCTGGGAAGACATGAAATGCTTGATATTATGTTGAGGAATGAAACACAACTCTCAATACATATCATATATGTGTTGAGAAAGATTAGAATTAATATTCACACAAAATCTTTTAATCTAATTAAATTGATTAAGGTTGGAACTTCGAATCTGTGCTGGTGTCGAACGACACACGCTTGGTGTCGATCGACACCACACAATTCGGTACGCGAGAAACCAGTCGATCAATGTAATCGCGGTTAAAGACTAACCCGATTAAACCAATCAATTTCGGTTCAATCCAATTGAACCGGTGACGGTTAACTCGGGTGTCGATCGACACAACCTTTGTGTCGGTCGACACCAGCTAATCGGTTTAATCGTGATGAAATCGATTAAACCTGATTAGACCGATCGTACCAGTCCGGTCCAATCCAATTGAACCGACCGCGATCGACGCGTGTTGATCGACACCACCCTGGTGTCGATCGACACTGCGATTTCCGGAACGTCGATCGATCGATCGACACTTAAAGTTTTCGATGCGAAAACGGCAGGTGTTGATCGATACTCGCTTGGTCAAGCAGCACCGATGAGCCAATGAGCAATGAAAAATGGACCGGGTAGGAACACTTTCTGTAATCAGGGAAACCTCTGATGCAGATCTTTGGACTCTATCCCAAAACCTGAGTGGGACTGGCTCGGCAATGATGCCGTACTCGCGGCTTTGAAAAAAGCACTATGGTATAAGTCGAGTTTCTGAGAGGAAATTTAGCTAAACGAGCCCCTGACGTAAAAGATGTCCTACACATGGCCTCAAATTTCATTGTCCACGAAGAAAAGGTTTCGCCCAAAAGTATCGTAATTCGTAATAGCAATTCCCAACCACACCTCTTGCTCCAACGACCTCGGACAACAGGGAGAGCAATCAAAACGTCGGGTACGTACACTTTGGAGGAGTCAATGTGGGAGGAGCCTACAACAATCAGGTTGGTGCGGGAAAACCATCCACCATCTACGATCAGCCACAAGTCCCCAGGCGTAGCAAAGATCGATGGAAAATATGGACTAGAAACTCCGAGAGCATCAACGAAATACTCCACTGCAAACACCATCACCTCGATGGCCATTCAACGACAGGATTCCACGTTTTAAGAACGAAGATTGCGACCAAGCTCTTAACACGAGAACTCGGGGAGATCGGGCTCCAAGACCAGGACCGAAATAAACAACCACAAAGTGGGACAGACAAAGGCAAGAAGTCGGAAGTGTCGCAACTAGAAAGAGGGGATATTAACCCGAAGATAAAACGAAGGTGGTTACCAAGGGAGACATCCCCGGAGAGACGAAAGTCACAAAGGATGGTGTTGTTCCCAAATACTAGTCAAAGATAGTCTCAGAAAAATATGGAATTACGTAGGCAGCTCGCTTAGATTACGAGTTCAGCTCCTCCCCTCAATAAAGGGGGGGGAGTGGGTTCATATTTATTTATACTCCCGCAAAGAGTTCAGGCAACACCATATTTCCGCGAAAAAATTCAAAGGATGAACATTGGGACTTACCATCTCACAACCCATCCAAAAAACGAACGTATTCCTGGGAAGAACGACCAAGTCGCAAACTCCGGGTGAACATTGAGACTTAGCATCTCACAATCCATTCGGATAAATAGACGATTCTCTCGAAAGAACGACGATAATCATATTCTGAGAAACAGTTCAGAGGATGAACACTGGGACTTGACATCTCACAACCCATCCAAAACCGTCCACTGGTTTCACCCGAAGAATGACAAAGATCATTTTCCGACATGAAGGGCCATAAAAAGTCGTCACTGGTAATATCTCCCAATTTATCTCGTCCCGATTGAAAGGATTTCACGAGAAGTGGAAGATGTGGCTAATCTAGTCATCACCGCGCTGTCCGCAAGGAAATGGCCACACCGAAGCAGCAACAAGACCATCCTCGACGGACTCAAAAAGCCTTTTGAAGAAAGGCCGGTGGGCGGATGAGGTCGAAGGGGTCTAATGGTCTCATCGGACAACTCCAAGCCGAGCCACGAGAGAAACATCGTTTTCTCTTGTCAACGGCACCAGATGCGTCATCCTGCCAGTGGCCAAGTTCACCGGAGTCAGACATAACCCCCCTCTAGACAAGATGGCCTGAACCATCTGATGCTACTCGACGATATAAACCTGGTCAACGAAAGGCGAGACTAACCACTAGTCCGTACCGAAAACTATCAGTAAGCAGCCGACAAGTACCACAACCCGAACGTCCGAAGCCGCATATTCAAAGAAGGAATTAACAGACATGCAACACAATGCACCTAAAACATTATCACTAGATAACCTGAATAACGAACTACAGATCGACTTGATATCTAATTCCGGGGTACAAAGGCAGCTTATCTTTCGAAGAGCTCAGCTATTTGCCCTTCCTAAATTGTAAAGGAGGGAATGGGTCCGTATACACATATACTCCGACAAATTTTCGCCTCCTGGCTTACTTCTCACCATCTATTGCTGATCACAACAATACAATTTTTTAACCATGTTTCTTTAAACATCCGTAGACTGATACGATACGCGCGTTATATAATTTTCCGGATTAATATCCGGAAGGCACAACTTGGTCTGTAATGCACGAAGTAACTGGATGATATTCCTTTTAGCTTGTCTTCAGGAGTGTTTCGTAGATTGGAAATACTATGAAGCATAAACCGCGAAATAAGCTCCCTAAACCCATTAAACGCAACCATGGAACACTGGTCTTACAACATCTAACAAACCTAATACCAAACCGGCCCTATAGGAGAGTATAAATAAGTTCATCGTCGAAACAAGCGTACACAAGTCGAAAAGCCACAAAACAAGCCCTCTAATAGGGACCAACCGCCCATGCTCTGAGCATAAGGGCCAGCCGCCCATGCTTTGAGCATAAGGGCCAGCCGCCCAGACTTTAGGCATGAGGACAGCCGCCAATGCTCTGAGCACGAGGTCAGCCGCCCTCGATTTCCTCACAAAAAACATGGCGTCTAGCAATACAAGGAAAAGGCCAGCTGCCCTCCATCATGTCCCGAAACCAAGCATCCAAGCGTTCATGTCCTGATCCCGTGTACCCATCCAGACATTCATAGCCAGACACCCTCCATTGCTTCCTGAAGAGCATGGCGCCTGGCCATACCCATTCCAAGCTAGCCGCCCTCCATTGCTTCCCGAAGATCATGGCACCTGGCCATACCCATTCCAAGCTAGCCACCCTCTTTCTTAACTGAAGAGCATGGCGCCTGCCTGATTCAGTCCAAAGCCAGCCGCCCTCCTTCTTCTCCCGAGAGCATGGCGCCTGGCCGATATCAGTCCGAACCAGCCGCCCTCCATCTTGTCTTGAAAGCATGGTGGCTGGCAATCCTCAGCCTAAGCTAGGCGCCCGTGCATAAGCCAGCCGCCCATGCATCTCAGCACAAAGATGGGGGCCATCCTCAAAGAACGGGCGACTCGGTTGATGAATTCGTAAAAAGTTTGGACCACTATTCACATTGGAAAAACCGTTAAAACACTGTCCATCCCGGAAAAAGAGTTAACCGAAGGTCGATTCACAATTATACTGTTCACAAATTACTATTTACCCATTAATGTTTATTGTTACTATTCATCGATCAACAAAAGTTGGGTCGGGCAAGGATTAGACCAAGTGACGGACTTCTGAAGGTTTCGACCGCGAATCAGGCCCAGAAGGACTAAGTTGGCAGCTGGGAGCAGAAAACAAAGTCCAACATCGCTAATAAGGAGTTTAAGGGTCCTAGGATCACTAGTATATATACATATGCTTGTATTAGACTTAAGATCATCCCAATTCTAGCATAAGAGTCTTTTGCAATATAAGACATTAAGCTTTTGCAGATTTTTCTTGTACTTCCGAAAAATATTTAATAATATTATCTTTTTGCAATTTGAGTCCTTGAGTTCTTACAAAATAGAGTTTTCGAGCTCCCATAAAATATAAGTTTTGATTGTGCGAGTTTCGACTCTAACATTTTGGCGCCGTCTGTGGGGACGAGAAATATTCTTCACTCTAAGAACGATAGGATACAGAAGGGAAGATCATGACAATTGGAGCTAGAGCTGACATCACCAACAACCAGCCAGCCGGAGGAACCGCCATCGGGACGACCGCAGCCGGGACAACCAACGTGGGAGAAACCGGAGAGGTAGGGGATCGCAACAACAATGGCCAAACTAAAGAAAATGCTAGACGCGGTCCTATAGCGTTAGAACCAACAAGAAAAGGCAGTAGCTGAGGAAATGGCAACCATCCGAGACTTGGCCGAGGCCCCCGGACATGTGAAGCAAGACGCCTTCGTTCTCACCACAAACAACAGAGACGGACAGGCCGAACGCTGGCGAACAGACCCCGTCGGAACAAGGGCGGACTTGTCCGTTATGCAACCACTACAGCGGAAGAGCTCCGCAAGGCAAGCGGGAAAGCAGCAGGCTTCGATGGTAATTGACGGAGAAGCCACCACAGGCGCGACCGGCCAAGACGATGACGAGACCGATGACGAGGGGAGAAATCTTACAGAAGAAGAAGAAAACCTCCTCTTGGTCGAGAAACAAATGAGAGCCGAGGAACGGGTGAAAGCAGGCCTAACGGGCCGAGTGGTCCAACCCACAAGCCAAAAGAGCGAGATGGACGAGCTCCGTACCCGACTGGATGTCACGGCAAGCCAGATGAAGGAAGTCAGATCACAAGTCCATAAGGTGATCAGCACAGCTCCCGAGATCGACCGAGTTTTGGAGTAGACCCAGAAGATCCCCTTCACCTCGAAGATTAAGAGTATCATACTCTCTGACCCCGAAAAAATCAGAGTATCGTTCTACGACCGAACAACAGACTTCTACATCCGCCGGCATGGACCAAGAGTTGGATCGTCTCGTCCCTCATCGTGACCTCGCCGGAAAATCATCCGGTTAGCGACCTTGGGTTTAGTTTCACCTTTGACAGATCAAAGTTCATCCTCTGAAGTGTCTCCCGAAATATGACGTCTACTGAGCTTTCGGTGTCGATTTGGACTCTAGATACATCATAGTCATTGATGTCTAGCTCTACTACCAAGGGATCGTCGGTACGGGTAACTTGATCTTTTTTCACGAAGGGTACGTAGGCAGCTCGCTTAAAAGAAGAGTTCAGTTGCCCCCCTCCATAAAAGGGGGGGAGGGAGTGGGTCCGAGTATGTTTATACTCCCGAAAAGAGTCTAAGCGACGTCGAATTTTCACGAAAAAGTGCGGAGGGTGAACATTGGGACTTAGCATCTCACAACCCAAAATTCGAACGACTTCCCGGGAATGTCGACCAAGACGCGAGCGAATCCAAATGAACATTGGGACTTAGCATCTCATAACCCATCTGAATAAATAGACAATCTTCGAGTCCATATATATCTATACTCCCGAAAAGAACCTTAGCGACGTGGAGTTTCCGCGAAAAATTTCGAAGGATGAACATTGGAACTTAACATTTGACAACCCATCCAAATTTCGAATGATTGACGCGAAATCCGGATGAACATTGGGACTCAGCATCTCACAACCCATCCTGATAAACAGAAAATTTTTCCGATAAAACACTTGATTTTGATTGACTTGAGCGTCAAATATACCTGAATATTCTACAGCAGAATTAAAACTAAGAACGAACCGAGGTTGCTGAGCACTCCAAACGTCGTGCCTCTACCGATATCCACACGCACACAAACTATATCGGAACGAGATGCTAGTGTTGTCAAGATCTGATATCTCCAACGTGACGAACTATTCGTCTCTTGCTGATATTACGGTTGCCGTAAAACCAAGATCGATGTTATCAAATAGCAATATGTCTTTATATAAGACAAACTCGTTTAACCTAACTACACGCAGTTAGGTTAGTGGGCCAGGCCCATTTGTGAGAGATTAATCTCTTTCACTTGTTTTTACGTGAGTTTACATATAAAATATACATATATACTACGTCTGGGACTTCTGTTTATTTTTCGAGTTCTGGTTGGGTGATTCGTTTTTTTGGTTTTTCGTGTTTTGACGTATAGAAACCGATCAGGTTTTTTTCTAATTGTAGTTCGGGTTCGGTTCGGTTTACTTCGGGTTCGGGTCGGGTTTCAGGTTTCATATCAAACCCGATCGGGTTTTAGTTCGGGTTCGGTTCAGTTTATTTCGTGTTCGGGTTCGGGTTTTTCGGGTTTTTTCAAAACCAAGGTAACCAATGTAATGAAAAAATCAAAATAACAGGATATTTAGAGCTCGGGTTCGGGTATTTCAGGTTCGAGTTCGGTTTATTCGGGTTTCGGTTTTTCGGGTTTAGACAAATAGAAACCGTTCGGGTTTTTTAAGTTTATTTATCGGTTCGGGTCGGGTTCGGCTCGGTTTACTCGGGTTTCGATTTTTCGGGTT
Source organism: Isatis tinctoria (assembly GCA_010577795.1). Classification (NCBI taxonomy): domain Eukaryota; kingdom Viridiplantae; phylum Streptophyta; class Magnoliopsida; order Brassicales; family Brassicaceae; genus Isatis; species Isatis tinctoria. Next base: position 11,815,256 of record CM021246.1, on the reverse strand, counting down.
TTAATAAACTAAAACCGATTGGGTTTTTAAATATTTTTTCGGTTTCAGGTTTGGGTTTTTCGGGTCTGGTTCGGGTTCGGTTCGGGTTTTAGATAAATGTCCCAAGCCTAATATTAGTAGGATCATATAATATTAGTAATAGATTCTTAATATATAGATTATAAGTGGTCTCTAGCAAAACATTATAACCACCTAATATTATATTAATTGTCGAACCTCGACGTTACAACATCGACAAAAGTTAGTACAATTGATTTTAGGACATTCCTAAAAATCTCCCACTTGTACTGGAATAATCTATTCATATAATCCCTTTGTCTCTTATATCTCGACCTCAGCATAAGGCAAGAAACGACATCATCCTTATTAAGCTAGATCACGTTTATCGAACTCTGATTTATACTGACTAAACAAACGACTCACATTCACCTCGTTTGAGCACGACCATGCATTTTTCAGTATCAAATCTTCGGTAGGCCCAAAGATATTTATCTCCCGTTATATGGGAGTGACAAATTCCATCTTGTTTCATCCCTGTTCCCTAGACATTTCATGATATGTCCAATCAATGCCTTTATAGTCATCAGTTACGGCTGACATTTGACAAAGTCAAAACAGACCAATTCATATGTAAGAAATCATGATGAACTCAGGTCTAAGGACTATACTCTAAAGTCGTAATGAGAAACTCTTATGACACTCATATAACAATCTTGTAGAATTCTCATTAGCATGTCATGTCCGATGCTGTGTTCTTTAACACATATTTATGCGACTGACTTTGATACTCATATCAATGACTCCATGAAACGTAGCATCAGTCACTCACATACTAGTCTCTCACGGTTATTATTGTCCTACTTTAATAACCTCGACTAGGGACACAAATAATTTATGTCGTCTATCACTTATAGAGTTTCATGATCAAATCACTTATTTGATGATCAATAAGAATACCATAAATTACTTTGAGAATATTATTTAATAACATAATTAAATAATACTGAAACAATTTCATTAAATAAAACATAACCAAATGTATGTTTACATGAACATCAAAACATAAATAAGATAACTCCCACTAAAAACAAGATTACTACTTAATAAATCTAATGCCTATAGCAGCATGACTCTCATGCTTAGGATGTGGGAGTGGCTTAGTCAGAGGATTAGCGACATTCTCATATGTCGGAACTCTGCTGATCTTCACATCACCTCTCTCAATGATATCACGAATCCGATTATATCTCCTCTCTATGTGTTTGGATTTCTGGTGTGATCTAGGCGCCTTCGCCTGAGCTATGGCTTCATTGTTGTCACAAAACAAAGCCACAAGCTCAGAAATACTAGGAATCACACCAAGCTCAGTGATGAACTTCCTAATCCAAACATCCTCCTTCGCCGCTTCAGAAGAAGCGATGTATTCAGCTTCGGTCGTGGAGTCCGCCACGGTGCTCTTCATGGAACTCTTCCAACTAACTGCGCCGCCATTTAGACAGAAGACATAACCAGATTGAGATTGGAAATTGTCTTTATCTGTCTGAAATCTAGCGTCCGTGTAGCCACTCACTACAAGCTCATCACTTCCTCTGTACACTAAGAACTTATCCTTAGTATTTCTCAAGTACTTCAGGATTGTCTTGACGGCAGTCCAGTGACTCTCACCGGGATCAGATTGGTATCGACTCGTCATGCTTAAAGCACAAGCAACATCTGGATGAGTATAGAGCATGGCATACATGATGGATCCTATCGCAGAAGCATAGGGAATCCTACTCATGCACTCTCGCTCAGCAGGTGTCGAAGGACATTGCGTCTTACTGAGGTGATGCCATAAGACATCGGAAGCAAGCCCTTCTTGGAATTATGCATATTGAACCTGTGTAGGACTTTATCGATATAAGTATCCTGACACAGTCCAATTTGCTTCCTTGATCTATCTCTATAGATTCTTATTCCAAGAATATAAGCATCTTCTCCCATGTCTTTCATCGAGAAACAACTTCCGAGCCAATCCTTTACAGACTGAAGTAACGGAATATTTTTTCCGATGAGGAGTATGTCATTTACATACAATACGAGAAATGCAACTGCGCTCCCACTAGTCTTCTTATAAACCCATAGCGCCTCTTCATTTCTGATGAAGTTAAACTTCTTAACTGCTTCATCAAAACGAAGGTTCTAACTCTGAGATGCTTGCTTCAATCCATAAATGGATATATAAAGCTTGCATATCTTCCCTTCAGCATTATGATCAATGAAACCTGGAGGTTGTGTCATGTACACATCCTCTTCCAGAATCCCGTTAAGGAAATCAGTTTTCACGTCCAAATCTCATAATCATGATGAGTGGTTGTTTCTAGGAGAATCCGAATAGATTTGAGCATAACGACTGGGGAATATGTTTCCTCATAGTCAACACCATGAACTTGTTTGAAACCTTTTGCCACCAACCTAGCTTTGTAAATCTGAACGTTTCCATCCTCATCGATCTTCTTCTTGAAAACCCATTTACACTCAATGGCTATTACACCATCAGGTAAATCACCCAAAGTCCATACTTGGTTCAGTGACATGGATCCCATTTCAGATTGTACGGCCTTAAGCCACTTTTCAGAGTCAGGGCCCATCATTGCTTCTTCGAAACTCGCAGGTTCATCACTATCAATGATCAAGAGATCATGACAATTAGTCACAAGAAATCCATATCTCTCGGGCTCATGACGAATCCTTTCGGATCTGCGAACTTCAGGCACCACAGGCGCGGACTCTACAAATCTTTGTAGATCCAGCCTCTGCTCTTCCTGAACAGTTTGAGCAGGCTCCTGTGATTCTCGAATTTCTTCGAGTTGTACTTTACTCCCAATGTTTTTCTTGGAAAGAAATATTCTCTCAAGAAAAACACAGTTCCGAGCAACAAACACTTTGTTTTTGGATCGGTTGTAAAATTAGTAAGCCTTGGTTTCCTTAGGATAACCAACAAAGTATCACGTATCAGATTTGGGTGCAGGTTTATCAGATATCAACCGCTTGACATAAGCTTCACAACCCCAAATTTTAAGAAAAGATAGACTTGGAACTTTTACAGTCCACATCTCATATGGAGTCCAAACGCAGACGTTTCCAGAGTGTATCCCATAAGGATAATGGAAGATCCACCTGATTCATCATCGATCGGACCATATCCAATAAGGTATGATTCCTCCTTTCAGACACACTGTTCCATTGAGGTGTTCCAGGAGGAGTGAGTTATGAAACAATTCCACAATCACTCAGATGGTCACTGAACTCTTGGCTTAAGTACTCACCTCCACGATCAGAACGAAGAGCTTTGATGCTTTTGCCAAGTTGGTTCTGTACTTCATTCTGGAACTCTTTGAACTTTTCAAAGGATTCCGACTTATGTCTCATTAAATAGACATAACTGTATCTACTGAAATCATCAGTAAATGTGATGAAGTACTGAAAATTTTATCTAGCACTAATACTCATTGGGCCACACACATCAGTCTGTATAAGGCACAACAAGTTACTGGCCCTTTCATTGAATTTGTTGAAAGGGGCCTTTGTCATTTTGCCCAATAAGCAAGATTCACACTTCTCAAATGATTCAAACTCAAATGAGTCTAAAAGTCCATCATTATGGAGCTTTTGAATCATTTTGTCATTGATGTGGCCCAAACGACAGTGCCAGAAAAAAGTGTAGTTCGAGTCATTGGTTTTTAACCGTTTGGTACTTATATTATAGATAGGCAAATTGGTTAAGAATATAAAGCTCATTCTCTAATGGGGCGCTACCATAAAACATATCATTACAATCAAAAGAGCAACACTTGTCTTTAATCGAAAAATGAGAACCATCTAAATCCAAAACAGAAATAGAAATGATGTTTCTGCTTATAACAATTATTCAATTCTAAAACCAATCCTGACGGTAGAGACAAATGATATGTTCATATGGCTAATGCAGCAACTCTTGCTCCATTCCCAACACGCAGGTCCACTTGTCCCTTCTCCACCGTTCTAATGTTGTTTAGACCCTGCATATTAGTACAAATATGAGCGCCACAGCCGGTATCCAATACCCAATAGTTAGAACCTGAAGTAGTAATATTTACTTATATAACATAGATACCTGGAGAAATCGTTTCAAATGTCTTCTTCGAGTTCTTTAAATATCCTAGGTATTATTTGCAATTTCTCTGCCAATGCCGAGGCTTCTTGCAGTAATGGCATTTATCAGCATCAGTAGGGCCGTGTTTGGACTTGGAAGAAGTATCAGACTTGTCCTGATTCTCAATCTGGACAGCCTTGGCATTTTCCTTGTTCTTTGCGGGTTTCTTAAACCTTTTACCCCTTTGTACCAAAAGTACATCAGGGGTGCCCTTCTTGATGTTAGGCTCAGCTGTCATGAGCATGCCATGCAGCTCAGTCAAAGATTTTGTCAAATTGTTCATGTTATAGTTCATAACAAACTGATCAAAGCTTGACTGCAAGGACTGCAGAATGATGTACGTAGCCAAGTCTTGGCTAAGGGAACAATCTAGTTTAGCCAGGTTATCAATATAACCCATCATCTTAATGACATGCGGGCTAACTGAACTATCCTTTGGTAGCTTGCACTCAATGAGAGATTTAACCGTCTGGTATCTCTCAGTTCGTGCTTCCTCCTGAAACATCCCTTTCAGGCTAGTGATCATCTCAACTGGCAACGCCACGTTCTCATATTGGTTCTGCAAATCCGTGTTCATGGTGGCTAGCATGAGACAACTCACATCAACTACATCATTGGAATGCTTCTCCCAAGCATTCCTCTCAGTGTGTGCGGCATTGGATTTCGGTTTGTCAGGGAGAACTTTCTCAAGCATATAGCCCTTTTTCTACTGCTTGAGAACAATTCTCAAGTTCCGATACCATTCGAGGAAGTTTGATCCATTTAGCTTGTCCTTCTCAAGGACGGTGATATTATGTGTTTTTAACGTATTTTGATTCGTTTTTAGTATTCGGTTTGAGTTTTTATTTGCACCTTTCATTAGCTTTTCGAGTCTTTTCTTTTGTTTTGAGTCTTTTTACAGATTTTATGGAGTTCCGATGGAGTTTGGCGTTTACGGACATGTTCGAGTCGACTTAATGTGGAAAACACGAGAAAAGGACCAACTGAAGAGAACACCCGTTCTAAGGGAGAACGACCAGGAAGAACGACCGTTCCCCCTACAGAATGGTCGTACCCCTCTTCACCAACCTTGCCGACAAATGCAGAGGAACAACCGTTCCCTGAAGAGAACGATCGTTCCACACCTCACCTACTCCACCAACAACCAAGCATGGAACGACCGTTCTCCACCAAGAACGGTCGTTCCCCATCTCACCTACAACCACCTACTTCGATCGACCACGGAGAACGACCGTTCTCCCATCAGAACGACCGTTCCACACCTCACCTACTCCCCTACACCTTGGCCTATATATAGAACTCACTCTTGATGTTTCAAAACACACAATTTTCTTCTCCCACTCTTCTCTAGCTTCTAAACATTGCTTCTTCTCTCTTTTAAGCTTTAATGTTTATGTTTTTATTAAGTTCTTATTAGTTTCTTTTAAGCTTTAAACATTTATGCTTTAATTAAGTTTTACTTTCAGTTCTTATTACTTATCTTTGTGCTTAAATCAAGTTCTATTACGTTTACTTTCAGTTCTTATTATCTATATTTATGCTTTGTTCAAGTTCTTATTAAGTTATTTTCAGCTTTAATTACCTATTCAAGCTTTTATGATGAACTCTATAATCTCTATGTTTTCTTCTTCTTTAATTATGTCTGAGTAGATCTCTTAGTTAGGTTAAGGTTTGTCAAAGGAATTCATGAGCTTTAGGGTTAAACACAAATAGGCTATCCAAATCAATGTCTTCACCTTTGTTGTTCTTAATGCTTAGATCGAATTGATCACTTGATTTTATGATATTAGGTTTAACTTAGACAGAAAGAGTTGCTAAGTTGCTAGAAGAAACTTGGGTGAGCAATTTATTAATTACCTGCGAGAGTAGATGTATTGGAGAATTGTGAACAAATCAAACCTATCTTTAATGCTTGTCTACAATTTCTAGTACCAGCGAGAGTTAGGATTTCTAGGTTGATAGACAAAGATATTGATACCACGAGAGTGGATCGATATTATCTTAGTGTTTGAGTTCTAGACTTATGCTTAATCATTGCCTGAATAGTTGTTTGATCCTTCGCTCTGAATCTCCTGCGATATTCCTTGACCTAACGCTTGTTTAATATTATCTTTACAACCGATTTTTGCTTTTATTACTTGCTATTTACAAAACCAAAAACAAAATTGAATTGTCTTAGCTTTTGATTTAGCGCATTAGATCAAAGTGTGAAACTGGTCTTCGTGGGATCGACCCCTAAATACTACTTCGTATGCTGTGCACTTGCAGTAGGAAATAAGGGTTTAAAACTCGTGTATCAGACGGATCGAAACGAGAATGAGTTTGAGTGAGTGGTGGTAGACATAGCTGGATACAAAGAAAAAAAGGAGAGTTTAGTTTCAATGTTCAAGAAATGAGAAATCTTAACAATTAAAAAACTCACATTATATTGAAAAACAATTTTCCTCAAGTTGAATATAATGATCCAAGATCCATACTTAGCTGAAACTTGAGTGAGTTTTGGCTCATCACCCAAATTTCAGCTATCTAGGTAAGCACCACTTTGCTAATTACATCCCATATAACTCTTGGTCTTTGCAAACCAATCATTTAAGCCACACGATAACGATTACAACCTGCCTTACTCGTGTAATTGCGGACACCCTGCTTTGGCAGGCCCATCGCACAATGAAATGAGTCTTGACAGTTGACAAGATCGGGAAGACGTCAAAGATGCTTGATATTAATTGAGGAATTAATTTTAATCCAATTTTAGTTTATATTTAAAATTTATTGTTAATATAAATAATTAAATATAATTAATACATATCTTTTATATATTTAATTGGATTATTAATAATTAAATTAATTATAATCAAATTAAAATAATTGATGATTTATTAGATACTCTTAATTTAATTTTGGAATTTAATTAATTTAAAATCCTTATATAATTAAAAGATCTCGAATTGAATCGTCACCAACACAAGTGGTACAACTAAATTCACATAAGTCATATATGCTCATATATGTTATCAAAATCATGCATACGTAATCGCTATTACATGCACATATAAATTCAACGACATGCACACATAATTAATAAGTTGGCTTCTAAATATACGTATTGACGTATAATATGAAACTTTCCAAAACATGTATATTTAACATTCACAAATATATGCCTATAGAAATCGACAAACACCGTAATCAAATTAGTGTTTTGAATTAGCAAGAGCTATACCAAATTACAATTGACGCAAGCACGATCAAGAAAACAATTTTAATAAGATCGAACACATTAAATAATCCATCAACATCAAATATAGATTAGCAAAGATTCGATTCATTATTAAGCATGTAGGCTCTGATACTACTGTAGAAATTCATACACATTTATAAAACTTTATCAAACAACCTATGAATTCAAGATCTCATCCTAATACTGAAATAATCTAGGTTCTTATAGTTTCGAATATATCTGAATATTCTGCAGCGGAATTAAAACTAAGAACGAACCGAGGTTTCTGAGCACTCCAAGCGTGTGCCTCTACCAGTATCCACACGCACATAAACTAGATCTGAACAGGATGCTAGTGCTGTGAAGATCTGATCTCTCCAACGTGACGAATTATTCGTCTCTTCCATATATTAGGGTTGCCGTATAACCAAGATCGATGTTATCAAATAACAATATGTCTTTATATAAGACAAACTCGTTTAACCTAACTGAACGCAATTAGGTTAGTGGGCCAGGCCCATTTGTGAGAGATTAATCTCATATCCATTATATCATTAATCTAGTTTGTTTAGGTGTGTGACCCTGTAGGATTATATATATTAGTAATAGATTCTTAATCTATAGATTATAAGTAGTTTCTAGCATAACATTATAACCACCTAATATTATACGATTTGTCGAACCTCGACATTACGACATCGACAAGAGTTAGTAAAATTGATTTCAGGACATTCCTAACATGGCCTTGCGGGAGGCCTTGGCGCTCTTCGAACGATCAGCCCCATCGGCTTTCCCTTTGCTTTTCTCAGCGGCAAGACGATCAGCCCCATCGATCCTTTAGTTCTTTGAAAATAGAATTTTCGAGCCCCCATAAATTATAAGCTTTGACAGTGTGAGTTTCAACTCTCACAGTTTGGCACCGTCTGTGGGGACGAGAAATATTCTTAACCCAAAGAACGAGAGGACACAAGAAAGAAGATCATGACCACCGCAGGAAGAATCGACAGCACTAACTATCAGCCGGCCGGAGGAACCACTGGAGGAACCACCGGAGGAACGGCCGCGACGGGAGAAACAAGAGCTGGAATAGCCGGAACCTCTGCCGCACCAACCAGGTTTGGGATGCCAGCCGATGATCCGGCCATAACGGAAACGGGAAACACTAGACAGTCCGGTCTGGCCCATGATATCTCAGAATTCGGCGAATTAAGAAGCATGATAGCAGAGTTAGTGGCACGACAAGACAGGCAGAAAGCAATGGCAGCACAGGAGAGAGCAGCCGCCCAAGAGATGGCACGAGGCCCACGAACTTTCGAAGCGAGACATCTCCAGTTCACAGCAGGGATAAATACCCCAAGCGGCCAGAACGCCAACGAGCAGACTCCTGCCGCCCCAAGACGGGAATTGTTGGCTCCGCCTCCCCTGCAACGGAAGAACGCAACTAGGCAAATAGCTGAACAGCCGAATTCCACAGCAACCAATGGTGAAAACCCGGTAGACACCGTAAATGGTACCGGACGGGAAGAAAGCAAAACTGACGACGAAGTCGAAGAGCTGAATGCGGACGAGGAAGAGCTCCGCTAGATCGAAGAGCAGGAAAAAGCGGAACGGGCGACCCGAGTAAGCCGGTCCGCCAACCGGAGGAGGGAGCTGGAGGAACTCCGTGCCCGATTGGAGATCACAGCCAGCCAAGTGAAAGAAGTAAGGTCGCATGTTCACAAAGCGACCAGCGCAGCTCCCGAGATCGATCGGTCTTGGAAGAAACCCAAAGGATCCCTTTCACCTCGAAAATCACAAACGACCGAGTTCCAGACACCGGCGGGATCCGGATTCCTTTCTACGATGGAACGACAGACCCAAAGGCTCACATGACAGCCTTCAACATCGCCATGAACCGGACCAAGTTTAAGCCCGAAGAAAAAGATGCTGGCTTCTGTCTTCTGTTCGTAGAGCACCTAAAAGGGGCAGCCTTATCTTGGTTCTCATGACTGGAGAGAGATTCCATCGAAGACTTCGATCAGTTATCTTCGGCCTTCTTGAAGCACTACTCATTGTTAATAAGCCAATCAACGTCTGACGCAGATATTTACTCGTTGTCGTAAGGCCCGGAAGAAAGCCTCAGAGAATTCATCGAGAGGTTCAAGATGATCGTGTCCAGGATCGACGGCTTAAGCGACAGGGCCGCGATAAGCGCCCTAAAGAAGTCCTTACTCAAGTCTTCTAGCTTCCGCAAAGAAATCACCGTGAATCCACCGGAAACTATCCATGACGCTCTCCACCGCGCTTCTAACTTCGTGATCTACGAGGAAGACATGAGGGTCCCGGCCAGAAAGCACAACTCAAAATTGGTCGCCAAAGGCGCGGTGCAGCCTTTAAACGTTCCAAACGCGAGGAAGAGTAGACGAAGCGGGAGAGATGAAGAACCCAACGCGGGCGGAGTGCACAATTACCAAATAACGCAGAATGATCGTCGGAAGGCCGCGGCAAGGGTCCGTGGAACACCTGGACTCGCATAGGCTATGGCGAAAATGTGTACTGCACCTTCCACAAGGCAAATGGCAACGCAACCGAGCACTTGAGAACGATCGGCACTTGCGGCCAAGTTAATGGCCAGAGAGCTAGGAAATGAGATAACCCTAGAAAGCCTCAGAGCCGCCGAGGAGAATGCCGAAGCCCCTGGGGGGCGACCGAACCAGGATCGCCCCGAAGTACCCCCGGAAGCGACGCCTAAACGTGGAAGGAGACCAAACGGGGACGACCCTGCCTCGAACCGGAGAAGGATCCATATGATAATTGGAGGGTCTCAGTATTGCCAAGACACGGTGGCTTCAATAAAGTCTTTCTTGAGAAAAGGAGACAAGGAGTCGAACCCGTGAACTCCAATCGTCGGAAACGATGAACGGATCGCCTTCACCGAAGAAGACGCCGAAGGACTTGATCAGCCCCATAATGACCCCTTAGTGGTGGAATTAGACATCAACGACTATGACGTATCCAGGGTGTTGATCGACACCGGAAGCTCGGTGGATGTCATATTCCAAGAAACGCTCCGAAGAATGAAGGTGGACCTGTTAGAAGTAAAGCCGAATCCCAGATCTCTCACCAGATTCTCTGGAGAGGTTACTATGACCGACGGGATGATCTAGCTCCCGGTCCATGCTGGCGGGATTACAAAGATCATGAATTTTGCGGTGGCTAATCACCCCGCATTCTATAACGTCATCATGGGAACCCCGTGGATCAACTCAATGAGGACGATCCCTTCAACTTACCATCTCTGCTTAAAATTCCCGACCCCAAGTGGAATCAAGACTAGCTGGGGAAATCAGAAGGAGGCCCGGGTTTGCTTTCTAGTGGAACACAAACTCCGTAATTCGACAGTCCTAGAGAGAAAATCCGAAGCGAAAGAAAGAAGACGAAGTCACCACACCGCGAAAAAAGGCAATCAAAACCGTCCCGCTTGAGAAGTCAGAAAGTCCACCCGTGGAAGGCAAAACCAACCATGAAAACACCGAAGCTACCAAGGAAAAGACCATCGAGGCCGCCAAAGACGGCCCAATAACAAAGATCTAGCCGTCTCACGGCCACAAGAAAACAAAAAAAAACAACGATACTACGGGTGACTTGATCCCTTTTCACAAAGGGTACGTAGGCAGCTCGCTTAAAAAACGAGTTCAGTTGCCCCCTCTCCTTAAAAAGATGGGGGGGGGGGGGAGTGGTGTAAAGACCCAGTTCAGAGCAGAAATTGCCTTCAGTCAGAAACAAATTCCCAAGAATTATGAGGACGATTTTATAAATTCCGGGACTTTGCACGGTGATACTAGAGACATTTCTGGAGCTAGTGAAAAAGGATTCAGTCCAAGAAAAATTCTCTTGAGAGAGTTAAAATTCGCGCAAGTCGGATGAGCGAGGTGGGACAGGCGGAGAAAGATTAATTCATATCTCGAGTTCTACTTGATCAAAAATCCTGAAACTTTCTGAGGAGCTTAAGGAGATCAGGGTGAGTATTTCGAGTCCAAGAAATCAATTTTTGGACGACGGGAACATGAGTTATTTGTGAAGCGGTTAGTAGCTTGATTTTGGTCCAATGGGAAGCAAGTTAGGTAAGGGGAAGAGGTGTACCTAACCAGGTCAATTGGTGATTCATCTGTGGCACAGTATGAGGTGTTGGAACGCCAAGGAGCACCGTTTGTAAAGCTGGAGGTGTTGGAAAACCTTAAGGTGAAGAAATCCCTATGTGTACCTAACCTTGAATCGTCGTGCTTAGGTGGTGCTTAGTGTGGTCTAGGTGTCAGCCTGCGGTTTAGGTGGTAGGTTTGGGAAGGTGTTAAATAGCAGACCATTGTTTAATTTGCTCCATTTTCGCAACCCTTACCTTTTTCCACTAAGAGAGAAACCGAGAGAGGGAGCTTGTTCGTGAGAAGAAACCGTAGAGAAACCGGAGCCTGGCGTAGGAGTGCTAGAAGTCTTTCAGCCTTTGTCAAGGTGGGTTTAGGGTTTGGGTAGCTGTTGCTGTCGAGCTTATGCTATATATGGCTATACCATAAGTTCGGTGGTGACGGATCTGTTGTGTTGCGTGATCTGTGCTTGATTGTTTACTTGCATGCCTTAGGGATTATTGATCGTTGATTGCATGCTTGTTTGGATCATGATTGGCTGACGATGCAGGTCCTTCTCGTGGTACACATACTAACCAGTTATGCAGGGTACCACGATGAAGTAAGTTCATGGTTTTCTTGTTGGAAACCTTGAACATGGTGCATGGTGCGCAGTTATGAATCCGTGGTGAACGTTTCTGGGCGAGTATGGTATGAGGGCTGCCGAGATCGTGGATCCAGAGCACGACCCTTATACGATACTTAACTGGATGGCTCGGTGGTTTGGTCTTGGTGGTTTGGTGCCTTGGTGGCTCGGCGTTTTGATGTGGTTTGGTTCGGTGGTTCGAGAGAGATGAGAGATAGGCGGTGAGCGTCCTTCGTGGATACTGCTGTGAACCTATCTCCTCAACGGAACGGCGGGACCGTTGGTCGGTTCAGTGGCGGTGTGCGTGTATTCCCTATGGTTCGTTCCTCACCGTATCGAAGGACAGAGAAGTGGGAAGTACCCGACGGGGTAGCTCTCCGAGGGTGATCCCTGAGTGGGCACTCGGTTAGCATGTTCCGGAACGGGAAACAAGGCTACCAAGCCCGGAATCTTTGGTGGGGGAATACACCGCACTTGATGAGATCTCTGTTGCCCACGCGTGAAAGGATGGTTTGAGTTGGTCATATAGCTTAAGATGCATGCTTCGGCTATATCTATATCATGTGCTTCGGCTATTGCGTGTTTACTCTGTTGATTGCTTGCGTTGGGTTTGGGTTGGGATTGTTTTATGCATGTGCTCTAAACTCACTAAGTAATCTAAGATTACTTACCCCCATTTCCCCTGCCTTTTGCAGATATCCAGTAGGAGCTCATAGAGCGCAGTGGAACGTTAGGAACGGTGGGAGTAATTTTCTGGCTTTTTGTTAAAGACTCGTTGTAAGAATGTACGTATGTTTTTACTTTCGGTTTATGTATGCGATCGCAAAACGTTTCCAAGTTTGTAAAACTGTGTTGGATGTTTAATAAATAAAAGGAATGTTTTAAGAAAGTATCTGGCTTAAATGATATTAGTCTAGTCCGACTAACACAACTCAAGACCGAAGTACGGGTTGTAAAGCCTTAGGCTAAGGTCGAGAGGTGTCCGGAGTTAACATACGGGATGGTTCTGTTTTCGGGTTGGCTTCCGGAATGAACCGACCTGTTAGTTAACCTCGGCTTGTGGCATCTGCGGAACGGTTTTACGAAGGGATTGACCTTGCGTGTTCTTGTTTGATTGTCGTTTGGCCGGTCCTGTGTAATCCGGTTCGGGGGTGCTACAAATGGTGGTATCAGAGCATGGTTCATGATCATGCTCACGGGACCAGATTTTTTTTCGCGTTTTGGTTTTATCGAGTCAAAAGTGTCGACAAAAGCCAATTAGGAATCTCACTACGTTCCACTCTGTAGGATGTTAAATGTTTTGTTTCCTTGTAACAGATGTCTGAGTGTCAGTTTAATGGAAGACGTCTGCGGGGATTGTCAATGAGCCAAGAGGGGCAGCGTCCAGAGACTGGTAGTTTGCATCTTTCTCCAAACCGGAAGCGTAGCAATCCATCAGGGGGAAACCGTGCAGTTGCATCCGAAGTCGGACCTGAGATTTCGGTAGCACTAGGATCTGATCCTGTGTGGGAGCCAAGTGCAGAGGATACTCCAGAGCAATCGATGAGTCCAGTGGAATCAGAGAATGGGAGTGTTAAGGCTCGTTCGGTGACTCCAACGAGTCGCCGTAGGCAGCCGGAAGGAATGGACCGAGAGGAAAGGCAGAATGTGGGAGCTCGGAATGAGGAGAGACCGCGGCAGGCAGATGCAACGCTCGGTATGGTGCACGTTCTGTCCCGGGTGATCTTAGACCGAGCGGCGCCTAACCCGGAACCCGAAAGGACCAAGACCCCAAGCTTTCTGAAAATCGTTACAACCATGAAGACGCTGGGAACATACAAGTTCGTAGGGAAGCCGGATCCGTTTGAGGCAGATACATGGTTGATGAATCTGGAAAAGAACTTCGCTGCAACTCGATGCCCTGCAGAATACCAGAAAGACATTGGAGTTTATTACCTTGAGAAGGAGGCGCTGGGATGGTGGAGCAGTATTGACCGCCAGACTGGCTATACTATTAGTTCGTGGGAAAGGTTTAAGGAGGAGTTTGAGGGAAAGTATTTTCCACCTGAGGCTCGTGACCGTTTGGCGCAGAAGTTTCTACGTCTAGAGCAAGGAAGTAAGACCGTTAGGGAGTATGAGGCTGAGTTCATGAAGCTGCAGCGTTATGCTACTTATTGCAACCTGAGTGATAGAGCGTTGGCGCGTCAGTTCATGCAAGGTTTAGATCCGGAAATTGGAAGCCGACTTCAATCGGTGACCTACACAAATCCACATGAAGCCATTGAGAAGGCAGTGAACGTGGAGACGTACTTGCTGGAAGAAAGGAAGGCTAGAAACAAAAGGAAGGGAGAATCTCAGCAAGGACAGAATTCGGCTCCAAGGACAAATCAATTCGGAGCAGGATTCACTGGGAACCGAGGAGGCTTCAGAGGAGGAAACCGAAGGAGGACATAGAGGAGGAGGGACGAGTGATGCGTATCGTGGAGGTAGGGCAAGTGGACCAAAAGAGATGGGAAATCCGAGGGGATGTTACGTGTGTGGAAGGGAGGGACACATAGCACGGGAGTGTCCGAGTGCAGCTAAACTGATCAACACCTACGCTAATGATATTACTTGTTTCAAGTGCAGAGGGAAAGGACATTATGCGACCAGTTGTTCACAAAGAGGAAATCAGTTGGGTTTGCCAGCACCACCCGCTCAGTTGACAATCGCCCCCGCAGCCAAGCGTCAGGCCACAGTCGGCCGTGTGTACGCGCTTGAGGGAATAGAGTTTGATTCCGCAGGACCATCTCATGGTCCCATAACAGGTATGTAACAAGGGTGCCAACCTTCTTATGTGTGTTTAATTTATAAAAGTTTGAATGTTGATTGTGATTGTGGTGGTTTGGTAGGGACTTTGCATGTTGGTGGAAATCCCACGCATGTACTGTTCGATTCGGGGGCTACTCATAGTTTTGTATCCCCTGAGGCCGCGTCTAGGTTCAGAGGAACCTATGTCAGGAGAGAGATAAGTGTAGTGATAGAAACCCCGTGTACTGAAGTGCTTAAGTCGGAAGAGTTGTTAGTGGGAGTACCCGTGGTAGTGTGTGATAGGATCTTTAAGGTGGACCTCTTGGAGACTCCTATGAAGCGCTATGAAGTGATTCTTGGAATGGAATGGTTGTCAAGGTTCAGGGCCATAATTGATTGCGAGAGAGGAAGGATAACGTTCAGAGAAGGTCAGGAGCCCGAGATTGTTTATCAGGGAATTAGACCGAGTCCGTCAGTGTCCCTTGTGGCAGCCGCCAGAGTGATCAAGCAGTTGGAGTGTGGTGAGGCCTATCTTGTTTCTATCAATGTGATCGGAGAAGAAGAAGAGGAAGAGTTAAGAATTGAGGGCATTCCGGTGGTACGGGAGTTTGCGGATGTGTTCGAACCGCTGACTACGTTACCTCCGGCAAGGAAGAATCCTTTTTCAATCACGTTGAAGCCGGAGACAACACCAATAGCGAAGGCACCGTATCGGATGGCGCCGGCCGAGTTGGCAGAGTTAAAGTCACAGTTAGAAGACTTGGGAGGAAATGGATTTGTGAGACCGAGTTCTTCTCCTTGGGGAGCACCGGTGTTGTTTGTAAAGAAGAAGGACGGAACCATGCGGTTGTGTATTGATTACCGAGGAATCAATAGTGTGACGGTTAAGGACAAGTATCCTTTACCGAGGATCGATGAACTTTTGGATCAGCTTCAGGGAGCGAGTTGGTTCTCGAAGATAGACCTAGCCTCAGGCTATCATCAGATTGGTATTAAGGAAGAAGATGTGGAGAAGACGGCGTTTAATACTCGGTATGGTCAGTACGAGTACGTGGTAATGCCGTTCGGGTTAACAAACGCGCCAGCAGTGTTTATGCGTTTGATGAATGGAGTGTTTCACGATTATCTGGATAGATTCGTGATTATTTTCATTGATGACATTCTGATCTACTCTCGAACTAAGGAAGAGCATGAAGTGCATTTGTGGAAGGTTTTGGAGAGACTAAGGAGTCAGAAGCTTTACGCCAAGTTCAGCAAGTGTCGGTTCTGGAAAAGAGAGATTGGTTTTCTTGGACACCGAGTCTCGGAGCAGGGAGTTACCGTTGACCCGGAAAAGATATCCGTGATTGAGCATTGGCCGCAACCTAAGTCCGTTACGGAAGTGTGAAGCTTCCTTGGATTGGCCGGTTACTACCGGAAGTTTGTTAAGGGTTTTTCTTCCATTGCTAAGCCCTTGACCAAGCTAACCGGAAAGGATGTTCCGTTTGTGTGGAGTCCGGAGACAGAAGGAGCGTTTGCTAAGCTTAAGGAGGCATTGATGACAGCACCAGTTTTGACGTTACCGGAACCAGGCAAGCCGTACCTGGTATATACAGATGCGTCTAGGATTGGTTTGGGATGTGTTCTGATGCAAGAGAAGAAAGTAATAGCCTACGCTTCAAGACAATTGCGGAAGCATGAAGGGAACTATCCTACTCATGATTTGGAGATGGCAGCCGTAGTTTTTGCTTTGAAGATATGGAGATCGTACCTCTACGGAGAGGAGGTACAAGTCTTTACGGATCACAAGAGCCTTACGTACTTGTTTACTCAGGCAGACCTCAACTTGCGTCAGAGGCGTTGGATGGAGTTCATTGCGGACTATGATATTAAGATTCAGTACTACCCAGGCAAGGCCAATGCGGTGGCCGATGCGCTGAGTAGGCGAAGGACGGACGTGAGTATAAGAAGGGAAGTGGAGGAACTGGATCAGGAAATGAAAAAAATGAGTTTGGCCGCAATAGAGGGAGAGACCAGTGAACCGTTGGGATTGCAAGCCGTGCAACAAGTTGGTTTGATCCGTCGTATTCGTGAGGAGCAAGAGAGAGACGAGAAGATCCAGAAGATTGTTCAGAGAATTAAAGAGACAGAGGAGGCAGATCCGAGTGGATATCAATTGGCAAAGGACGGGACGTTGTTGCTCAGAGGCAGAATCAGTGTACCAGAAGGAGGAGGATTAAGGGGTGAGATCTTAAGGATGCCACATCGATCAATGTATAGTATCCATCCCGGGAGTACCAAGATGTATCGAGACATCAAGAGATATTACCATTGGCCCGGAATGAAGCGGTCCGTGGCTAAGAAAGTGGCCGAATGTCAGATTTGCCAACAAGTTAAGGCTGAGCATCAAGTGCCAGGAGGACTACTACAGAGCTTACCGATTCCAGAATGGAAATGGGATTCGATATCCATGGACTTCATTGGAGGACTACCGATTTCAAAGGGGAGGATGAACAATATGGTGTGGGTGATTGTGGACCGTTTGACTAAGGCGACTCATTTGTTGGCCATAAAGGATACGGATAAGGTAGACGTGTTGGCCGCCCAGTATGTGAATCAGATCGTAAAGTTGCATGGAGTACCCATGAACATTGTGTCAGACCGAGACCCGAGATTCACTTCTGCATTTTGGAGAGCATTGCAAGGTGCCCTTGGTACTGTGTTGCACATCAGTACAGCTTTTCATCCAGAGACGGATGGACAGACCGAGAGGACGATCCGAACGTTGGAGGATTTGTTAAGATTGTGCATTCTTGATTGGGGAGGCGTATGGCAAAACTACTTACCGTTGATTGAGTTTTCTTACAACAACAGTTATCATGCTAGTATCGGAATGTCTCCGTACGAAGCTTTGTATGGGAGAACATGCCGAACACCTTTGTGCTGGACCGAAGTAGGAGAGAGGAGGATGTTTGGGCCGCCGATAGTAGACGAGACCATGGACAAGCTACACATCGTTCAGACGAATATGAAGAAGGCACAGGACAGACAAAAGAAGTATGCTGACCAGGGACGAAGGGAAGTGATGTTCGAAGTAGGAGACTGGGTGTACCTCAAGGTATCAGCCCAGAAAGGAAAGGATCGTTTCGGAAAGATTGGGAAATTGGCCGTGCGGTACATTGGCCCGTACCAGATCAAAGGACGAGTGGGTGAGGTCGCATATCGTTTGGGCTTACCCACGGACATGATTTTGCATCCGGTCTTTCACGTATCAATGCTACGGAAGCACATACGAGACACAGACGCTATTGAACCCGAAAGGATAGAGGAGCTTCAGACGGATCTGACTTACCCTGAAGGACCTATCAAGACTGGCCTAAGGAGAATTCGAAAGTTGAAGAACCGCGAGATACCTCAATTACAAGTGTTTTGGGGAAGACAGAACCGAATGGTCATCACGTGGGAAGATGAGGAACGTTTTAAAGAAAAGTACCCTGAGTTCTTTCAGTCAGATACGGTGACGGAAGTAGGAGAGTCATCACATCCTTAGGAATTCGAGGACGAATTCTGTTAAGGGGGGGAGAATGTAAAGACCCAGTTCAGAGCAGAAATTGCCTTCAGTCAGAAACAAATTCCCAAGAATTATGAGGACGATTTTATAAATTCCGGGACTTTGCACGGTGATACTAGAGACATTTCTGGAGCTAGTGAAAAAGGATTCAGTCCAAGAAAAATTCTCTTGAGAGAGTTAAAATTCGCGCAAGTCGGATGAGCGAGGTGGGACAGGCGGAGAAAGATTAATTCATATCTCGAGTTCTACTTGATCAAAAATCCTGAAACTTTCTGAGGAGCTTAAGGAGATCAGGGTGAGTATTTCGAGTCCAAGAAATCAATTTTTGGACGACGGGAACATGAGTTATTTGTGAAGCGGTTAGTAGCTTGATTTTGGTCCAATGGGAAGCAAGTTAGGTAAGGGGAAGAGGTGTACCTAACCAGGTCAATTGGTGATTCATCTGTGGCACAGTATGAGGTGTTGGAACGCCAAGGAGCACCGTTTGTAAAGCTGGAGGTGTTGGAAAACCTTAAGGTGAAGAAATCCCTATGTGTACCTAACCTTGAATCGTCGTGCTTAGGTGGTGCTTAGTGTGGTCTAGGTGTCAGCCTGCGGTTTAGGTGGTAGGTTTGGGAAGGTGTTAAATAGCAGACCATTGTTTAATTTGCTCCATTTTCGCAACCCTTACCTTTTTCCACTAAGAGAGAAACCGAGAGAGGGAGCTTGTTCGTGAGAAGAAACCGTAGAGAAACGGAGCCTGGCGTAGGAGTGCTAGAAGTCTTTCAGCCTTTGTCAAGGTGGGTTTAGGGTTGGGTAGCTGTTGCTGTCGAGCTTATGCTATATATGGCTATACCATAAGTTCGGTGGTGACGGATCTGTTGTGTTGCGTGATCTGTGCTTGATTGTTTACTTGCATGCCTTAGGGATTATTGATCGTTGATTGCATGCTTGTTTGGATCATGATTGGCTGACGATGCAGGTCCTTCTCGTGGTACACATACTAACCAGTTATGCAGGGTACCACGATGAAGTAAGTTCATGGTTTTCTTGTTGGAAACCTTGAACATGGTGCATGGTGCGCAGTTATGAATCCGTGGTGAACGTTTCTGGGCGAGTATGGTATGAGGGCTGCCGAGATCGTGGATCCAGAGCACGACCCTTATACGATACTTAACTGGATGGCTCGGTGGTTTGGTCTTGGTGGTTTGGTGCCTTGGTGGCTCGGCGTTTTGATGTGGTTTGGTTCGGTGGTTCCGGGAGAGAGATAGGCGGTGAGCGTCCTTCGTGGATACTGCTGTGAACCTATCTCCTCAACGGAACGGCGGGACCGTTGGTCGGTTCAGTGGCGGTGTGCGTGTATTCCCTATGGTTCGTTCCTCACCGTATCGAAGGACAGAGAAGTGGGAAGTACCCGACGGGGTAGCTCTCCGAGGGTGATCCCTGAGTGGGCACTCGGTTAGCATGTTCCGGGACGGGAAACAAGGCTACCAAGCCCGGAATCTTTGGTGGGGGAATACACCGCACTTGATGAGATCTCTGTTGCCCACGCGTGAAAGGATGGTTTGAGTTGGTCATATAGCTTAAGATGCATGCTTCGGCTATATCTATATCATGTGCTTCGGCTATTGCGTGTTTACTCTGTTGATTGCTTGCGTTGGGTTTGGGTTGGGATTGTTTTATGCATGTGCTCTAAACTCACTAAGTAATCTAAGATTACTTACCCCCATTTCCCCTGCCTTTTGCAGATATCCAGTAAGAGCTCATAGAGCGCAGTGGAACGTTAGGAACGGTGGGAGTAATTTTCTGGCTTTTTGTTAAAGACTCGTTGTAAGAATGTACGTATGTTTTTACTTTCGGTTTATGTATGCGATCGCAAAACGTTTCCAAGTTTGTAAAACTGTGTTGGATGTTTAATAAATAAAAGGAATGTTTTAAGAAAGTATCTGGCTTAAATGATATTAGTCTAGTCCGACTAACACAACTCAAGACCGAAGTACGGGTTGTAAAGCCTTAGGCTAAGGTCGAGAGGTGTCCGGAGTTAACATACGGGATGGTTCTGTTTTCGGGTTGGCTTCCGGAATGAACCGACCTGTTAGTTAACCTCGGCTTGTGGCATCTGCGGAACGGTTTTACGAAGGGATTGGCCTTGCGTGTTCTTGTTTGATTGTCGTTTGGCCGGTCCTGTGTATTCCGGTTCGGGGGTGCTACAAGTGGGTACTCCCGAATTTTCGTGGAAATATCGAGAGGATGAACATTGAGGCTTAGCATCTCATAACACATCCAAAGCTTGAAAAATTTCCCGAGAATACCAATCCGGCAAACATCGAGACTTAGCATCTCGTAACCTGACCGGGAAAATGAGCAAATCCAGAAAACCTTAGAAGATGAACATTGAGACTTAGCATCTCATAACACATCTTTAACTCGAGCCTAACCCTAGAAAACACCAGTCCAGAGAAAAGGCCGGATGAACATCGGTACTCGGCATCTCGTAACCTATCCGGGACTATCAACCAATGAAGATACTGAAAACTTCTCCCAAGTACTTAAATCATCCCGAACAAATCCGTCTGTTTTGGCCACAACAAGACTATCGCTTTTCAACCATGGTTCTTTCAACATCCCGCAGTGGATAAGAGTAGCGCGCTATACAAATTTCCGGACTAACATCCGAAGGGCGTAACGTGACATCCCGCGATCCTGCGCGCTATAGCGTTCAAGACGATGTTCTTTTTAGTTTATCTTCACTAGTGCTCCGCATTGACAAATAGTGTGAAGCGAAGATCACGAAGTAAATCGACAAACCCAGCAAAGCGCCTGACATGGAAAGCTGGTCTAAGTCATCTCAAGAACGCGGTATCTAACCGGCTCTGATGCGAGATCCTAAAAGCGTTCGGTCGAAAGAGGGATTCAAACGAGCTTAGTTCCCGCAATAACAAAAATGTGCACTAAACCCAGGAAATATCCACAACGGGACCCTGGTCAGAAGTTCGAGTGTCCGGAAAAACACTCCAACGCAATACTAATCTACCCCACTCTGAGGAACGTGTCAGCCGCCCATCCTCCTTGGAAAGACGGGCCAGCCACCCTTCACTCTATGGTACGATCCAGCCGCCCATCCTCTTTAGAGAGATGGGCCAGCCACCCTCGTTTCCTCCATCAGGATCTTCGGCCCGAAGACAAGCGCTTGCTCGGGCTTAAAAGAGAAACAAGCAAGAAGTCCAAAGCAATCAAAGGCAAGAGATAATAGAAAGACGAAATGATCTCCATAAAAAGAAATATCAAATGGTCAAGTCCAACAAAATAACCAAATACAATAAAGGGTCGAAAGACCCGAACACGACAGAGGCAGAAAATACATGATAAAAAGGTCGAAGCCTAGTCATACTCGACAACAGGAGTGGCAACACCGTCATCCAAAGCCTCAGCCTCCAGGGACTGGTACGGAGAAACGGGAGAATAGACCAAGTAGCCATCAAGGACGGTAGCAGCCCAATCGTAGAGCCAACCCAGCCTCCTCCTTTGAGCTGCTCCAACGAAGCCTCCAACTTTCCTTCGTCCTCCTCGACCTTGGAATTCCCGGACTTAATGTCCCGGACCAGACCAAGGTTCGAGCCGACCTCGGACAGAGCGCTCTCACCAAACTTATCCTGGCGCATTGGAGCAAGGTCGGCCTAAGCGCCCTGAATACGGAGACGGTACTTCTCCACCAACTCCCAGCGGCATCGTTTTAGCGCCAGTTCCATCTTCCGCTCAGCCTCAGCAAGCGCCTCCTTGAGAGTCTTCTGAGACCTCTTCTCTGCGTTCCTGAGCTTGGCCTCCAGGCCCTTAATCTTCTTGTCCTTCTTTTGGGACTCCTTTTCTGAGGCCTCTAGGGCAGCCTGGGTCGCGTGAGCTCTAGTAGCGACCTGAATCAAAGTAGAACAAATGTCGGAAGAAACAAAAACAAGTCCACGCCAAAATAACTCAAAGAAGTAAGGAATTACCATCAGAAGGCCGGAGGACAAGTCCCCATAAGCCGCTGAGCGGTCAAACAACCTAACAGAGGCTGGAGCCGACGCTCCAAGATAATCCACGACCTTCGTAAACTCAACCGGATCTCCCCCCGCCACCTAGTGAGCATCGAACATGAGACCGGGCTCAGATACATCGGCCTTCCGAGCCGCCTTGCCTTTCCTGGAGCGATCCGAGCTAACAGCAACTCCTTTCCCCTTATCGGCCTCAGCGGCACAATCAGAACCCTGAGGAACGACTACTTGTTCCTCAGGCACACCATCATCCCAGAGATCAAACCCGAAACGCAGAACAAAGATCCATCCAAGCAGGATCCGGCGGCCGAACCAAGGCCAGCCACCCGGGATCCGTCCAGCACGGTCCGGCGGCCGGGCCAAGGCCAGCCGCCCGAGATCCATCCAAGCATGATCCGGTGGCTGAACCAAGGCCAGCCGCCCGGGATCCGTCCAGCACGGTCCGGCGGCCAGGCCAAGGCCAGCCACCCGGGATCCATCCAACAATCCCTTGATCAGTGATGGGCGGCTGATGTTTATCCCGAGCACGGGTCGGCCGTCCAATCGTCCCCATCAACTTTCCTCCGAGCATAACTCCGGGATCGGATCGATTCAAGACAAGGCAATCTGCACGTTCTGATTCCAAAACGCCCACGAGTACTTAAGTCCAAGCTTCTTAACCATGGTACTGCTTGCCACATTCGTGCAACTACCCCCATCAATAATCAGACTACACACTTTACCCTTCACACTGCACTGTGTATGGAAGAGGTTCTCACGCTGCTGTTGTTCTTGAGTTTTGGTTTGAACACTCAATGTTCTTCTGGCTACAAGCAAGTCTCCTTTAACCGGCAAGATCATTTGCTCATCTTCACTAGGAACATCAGGATACTCATCAGCCGACTCCATATCACCATTCTCATGTAAGATCATTACACGCCTGTTGGAACATTCGCTTGCATAATGACCCTTTCCATGGCATCTAAATAGCTGACATCTCGTGATCATGTGGAGACTTCCTTTGAGTTTCCTTTATAGTCGGTTGTGTTTGGAGTAGGACTCTTATCTGGAGTCTTTGCTGGTAAACTGGATGAAGCGTCTTTGGTGTTGGTACTCTTATCCTCTTTTCTGTAGTTTGGACGATTATAGGACGAGTTGGAGTTGTAGTTAGACCGTGTTGCTTTCCTTCTTTTAATCTGTTGTTCAAACAGCATAGGTTTGTGAAGCATCTCCTCAAGTTCTAAGTAATGCTCAGTCTCCAATTTCTCTTGAATCTCTTGATTCAACCATCCAAGAAAACGAGACATGATCGATTCTTGATCCTCCACCAAATTAGCTCTTAACATTAGCACCTCCATCTCTTGATAGTATTCTTCTACAGATTTCGCTCCTTAAGTATGCTTTCTCAACTTCTGATGCAGCTCTCTTTGGTAATGGTTGGGGATGAATCGCTTCCTCATCAATCCCTTAATCTCATTCCAAGTTTCAACCGGTAACTTCTGGTTTCTTCTTCTAGATGTAACTAGATGATCCCACCAGCTCAATGCATAATAATGGAACTTTGTGGCAGCTATCTTCATTCTATTGACCTCAGTATACTCTTGCACATTAAACACTGACCCAATCTTCTTTTCCCACTCAATTTTAGCGTCGGGAGCAGTCTTGCCATAAAAGGGAGGTATGTTAACGTTTAACCCTTAAGATTGCGTCGCAAAAGTTTTTCTTGTGTGTGGTTGCCTCGTTTTCTCCTATGACTTCCTTGAGAGGAATCTCTTCGACCATAGTACCGATCTGAAGCAGCATCACTGAATCTATCTTCGGCTCTTTTATTCTCTCTAGTGTTGGTTCTGGTTCGGTTGTTTTCCTCATAGGAAGCAAATCGATCATCCATCATCTTTCCAATCTGCGCTGTTAAAGCCTCCATAAGAAGTTTGTTGTTTTGGTTCTGACTACTTTCTTCGTCTTCTCCAGACACCATCGCGCCTGAGACCACAAGAGAAACACACGCAGTCACTGATCTTTCAAACAATCAAGTTTAAGTAAGACAAAACACTTATATCGTAAACCTTCCACTTGGATCTATCCTTAAACCAATTCACAAAGTAACTAGTGAAGTTTTTCAAACAGATTTCAATCGCAAAAACACCACTGATCGTAACACAACACCTATTCGTAACAAACAAGTGAAGAATCCAAAGAATACCAACAGTCACAAAGTTTTCGATCAACAAAAACCCTAATCTTCGCAAATCGATCAACACAAATATAAACACATAAGAGGTTTCGAAAAAACTTAGTTTCCAAAGTGGCTCTGATACCACATAATAAGACTCGGCCCACGAATAAACACTTTGGTAGCAAGATATCTCGGATCCGTGATGAACAAACAAGGAATAAATGAATTCCGTTGATGGTTATGGAGATGGAATCGACAAAACACTCTACAAAGAATGGTATGAGATCGATGGGATGAAGTGAAGATGGATTCGGCTCAATCAAGAACAAGGGATCGAATGGTCACACTAAGGGTGCGGATTAGCCTTAGATTAATCGGTGGGATAGTGGTCACACAAAGGTATGGCTCTCCTTTGATTTACCAAGATCAAGTCTCAAAGAGATTGATTAAAAAAAAAAGATGTGTTCTGTGGCAGCTTGCAAGAGGGTATAAATAGAGTCTCAACCCCCAAAAAGGAAACTATGGTACCGAAAATACAAAATAGAAACATAGGTTTTATTATATTTGGTTCGACCACAAATGCATATAGATATAGTCTTTGGTCTTGGTCTTTGGAGCAGCATAAGGACAATGATAAGATGATGCATTGGCCTCATTAAAAACCTTGTCAAGTAAAAACCCAATGGGACAAAAGATTGACAAGGGAAAAAGAGCACACAATGCATCACCAATCCTTATGTTAGCTCACTTAGCTTGAATCACAATCAATGAGATTGGATAAGCATGGTCTTCTTCTTCCCGGTTCTCCATCTGAATGAGTAAAGTCTGAACATTCTCCTTGATCTTCTTGGTCCTTGCACGAGTCATTGGTCCACTTGGTTCAACTCCAGCATCCTCAGGTTCGAGCTCAGCTACAAGCTCCGGTTCAAGCTCATGATCGTTGGTCCAGATCATATCAAGTATCTTAACAGCTTAGTTTCAGACTCTTTGGCTGAGAGAAGTTTTTCTAAGTTAAAGTTGATAAAATCTTACTTGAGGTCAAGCAGGTCAGAAGAGCGGTTGAATGACTTAGCGATATTTTCAATTGAGAGAGATTTGGTTGGCAAACTTGACTCTCAAAGTTTAATGAATGACTTTGCAGGAAGAAATGCAAGAAAGAGTATTTTTCAGATTTCTTAGTTTATTAGTAGTTTTTTTCTTTTTGTTGGAAAAATTATTCTTTATTACTAGTTTAACATTTGTCTATGTTTGAAACTATTTAAATCAATTTTCATAATCAATTTTTTATAGGGAAAACAACTTATTTCCACCTCGGAACTAACATATATTAACATATCCACACAAAGTTCCAACTTCGTCTTAGGTCCCCATAATTTCATAGTTCGAAACCTCTTTCCCCACAGTTTCATAGTTCGAAACCTATTGCACCACAATACCAAAGATCGAAACTAAAATCTACACAAACCGTAATCAATCACGGTTTACTGCTTATTGAAAGCAATGGTAACCAACGGAAAAGAGATTAGACCGGATTAGGATCCGAATAAATGGGTAAACCAAAATTAATAAACCATTCATGATTAAAACCCCCAAATCAAAACCAAACCCTAAAAAAAAAAAAAATCCCAATACTCTTAGAACCCTAATTCCGATTCCCAAATCCTCTTCCCCAATTCTTCTTCCTGAATCTCTTCCTCCTAAATCCTCTTTCTGAATCCCCTTCCTGAATCCTTGTGATGAATCCTTTTCCCAAATCATCTTCCCGAATCCATTCCTCTTCACTACACTTAGAACCCTAAATTCCCAATTCTGAAATAAATCAATCCAGGAAATCGAAAATCTATAGCTTCTAAAGCATGAAATCGAGCTTATATTTATCGAAATTAGATTAATAAACCTATCATAACTATAATTTCACAATCTATTTCGAAAATCATAAGAGAATTAGGAATTAGGGTTCGATTTGGGGGTTTCAGGTTCTAAATGGGTTTGTGTCGCAGGTTAATGGATCAGATAATGTGACTGGGCGGGTTTTTAATTCGGTTTGGTTTATGGTTTACGTCTTTCGTTGCTCGGTTTATGTCGTAAACCCTTAATACCAGTAATTATGGAGCAATAGGTTTCGAACTATGAAACTATGGGGACCTGAGACGAAGCTGAAACTTTGTGTGGATCTGTTAATATATGATAGTTCTGAGGTGGAAATAGGTCGTTTTCTCTTTTTTATATTTCGATACAGTGGCTCTAATTTTTAATATTCTTTCATGCTTCCAAAATTTCAGGGCTGACCCTGTTCATGATCTGGTATCTACATTTTTTACTCCATGATCTAGTATCCACATTGTTATATGAACATTCTCAATCCCCTCAAAAGGCAAGGTAGTGATTATCCATCTAGAGTGACCAAGGAAGGTAGTCCAAAGAAATTTGGATTCTATCCGAAAGTGAGGGAAATTAATAATTGGGATATGTTTCTATCTACAAAACATACGACATATAAGAATGAAGTGACTTTCCATAGGTTACTTTACAGTCTGAGGACTTTCTACTTGAGAGGGATTTTTCCCTGTGAAATGCCTCTTTTGTTCCGTTAGTTTCGATTACTTTCTTTTCCTCTACCAAAACACAGGCAAAAAAAAAAAATTGTGACAGTCCAATTCCCCCCCCCTCTTCGCCGCTTAATATTCACATTTTACCCTATTTGTGATTTTCATCCTCAGTCGAGCTTCTAATTCTTCGTTTAGTTCTCTGTTTCCGCCTCTCTGCTCACCAATTGCAGATCTTCAACATTTTTTGTCATCGTAGCAGCACATGCAACAAATGGAAGGTAATGAACAAAACCCAAATTTCCACTACTCTGCATTTTGTTTACTTTAAGGGTTTCGATTTTTGGTGCTTTAACTGCATTCAGGCTTACATTCTCCAGGAGTTGATTTGGGCTATGATTGGAATCTACATTGCTGCCTTTATGCGATGGACCGGTGCCCTTGTAACCAGTTGAATATCAACTCGAAGTTGGACATTCTTACTTTCGTGCATCAGACTCTCTGTGACACTGAAGCTTTTGAGACTATCAGGTATTTGCCTCTTGGGAACCTATACGGCATGCTTACAGGGGAACTAGTCACCAAGAAAATGTACGTTCTCTGGTCAGTCTTTGCTGGATAGCCCATTCGTTTTTCTCAGAAATAGTTTGGTGAAGTAACTCGCCTAAATCCCGAAGAATTCCCGGAATACTATAACCCCGACTTCGTTATGAAAAAGGATACAATACTGAAGAAATTGTGGACAAATCTGTTTGGTCAAGATTGCAAGATTACCCTTGCGAACATTAGACACATGCTACAGCAAGAGCCGTCTATGTCCACATGGCGAAAAACTAGCTTAGCTCTTATCCTTCCAGTCGACGGTGTTCTAATTGCGCGGACTCAACTCAACTCTCCCACTCCCTCCTACGTAATGCTTCTCGAGGACCCTAAACAGTTTCTGAAATTTCCTTGGGGGATTGAATCTTTTTATAGAACAATTTCCTCAATGAGACCGGGAAAGAAGATATCTAAAAAGTGTCCTGATCCCATATGACTTTATCTTCAACAATTACAGCAGTCAACTTTGACATTGAAAGGTTTCCCACTTGCGCTTCACCTACTGGCATATCGTGCTATTCCGGCTTTGCTTTCAAAAGTTCTCGAAGGATTATCTCCAACTACTTTGTTAGGATTTCCTGATGTCAAGCTCCCAAGGCTGTCAGGGTTAACATTCGCTGATATACTAGATGTTGAGCACAATACAAATGTAAGTTAATATTTACTTACTTTGTCTATACACCTAAATCAAGTAATCTTTTATTGTAATGTGGTACAGATTGAAGTGTCCCCACTCATTCCTATTGATGACCCTCAAATCGTCGGTTGGGGTGAATGGTATAATGAAGTTAAGGATAGGAAGGTCGAGTACATGGAGAGTGATATCTGCTTCCCTTGTTTTTTACAGACGTGTTTGGCTTGGCGGCAACAATTCATTTGATACGTTTGTTTACCAGCCACATCCTGCTCCAGTGGTTCATCGAGGCACATAGTTGATCGGAAGAATTCCCGAAATTATGTAGGTGGTTCTAAGAAACTCAAGCCTCAAAAGAAAGTTACAAATAAGGACTCATAAACTGGGAAACAGAGGCGCATTAACCGATATTTCTGTAACCTACCAGTCCCGACGATGATAATGACGAGCTGGTTGACAGAGTTAGTTCTCTACAGGATTAGATGAAGATTTTACTGACCGCTTACTTCATGCGGAGATGAAAATAAGACTTCAGTTTGGCTGTGGTAAACTGGGTAGGTTCTTTAAGACAAAGTGCATCACGGCCGAGGAGGGTTTTTCAACCGGTTTGGACATTGTCCATCCCTTCTCCCACTCGTCCAAACCATCTCATACAAATCTGGCTGATGAAAATTTTGCTTTACATAACGAAGCTATTGACGATGAGGTCACATATTTTTTCCTTATTTTTTGGTTTCTTCAAAACTTACTCTCTCTAAAAAAAATTTGGTTATTGTCTTCTTAGGTCAATGACGCGGGCACTGGTCAGGTTTCAGATGCGTTGATCGCTGACAAAAAAATGGTCACTGTCTCTAACGATGAAGAAGTTGAGGTCTAAACAACGATTCTGTTGGACAAGGAAGTTGTGGACTAAACAAACGCACAACAGTGGAAAAGCAATCAGATCCATCTCTCAGTGCTCCCTACTCGAATGCAGAAGATACGTTACCCTTAAATAGGGACATGACAATGGAACCCCTACAAAGGACAGCCATTGATACAGAAGAGGAACGCCACATAAATATGGATACCAATCACGAAGCCGTAACCACTGGACGTCCTACTGATTTCGTTAAATGCCAGATTGCAGAAACTACTTCCATGTTGGAGGTTGAAGATACCGACGAGGTAGTAAGAAACGTCATGGCTGAACTAGACATGGCAGCGGATCTTAGAGCTTGCTTAGTGAGAAAAATACTGGATAAAGAATTGCTGGACAAGAATTCTGAGCAAGACAGCGAGGTATATGGTCAGAAAAATGGCGACGAGGATATTGAGAGTATGGCAAATGAATTGCAGACCATCCCAGTCCTGATTGAGACTTTAGGAAAAGTCGACTCATTCGCCAAAGACGGCTAACTGGCTCTGATGCCACTTATTACGCCTTAACCGCCCTTACCAGTGAGCGTCCATGTCCTCTCACCAGGTAGATTGGTCGGCCCACCCATGTCCGACGGTCGGTGCGTTATTTTTTGGAGGCTCAAAAGACTTGTTTACTCGACCCTGCAATCAGCACATGATTGTTCCTCAGTTTTTTTCCTAGCTCACACGATACCGCGGATGACTTTCTGGTATATCACACATCCTTTGATTATTCCAGCTCAAGCATGCTTAACTCTGGAGTTCTCTCCGGATGTGTGACCAGAAAGGTAAGTGTACTTTGGTGACATAGGTCCCTAAATCAATTCTCTTAAGCTTATTCATATACACTATTATATATCAGAAATCAGGATGTTACATTTTCATGCATGCAGATTTTTACCAAAAAAAATGCTTTAAAAAGGACAATAATAAGTTCATTGTTGTGAATTGTTATTTTATTAATGAGACCAAAGAGTCTTTATATATAGGTTTACACAAGGATCAAATATGGAAATAACCCATAAATCTATTATATGTCTAATAAGGAAAATATCTATTTATCTTAAGGACCGGTTATGTTAATAACCTCTATATGGGTCGGTCTATATTGAGTCCATTAAACCAAACAGTTCATAACACTCCCCCTTGGACGAAATGACCGAACCCGATGCAACCAAGGATCTTTATAATACACTTGGGGATGCTGCCTCATTAAAACCTTTCTAAGGAAAACCCAATTGGGACAAAACCTTAGCGAGGAAAAAGAGTACAGCACGTATTACTACCCCTGATTTAGACATCCCTATAAGTCCTTTAATTGGCGCATGCCGATCTGATACATCAGCTTCTTGAGCGTGGACGTTGGGAGCGACTTCTTGAACAAGTCAGCTGAGTTGTCGCTTGAACGGACTTGAAGCACTTGTATTTCTCCAGCCTTCTGGAGATCATGAGCGAAAAAGAATTTCAGCAGAATGTGCTTCATCCGGTCTCACTTGATGTATCCATCCTTCAGTTGAGCTATGCACGCAGCATTGTCCTCATGCAGTACGGTCGGTTCATCCTTTCCATCTGTCATCCCACAATCTCGCCTTATGTGCTGAGTCATTGATCTCAACTAAACACATTCACGAGTGGCTTCATGAATTGCCAAAATCTCTGCGTGATTTGATGATATGGCCGCGAGTGTCTCCTTCATGGATCGCCATGAAATAGCGGTTCCTCCGTGAGTGAACACATATCCTGTCTGAGATCGTCCATTGTGTGGATCTGATAGATAACCTGCATCAGCAAAACCAACTAAACCTTTGTCGTTATGGTTAGTGTAAAATAGACCCATGTCCTTCGTTCCTTGTAGGTAACGAAATATATGTTTAATCCCGTTCCAGTGCCTATGGGTCAGACAAGAACTAAATCTTGATAGGAGGTTCACGGTAAAACAAATGTCTGGTCTAGTGTGACTAGCCAAATATAATAACGCTCCTATGGCACTGAGATATGGCACTTCGGGACCAAGGACTTCTTCATCCTTTCTCTTCGGACCGAATGGATCACTATCCAATGCAAGGCTTCTCACCACCATTGGGCTGCTTAATTGGTGGGCCTGGTCCATATTAAATCTCTTGAGTACTTTTTATGTATATGCCATTTGATGCACAAGGATTCCGTCTTTTACGTACTCAAGCTGTATTCCCAAACAGAACTTAGTCTTTCCTAAGTCTTTCATTTCAAATTCGGCCTTTAAATATTCAACTGTTTGGGCGATTTCTCCAGAGGTTCCGAGGATGTTCAAATCATCCACGTATACTGCTATAATTACAAATCCTTTGTTTGCGAACTTCTTTATAAAGATACACGGACTGATGGGATCATTTCTATAGCCTTCTTTGACTAGATATTCACTCAATCTATTATACCACATGCGCCCACTTTGTTTCAGTCCGTATAAGGATTTGTTCAGCCTAATGCAGTGTTCTTCACGAGAATTTTTCTTATCTTTGATCTCAATACCCTCTGGTAATCGCATATAAATCTCATTATCCAGTGAACCATATAAATAGGTGGTTACTACATCCATTAACCGTAAATCCATTTTTTCTCTTATGGCCAGACTTATCAGGAATCGGAATATCGTTGCATCCACCACAGGGGAGTATGTCTCTTCATAATCGATTCCTGGTCTTTGTGAGAATCCTTGTGCCACAAGCCGTGCTTTGTGTCGAACAATCTCTCCTTGTTCGTTTCTCTTCCTCACAATGACCCATTTATGTCCGACTGGGATTATATCTAGAGGTGTCCGAATTATAGGACCAAAAACCTCTCTCTTCTTTAAAGAGTTTACCTCCACGTTTATGGCTTCTTTCCATTTAGCCCAATCTGATCGTTGAGTGCACTCATTTAATTACGTGGGTTCTAGATCCTCATTCATAATCTCAAGTGCTACATTGCATGCAAATATATCATCGACGTCGACGTCTTTTATGTTCCATTGGATTCCGGACATAACAAAATTTATTGAGATCTCATTGTTATCGGGAACTTCAGGACCATGAGGCTCGGCGTCCCGAGCTTCATTTTGCGGCTCCTTAGGTTCATTTGTGTCCGGTCCATCTATTATCTCCTCGGCCTGAATTTCAGCACCTTTCTTTAATTTCCGACGAGTCTTATCGTTGGAACCAATAGGTCTACCACGCTTTGCTCGCAGCTTAGACTCTGTAGCAACTTGCGGTCCATCATGGACATCAATTCGTATTGGTGCATTCACGGCTGGTATATACGATTTAGTTCTCTCTGCGGATTGTATAGCTAGCTTTTGCAAATTAATAATCTTTTGGACTTCCAAGTCACTTTCTTGGGTCCGAGGATCTTGCCAATTTAAGGATGTATGATTCCATGCAATTTCTTTATCCAGCCGTTTTACTTCACCTAATGTAGGAAAAACGGACTCATCGAAATGACAATCCGCGTACCTGGCCTTAAACAAATCACCGGTGGTTGGCTCAAGATACTTTATGATCGTGGGTGAATCATATCCAACATATATTCCCATCCTCCTCTGAGGTCCCATCTTAGTCCTCTGTGGTGGAGCAATAGGTACATAAACTGAACAACCGAATATTTTAAGATGGGATATGTCTGGCTCTTGACCCGTAATTAATTGGGAGGGGGAATATTCATGGTCACTTGATGGCCTGATACGGATTAATTCAGCGGCATGTAAGACTGCGTGTCCCCAGGCTGATACTGGAAGTTTTGACCTCATGAGTAATGGTCTACCGATCAGCTGTATGCGTTTGATGAGAGATTTGGCCAAGTCGTTTTGTGTATGTACATGTGCCACGGAGTGTTCCACACTTACCCCCATGGACATACAGTAATCATCAAAGGCTCTGGAGGTAAACTCACCCGCATTATCCATACGGATGGTTTTTAAAGGAAAATATGAAAAGTGTGCCCGTAGGCGGATTATCTGAGCAAGGAGTCTTGCAAATGCCAAATTCCGTGTTGACAATAAGCATACATGTGACCATCGTGTAGATGCGTCAATGAGGACCATGAAATATCGGAACGTCCCACAAGGTGGGTGGATTGGTTCGCATATATCTCCTTGAATTCTTTCCAGGAAATTTATGGTTTCCTTAGTCACTTTTACTAGTGACGGCCTTACAATCAATTTACCTTGTGAACACGAAGCACAAGTTTGAATTTTCGGGATCACTCTTCTTTCTTTCAAGGTATGTCCTCTCGTTTTTAATATCAATTTCCGCATCATTCCTGACCCGGGATGTCCCAGCCGGTCATGCCATAAAGTGAACATATCCTTAAAAGCTTTGTTTACGGTGGCATTGGCTTCTATCATACTGATCTTCATACAGTATATGCCAGTAGCTATAGCAGGTATAGTCTCAAAGACTTTCTTTTGGCCTTGGGAAATTTTAACTATCTGGAGAAATTCTCTGTTTCCTCCGCCCATTGTTTCCACATGAAAACCATTCAGACGAATGTCTTTAAAACTCAATAAGTTTCGGTTTGAGCTTGGTGAAAACAATGCATCAGGGATTTCTAGATGCGTGTCTTTAGGCATTAAATTATATCTCGCGGATTGAGTGTGGCGATGGTCTTTTCCAAAAGATCTTCATCTGTCACCACTTCGCCACATAGCCTGAGGCCATAAAATATTTTCATAAGGGTAAAGTGATATTCATCCGCGTTTTCACAATCTTTAAAACCGAGAATCGCCCATCCTTCTGGGGCGTCTTTCCATAATATTTTTGACAACCGTTCACCCAACTTGGTCCAAAGAACAAATGGGTCCTTAATATCTTGGTACTCGTCTCTCAGGTTTTCATGGAGATGGAAGCGCATAATCGTTATGGCTCTTTCCTTGCGGCCCAGAGCTTTTGTGAAGATGTCTGCGAGTTGAGTCTTAGTCGAGACATGCTTCGGTGCTATGACACAACGGAGAATTTCATCACGAATGAAGTGGCAGTCGAGTCCCACATGTTTCGTGCGTTTGTGACCAACAGGATTTTTGGATAAGTTGATGGCTGACACAAATACATTCCTGTCGGACTTCGGGCGACCTCAATACCCAAAAAATAGAGTAGAATACCCAAATCTTTCATCTTAAAGCATGTACTCAGATAGACCTTGAACTGATCTATTGCCGAGAGAGAGTTACCAGTGATGATAAGATCGTCTACGTACACCAAAACATGAATACGCACCTCCGAGATATGAAAAACGAACAAAGAGTAATCTTTTTCATTTCGCTGAAAGCCATACTCAACCAAAGCAGTCTCTAGAGTCGCAAACCAACAACGAAGAGCTTGTTTTAACCCATAAAGAGATTTGTGTAAGCGACAGACCTTGTTTTTGTCATCAGTGCGAAAACCAGGAGGAAATTGCATAAACACTTCTTCATCAAGATCTCCATGAAGAAAAGCATTGTGTACATCCATCTGAAATACTTCCCAATCCATGGAAACTGCCTGTTGGAGAAATGATCGAACAGAGACCATCTTTGCGACTAGTGCAAATGTTTCCGTGTAGTCCACGCCTTCGGTTTGATTGTTTCCAAGCACTACAAGACGTGCCTTGTGTCGTTCAAGTGTGCCATCAGAATTAAACTTCAACTGGAAAACCCATTTACAACCCAAGGCTTTCTTACCAGGAGGCAAATCATCAACTGTCCATGTACCACGTTCCTCCAGAGCAACTATTTCGTCCTCAACCGCAAACCGCCAATTCTCATCTTCAAAAGCTTCTTTGTAAGAGCTTGGTTCAGTAGCTGAAGTAATGGCAAAAATATAAGCTTGATAAGACTCTGAAAACTGAGCACTGGACACATAATTATCAATC
The DNA here is from genome assembly GCA_010577795.1 of Isatis tinctoria. Lineage (NCBI taxonomy): Eukaryota > Viridiplantae > Streptophyta > Magnoliopsida > Brassicales > Brassicaceae > Isatis > Isatis tinctoria. The sequence continues at coordinate 11,780,096 of CM021246.1, read as the reverse complement.
GGATACGGAGTGGCCGAAGGATAAGGTTCATGAATCTGAGTCTGAACATAATCGGCCAGCTTCGTTGGTGCTCATTTTTGACGCATACCGCGACCAAGAACTTCCGGTTCCGAATCATCCGAAGTAGAATCAGCATCAAGATCATCCAGAGTATCAGAGACCAGAGTAACGTGAGAGTGATCGGAAGAAGAGGCAGATGCAGTGGGAGATACAGGGGATTCTGTAACCGGAGGAGCAGAAGTCGAAGACGACGGCGGATTATCCGTAGTATCAAGCATAACTGGTTCATCCTCGAGATCTAGCGGTGTAAGTTCCGAAACCGTGTCAGTGATCACGGCGGGAGAAGGGACCAAATCCGCAGGAAGAGAAGCAAACGGAAAGTCCGTTTCAAAGAATATGACATCACGAGAAACAGAGATGATTCCGGTGTCAAGATTGTAAACCCACCAGCCCTTTTTGCCAAAAGGATAACCGAGAAACACTGATTTGTTTGTGCGACTCGCAAATTTGTCACCACCATGATTTTGATTGTGAACGTAGCAGAGACAGCCAAATACTTTAATATGCTTCGTGGGTGGTGGTTTGTCATAGAGTAGATCATAAGGAGTCTTGCCTGACAAAACAGCTGTAGGAGTGCGGTTTATGAGATAACCTGCAGCCAAAATACAGTAACTCCAGAACTCAATGGGAAGAGAGGACTGGAATCGAAGAGCTCGAGCGACGTTAAGAAGATGTCTGTGCTTCCGTTCAACTCTGCCGTTTTGTTGCGGAGTGCCAACGCAGGAGGTCTCATGAACAATTCCTTTCTGAGAGAAATAATCCCTGAGACAAATAAACTCTGAACCATTGTCACTGCGCACGGTTTTGATAGTGATGTCCATTTGGCGTTCGATGAGAGCAATAAAATCTTTGAGATATTTCTGAGCAACTTGTTTATCAGGCAGAAGATAAACCCATACTGCTCTAGAAAAATCGTCAAGGATAGTGAGAAAATATTTGGAACCGCAGACAGCCGTGGTCCGATAAGGGCCCCATAAATCACAATGGACAAGCTCAAAAATCCTTGTTGTTTTATTACTACTCAATGGAAAAGAATCACGAGTTTGTTTCGCTTGAATACAAATTTCGCAAGTCTGAGAATCAAAAACACCACTACTTAAATGCAACAAATCCAAAGCCTTTGAAGAGGGATGTCCCATGCGATTGTGCCAAAGCTCCAAAGAATCCGAGCTCTGCATCACAGACACAGCTTCCATTCCCCGGAAAAAATAGAGACCATTCAACTGCTCACCCGCTCCAATCAGCGTTCTTGTGATGCGGTCCTGAACAAGACAGAGTCGATCAGATTTCTGGAATATACACTGGATGTCGCGAGTCAGATGGGAGACAGAGATCAGGTGGCAATGTAATCCATCAACAAAGAAAACATTACGAAGCGTAAGAGAAGATCCCATAAAAACTGTCCCTTGTTTATTTGCAGTAGTGAATCTACCATCAGGAAGTTTGATTAACATTGGTGCCATATCCGAAACTTCGGATAGATAATCAAAGCAACCTGTCATATGGTGAGTAGCTCCAGTATCAACACTACAGGAAAATCGGGCATTTACAGCGTCCGAAAAACGCTGTCTTTCGCTATCGCAGCGTATTTAGAAACGCTGTGTCTTCGACCGCGACAATAGGTCCGAGGCTTATCGTAGCGCTTTTCTTTTGTGCTACAATAGTTATATTTATTATAGCGTTTATTTATATGCAATTATATGTTTAATAATAGCGTTTCATATTTGTTATTATTTTGTTTATTTACGTCATTGTTGTTACCTATTTACGAATCTAGAAAATTTAAGATGGCATTTTCGTAAACGCTATCAGTACGTGTTTTTAAATACAGCGTTTTTTTTTCATTCTGCAATAGTATTACATACACTAACGAAATACAATTTTAGCTGATTATTTTTGTATTTAAATTATTGTAATTTTCCGGAAAACAATTCCATTTTAATATATTATATGATTTAAAAAGGTAAATATTCATTCAGCTTTTGTTGTTCCAATTTATTTATAATTTTAAAAAGAAAATCTAATTTATTTAGAATCCAAATACAAAATACATAGTTTTATATGTAATACAAAAGATAATTAGTTCCAAACTGAAATTACAAATACATTAAGATTTTTTATTTGTTTACAGGAAAATATTCATTCAGCTTTTTTTCTCCTAGACTCGTATAGCCTTGCTTGGGTAAGATTCTCCTTCTTCTTGTTACCGGCGTCTGAGTTGATATGGATCGATGTCTTGTTCATCTTCCTTAATCCGATTCAAGTATTTCAGAGAGCTCTCCGGTAATGTATTTTGGTGATATCCTTTGAGTCATCAGTACAGATAACTGCATCAGTTGCTAAATATATAAGAAATTTTCTCATCTAGGGTTTTGAATGAGAGAATAAGAGAATAAGAGAAACACCTAACCTATAGATTCTCTACCACAATTGCTCGTCCGTGCTTCAGCCGTGAGGAAAGCTCCTACAATAAACGAAACAGGTCAAATTGTAACAAAGAAGATTGGAAAACTGTGAAACTTTTTAACTGACTTTTAAGATTGGATTACCTTTCTCTCGCTGTTTCATGAGGCTCCGAATACCGGAACACGGCCCTGACCTAAATCTCTTGACGGCGAAAGAAAGATTTAAAGAAATAAGAGAGATTGAAAGAAATAGATTAATTAATGAGGAGGAAAAATGGTAAAATCTCGATCGAAAGCAGTTCATCGTTGGAGGGAGGAATGATTAGAGGGAGCTTAAGGATTACGAATAAAGAGAGGTTAAGGATAAGCGAGATTTAAGGGGTAGAGGGAGCGTAAGAGTCGATTAATTTATTTTTTAATTGGTCACCGTGTATTGATGATTAACGGTGAGATTTGCACATAACCACAGATCGTGTGGTGAGAGATTAGCGATCCTAGTGATGTCTTTGCATTGGCTGTTGTAATCATTGTTCTTCTCATCTCGTTTTATAATTTTTTTTAATTAAAATTAGATAAAATTAGTTTTCTTTCAGATTGATAATGTGTCATAACTAATACTTATTAGACAACTATCATAGAATTATCAAAATATTATTTTGAAATTCATTTTATGTTTTTTTGTTTATAATTTATGAAATATGAGTGAAAAATAAACACTTAACCTTAAACTCTAGCTTACATAACCCATTTAGGGTATAGATCCTCAACAAGGGTTTAGGGTTTGAAGAAGTGAAAGCATTGTAAGATTATATTTTATGTTAATGTTAGGACACAATTATATTCTCAGTAATTTTATTTAGATTTATTTATAATTTATGAAATATATGTCAATATATAAGAAAATCTATGCCCTAAACTCTATACCCTAAACCCTTATGGGTTTGGAGTTTAGGTTTGAATTAATGTCGAAACTTATTTGAAGAGTATATTTATATGTTAGAGTTATTAAAAAGTTTATTTTCTTCATTTATAATTTATGAAATTTGTGTAAAAATTTTACACTATAATCTAAACTATATACCCTATACCATTAATTTAGAGTTTAGGGTATGGAGTTTGAGATATTTTCTTTTGTTTTTTTGCTGATTTACGGATATAATTGTATGCTGAATAAAAACTTAGTGTACCATAATTATATTTTCACACACAAACAGAACACCAAATATTCAAAGTAGTAGAAAGTAGAAACACAAGCGTAAGACCATTGTCAAGAGTACTAGAGAATTCATATGTGAAGGAGTTTGTCATTTGGCCAAGCTATTATACTCCCTTGAGCATCAGCAATTATTTGAAACTCTGAATTTGTTCTCCAAAGTGGCGCATCTTCAACCAAAGGCACATCAACCCATATCTTGCTTGCATTGGGACCCAAGGGGACAAAATGAACTACATCTTCTGGATTTGATGAGAAAAATCGACCTTCTGCAACCTTTTTCCCTGATCCTTTGCAATCTAAGAGGATGCACTTCTTTTTCTTACTGTTGCTAGTGTTAGAGCTGTTACTAGCACTCTACAAAGAAAATTCCAGGAAAACCATGACAGGTCAATTCCAACAACAAATCATTCAGCAACAGAAGCAAATTCCAACAACAATCTAACATATCATTTCAAGACTTGAATATGTGGAGACTTACGACATGTGATCTACTTTGGGGCATCAGTTCATCGCTGTTTGCTTGTACAATAGCCGTAAGAATATTATTGATTGGCCATGGGATGCTCTCACCGAGTGCATCACCAATCAACAACATTTCAGCATTTGGTCTCCATAAAGATCCATCTTCATTAAGCACCCTATCAACTCTAACAATAGCAGCATTAGGACCCAAAGGAATGTTGTCTACCATTTTTTTTGGGTCAGTTGACTGGATACGACCCTCAGCAATAGGTACATCCTCCTTAGTCCAATCATATATTATGATTTTATCGCCTTCAGCATCTGTAGCCTAAACAACGATTTTTATAACACAAAACCAAACATTAGATTAGTTATGAACATGATTCAATAACTTTTTTACATAATATATATATATATATATATATATATATATATATATATTAAAACTTACAGATGAATCAGCAGTCTTATTATTTGCTGAGGAGTCCATTTCATCCAGAATGAGCTTATCAAAATGCCATGCAATTTTCACTCCAATGGCTTCGCCAAGTGTGGTAACAGATGTAGTAGGCCTCCAGACAGATGCTTTTTCATCTTTAACAGACTTAACTAAAATAGCAGCAGCATGCTTACCAAGTGGAATGCGTCCAATTTTGTATGTTGGTTCAGCTGAGCAGAATTCTCCTTCTCCGATGACAACATCATCCACTGAGCACCAGTCTAAAATCTGACACCTCGGTCCTTTGCAAAGATCACTTCCCTCAGAATTAGGGACATCATCATGTTGATTCTGAGAGAAAATAGAGAAGGAAAAGTTAGACTTGCTGCCTCTGAAGTCAACTTGCTAACTTATAACAACAAAAGTGATGGTAACTTACACTTTTTGATGCAGTTAAGCCACGAACCGTATCCTGCAAACCACGAACTAAATCCTTCAATTCAGCTTGTTGAGCTTCAAGCTTCAGTACATGTGAGTCTCTAGCCTGCATGAATGCTAGCTTCGTAGCAGTTATCCCTCTCCCCATTCCTCTAATTCTTCCTGGTTTGTCTTTTCCTAGGACCTGACTCACAGCGTCTTCGTTAACACTCATACTGCCCGTGGATTCCATTTCACTATCAATCGCTTTGATTTTTTCCTGATTTCAAAGAATAGTAACTAATAGCATAAGACACTATAGAGTTTTGCATCTAGAATAATAATACAATAAAAGGTCTTGAATGCTTACAATAGTTTCTTCAAACTCTGGCCTCACAGGTCTCCCATCTGAATGTGTATGTCCTGCTACCCATACCTTACTCCTAGTCACTTTTGTTGGATCTGAACTATTTTTCTTCTACAGTTTAGAAAAAGGATATTACATTTCATGAGCCAAACTAATCATACAATTTCAGTTCTTCTATACTTACTTATAGATAAAACTAAAATTAACAGAATCATACCATTTCATGAGCCAAACGAACCATTCCTTTGCGACTAGTGGTGTGGGGAATCTGATGTCTCCTCAATTCCCTGAATTTGTCACTTTGGACCTTCAAAATAAAACCAAGAAGTAAGATTACAATGATCCCACTTGATTAATATCTTTTTAAATACAGTTGAACGTAAACAACCTTAAAATCGTTGCCTTTCTTCATCTTCACCCAATTCATCCAAGCTGTCACGGATTGAACATTGCTTGGTTTTAAGTTAATAAGTTGTTCCCTACTCCCTATAGCTCGCACAAGAGTAACAAGCCTTGATTTTGAAGTCCTCCATATGCATCCCATCTGCTTCAACACACTATCTTTTTGCCATTGTTTCCTTCAATTTGAACCTTGCCTACAAAAGTTTCAGACGTTAACGCAATAGATTAAGCCAGATTCGGAATTCATCAAATAAGTAGCAGAAGTTTCAGACCTGAATTTGCTCCCACATTGTTTCCTTCGTCTGTTCATCTTCACCTTTTTGACGCTTACTGCGACGGCTAGGTACAACAGTTTTCTGCTTCATATTTTTCACCTGAAACTACCAATCAGAAACTATCATCATTTCAACTACCTAAATATATAGTAATCCTATCTACCTAATAATCCTATCTACATAGTAATCCTAACTATCGAATACACCTATCTACCTATCACAATTACTGAACTACTAGGACCCCATCACAATCAGCCCTAACACAGAAACTATCATCATCAGAAGATTCATTTCCCATATCATCATTGTCTTCAATGGATATTGGTGCAGCGACAAACTCTTCTTCGGTCTCTAACTCATGATAACCTCTTGGTGGTGCCCTCATAACAACACTCCAAGGTGATGAGTCATCTTCTCTAGAATAGAACACTTGTTTTGCTTGAGAAGGCATAATGTATGGATCTTGGGTAAATGCTGCTTGGTTTAAGCTGAAGTTGACAAGTATAAAGCCATCTTCTTCCTTTAGACCATTCCCTATGTTGGCCCACTTACACTTGAATAATGGAACCTGGAACATGTGGTAGTCCAGCAAGATTATCTCTTGTATCAATCCAAAGTAAGAAACTACGTCTGCCACTTGGTTAGTATCTTTCGCACTTGATCTACACATAGTAAAAGCTTCATATGCTACTCCACTGTTCTGAGTCTTCCGCTTTAAGTATTCAGTGTGAAAACAATGTACATTAATGATATAGCCATTATAGGTCTGAACATTATGTCTTGGTCCAAATGCTAACCATCTCAGCTTTTTCGAATGCTCCTTTGAGTTAGTAGGGATCTGATGAAAACAAAAACAATATGATAACTCATTACTATTAGTGTTTTATAAATAGTAATTACTATTTTTACATACCTTTTCTTTAAGCCACTGTGAAAACCGATCACCATGTAAGTTCCACAAGAGAGTTTGATTTCTTCTGCAACGAACATCCTTATCTTGTAATTCTTCAAGATGCGTTCTGATTTACATATCAAAAATCTAAGAATTAGTAACTAACAATCAAATGTCATATATATTAAATAAGAATTAGTAACTAACAATCAAAACTTACTCAACATATGGATTTACAACTGATGTGTTCATTAACACATATCTGTGAGCAATATCAAGCTCTTTAGCAGATAGTGTAACTTCTTTCGCCTTATGAATCGCCCTTCAAGTATACGGGCATCCAAATCAACATCTTCATTACGATTTGCAGGCTCTAGAACAGGTACAGATGTTTTGAGAAATTCCAAGCAAAAGCCAATACATTCAGCTGCCAAGTAACCCTCCGCCATACATGCTTCTGGCCTTGCGTAGTTCTTAACATATGATTTTAGTGTTTTCATGTACCTAAGTATCAGTCAAATAACAACTTCGTCAGTTTTGATATTATAATAAATATAATATCAAAAGAGAAAACCAAAACAACTAAGTACCTTTCAAATGGATACATCCATCTAAAGTGTACAGGGCCACCCAAACGTGTTTCTCTCGCTAGATGTATAGGGAGATGAAACATTATATCAAAAAGAGATGGAGGAAAGAACCTCTCCATTTCGCACATCGTCACAACAAGCTCAGACTCTAGTGTTAGTAGCTTCTCCGGGTCAATTACACGCTGACATAGCTTACTAAAGAAGTTGCATAATCTACTAACTGCAGTCCTAGGTCCTTTTGGCAGCAACCCTCTCAATGCAACTGGTAACAAGTTCTGCAGAAGAACATGATGATCATGAGACTTCAGACCACCAATCATAGGAGGATCAAGTGAGACACAGTTTGCAATGTTCGCACAGTAGCCATCTGGTCCTCTGAATTCAGATAATCTCTTGCAAAATATCTTCTTCTCGTCCTTGGTCAGCCAATATGCAGCTGGAGGTAAGTACGTTTTCTTCCCACGTAGCTGTGTGTAAGTTTCTTCGAATCCCTATATCCTCCAAATCTTGTCTTGCCTTCACACCATCTTTTGACTTAGCACTGTGCATCAGAAGGGAAAGAATGGCATCAGACACATTCTTTTCCACATGCATTACGGCAATGTTGTGACGCACAGGCATATCCTATGTCATAAAACAAAAAACAATAAAAGGTTAGAAAATGATAAACATTTAAATTTACTTTATACATATTTATGTTAATATAGTACTAACCTTCCAGTAAGGTAAATCAAATAGAATAGAACGTTTTTTCCACCTCCATTGGTCATCGTCTTCTTCATATTCTTCATGTGTAAGCTCCTCATCTTCACACAAACCTGATCTTTTCCTTTTACTTTTCTTGTCCAAAGGTTTTCCAAAATCATTATTAAAATCCTTAAGCAGCTCAAATATTTCAGATCCTGTTTGAATTCGATTAGAAGTCCCTTTCTCCACTGTGTTGTCAAATCAAACTCCTCGGCGTCTGTACGGATGACCAGGACTGAGTCGTTTCCTATTTCCCAAATAGACGTGTTTACGACTAAACTTCAACCACCTAAAAGGTGTATCCTTCCCACATACATTACATGCTTGCTTCCCTTTTACTTTACAACCAGACAAGGTCCCCAAACCTGGATAGTCGCTGATACTCCACAACAGTATAGCCTTAAGTGTGAAATTCTTCTTAGATAATGAGTCATATACGTGAATACCTTCATTCCACAAATCATTCAGATCATCAATCAAAGGAGCAAGATAAACATCGATGTTGTTGCTTGGTGCAGTTGGTCCAGGGATCAGAAGAGTTACCATTATGTTCTCTGACTTCATACACATAGTGGGAGGCATGTTGTAGTTGACTAACAAAACTGGCCATGTGCTGTACTTGGTATTCTGGATAGAAAACGGGTTCATCCCATCTAGCATTGACCTGAGCCCAGGTCAATGAGTCCACCGGATGTCTCATTGTTCCATCTTCAGAAGCATTACTGAAATGCCATTGCAAGTTCTTAGACATCACCTCTGATCTAAACATCCTCTTGAATCTTTCTTTGATAGGAAAATACCTGAGTACCTTTGCTGGAATCCCATTCTTTGTCTCACCAGAATGCTTATCAACTTCCCATCTTGAAGCACCACATCTTGGACAGCTACTCATCTCCTCATACTGTTTCCGGTATAGAATACAATCATTCTTACAAGCATGAATAACATCATAACCAAAACCAAACACCTTCAAGAACTTCTTTATCTCAGATGTGGATGTTGGAAGAACATTGCCTTTGGGAAGCATATCATGAACCATACTCAAAAGCTGATCAAAGTAATTCTCTGAAATCCCACTCTTTACTTTGATGCGGTACAGCCCCATAATTGCTGCAACTTTGGTGTAGTTTGGGCAGTCCGAGTATAGAGGAGTTTCTGCATCCTCTAATTTCTTCTTAAATTCAATTTCTTCTTCACTTCCAACCACTTCAGGCTGTTCTCCATCATTATCAGACGACTGTAAATTGTCTTCATTTTCAAATAAGGCAGATCTAAACAACTCATATGCTTCTAACTCTGCACATTGATCATCAACTGTTTTCTCTGTCCTTATCTCTCCATGAATACTCCAACAAGAACTTCTCTTGTACTTCTGATCCATTCCCTTAATTATCAAATGATCCAGTACTGTGTAGATTTCTTGATGACACACATTTCGACAATCGGTACAAGGACAGAACATCTGCAGAGGATTACCCAATCTCTTTGCTGATGCATACACAAAAGCACGTGCACCTTCCTCATACTCAGAGCTTGCCCTGTAAATTTTAAGAAGATTCAAAGTTTTATTAGCATTAGGTTTATACCTCGAAAAATTTGAAGCTAAGCTCTGTTGAAGATTTTGAAAGAAAGTACAATACCTCGGAAGCCAAACCCATGACTTATCCATTACCAGAACACCGCAACAGCTCCAACACCAAAGTGAAATCAGAGAGTAGTGAAATCAGACACATAAATAGTGAAACAAAATCATTAACCAAATCATGAAACTAAATCGAAACCCCTAATCGAAACAATAAGCCTAATAAAAGCCCCAAATTGAAACGAAACCGTAAGAATTTCACAAACCCTTATCTCAAAAATCTTTTCGTTAACCCCTAATAATAGTTTCTAAACCTTAAATATAAATGAAATTGAGCAGTCAGAGACAAAACAAACCTTCAATCGAAAACTTTGGAATCGAGCTACTGAGGAATCGAGTTCTGACGAGACACTTTGAGCAGTCAGAGACAAAAGGTTTTTTTGTTTTCCCGCTATCAACTTAGGTAGCGTTTTAAAAAGGTAATGCTATGTATTCTACGCGTCACCATTTATTTTTGGAACGACTACCTATTCGTAGCGTTTAGAAATTCCAAAACGCTGTGAAAAACTTAAAGATAGCAAAACATCAACAAACGCTATAAGGCACTGCTATCTATACCTCAATTTCCTGTAGTGCAATGATCCAAGAATCAAAAGGATACTTACCAGTGTGTTTGGCAGATAAATCAGACGAGCGGTCGTTGAGCATGTGAACAAGCATCTGCCATTGCTGATCGCTTAATCCCGTAAAACCAACTCGATCTGCTGGAGTGATGACCGAGTTGAGAGATGCATACGGACCTACTGCAGAAGAAGATCCAGCCATGTGATTTGCAGAGGCAGAGCCTTGTGTCGACGTTTTGCCTTTAGACACAAACGACGAAGAAGAAGCTACAGGAGATGAAGTTGCAGGTGAGTTCTGTTTAGAGCGAGTTCTCTCGCCCCACCAAGGCGGATAGCCAATGTTCTTGAAACAATTTTCTGCAAGATGCCCAATTTTTCCTCAAAGAGTGCACTTTAACAGAGTTTTGTCCTGCACCGGTTGTGATCGATACTGTGCTTGAGCAGCAAAGCTAACTCCACTGACTCGTTCCTCGTGGTAGCGAGCAAGAGATTTGGCTTCCTCATCTTGAGTAAGGATGTTGTAAGCCTCATCCAACGAAGGCAATGGTGTACGTGACAAGAGAGACGATTTGCTGCGCCATACATTGTTTCGTCGATTCCCATGAGAAACTGATGCAGATTGTCCTCTTCACGCTCCTTTTCAATTTCTTCAAGAGTTTTAGCTTGTTGATAGTCATCCAAACTCGTCCAAATTTTCGTGAGCTTGCCGTAATAGGTTTTGATCGGCGTTCCTTGCTGTCGACAATTGGCAAGCTCTGTTTTAAGTCTTTGAACCCGTTGCCCATTTTTCATGGCAAAGCGTCGTTGGAGTTGCGTCCAGAGACTCGAAGCATCGTCGCTGAAAGAAAGAGAGGATCGCAACGCTTCATCAATCATGACTTTGATCCAGGAAGCCACCAAAGCGTTGTTTGCACACCAATCTTCATAGTCTTCGTCATCTTCTGATGGTTTTACAATTGATCCATCCATAAAACCGAATTTCTTTCGAGCTTTGAGTGCTAAACGGATGTTTGCAGACCATTCATCATAGTTTGGACCTCGTAATGCTGGTCGAGAGATAGTGTTACCAGGATTATCATTCGCAGTGAGGTCATATGGAGAGATAGTCCTCCGAGTCACTTCAACTTTGGCGACAGATTTTGATGCAGTCGCGGATTCATCATCTGTTGTCATGTTTAGAAATAGCCTTCGATCGAGTAATCAGCCAGCTTAGGTCAATGAAAGAGAGAAAAAAAATTTCAGAGTTGGATCGATGAACAGAAAACCTATTTGTGAGAGTTAGGTTTAACGCTCTGATACCATGTTAAGAAACCTCAATTGAATATAAGAGTTTTCTTATTGATCTTGTTTGAAGGCATTGCCTATTTATACATCAGGTTAATGAGTTGACCTAATGCTAGAGTGATTACATCGAATGGGCCCTAATAGGGCCTAATATTGTGGGGAGAGAACGTGGAGAGGGAAATTTTGGAATACCTTGCCTCGGAGGTTGAGGAAAATCGGATGTTGGGTTGCTAGAAAAAACGGGTTTCGGAAATTGAGGGAATGGCATGGCATTTTTTGGTGAACCTTGCCCTGGAAATTGAGGGAAACCAGGTGTAAGGATTGCTCAGGAATTGAGGGAAAGGCATGGGATTGGTCGATGGAAAACCGGGTGTCAGATTGGTTGGAAAACCGGTTATGGGGAATCGAGGAAAGTCGGGTGCTGGATTGCTCGGAAAACCGAGTCTAGGGAATTGAGGGAAGCGGTGTCTAAAAAATTTTCGTTTTAACGTTTGTTTCTTCATAAGTTGTTTTGCTGCTTGTCTTGAAGTGATCATGGACGAGAACATTAGACCCATGAGGAGAGAAGCAACTAAGGAAATTTTAGATGAGGCCATAGTTTAAGAAAGAGCTATTCAATTAGATGATTTTTGTTTTTATTTGCTGATTTCTTTATCTAATTGACTTGGAGTTTATATTGGAACAAACTCAAAAGAGATAATAACGGGTACAGTTTCATTTCATTTAACTGTTTCTCCTTATTATAGAATTATCTAATGGTTTTATTATTAAGAATATGAAACAGTTACTATATTTTTACCATTTTGTTGCGACTCATTTGAATATGTATTCGTTGTAACAACAAACTATATCCACAAGATAGAAAAATATAGAGACCTTGCTTCATCACGACTTACTCATATTTAATTTGAACCATCTGTGTCCAGTTCCCATAAGCAGTTTCGTACCAGATTTGTGGTTAAACCCCATCTTTGCGGCTTTTAGCATTGGTTTCTTAAGCTCCAAGCAACAAACGGGACTATGGCGGATAGTCCATGCCACATGTTACTGTAATCATAGTGATTAGGAAACAAATGCCAAGCGAGTATTAACCGGGAGAGCTTGAGGCCAACCCAGTGCATAGTAGTTCCATGGTTCATCATTCTCATCGAACCATTTCAAGCACTGTGGTTACTGAAATGGGATCGTCTTCTTGACGACCTCGAGGAAGGTCGTCTGTCTGCCTAGGCGAGATCTTCGTCACAGTAAAAAAGGATTAAGTTGACAAGTTCTAACCAAAACTGAGTATAGAGATCGAGATCGTCATGTTGAGCATGAATATGAGAATGAGAATTTATTAATATCGAACTCGTCGAAAGAGTGAGATCGACAGTTACAATGCGCTGAGCTAGAGATAACTGTGCGACCCAAAATTTGTGAACACTTTACAAAGACCTACAATATCATCTTTTTATAGTGGAGTTGAGGTGGTGTGACTTTCATTAGGGAAGCCTTCTTCGTGGGCCGGCCATCTTGCTTCTTGTGCCGCAGTCGTCGTTAATGGGCTTTCTTGTTTTTTGGGTGACTGGACTGGCTGATGGGCTGACTTTGGTGTAGTCCTGATGTCACCATCAACAAGCACTCTTTCTTCAAAAGTTTTTGAAGGAAATTCTTGATATTTGAACCTCGCCTTTGTATGACATTCATGTGGTTTGTTTGAAAATCGAAGGTGTTTTAGGGGGCAAAACTCAGGTATAGCTTGTCCATCAAGTAAACTGTCTGATTCTCAGTTATTTATTTAGGTTGTTGTTGTTTAAGATATGTGAATAGAGGAGTGAGTAATGTGGGTTGTAGCCAGTTGGGTAATGTGAAATGACCAGATTTGAAGAAAAACAAAAACTGTGACAACGAGGCACAAAATACTTTCAATTAACCTATGGGAGTCTAAATGCTTTTTGTTTTTTTACAAGATAAAAAAGGCATGTGTAAGTTCGTAGTAGACTAGTAGTGTATATGGGTAAACTATTAATTAGTCGTTCAACAACTATTCACATATCTGGTCTATTAATAGTCAGGTATGATCTTATACTTGCTATAAATCTGTCGTTCCAAAATATGCACTTTAATACAAACATAACCTTTTTATATATATATATATATTACCATGAGTAAAGACCTAAGTAAAGCACTTTCACGACTATAATACAACAAATATAAATACGACAAATTGATTGTATACAAAAAAAGACGCTAAAGGTACAAATCATGTTTAGGGGTATGCTGTATGCGTAATCAACCAAACAAAAACACAACACAATGAAACTACTCATTACAACAATTTGAGAAATACATCAAACACATGCATGACGTGATTATTTAAGGACTCGATGAAGCTGTAGAAGGCGGCAGAGAGAATAACGAAATGGATGGGAAGCTATTGGAAAGAGAAGACATTGTTTTCGGAAGAGAAAGCAAAGTTGGCTTTCAAAATGGAGAGATTGAAGTGGGAATTGCGGGGAGGGTTGGTAGAGATGACCAATTATTTTTAGATTATATGAATACATGTAATCATTTGTGACCTATGTAATAATTGATATATCATAAGATTATTATTTATTTTGTTATATTGACCAAAATTTAATTAAAACTATGAGCAAATCTCAATAATAAACTATTTGCAACTTTTTCTGACCAAAATGAATCAGAGATTCATTTGGGACTAAAATGTTTCATTAATTAGTGTAAAATGACAATCTTAGCCTTTTTAAAAATCAAGCACTTTCTCTTCACCTCCGATCTAATCTCTGCGACAATTTCTTAACGTCTTCTTCTCTCTTGCCGGAAACCTAGCCGACGACGACGGCAGCGACGACCGACGACGACGGCAGCGACGACCGGCGACGACTATGACGGCGGCGACGACAACTGTTTGATTTGCTACAGCTAGAATTTTCTTCATCGATAAACTCTTCACTTTCTGGGAAAAGATCTAATCGTGTGTCGGTTGTGATATGGTGAATCAATCGTGTGTCGGAAGTGATATGCCGGAAGCCAGAGTTAGGGATAGGAGCTAGAATTCGGATACCATGGCTCGGGAAGAAAAAGGGGTAGAAGAGAAACTCCAAATCGATCTCTATTCGATTTTCTTGGTGGTTTGATGTGATGCAGGTACATGGATAAGAAACTCCAAAGTATGTTCGATGATCCTTCTTCCCACATTTCCTATTTAGAGCATTTACGTTTCGCCTAATCTCTTTTGCTGAAAAATTGCTTGCGACACTTGAGCCAATGGCTGAACTTAAGAGCGATATCTCTCAAGTGCAATATGTATGACTTTTTGAGTCGTTTATTACTACATGATTGCAGTTATTTTTAGCAGAAATCTATCAAGTGCTTTGTTTTTGTTTGTTTGTAACTTTGCATCTGTTTCTTTTGGTTCAACGATTGTTTGCACGCTTCATCGTTGTGATATATTCATTAAAAAGAGGAGTATGCTGATAATGTATTATTATAGATAGTTTCCTTGGTTTCGTTTCTCCTTCTAGTTTCATTTGGAAATTTTGTTGGAGTTGTAACTTGGTATGGTCAAGATAACTAAGATATCGTCTCCCTTAATCTTTTTTGTTTCTCCCAATGTAGTTAAGCTTAATGCCAACAGAATGGTTGTTGTAACTCTCCATGGGTTTGACCAGTTCATGAATCTTGTTGTGGATAACACTGTTGAAGTGAATGGCGATGAGAAATCAGACATTGGGATGGTGGTACTTTTCTCTCTCTCTCTCTCTCTCTTCTTTGACTTCTCCTAAACCACATAATCTCTTAAGAAAACTAGTCTTTTGATCATTTGTTTTATTATAACTATTCCACATTTCCTGGATGTAGGTGATAAGAGATTAAGAGGAAACAGCATTGTCACCGTTGAAGCTCTTGAACCAGTTGGAAGATCTTAGCTTTTTATTACTTTGCAATATCGGTAACCAACTACTGTATTATCACTTAACTTTGCTCTCTGTATCGACATGAATCGATGTTGAAGAGGTTTGGTTTAATGAATTACTCTTATTTGGCTCCTTTACTCATATATTCTGAAAATTCGTATGAACCTGTTAGATGGTTATAAGCCAATCTGATTACTGTCTCTCTAGGCTCTGTATTCCTTATAGTTTAGATAGTTGGTTCCTGCAATTAAATTTCTTTTGTAAGCTTTGCGATTTGGGAGAAACTTTTTACAATAGAAATAACAAAGATAGTCATGGGAAAAAAGCTAGTTTTGATTGGGCCGCCAAACCTCACCTCACACAAAGCAAAAGCGTTGTGGGGATTTGGATTTTGGGTAAATGAGCTCTAACGGTCATTGCATTTTTGCAGTATGACTATCTTACTGGGTGATTGGTTCGTCTTTAGCTGTAATTTTTTTGCTGTAGTATTTGTGCTGTAAGTACATTGGTTGTAGCTGTAACTTTTTTGTTGTAGTTTTTTTAGCAGAGATTTTTGCTGTAGCTATATTGGCTGTAGCTCTAAGCTTTTGGCTGTAGATATTTTTAGATAAAACACGATTGGTACATTATAAAATGTGTGTAACATGTATAAAATAATTATTTTTATATTAATTAAAATACTTTGTGTTTCTAAAAAAAATGAAAATTGTCTCTTATTAGAATTTAAAAATTAGAAAATTAATAAAAATTCAAAAAAAAATTGAACAAATTATAATAAAAACCTTAGCTAAATAATAATAAATTTTAGGGTTTTCGTTTTTATATCAGTTTGTTCGTAGAAAAGTAAGAGCTCGTAAGGTCAATGAGTCGTAGGCTATAGGGTTTTCGTTTTTATATGAGTTCTTTCATATTTATTTTTTACTTTTTTCTTTTAAAAAAAGATAATTTCTATTTTCACCTACTTTTACCTTTTTTAATTGATAATTTCTATTTTCACATTTATGTAATATTTACTAATGATTTATTTTCTCTACAGCTTTTACAGCCCAAAAAATAAGGATGTATGATTTTTTGCCTAATACAATACATAAGGAAAGATTTTTTTTTTTGCTGTATCTTTAGAAAATAAAGCCACGGCATGATTGGTAAAAATTAGTAAAATTTTCTGTAGGAAAAATTAAAGCTACATCATGATTGGTTGGGTATTGGTGTTTTAAAGCTAAAGAAGGCTGTAGGAGCAAGATACAGCCCAACCAATCACCCACTTAATCTTTTGTTTTCTGTAGTGAGATCATAATTATGCCGTTTGGCTCCTCTGTTTTATTAAAAGATGTTTTGGTTAATGAGTAATACTGATAAAAAAAAAAAAAGAGGAAAGACGGAAAAAGAAGGAGAATGAAGGAAGAAGATATGTGACCCAAGAAATTATAATGTCTTTTTCCATCTTTAAGAATGTCTTTCAAAACAATAGAAAAACTTTTAAAATTTTCAGAATGCTTTTCTAAAATATCAGAAAAGCTTCCTAAATTTGTTTTTTATCAACTAGTAATTAACATAAAATTTATGATGATCTTCCTAAATTTGTATGAATCTTTCCTAAAAATTCAAAAAAACTTCATAAATTCCAAAACTAACATTTCTAGATATCTAAAAATACTCATACAATTTTAGTAAGATCTTCCTAAAAATACTCATACTCAATATTTTGATAATGTCTTTTAACAATGATCAAATTTTTTTAAAAAAAAATCTTTTTAGGAAAGCCTTCCTATAAATTTATAATGTCTCACTAAATGTTTAACTGTGTATACAATTTAGGATGATCTTCCTATCCTAACTTTGTATCAATCTTTCTTAAAACTTAAAACTAAAATTTCTAGATATCTAAAAATACTTATACAGTTTTAGTAAAAGATATTCCTAAAGATTTATAATGTACTCCCTCTGGTTTTGATTAGTTGTCATTTTAGAAGGATGCACACAGATTAAGAAAATTTTAATTTGTTAGTTTTTCAAAACAAAAACACAATTACCTATATAATTAAACACAATTCAACCAATAGTATAATATTATGCAAAATAAAAATGGTTATAAAATGATTAAATATCATTAAATTTTGCATTAAAATTTGAAAACGTCAACTAATTTGAAACAAATAAAAATCTCTAAAACGAGAACTAATCGAAAACGGAGGGAGTATTTCTCAATTTCTAAGAATGTCTTTTGAAAACAATAAAAAAAACTTTTTAAAATTTCAGAAAAGCCTTCCTAAAAGTTTAAGAAAAGCTTCCAGAATTTGTTTTTTTATCAACTAGTAATTAACATACAATTTAGGATGATCTTCCTCAATTTGTTTGAATATTTCCTTCAAATTTAAGAAAGCTAAATAAATTTTTAAACTAACATTTCTAAATATGTAAAAATACTCTTCATACAAATTTTATTAAGATCTTCCTAAAAATTTATAATGTATTTCCCAATCTCTAAGAACATTTAAAATTTTCAAGAAAGCCTTCCTAAACGTTTAGACAAACTTCCTGTATTTGTTTTTTTATCAACTAGTGATTAACATACAATTTAGGATGATCTTCCTAAATTTGTATGAATCTTTTCTGAAAATTTAAGAAAGCTTCATAAATTTTAAAAATAACATTTCTAAATATGTAAAAATACTCATACAAATTTTATTAAGATCTTCCTAAAAATTTTTAACGTATTTTCCAATCTCTAAGAATATTTAGAAAAGCTTCCTGGATTTTTTTTAATCAACTAGTAATTAACATACAATTCAGGAAGACAATCCTAAATTGTATTGAATATTCCCTAAAAATTCAAGAACTTCATAAATTCCAAAACTAACATTCCTAGGTATCTAATAAATACTCATAAAAATTTTAGTAAGATTTTCCTAAAAATTTATATTGTATTTCTCAGTCTCTAAGAATATCTTTTAAAACAATAGAAAAACTTTATAAAATTTCAGGAAAGTATTCCTTAAAGTTTAGAAAAGCTTCATAAATTTGTTTTTAATCAATTAGTAATTAACATACAATTTATGATGGTCTTCCTGAATTTGTATGAATCTTTCCTAAAAATTCAAGAAAACTTCAGAAATTTCAAAACAAACATTCCTAAATATCTTACAAATACTCATACAAATTTTAGTAATCTTCCTAAATATCTATAATGTATTTCTCAATCTCTAAGAATATATTTTAAAACAGTAGAAAACTTTTTAAAATTTCAGGAAAGCATTTCTAAAAGTTTAGAAAAGCTTCCTAAATGTTTTCTCTATTATAAACTAGTAATTAACATACAATAGGATGATCTTCCTAAATTTGTATGAATCTTTCCTAAAAATTTAAGTAACTTTCATAAATTCCAAAACTAACATTTCTAGAGATCTAAAATTACTCATATAAATTTTAGTAAGATCAACATAAAAATTTATAATGTCTTTTTCAATCGTTAAAAATTTCAAGCAAATAGAAACATTTTAGGATGGTATTCCTAAATTTGTATGAATCTTTCCCAAAAATTCAAGAAAGCTTCACAGATTCCAAAAATAGCATTTCTAAATATATAAAACTACTCATACAAACGTTTCCTGAAATATGTGTGAGGACTTCATAAATTTGAGTTGTTGTGTAAACAGTCATAAAAATCTTTATTTACACGTTTTAGGAAAGATTTCATAAATATGAGAATGGTTTCATAAAGTTGAGTAGATCTACTTTTATATATAGATACAAACGCTCTCATTCATACATGTTAGGAAGGTCTCCCTAGATCTATAAAACGACTTGCTAATTTTGAGTTGTTGTATAAATAAACACAAAGCTTTCGCTTATATGTTTTAATACTAATTATTACTTGACTATTGAAAACTTAGACGTTTAAGCATAAAATGACTTTAAGCATAAAATGACTTTTAGTTATTACATATGTGACCCAATTTGAGTTAATATATAAATAGACACAAAAGTTCTCATTTCTACTTTTTAGGAAAGCTTTCTTGAATATGTAGAACAGTTTTCTAAAATTAAATTGTTGCGTAAATAAATATAAAAGTTATCAAAAGTTTTACGAATGACTTCCTAAATATGAAATACGATTTCTTAAATTTGAGTTATTTGATAAATAAACACAAAAGTTCTCTTTTACACCTATTAGGAAAGACTTCCTAAATTTGTATGATAAGTTTATAAATTTGAATAAATCTATAAATATGCACACATCTTCTCATCTACATCCACCATTTTCTCTCCTCTACAAAGATTATACATTTGATAATGAGTAACCATAATCCCATTAATTCAGCCTTCACGTCCTTCTCTTG
This sequence comes from Isatis tinctoria, assembly GCA_010577795.1. Classification (NCBI taxonomy): domain Eukaryota; kingdom Viridiplantae; phylum Streptophyta; class Magnoliopsida; order Brassicales; family Brassicaceae; genus Isatis; species Isatis tinctoria. The sequence continues at coordinate 11,760,078 of CM021246.1, read as the reverse complement.
TGTTGCTTTTGATTTGATTCTAGAAAAAGCTCTCCAAAATTAGCACTACATAGCAGCATTTTTGTATCGTCCAAATTCTTTCAAAGTAGCTTATTACCTACAGGAACATTTTGATTTTCATGACCCTTAGCTTGAAACAACTTGGTGTGGTGTCTTTTCTGAGCCACAATGACAGTGAATTTTGGCACATCGGTTTCACCAAGACGTTGATACGCCTGCACCATGTTAATAAGCGAATTCGATATACAAGTACTTTCACTAGAAACATATTGGAAACAGAATTTGATAGAAGCCGGAACTGGCCAAGGGACTTCGAAGTGTGAAACAGCACCTTTATAGTTTGGTCCACCTCAGTGTTCAAGACTTGGTTGAACTGTGATTCACTTACTCCATCCCTAACAAATATGCCCATGATTGTTTAAGTATAAAATTTTAGATGCCGGAAGTTAAACAACATAGATAAACTAGTACCTGAAAATGATAATCTGCCTAGGCTTTCGTCTTGTCTTGAAAAACTCTACAAACAATTTGCTGTTGGAAACAGAAAATTAGTCATAGAGAAGACACTTCAATATCTTGTGATAACTGGTTGCTTCTTGATTTAAGAAATAAAAAATATAGCTGATAAACTACTTCATGATATCGTTGTCTCCGTTCACAGGGTCCTCAACTGGTTGGAAGAGCGAATCAATCATATCCAATTTTGGTGACTGAGTTCTCACAGCTGCCCTATACCTTGAGATTAAGGGCCAGCTTTTCGAACCGACAACCTTGCAGCAGAGATCGAGACATAACAGTAAACATAACGATTGTGCTACACAACTTGAAAGAAGTGTGGCTCATGCAACGGGTATAAAGGAACTACCAATCTGCCTATTTCTGGGAGTGTAGCTCATGCAAAGTTCATCAGCACTATGAGAGCTTTGCTTTGAGCGGAGAAGGAGAAAAGTCGGGAGCTGAAATAGATAGAGATATATAATATGAGCAGCGTCTACTCCAACGAGATCCATCATCATCTCCAATTGACGGAGAGAGAGATTCGAGAGAGAGAGAGATTGAGATCGACGGAGACGGCAGAGATTCGACGGGAAGATTGAGATCGACGAAATCGGAAAGATTTTTCTTTTTTCTTTTTTTTTACGTTGGCGTGTTGGTTTGTGAGAATGGGGGTAAAGTAGTCAATTTATTCTATTAATGAAACAATTATGTCATTTTTTTCCTTCTAGTTCATTTGGGTCAGAAAAACTAGAAAGTGGTTTATTTTAGGGTATTTCTTTAAAACTAATTTATAATAGTTATTACGAAATCTTATTATATAAAGTATGGTTTCAAAAAGGGACAATTACATTAATACACTTTGTTTAATACACTTTTTTACTTATACACTTCTAAGGAAGCCATTTTTATTTTTACACTTCTCCTTATCTGAAAATCACTAAAATAACCCTAATAACTAAACATTATTTTCTTTTCTTTCCTTGATCTCTATCTCTTTTTCCTCATACTATCTCCGATTTGGCTTCCTCGCTGAGATTCTCTTTCAGTTTAAGGAAAGTGACTTCGGCGATCCAATCAAAATCCATGACGTCTTCGCAGAGCACAGATTCCTTGACGACGCGGACGTGATCTGGATGCGCGGCGTACGCGTTGAGATCTTCCTTTGATCCATACCGGCTATGGATGACGTGAGTGAAAGCGGTGGCGGAGGATCTGACATGGCGGAGAGGTGCGGCGGAGATGTGGATCACTTGGCTGAGGGAGGCGAGACCGTTGAGACCGTTCATCAGGAGGCGATTTTGGAGGATTCGGTCTCGTCTTTGACTTTGAAGAGGACGATGTGCTCGATGATCTGGCTCGGAGGAGGATTCAAGGAGGACATTGCAACGGCGGAGAAGGAGAGGTGGATTGGGGAGTCTTTGGTTGATGAGAAAGCGAGAGATAACAGCGAGGAAAATACCGGCCGAGCTCTAACGCAGATCATATCTCTCTCTTTTATCATTTTGATTTCGGCATTTTGTGGAGTGAAACTTCTGTTTCGATCGCAGAGTTACCAATCCAGTTCTGTAGTTAACAAGCTATGCATCAACCTTGGCATTTCTAGGGCTAATCAAGACAAGCTCAGTCAATCTCCTCCGAGCAAAATACACATGATTCAGCTCTATTAATTTCCCTCTCTTATACTTCTCTCTTAGAAACATAGTGTGGAGCTTCGTGTAAATCCCACAGTTTGAGATAACAACTTGTGGATGCAAGCAACGGCTCTCTTCTCCAACCTCTTATGCGCGTCCGACGATCTCAAATCGTAACCTGAGATGTCCTCGTAGTTTATAAAAAAAAGATTGTAACTAACGTAAGGATTGTAAAGTAAGGATTTATAAAAAAAGAGAGGTATTTACACATCACTTAATAAGTGTTTATTAGAGTTTCTAAGTATTTAATAAAGGTTTATAAATCATTTATAAGGATGTATAAACTAAATTACTTTATAAAGCCTTATAAATAATTTATAAAGCCTTACAAATGAGTTATAATTTATAAAGCTTTATAAATATTTTATAAAGGGTTATAAATAATATATAAGATATTTTAAATCTTTTATAAAGGTTTATAAATTATTTTATAAATGCTTTCAAATAATTTATAAAGGTCTGTAAATAATTTATAAAGCTTTATAAATAATTTATAAAGCTTTACAAAAAGTTTTTATAAGAGTTCATAATCTTTGCAGGTAAGTCCTTTTACGCGATTCACCATCTAATTGAAGAACATCTTGTGATAAATTTGGAGCCAGTGTGTCCTAATGAGGTGCAATTATTGCTGCTGGTGTATTGAAGTCGTATAAGCTTAAGGTTTACAAATTTGAAAATTTTCTATATTTAATTCATTAAAATATTTATTAAGTAATATAATATGTTTGTTTATCAAGAAGTAATATAATATTTAATATATATTTTTTTAGAATCCTTTTGTTTATTTAGAAAAAAGATTCAACAGAACTACGAGTTATAAAATATAGTTTTTAATGCTTTAAGGTAAATTTTAATATAATCTAAAATAAATATGTTATGCGGGTTATCAACTTCAGATTTCAAATATTTGTTTCATCCGCGTATCACGCGATCCTAATCTACTTATTAATAATTAAAAAGATTAAAGTAGATTATAAGAAGATTTGTGTAAGATTTTGTTATAATTTAAAAGGAAACATGCATTTATATTTAAAATAAAAGAGATATTGAAAAATATTATGAATTAATTAGTTAGAAACTGATTTAATATACCTACTCTTAATGAAATTTTATACTTTTATTAAATTGTAATTGCATAATTCGTAATATAATACGGTAGAACTAGTTTTTTCTATAATGTAACATATTTTAATAGTATAGATGATACGTCTCTCACACCTGCCAGATGTGAGAGTCCAAACTAACACAATCAAAACTTATATAATTGGTGGTTCGAAAATCCTATCTTATTGAACTTGAGGACCAAAACTGTAATTTCATTAAGTGGTTTTTGCCAAAGTACAAGAAAACTCGTAAATGCTTAGCTTCTTATATTGTGAAAGCCCTCATACTCGGATTCTGAATGAATCTCAACTTAGTACATGCATATCTATATATACTAGGCGACCTAAGGTGTTAAAAACGCTTCTGGGCGATGTCGGACTCTGCTCCTTTCTCCATCCGCCGACCTTAGTTGGTTTGTGCCCGATCCACGGCCCAAGTCCTTAGCAGCCCGCCTCTTTTGTCCACCCTCGGTCCAATTTGCCTCCGGTTCACCTAGTCTCGGCCTTTTACTGAGATTGGATCCCTCCTTTGGTTTTATTGGTAGGTGAATAGTATTTCGAGCTAAGCGGTTTCGGGTCGGATCTTCGGATAAAAATTCAGTCCGCCCAATTCTTGTCTGATCTCAGCCCACCGGTTTCTTTTTTCGAAAACTCAGCTCGCCATTTTCTCAGTCCGTCCGTTTCTTTCTTCAAAACTCAGCCCGCCACCTTCTTATCTAAACTCAGCTCGACTATTTCTCGTATAAACTCAGTCAGCCCGTTTTCTCGTATAGCTCAGTCCGCCTGTTTCTCGTTGGAGTCCAGCCCGCCAGTTTCTTTCACTAGCTCAGCCCGCCTGTTTCTTTGGGAAGTCCAGACCGCCCGTTTCTTATGAGGAGAAACTGGCGGTCTGGCCATTCCTCAGAGAGGATCAGGCGGCCTGGCCGTGCTCGTAGAGAAACGGGCTGGCTGGATTGTACATGGAGAGAAAAGGGCTGGCTGGATTGTGCATGGGGAGAAACGGGCTGGCTGAATTGTGCATGGAGAGAAACTGGCTGGCTGGCTGGCTCGTAGAGAAACTGGCTGGCTGGCTGTGCTCATAGAGAAACGGGCTGGCGGGATTATGCATGGGGAGAAACGGGCTGGCTGGATTGTGCATGGAGAGAAACTGGCTGGCTGGCCGTCCTCGTAGAGACACGGGCTGGCTGGATTGTGCATGGGGAGAAACGGGCTGGCTGGATTGTGCATGGAGAGAAACTGGCTGGCTGGCCGTGCTCGTAGAGAAACGGGCTGGCTGGATTGTGCATGGGGAGAAACGGGCTGGCTGGATTGTGCATGGAGAGAAACTGGCTGGCTGGCTGTGGTCGTAGAGAAACGCGCTGGCTGGACGTGCTCAAAGAATCTGGCGGCCTGACCATGAACAAGGAATCTGGCGGCCTGGACTTGTGCACAAAGAATCCGGCGCCTGGCCATGAGTAAGGAATCTGGCGGCCTGGACTTGTGCACAAAGAATCCGGCGGCCTGGCCATGAGGCAAGGAATCTAGCTAGCTCGTTCATCCTTAGAATAACTCGCTTACTGGACTGATGCTCGGATCGGTCTTCAGCGTGCATGCTCGGCTCTTTAGTTCATCAATCCCCGAGGAGTGGGTTTTGACACCAACAGTTAGCTCCCCAGCTCGTTGCTTCCACTTGTCGAAGTTAGGAGCTTTGCGTAGAGCGTTTATCGGGATTGATGGACTAAGAGCTCGGATAGTATGCCTTGAGGCGAGTCGGCTGTGTGTGAAGAAGAAACCGGCGCCTTGGACAATAGGAAAAGGCAGTTTGGTTTTTCTTTTTTCTCTCTCTTTTTTTTTGTTCGACCGGTCCCGCTATTTTTGCATTGGGGCCCGTGTCTTCTTCTCTATAAGAATAAGCTTCTCCTCCTTCATTCTTCACAATTCAGGTTTTCCTTCAAGTTTTCTTAAGGTAGACTCTCCCTCTCTTCTTTCTCTCTCTTAAACCTATTTGTTTTTGTTTGAGATGTTTGGCCACTCCTTCGGATATGTTGGGGGTACCAACTCTTCTGATTCCTTTGAAATCAGTCTTAGCAACGTCCCGAACTTCGAGTTCGATCCGGCTCATATTCGTCAAACCGAGGATTTTGATGCTGGGATAGTCCATGACTTGTTTCAGCCCGATGGTCCACATTGGAGTGTCAATCCCGGTCATCTTCCTCAGGTTGGCGAGCATGGTGGGTCTTTGCTCGATTATCCAGACGGCGCTATGCTCCGAGATGGAATGGGCAGCTTGGTTCCAGAGGAAACTTCCGGCCTCGGAGAAACGGGCGGACTCGTTCCCCCTGAGGATTTGGGCGGCCTGGCTGACGCAAGAGAAAGTGGCGGTCAGGCCAGTCCGAAGGATGATGGCGGTCTGTCCCTTTCACGAAGGAGGAAGAATCGTTTAGCTAGCTCCTCGGAATCGGGCGACTTGGCCTGTTCGGGAAGACGCGGCGATCCGGGCAATTCTTCCGAATCGGGCGGCCTGGCTTCCTTGACTAGTAGAAGTGGCGGTCTGGCCTCTTCAAGTAGAAGAAATGGCGGTCTGGCCTCTTCGAGCAGGAGAAATGGCGGTCTGGCCCCTTTAAGCGGACGGAGTGGCGGTGCGGCCGGCCCTTACGAAGTGAGACAACTTCCTTTGGTTGGTGATGGCTTAGTTATTCCTAGAGGCGAGGATGAATATGGACAGGATGGTCAAGTTCCTGATTTGTGTTCTCCTTGCTACAACCCGGTCAAGTCGGAGTATATCTCCGGGTGAGCGGGACGCGTACTTCGGGTATGAGAGGGCGGTTATCCGAGTTCCAGCCCCAAAATCTCCCAAGGCCAATGCTAAGCCAAAGGATCCTGTTCCGGCAGGGACTACTTGGTCTTCTGAAAGCTCTTTGAGCTACTTGAAGTTCAAGTTCAATCTTTCGGACGAGATTAAAGCGGACGGAGTGGCGGTGCGGCCGGCCCTTACGAAGTGAGACAGCTTCCTTTGGTTGGTGATGGCTTAGTTATGCCTAGAGGCGAGGATGAATATGGACAGGATGGTCAAGTTCCTGATTTGTGTTCTCCTTGCTACAACCCGGTCAAGTCGGAGCCTATATCTCCGGGTGAGCGGGACGCGTACTTCGGGTATGAGAGGGCGGTTATCCGAGTTCCAGCCCCAAAATCTCCCAAGGCCAATGCTAAGCCAAAGGATCCTGTTCCGGCAGGGACTACTTGGTCTTCCGAAAGCTCTTTGAGCGACTTGAAGTTCTAGTTCAATCTTTCAGACGAGATTAAGTTCATCCTTCCCAAAGTGGGCGAGAGTATTGATTGCTGTCTGAACGGGTACTTTTCGATGTACGAGGCTATGTTTTACAAGTCTTTCATGTGGTTCCCAATCCCGAGGCTGATCCTCCACTTCGTGGCATTTTACGGGATTGCGATCTCGCAGCTGAAAGCTCAGGCGCTTAAACAGCTCATGGCCGGTGTAGTCTGAGGTATTGAGACTGGGGCAGACTTGAGGCTGAGTCACCTGTTGAACTGCTTCAGCGTGAAGAAATCCGGGGAATTATCTTATCTCATTTCCTACCGAACTAGTTTGCTTCGCATATTTTCCACCGACCTTGATAGCAACTGCAAGGTTCCGAGGGAGAAATTATTTTACGTTGCCGCGAACGCCGCCGCTGTTGGCAAGCAGTAAGCGGGCCGGATGCAGTCTCAGTGGAAAGCGCTCGGTAGATGATTGCTTGTGCGAATATCCTGTTGTGTTCCTTGTGTTTATTCTAACAAGTTGTTCTTTGTTGTGCATTTTGCAGTTCTGTCTATTTTTCCGTACTTTCCGCTTAACTTTGACGAAGTTATCGACACTCTCTGCCTGAAGAATGTGGACTGGAAAGATCTTCATCTTTGGACTCGGTTCTTAGAGGCTTGGCTTATCCTTGACGAAGAGCTTCCACTTAAGGGTCCAGACTTCCGTGATCCAATCGACGTGCCGGGAATGAAAGGAGTTGTCAACTACCGTAAGTCTAAGAAGCAAGATGCCTAGCAGACCGAGGGGTCTCAGGTTCGGGTTGATCCTCCAGTCAGTCAGGTCGAGGAAGGCGGCTCGTCTGGGAATGCTCTGGGGATGCCGGCGACTGTTCCTGTCCTTGGAGCAGTGTGTGCTCTTCCTTCATCTCGTCCACAAAGGGGGAAGATATCTTCCGCAGCTGGCAAAGGAAAAAGGGTCGATGAAGGGACCAGCAGGCCGAGGAAAACTCGAGGCACTAGGTCCGATCCAACTGAGACCGCTGGATCTTGTTTTTCCTTTGACGCCAGCAAAACCGCTGATTGGAGTCACTCTGAATCGCTAAGGTTGGCCGCCTGGATTAGCGACTCTCCTTCTGCTATTGTCCCTTCTTGGGAGTACCCGAACTCCTACGGGTTGATGGCTTCTCACGCGGTTGCGGTAAGTCCTGTGTTCCTTCCTCGTCTTCTTTTTTCGATTAGCTTCTTGCCTCTTTCTTTTGGCTAAGCGTTTTCCTTGGTTTCTTTTAGCTTTGTGCCGCTGCGCATTCGTCCAAGGCAGCGCACGATGCTGCTGTCCTTGAGGCTCAGCGCCAAGTTGAGAAAGCTAGGATCCATGCTGAGGAAGCTGAGGCTTTGAAGAAGGCGCTGGAGATCGAGAGGAAGAAATCCAGGAAGTACAAGAAGGAGATGAAGGAATACCGGGACGCGCTGAAACAAGAGAAGAAGATCAGCAAGAGGAGCCTTAACAAGGCTATGAAGCAGCAGAGGTGGACGGACGCTCAGAAGTTCCATGCTCGTTTTGAGACGGCGAAGGCTTCTTTGGCCGCGTTGGCCGATGCTCACCGCATCGATGCGGAGGTCATGGAAATCTCAGGGAACTTGATTATGCTTGAAGATATTACGGGGAAACGATCGACTGTTGAGGAAGAGTACGCCAATGTGAAGGCAACGACCGAAAGGCGCGAGAGCGAAGCAGGTACTTTCCAGAGGGGCTTGGACGCCTACTCTAAGTTGCTGGTTTACTCGCCGTGTCTCCGTATGTGTCTGAGTGTTACTCTGGTGAGGTCGCGGACGAGGCCGCTGGGGTTGGAGTGATGGACACTGCCGGTACCAACCTTGGAGCTCAGGGTGATGATGGTGCCCAGTCCGAGTAGGATGGTGCTTTGTAATTTGTACTTGTGTTATTTCAGGTCTCTTTGAACCTTGTTGTATTTGCTTTCTTCGGATCGTCGGATCCTTTGTTGAACTCTTTGTTTCTTTATGCATCATCTTTGATTCGTCTTTTGACTGCCTTTGAATTTTGATTGAGTTGAGTCTTGAGTGTTGTGATGGGAATGTTTTGCCAGGCATGCCGATCACTAGGACCAGTGTATCGTTGGGGATACTTTCTGGGTTTGTGTTTGGTGTTGCGAGAAACTTGGTGCGCTAGGCTCCTTCGTTTTCCCTTCTGAAGAGACGCGTTTAGGATCTCGTACTAGAGCCGGTTTGGTACTGCGCCTTTGCGAGATGTATTAAGACCATTGTATGGTGTTTACTGGGTTTGGCGACCTTATTTCGCGGTTGACGCCTTGTAATACTCCCGATTTTCCAAACGTTCCCGAAGATAAACTAAACAGAATATCGTCCAGACGCTTCCCGCATTCCCGATCAGGTTACGCCTTTCTGATATTATCCGGAAATTTCTATAGCGCGCTACTTTTATCCTCGTCGGGATGTTTGAAAGAACCATGGTGGAAGTGATGAAATCTTGTTGTGGCCAGCAACAGACATTATTTTTGTTATAAATTTGGATCGGTTGCAGGAACTTGTATGAGGGTGAACGTCTTCGGATGGGTTGCGAGATGCTAAGTCCCGGTGTTCATCAGCTGCCATTTTTTGTTTGTTTCGAAAGAATGTCTGCTTATCCGGGTGGGTTGTGAGATGCTAAGTCCCAGTGTTCACCCGCAATTCGAGTCTTGGTTGATCTTCCGAAATGAGCTTTTGAATTTTTTGACGGGTTGCGAGATGCTAAGTCCCGGTGTTTGTCCTTCGAACTCTTACTTTGGGAGTATCAACATATACGGACCCACTCCCCCCCTTTTTTATGGAGGGGGGAAACTGAACTCGTTTTTTAGACGAGCTGCCTACGTACCCTTCGTGAAAAGGGATCAAGTCACCTGTAGTTCTGTTTTTTTTTTTTTTTTTGTGAGGTGAGGTTAAGCCTTTGGCGAGGATTTATCCATTATCGCTTCTGCGGCATTGGATGCATCTCCGTCTGCGAGTTCCTTCGGCTTGTTGTTGTCTTCTATTGGCAGAGCTTCGGTCCCCTCGAATCCTTCGGTTCTGCTCGCCTTGTTTGGTTGCTCTGGACTCGTGTCAGCCTTCCTGTGCTTAGGGTTCTCTCTTGGTGGCACTGTCGGATTCCTGAGTTTTTTGCCTCCTTTTGGTTTCCCCATACTGTCTTGATCCCGTTCGGGGTCGAGAACTTCAGTCACAAGTGATATGTCGATGGAATTGCTTGCATCGAGTTGATCCACGGGGTCCCCAGGATAACATTATAAATTGCAGGGTGATTAGCCACCGCGAAGTTTACAATCTTCGTTATCCCGCATGCACGCACCGGAATTTGGATCGTTCCATCCGTCATGGTAACCTCGCCAGAAAATCCGGTCAAAGACCTTGGGTTCGGCTTTACCTCTGATTGGTCGTTCTTCATTCGCCGCAATGTTACTCGGAATATTACATCTACGGAAATTTCGGTGTCGAATAAGATTCTGGACACATCGTAATCGTTGATATCGAGTTCTACCACTAGCGGGTCGTCGTGTGGCTGTTCCAGTCCCTCGGCGTCGCTTTCTTTGAACGCGATTAGGTCGCTGTTTTGCTTGATTGGCGCCTGCGGGTTGATTTCTTTGTCTCCTAGCCTTAGGAAAGCTTTGATGGATGCGACTGTATCCCAGCAATACTGGGATCCACCGATGATCATGTGGATTCTCCTTCGGTTTCCGGTAGGCCAGTCTTCGCTTGATCTTCTTCCGCGCTTAGGCGCTTCCTCGGTTGTCTTTTGGTGGTTGTCCTTGCTGTTTTGGGGCTCCGAGTTTTCTACTACCTCTCCGAGGCTTCCTAGCGTTACTCCTCCTCCGAGCTCCCCAGCTAAGAACTTCGCCGCGAGCCTTCTCGCGATAGTCTTGCAGTTTGCGGTCGAGTGACCCTTGGTCTTATGGAAGTGCAATAAGCTTTTTCGTCGTAGCCTGTGCAAGTCAAATTTGTTCCATGGCTCTTTTCCGCGTCCGGATTCTTCGGGTGACCTTTCGGTGTCCACTCCTCCTATCGCTTGCCGGTGCCGTGCTTTTTATCGTCGCCTTAGACGGTTGATTTTTTCTAGTGAAGGCCTTTATGTCTTCTTCATGGATGACGAAGTTGGAAGCGCGGTGAAGGATATCTTCGATGGTCACAGGCGGACACAAAGTGATTTCCTCCCGGAAACGAGAGTTAATCCTAAGGGACTTCTTCAGAGCGTCGATAGCGGCATTGTCGCTCAGACCGTCGACCTTTGATACTATTCTCTTGAATTTCTTTATGAAGTAAAGGAGGCTCTCGTTTGGTCCTTGGGATAGCGAATAGAGATCAGCGTCGGACGTTAGACGGCTTATCAAAAGTGAATAGTGCTTCAGGAACGCTGAGGACAGCTGGTCGAAATTGTCGATCGAATTCCTCTCTAAGCGCGAGAACCATGTCAAAGCTGCTCCCTTAAAGTGTTCGACGAAGAGTAGGCAGAATCCTGCGTCTCTTTCTTCGTCCTTGAAACGGGCTCTCCCCATAGCGATCTGGAAAGCTGTCATGTGAGCCTTTGGATCTGTTGTTCCGTCGTAGAACGGGACTCGGATCTTTCCCGGGTCGGAAGGTCTCACGCTCGTGATCTTTGACGTGAACGGCATCTTTCGGGTTTCTGATATGTATAGATTTTAGTGATTTTAATCTTCATTTGTAGATACTTTTTAATAGCTTTTACTTCCATTTAGGCATTATTAGGTTGTACATTCTTGCATATGTCTCTATTAGGTCATGGAATGGCTATCTAGTGGATTTGAAGGAGATAGAGTGGAGATAAGCCAAGAAAGATGAAGTTTTCAGCACATTGTTCCCACAGCGTGGTGATGCACCGAGAAGAATGTGGTCGCTGGGCTACACCGACACGATACACCGAGAGAATCAAGTCGCTGCATGTTTCGAAGGCTACAAGGTTCCAATGACATACACCGATGTGATACACCGAGAGGAAATAGGTCGCTGTGTGACACCGATGTGATACACCGAGAGGAAATAGGTCGCTGTCCAAATTTAGGGTTTTTTCTTATGCTCAACTATAAATAGGATGTGAACCTAATCTTTTATCTATCCTTGAACCTAGACGAAACTGGAAAACACTTTTTGTAATTCTTGAGTTTATTGCAATTTTCTCTTCCATTCCTTGTTCTTCTTCTTTATTTCTTTCTTTCTCCTTGGTTATCTCTTGATTATGCACATATCCATCATGGGTTTTGTGTTTATCAAGATGATTAGTGAGTAGTCATTTTCTAAGTTTTTGGGTTAAGTAGATTAGGGTGGTTAAGTGTTGATTAATGAGGCTTAGGGCTTAATCTAGAAGATCCTTGCTTATAGGTTGTGTTTAATGCTAGATTTGAATTGATCTCTCATAATCTAGACCTTAGGTTTTCTCATGCATTAAAAGTGTTTGTTGAAATGCCTGAATGAAACCTTTAAGTGCTTAGTTTGCCTAACCAATGAGAGTTGATGTTAGGATTCTTAGTGACTATTAAGACTTGTGTAAGTGCATGTTATACCTGTGATTGGCCAATGAGAGTTGATGTTGATTGCTTGATAGCATAGGGTTAATGCCATGAGAATGGGTTAGCTACATTAGTGATCTTAGGTTAAAGGATCAGCATTGTTGTTGTGTTAGCTTCATTGATTGACATTTGACTACCCAAGTCAATTATCTTAACCCAAAGGCTTAGTCTTTTATTTATTTGATAAATCTCTTACCTTTTATTCAATTGCTCTGTTTTTGGTATTGATTTCTTGTTCTGAATTTGTTATTTATAGGTTGATAACTAGATAAATCTTGAATCACCTTTTAGCACTTAGATTAGGCAAGTTCTTGGATCTTTAGTGAGTTAACACCCTAGGCATGGATTGAATCTCAAATACTACAATGACATGAGTAGGTTTGAGAAATTGAAAGTGATTGCAAAAACCCACTATCAATTTGGCGCCGTTGCCATCCTAGGACTGTTTAGCCATTAGAGTTTGGAAATTGCTTGAGACTAAGTCACATTACCCCTTGAATTCTCATTTTCTTTGTGAGTTTTTCTCTGTTTTGTAGGTCTGTGCATGAACTTAAGGAGTAGAGGTCCTACAAACCTTCTTCCAAGAGTTGAAGATATCAGAGCATTAGAGAGACAACTTGCTAGAGAGAGGAGAGTTCAGGACAGAGTTGATCAGTTTGCAGGCTTGGCAGCCAATATGGCCAACCAACTAGAACAACAAGAAGCTCAACGGCATAATGGAAATGCTAATAGAGCTCTTGGAAGAGCTATTGGAGAAATAGATGCCCCTAGCATCTATGGTAATAGATGTGGGATAAGACCACCTCCCATTGAGAATAACAACTTTGAGATCAAAGGGAGCCTTCTCAACATGATTCAGAACAACAAGTTTCATGGACTACCTTTGGAGGACCCCCTAGATCATCTTGACAAGTTTGACATGCTCTGTAGCACAGTCAAAATGAATGGAGTGTCTGAAGATGCATTTAAGCTAAGGCTTTTCCCTTTCTCCCTTGGAGACAAGGCACACCTTTGGGAAAAGAGTCTACCTGAAGGAAAGATCACCTCTTGGGATCAATGCAAGAAGGAATTCCTAGCTAAGTTCTTCTCCACTTCAAGGACAGCCAGACTCAGGAATGAAATCTCAAGCTTTGCTCAGAAAGAGCATGAAAATTTTGGAGAGGCTTGGGAGAGATTCAATGGCTACACCCTTCAATGTCCACACCATGGTTTCTCCAAGGAAAGTCTTCTTACAACACTCTATAGAGGAGTTCTTCCTAAATATAGGATGATGTTGGATACAGCAAGCAATGGAAACTTCTTGGGACTTTCTGAAGCTAATGGGCTACAACTTGTGGAGAATGTCTACCAAAGCAACTCAGCTTATGGGGATGATTATGACAGAACATCAAGGGGAGGAGGTGATGATCAAAGGAAGCAGATTCTAGCCCTCAATGAGAAAATGGATAAGCTGCTTAGTGCCAACCAGAGGTCTGTCAACTATGTTGGTGAAGTTGATCAAGGACAAGGGTACCAAGAGAGTAATGTTCAGATGACACAAGATGGCCAGGTGGAAATAAACTACATAGGAGGACAAGGGTATCAACATGGTTTCAATCAGAATTATAAGAATCATCCTAATTTCTCTTATAGAAACCCCAATGTGGAGAACCCCCAAGATCAAATCTATCCCCAACCTATACCTCAAGCTCAAAATACCCAACAAGGAAACCTCCAACAACAGCCTTTCTACAACAATCAAGCCTTCAGGCCAAAACCTTTGAACCCAAACCCACAACAAAGGTTTTATCAAGACCAAGGGCAACAACAACAACATGCTCAGGGCAATTCTTCCAACTCACAAGAGGATACCAATGCTTTGCTAAGGCAACTATTAGAAGGCCAAGGAAGATCAGCTATTGAGCTGAACACCATGAAGAGTGAATTCAATGCCAAAGTTGAGAACTTGCAGCAGCACATCAAAACCTTGGACAATCAATTGGCTCAACTTGCACAAGTTCCCTCTACCTCCAAGAGACCAATGGGCCATCTCTCTGGAAAACCAGAGCTTAACCCTAAGGAGTTTTGTAATGCCATCTTCTCCAATGATGGATATGAGGTAAAATCCCCTCCTCCTCCCAAAGCTATGAGAGACATCAAACCTGATGAGAATGAACAGGCAGTAGAAGAAATATCCAGACTTCTTCATGGTTTTAGTGCTGAGAATTCTGTTGTTGAGAAGGTTGTGAAAGTTGAAGGAAAACCTAGGAAAAGGAAAGAGGTCACCAAGAACATTGAAAAGACAGAATCTACTGAGGTTGAACCTTCTCCTTATGAGCCCAAGCTTCCATTTCCAGGTAGATTCCTCACTAAAGTTCAAAAGAAAGTCATCTCCAAGTTTAGGAAAGATATGAGTGATATTGGTGTTGAGCTGCCTAATATGGGGAATATGCATGAAGCTCATCTCCAAATGATGCTTATTAAGGATATTCTAGCAAACAAAGAGAAGGTAGAAGAGATTATGGGAATCTCTACATTCACCAAAGAGCCTCCAGCCAACCCCACCTCCCTTCCCAAGCTTGAAGATCAAGGGAAGTTCACAATACCTTGTTCTCTTGGATCTTTAAAACTTGATGATGCACTTGCTGATTCTGGTGCAAGTGTGAATGTGATCTCTCTTGAGATGGGTCAGAGTCTAGGGATCAATGACATGAAAGCTCTCACATCTTCTATCATGCTTGGGGATGCTTCTTCTAAGTCTCCACTTGGAATCATCAAGGATTATCCTATGAAGGTTGAAGATTGCACAGTTCCAATACATCTCACTGTTGTGGAGATGGTTGAAAATAGAAAAGTTCCTTTGATTCTTGGTAGACCATTCATTTACACAGTTGGTGCCATTATTGACTTCCCCAACCAGAGAGTAACCCTCCATCATATCAACAGCACGGTCTCCTACCCACTACATTCTTCAACTTCCGACTATTGTGGAACAATAACCATTGGAGAGTTGGGTATCAAAGCAGACAGAGCTGACAAGGTTGAGTTTATGAATGTGGTCAAAGATCAGTCTCCAAAAGCTGAGGGTGCAGAAAAAGTTATATATGGTGAATGTCTACAAGGAGAGTTTGATGTGCACATGGGATGTGCTAAAACAGAGGAGTTGAGTAGAGCTACAAAGGCTACTCATGAGGACAAGAAGAAGATAAAAGGAACTCAGCCTCCCTCCATTGATCCATCTCCAAACACTCTTAGCCTTCACCCCTTGAAGCTTAAGGATGGATACATTGATTACAAGACCAAGTGCAAGGGAAAGTCCAAACCATTCTCATGTGTCAAAGCCATCATCAGTCCTGAACTTCAAGGAGATCCAATCAAGCTGCAAGAGCTTCTTTCTCAAGTCCTGACCATCAATCTTGAAGGCAGGCCAGGTCTCACCCCTCACTAGCAAGTGGAAGGAAAGTCAAGCTTAGTGACTTTAAACAAGCTCACTTGGGAGGAAGTCCCATGAATATCCTTTTGTACATAGTTTTCAATCCTTCTTATCTTCTTTTAAGTATTGTTTTATCACTTCAAACTTGTAGAGTTGGTAAATGCTGTCAAAACCAAGTTTGGGGGAGCCTTCAAGCTTCTTTCTTCTCTCATTTTCAATCTCCAGCTCAGTGACCTTCAGGTAACACTCCATGCCCTGCTTTTCATTTTGTTTTCTTTTGTGTTTAGGTCTTCTCTCTCAAGTCTACTCTCACACAAGGGACTGTGTGAATTAAGTTTGGGGGAGAGGCCTAGTATCTGACCATGTGTTTTCTTTTGGTTTCTTCATTGAGTCTCATTTGCATTGTTAATAGCTATGATTTCTTGAAAAACCAAAAAATTGAAAATTTTCAAAAATACAAAAAAAAAAATGCATTTATATCATCATCTTTCTTTTGATTTTAGGATTGAGTCTAGCTTCATTCTAGGTTGCATTTGCATATGCATAGTGGATAATGATGAGTTTGCCTTGTAGGAGTTCACATTGGAGATTGAGAATAATGCCCTTGTTAGTAGTTATAAGTTGTTTGGACTTCCTCTAAGAAAAAGGAAAATTCATTGTTGAAAATGCTTGCCTTGAAAACTCTGGCCTGAGTGAACCTTGCATGATCTTCAATTCAACCTCATGAACTATTGAACTTGAATTTGAACTTAATTTCTCTTGCTCAGGGGCTTGATATACACTCTTGTGGATTTTGCTTGGGTTTCCTTTTTCCTTGCACCACTCTTGTGTTAATCCAAACACCTCTCCCTACCTTTAAACCCTTAGCTTCCTTTCAAGCCTGCATTGTTTTGATTGAGTGAGGCCTTTTCCTGATAGTGTTTACATGTGCAAAATATTGAGAGTATTGGGAACGACAAGGGCTGATCCTCATTTTGGCTAGCAATAGGACATCATTTGTGCTAGCATTTAGGTTGGGAAGTGAGATGGGATGTTCTTAATGGTGTTCTTTTTGGGATTTGGGAGTGTATCAAAAGGAAAGTATAAATGAACTAAGTGTGAAGTGAAAAAGAAATGAGTGTCTCAAGGGAACTAGTCTAAGAAAAGCTCTAAGTCTAAAATCATTAGAAAAGAAAGAACCCTTCCTTAGTGTTTGAAGAGAAAAGCTTTGAACAAAAAAAGAAGAGAAAAGCTTTAAAAGAGAAGAAAAGGAAAAAAAAAAGGGGTAAAGAGAATAATAAAAAAAGAGAAGAGAAGAGATGAAATGAGCTAAGTAAAAAGTTGAGTTAAAAGTTCTCTAGTTGACTGACAATCCAAAGGTGATGGTTCATTTGGTGAGGTTTGGTTTTGGGAAAGAGTTTGGGGTGGTGAGTGAATTAAAAAGAGTAGACATTGGTTTAGAAAAAGTTTAGTACCAAGATCATTCTAGGATTGGGTAGAACAATGAGGATCAATCTTCGTATGCATGAATTGTTCCCTTTCTTAGATAAATTTTGTATAATGTCAAATACTCCTTGTTTTGAGAGATAGCCACCACCAAAAGAAAAAGAAACCTTAAGCCACCTTAAAAAGCCATTATCCCTTAACCAAATGAGAGTGATTGATTTCCCCTTTGCAAGAATGCACTTGAAACAACTTAATGAATGTAAGAGGTTGTATTGGTTTGATTGTTTGAGTTCTAATTGGCTTAGTGGACTAGGGGTTAAGTTTTGATAGCATTGAAGTATTACAAAGTCTATGATGTCTAGTTCATGCAATTTATAACTACTTGGAAGGACCTTAGGCTGAATCTCTTGTGTGAATTTTGTGGTTCTGAATCCACACCTTCAAATCTCTCTCTCATTCTTTTCTTTAGCTTTGCTTGAGGGCAAGCAAATGATAAGTTTGGGGGAGTTGATATGTATAGATTTTAGTGATTTTAATCTTCATTTGTAGATACTTTTTAATAGCTTTTACTTCCATTTAGGCATTATTAGGTTGTACATTCTTGCATATGTCTCTATTAGGTCATGGAATGGCTATCTAGTGGATTTGAAAGAGATAGAGTGGAGATAAGCCAAGAAAGATGAAGTTTTCAGCACATTGTTCCCAAAGCGTGGTGATGCACCGAGAAGAATGTGGTCGCTGGGCTACACTGACACGATACACCGAGAGAATCAAGTCGCTGCGTGTTTCGAAGGCTACAAGGTTCCGATGAGATACACCGATGTGATACACCGAGAGGAAATAGGTCGCTGTGTGACACCGATGTGAAAAACCGAGAGGAAATAGGTCGCTGTCCAAATTTAGGGTTTTTTCTTATGCTCAACTATAAATAGGATGTGAACCTAATCTTTTATCTATCCTTGAACCTAGACGAAACTGGAAAACACTTTTTGTAATTCTTGAGTTTATTGCAATTTTCTCTTCCATTCCTTGTTCTTCTTCTTTATTTCTTTCTTTCTCCTTGTTTATCTCTTGATTATGCACATATCCATCATGGGTTTTGTGTTTATCAAGATGATTAGTGAGTAGTCATTTTCTAAGTTTTTGGGTTAAGTAGATTAGGGTGGTTAAGTGTTGATTAATGAGGCTTAGGGCTTAATCTAGAAGATCCTTGCTTATGGGTTGTGTTTAATGCTAGATTTGAATTGATCTCTCATAATCTAGACCTTAGGTTTTCTCATGCATTAAAAGTGTTTGTTGAAATGCCTGAATGAAACCTTTAAGTGCTTAGTTTGCCTAACCAATGAGAGTTGATGTTAGGATTCTTAGTGACTATTAAGACTTGTGTAAGTGCATGTTATACTTGTGATTGGCCAATGAGAGTTGATGTTGATTGCTTGATAGCATAGGATTAATGCCATGAGAATGGGTTAGCTACATTAGTGATCTTAGGTTAAAGGATCAGCATTGTTGTTGTGTTAGCTTCATTGATTGACATTTGACTACCCAAGTCAATTATCTTAACCCAAAGGCTTAGTCTTTTATTTATTTGATAAATCTCTTACCTTTTATTCAATTGCTCTGTTTTTGGTATTGATTTCTTGTTCTGAATTTGTTATTTATAGGTTGATAACTAGATAAATCTTGAATCACCTTTTAGCACTTAGATTAGGCAAGTTCTTGGATCTTTAGTGAGTTAACACCCTAGGTTTGAGAAATTGAAAGTGATTGCAAAAACCCACTATCAGTTTCTTCTAGAACTCGATCGATCTCGGGTGCAGCACTGATCACCTTGTGAACTTGCGATTGTACTTCTCTCATTTGGTTCTTCGTGAGGTCCAACTGGGCCCTGAGCTCTTCCATTTCACTCTTCCGGTTAACGGGTTGGGACGTTCGGCCGGATCGGCCCGTTTTTTCCCGTTCTTCGGCTTCCATTCGTTGCTTCACCCAGAGTACGTTTTCTTCTTCCTCGGTGAGGTCTATTTCTTCATCGGTCTCGTCCACGTCTTGGTCGGTTTCGTTTGCGTCAGCTCCTTGTTTTTCGTCGTGGGTTACTGTTGATTCCGGCTGGTTTGTCGTTTGCTTTGCGGAGCTTTTTCGCTTCAACGGTGGTGGTACGGTTGTTTTTTCTCTTGGCTCGACTAGAATTTGCTCGTTCTGGTTTTGGCCTCTTGGGGCATCCGCCTGCGGTGTGAATCTGAGACGCCGTGCTTCGATAGTCCGGCGGTACTTCCTGGGGATTCCTCCTAGTGGGATTCCTCCGGTCCGGGACTCCGGGATTGCTGCTAGTTCCTCGTCCACCGTCTTGTCTCACTGGGCTTGTTTTTCGATGAATGCGGCCAGCATGGTTTTGAGCTCGGCTATTGTCGCCGCGTCTCCTCCTGCTCCGGCCGTTCCGGTTGGTTGGGTGTTTCCGTCTCCGGTTGCGTCATTGGCTGACATCGTTTTATTTCTCGTATCCTCTCGCTCTTAAGGTTTAGAATATTTCTAGACCCCACAGACGGCGCCAAACTGTGAGAGTCGAAACTAACACAATCAAAACTTATATAACTGGGGGTTCGAAAATCCTATCTTATAAGAACTTGAGGACCGAAACTGTAAAAAGATGATTTTATTAAGTGGTTTTTGCCAAAGTACAAGAAAACTCGCAAATGCTTAGCGTCTTATATTGCCAAAGCCCTTATACTCGGATTCTGAATGAATCTCAACCTAGTACATGCATATCTATATATACTAGGCAACTTAAGGCGTTAAAAACGCTTCTGGGCGATGTGGGACTCTGCTCCTTTCTCTATCCGCCGACCTTAGTTGGTTTGGGCCCGATCCACGGCCCAAGTCCTTAGCAGCCCGCCATTTTTGTCCCGCCTCGGTCCAATTTGCCTTCGGTTCACCTAGTCTCGGCCTTTTATTGAGATCGGATCCCTCCTTTGGTTTTATTGGTATGTGAATAGTATTTCGAGCTAAGCGGTTTCGGGTCGGATCTTCGGATAAAAATTCAGTCCGCCCATTTCTTGTCTGATCTCAGCCTGCAAGATTTTTTTTTCGAAAACTCAGCCAGCCATTTTCTCAGTCCGCCCGTTTCTTTCTTCAAAACTCAGCCCGCCACTTTCTTATCTAAACTCAGCCCGCCTATTTCTCGTATAAACTCAGTCAGCCCATTTTCTCGTATAACTCAGTCCGCCCGTTTCTCGTTGGAGTCCATCCCGCCAGTTTCTCTCACTAGCTCAGCCCGCCCGTTTCTTTGGGAAGTCCAGACCGCACGTTTCTTGTGAGGACAAACTGGCGGTCTGGCCATTCCTGAGAGAGGATCGGGCGGCCTGGCCGTGCTCGTAGAGAAACGAGCTGGCTGGATTGTGCATGGAGAGAAAAGGGCTGGCTGGATTGTGCATGGGGAGAAACGGGCAGGCTGGATTGTGCATGGAGAGAAAGTGGCTGGCTGGCCGTGCTCGTAGAGAAACGGGCTGGCTGGATTGTGCATGGGGAGAAACGGGCTGGCTGGATTGTGCATGGAGAGAAACTGGCTGGCTGGCCGTGCTCGTAGAGAAAGGGGCTGGCTGGATTGTGCATGGGGAGAAACGGGCTGGCTGGATTGTGCATGGAGAGAAACTGGCTGGCTGGCCATGCTCGTAGAGAAACGGGCTGGCTGGACGTGCTCAAAGAATCCAGCGGCCTGGCCATGAGCAAGGAATTTGGTGGCCTGGACTTGTGCACAAAGAATCCGGCGGCCTGGCCATGAGTAAGGAATCCGACGGCCTGGACTTGTGCACAAAGAATCCGGCGGTCTGGCCATGAGGCAAGGAATCTGGCTAGCTCGTTCATCCTTAGAATGAACTCGCTTACTGGCCTGATACTCGAATCGATCTTCAGCCTGCATGCTCGACTCTTTAGTTCATCAATACTCGAGGAGTGGGTTTTGACCCCAACACTAGATTTACTCAATCATAAGATTCATGGGTTTTATGTATTTAGTCTTTTAATTGTATGGACGTGGCTTATATATGAATTAATAGAAATAGCTGTGCATAGGTTAATGGGGAAAGTAAGTGCATACATGTCGAAATTTTAGTCTTATTTGAAGATGGCTGAAAGAGAATAGATGATATTTCCTTTATGTATAGATATTGATAGATGTGGGAATTAAGCAACAAAAACACTTACATTAATATTAGCTAATGATGAACTTTTAAGCTGGCCTGAGTGTTAAGAGATTTCAAGGTAGAGAAAAAAAGTGGACCAGTTTTACATATTTATTTAAGAAAAGAGTAGACTATCATTTTTCCCCGAAGATGATTAATAATCTATTAGATTCAAAAATGATAAAATTCAATAAAAAAGCTAACATCTTTTTGGTAAATTTTTTATGGTGTCTGTATTCTTAAACTATAAATTTAGCTGATCAAAATTAATTTCTTTTGAACTATCAAAGCATGTGATTATTTTTTGAAATTTAATTTAAGAGAAATGAAAATATTTTTCTAATTTTTAATTTCCTTAATTTTATTTTATTTATTTTTATGATATTTATTTTTGTCTAAAAAATATATTTATAAATTTAAAAGTTTGAGATATAGTTAAATTATATACTTTATTAAATTTTAACATGTGCTGAAGGCGGATATTATTTTTATTTATTTTGTTTTTGTCTATTTAATAGAAAATCAAAATTTCAGATATGTTGATTTTTCAATGAAGATTAATTTACTCGGATCATAATTTTAACCCACGCTGTGGTGTTGTATCATGATTTTTAAAGTAATATTATGATTATTCCATTTTTAATCGGATAGTCATTGTAAAAGTTTAATAATGTAAGCTTTATCTATTTTCGTTAATCCATAATATTTTGTTTTAAATATTCTCATAATTAATTTTTATTATATAAATATAATTAAAGATTTATATGTATCATTTAGCATTGGTTTAACTTTATTTTCAATATGTTTATAATCAAAATGAGGTAAAATCGATTCTTTTAATCATTATACAACATTCAAAGTTTAGTTTCATAATCAAAATATGAAAATATCATAATTAAGTTTTATTTTTTATATAAATATAAGTAAAAAAAACCAATATGTATCATTTACCACAGGTTTAACTTTATTTTCAATATGTTTAATCAAAATGAGTTAAATCGAATCTTTTAATACATCTTACAATATTCATAGTTTGGTTTCATAATCAAAATATAACCTTTTTTTTTGTTTTAACCCGTCTAACAGTGGCCTAAATCTTATGTATGTTTGACAGAATAATCCGAAATAAACATCAATCATTAAAAATATTAATCTCAATTCCTCCACAATATAATCAAATATTATAAATATTGAATAATTAGTAATATTATTTATTTTATTAACTTGTACATAGGTCAGTCTAATTTCTAATATTCTTAATTTTTAACAAAGTAACATTTTTATTTTGAACATTATTTTCACAATATTCAATTTTAGAAAATATGTTGAAAATCGATTGGTACATGTTCACTTAGTTTTTATTTTTTATTTTTGTCGACAACATTTCATTGATTAAAACCAGGCCCAAGAGGCCATTATACAGGATTTGATCTACAAACATCAAATACATCAGAATAAAATAAAAGCCCAGACCAAAACGAATCCAATGTAATGACTCAAATGGTAAAAACTGATGCCACGTGTACATACACGAGTTGATGCCGGAGAATCCACCATCGACTTCGAAAGCTCTAACGAAGAACGCCGCTGGACAGAAGATCAAACCCGAGAAACTCTTTCTGCGAGCAAGCCGGATCAAGATCGATCTTCATCGTCAACCACCCTGAAGAAATCAAACAAATCGCACGAACCCTTTGACCAACTTCGCTTTTCTTCCAAAAAGGAAGATCCGCCCTAAGAACGCAATCACGGCGATAGCGGAGAAGAGACCTTCAAGAAGGAAGAAGATATCAAATCCTGAAACCCGGGATGATAATCGGATCCAACAGAAAGAGAAAGACTAAATTGAAAGAAGTCCGATTCAAAGGAAAACGAACAAAACCAAAAGAAAACCAAAGATCGGAAGCCGAAAACCAGATGAAACCGGAAGGAAACAGACATATTTACAACAAAAAGCAAAAGCCGGACCGTCGGCCAGAAACTACAACAAAACGATGAGAAGAAGAAAGCTCTAGATTTAGAGAGAGAGAATGAACAGTGAAAGGAGAGAGAGGTTTTTGGTTTCACTTAGTTTTTATTTTATTATTTAAAATAGCTTTAAAGAAAAATATTCATTTAAAATATAAAATTTTCGTTTTTGGAACAAATACTATAAATTAAAATTTATTAATCAAATCTTTTTGCATAAGATCTTGCATAAAATCTAGAATCTAATATTTTAAAATATGTTTAGAAGGAAATCTTGATTCAGTTTGATCTAAGAAAATATTATGAGATTTGGTTTTGATTTAATTTTGATTTACATTTTAATTATAATTTCCGAATATCATTTGACTAAAATATTCTTAATGAATATTTGAAAAACTGTTGAAAGACAATGAAATTTTTCGTAAATCACACGTAGATGTAAGGTTTGTTTCATAAATGTATCATGTTTTAATAGAAGGATTGTTTATTTTATAAATTTTCTACGAAAGTAAATAAAAACCATGGTAAGTCTACTTGGACTCAGGGTAAGCCGTATTTCCAGTGAAGTACCAACCCTGGCGGATCCCAGTACCTTCTTGTAAACCAAATCCCATCCTCTTTAGCGATCCATGAACGTAGTTGACCACACCTTTGATAATTTGTTTGATATGCTTTGAGTTCAAAATAAAATTGACGTTTAGACCCTTGTCTAAG
The DNA here is from genome assembly GCA_010577795.1 of Isatis tinctoria. Lineage (NCBI taxonomy): Eukaryota > Viridiplantae > Streptophyta > Magnoliopsida > Brassicales > Brassicaceae > Isatis > Isatis tinctoria. Next base: position 11,736,270 of record CM021246.1, on the reverse strand, counting down.
AATGCAATTCCAAATTGTTTTATCCGGCCACTTTTTATCTTTGAAAGCAATAATATATGGAGTTGCATTGAAGCTTAATTTGTAAGACTTTATATCCCCGGCTCCACGACAATCGATCTCGAGAATATTACCTGGAACAAGTTGATTATGAAAAACTATATGATTTTTTTTTACAAGCTTCATTTAGCCCAAAATGAATAGCACTAAGTAAAACAAAAACAATCAAATTGTTCATGTTTTAGATGTAAGCTATTTTCTGAGTAATAAAGACATCAACATGTAATATTTATAATTTTCAATATGGAAAACAGTTTTTCTTTATTTAGTAAATAATCTATTTATGGCCTACACACAGCCTAACTAAACTTATGTTCGGACTAGAGTTTAGTTTCTAAAAATATGGCCGACCACTAGGATCAAACCAACCTTACAATTTAGAGTTTACCGCAAAACTAAATCAAATCAAAATCAAGGGTGTAAGATCCTACCCAAACTTAAAAATGTAATGAACCATGCATGTCACACTACCACTCTTAAATTGTTTTTGAATAGGGTACATATTAATATCCAAAAAAATAATTAATAAACCAGAAACGCTAAAAAAACACAAGAATTGGAAAATTCTCACATCAAACTGAGCAAATAGTCTAGAATTGTACCAAATTCCAAACAAACAATTAACTGCGAAAAGATTTATCATCATCTCGCAACAGGTATTCAAAGTAGAGCCGTCAAGAAAACTTCACCATATTTCGGATCCACTTTGTTCACCACAGCCCATTTCTTCTTTTTATAACCCAATCCTTAGATCATCTGCGCATAGACATTTTCAAGATCGACATTCTTGCTAAAGAACCGATCAAACCAAAGATACCCACCACCTCTAAGAATCCAGTCTAAATAATAAACAAATAAGAAGTCAATAACCGTAACCGGAGTCCTTTGGTTCACAGCTCGTCCACACCAAACCAAATCCACCACATCGTAAAACACTAGAAGCCACCGTCTCACTGTACGGTAAAATGAAGTTCATCGTTGTGGTCAGGACAATGACATTGCGAGCATTGCAGCGAAAGATCCAGTCCCGGTGCCAATGTTGATCTTGATTCGGAGATCATAATTAATAGGTTTGGCGATATCGAGTAGCTGTAAGATAGGGAAATCGAGCTCTGACTTGTATGAAGAAAGCTACAATTAGATTTATCTAATAAGAGATTGAAACAAAGATCGGTGAACTTCGTCATTAAGCAATTGAACATCTTGCATGAGTAGTAAGACCATAAAGCATTCTATTCCAGCTTCGAATCCAAAGGATTTCACAGCGTCCAGGAGAAGCACTGACAGTGAGCAGGTGACAACCACAGAGGATGAGTTTCTCGACAAGATCGGTGTTGAAAGAGCAGAGAGAGAAAGGAGAGTAGTTCGTGCACTCCTGGAGAGCGCACTCTTTAGGACGTCCATGGAGATATGACCCTGCTGGCTACAATTATAACAGACCTTAGGTGCAGCTGTTGGTGCTATCAGTGCTGATGATGATGTACTCTGACTGATAAATAGCAAAGACTATTCCATGGAGTCTCACGGCCAAGTTCTTGACAGTAGATTTAAGAGACGGTGGTACAAGATAATTAGCCTGGTGAGGAACGTGCTCGAATGTCGACAGGAGAGACACCCAAACTGGGAAGGAGGTCAGATGAGGAAGCCCCCACAAATAACTGAAGAAAAATCAACCTGATCATGGTATGCTCTCAGTACTGCTGAGGGACAGTCGCTTCTATAAAGGCATTCCAGCGAAGCGGAGACAAAGAGTTAAACCTGTTGGAATCAATCACTATGACTTTTGAGGAAAATGATGCCGAAGGGGTCGATTAACCTCATGATGACCCTCTGGTGGTTAAACTAGTCATCAATGACTGCGACGTATCCCGAGTCATGATTGACACGGGAAGATCGGTAGACGTGATATGCTGGGAGCCGCTTCGAAGGATGTGCATTAATCTATCGGATGTCCAATCCAAACCTAGATCATTGACCGAATTCACCGGTGAAGTGACCATGACGGACGAAACAATCTTCTTTCCAGTCCATGCTGGCGGAATCACGAAGATTGTAGATTTCACAATTGCCAACAATCCCACAATCAACAAACGGGAACCCTGTGGATCAACTCGATGTGCGTTAACCCGTCGACATATCATTTGTGCGTGAAGTCCTCAAATTGGAATTAAGACAATCTGGAGAAATCAGAAAGAATAGTGGGTCTGCTTTGGCCGAGAACAAGCTTTCAAACCCGACGGTCTCACCAAAGGACAATCCAAAGCGCAAGAAAGCAGATGCGAGTATTGAGCCACAGGTGAAGTCCCCCAATACCGACAAAGGCGAGAAGTCGGAGAGGATAAAATAAAAAAAAAAGGATACATCCATGAAGATACAACAACAACAACTACCAAAGAAGGCACCTCTCAAACGACCAAAGGCGTAGCAGATGGTGCCGTTTTCAAACACTAGTCAAGGGCTGTCTCAAAAAAAAAAGGAAACGAAAATATGGATGGCTTAATCCCTCTCTGAAATACGTAGACAGCTCACCTTAAAAGCGAGTTCAGCTACCCCCCCCCCCCCCTCTTTCCTGTAAAAGGGAAGCAGGGGGGGGAGTGGGTCTGTATATCTATATCTATACTCCGGCACAACTCTCTCGAGTTTATAACAGAAGAAAAGAACGTAACTCTCTTGAGTTTCGAAACTTGCGTGTTGCTGGCCATAAAAAGACAGCTGCAGTCAAAGCAAGGACTTTAACAATGGTTCGTTTGACATCCAGACACAAATAAAAGTAGCGCACTATAAAATTTATGGACTAATATCCGAAGGGCGCAACCTGATCGCTAATGCGGGAAGTGTCTGAAAAATATTCTATTTGGCTTATCTTCAAGAGCATTTCGTAGATTAGAAATATTGTGGAGTGTAAACCGCGAAATAAGCTCGTTAACCAAGTAAATGTCATCCAAGGAACACTGATACAATTACATCTTCCAAACACAGTACCAAATTGGCTCTGGTACGAGATTATAAATGTGTGTTAACAAAGAAAGGAGTTCATAGGTCGAAGGCACTGAAAACTCTGAGACACCAAGGAAAATGCAAACAAACTTAGAGAGTATCTTCGACGATACGCTGGTTCAAAGATCGGACTGCCCAGCAAAGCATCCCATTCAAAAAACTTGGGACTTAAGTCCAACATCTAATCAATCAGAAAGCCCAAGACAAACAAGAATAAAATGATGATCCAGAAGAGATCCGAGTTTGTATTACAAAAGGATTCAAAGATCCTAAGCAGTCAACATACAACAAGCTCTAAACAACTCAAACCAAAGAACATAAGTAAAAATTACAAGCGCTTTCCTAGTCGGAGTCAGCACCAAAACACTCATCCAGGGTGCCGTTGTTGGTACCACCAAAATATACCACTCCATGGTCTGCAGCCTCATCCCCAATCTGGTCCTCGCCGAGAGCACACTCCGACACAAACGTAGAAACGCTAATTCCCCGTTAAAACAATCCATCAATTGCTATAAGCAGCCCACTTCTCCTTTATGCTCTTCTGCCCATCCTTTCACTTTCGCCTTCTCCGCGACGATGGTAAAACCTCTCTCGAGGTTAGCGATCAAATCCAGATTCCCAACAAATTCGGCGAGGTGCATGTCATTTTCATTGGCCTCAGCTAACTTGGTGAGCGAATCCTTCGCCTTAGCCACGTGAAGGCGATACTTCTCCGCCAATTCCCACATTTTGATTATTGCAGGTCTTCAAGATGCGCTGCTTGCAAAGGGTTATTTCCCTTTCAAGTTTCTCCTTGATGGCCGATATCTTCTAGAGGGCCTTCTCTCTGCTCCCTTTGTATCAGCAAACCAACATGTTAACTAATCGATTACGATAAATAGGATCAGATTTTGTAGTTTTTTTTTCAGCAGTACCACGACGTGACATGAGCGTGAAAGGGGTTCAAGAATCTGTTTTCTTTTTATAAGGGCTCAAATCTTTTATTTTTGACTTTTTGACCCCATATTCTAGGGTGGATCTCGAAAGATATGAAAGATCCTTTTTCCCCGCCTTCTCATATTAGGCCCTTTAAGTGTCAGCCACAGATGAAGCCTCATCGACTCGAAGCGATCCCCGCAGACTACCTTTTAGATAAACCAATATGAATATCATCCGAGATATACTGTTCAGATATTGAGCCGAGGATATACCTGACATTTTGTTATATAACGCGCTTTTAGTTATCCGTTGTTGGATGTGATGGAACCATTTGTTTGCTTTGTACATAAGCAAATGTTATATCCGCTAGAGATGTTGAGAAGAGTTGCGTGCAAAGAGTATGTGTTAAGGATAGTTGTCAAGGAGTGTTGATTTTGATCATAGCTTGGTTAGAAATGATCTCCATTGTTTTGCCTTCGACCGAAATGAGTTCCTTCATTTTCGGCGAAGTCTTTCATTGGTCTTCAGCCGAAACGAGTAGTCTCAGTTTCGGTGAAGTCTTGGTATGATCTTCGGGCGAAACGAGTATTCTCAGTTTCGGCGAAGTCATGAATTGGTCTTTAGCCGAAACGAGTAGTTTCAATTTTGACGAAGTCTTGGAACGATCTTCGGCCGAAACGAATATTCTCAGTTTCAGCGAAGTCATGAATTGGTCTTTGGCCGAAACGAGTAGTCTCAGTTTCGGCGAAGTCTCGGATTTATTTTTGGCCGAAATGAGTAGTCTCGGTTTCAGCGAAGTCTTTGTTTTTGAAGTATGGATATGCACATGACATGTGGATGTGCGTACACCCACTTCCCCATCTTTTTTAGAAAAGATGGAAAAAGTAGCTGGACTCGTCATGAGACGAGTTGCCTACGCACCCCATGCTTGGGGATTAAGCCAGCCATAGTTCGATTTGTTTTGAAACTAGAAGTAGTATCGCTTTAGGTGCATTGCGTTCCATCTTCTCGGGATCGGAACATCCGTCATTGTTGCCAATTCGTGTGCTCCTGGTCGGAAAACTCTTGTGATCTTGTACGGACCCTCCCAGTTGGCTCCTAGTTTTTCAGCATGCCGAAAGGCTGTGTTTTGGAAAACTTTGTTAAGGACGAGGTCGCCTTCTTTGAATCCTTGATTTCAGACCTTCAAGTTGTAATATTTTGCTGACGCTTGTTGGTAGTTTTGGATGTGTACGAGTGCTCGGTCGTGTCGTTCGCTGATCAGATCCAACTCGTCAAGGAGCATTAAGTGATTCAGGCCTTATTGTTCTGGAAGGAGTCTACGACGTACTCCAGGGAATTCGACCTCTGGCGGGATTACGCATTCCACTCAGTAAACAAGAGCGAATGGTGTTTCGCCTCTGGGTTTTTGCGGCGTCGTGCGGTGAGACCACAAGACTCCTTCTAGTTCGTCCGCCCATCTCCCTTTCTTCTTGTTGAGTCTTCTCTTTAGTTCGTCCATGATCGTTTTGTTGGCCGCTTCAGCTTGGCCATTTCCTTGCGGATATCTTGGCATCAATTTGCTTAGTCGGATTTTCCACTTTTCGAAGAATCCTTCAAATCGAGTCGATATGAATTGAGACCCGTTGTCAGTAACTACTTTATATGGAACGTCGTGACGACATATAATGTTCATCCACACGAAATGTTCTACTTGTGCATCTTTGATACTTGCGTAGAATTCCGCTTCGATCCATTTGGAGAAATAATCCGTCAGGACGAGCAAGAATCTTTTTTGCTTGGATCTGTGTATGGGACCGATCATATCCATTGACCATCGCATGAACAGATACGGTGCGGAGATTGACGAGAGAAATTCTGCGGGTTGGTGTATCGTTGGTGCATGTCTTTGGCATTTCTCGAATTTTCTGGAGAATTTCTCGCATTCTTTCACCATCGTTGGCCAGAAATAGCCATGGCGTTTTATTTTGATTGCTAAAGCTCTTCCTCCAGAATGGTTTCCGCACGAACTGTTGTGTATTTCGTGCATGATTTTCCGGGCCTTTTGGCCTTCCACACATATGATTAGAGGTCCGGAGAATCTCCATTTGATGATGTTTCCGTCGAGGAGAACAAAATGTGCCACCTGGATTTTTTGTTTCCGAGAAGCCCATTTGTCAGAGGGAAGTTCTCCGTCCGCGATTTAGGCACAGATGGCTCCCATCCATTCTCAGTGGCACCCGTACTCGTCTTCTCCTGGTTGCGGATCGATTTGCATATCAGTTGGTTTCTTCTTCTTATTCTTCGTCTTCCTGATCCCCTTTGGGTGGATGGATCAGGCTAATTACACTCGGCGGTCCGATGCTCGGGTGCCCGATGAATTCCACCAGTATAATCCTGGTTTCTTCCGGAGTGGATGTAAATGCGAGGGCTGCTAGGGTATCCGCGGGTGCGTTCTCGGCCCGAGGTATGTGAGTGAGTTCGATCTCTTTGAATTGTTTCGCCAGGTTCTGAAAAACTTTGAGGTATGCCTCCATCCTATCGTCCCTGGTTTTATACACTCCGCTGAAATGGTTTGCGACCAATTGCAAATCACAGAAAGCATGGACATTTTTTATTTTGATTCCGATTGTGAGTCTTAGCCCCAGGATCAGGGCTTCATACTCTGCCTCATTGTTCGAGGATGGGATGGCAAGTTAGAAGGATTGCTCCAGGATTCCTCCTTTTGGCGAGGTTAATCGGATCCCGACTCCTGGCCCTTGTTTTGACGAGGATCCATCTACATGTAGCATCCAAGTTGAGCTTTCGGTCGGGTTTTTTCTGCGGCGGCCGGGAGTTCAACCAGAAAGTCGGCTAGAACCTGTGATTAGGTGCAAGTCTTGGCTCTGTATTCAATACCGTATTCACTGAGCTCTAACGCCCACTTAGCCAATCGTCCGGAGAGACTAGGGCTGTATAGGATTGTCCGAAGTAGAAATGCTGTAAGGACTACGATAGAGTGCGAATTGAAATACGACCCTACTTCCTAGCTGACATTACCACTGCCAACGCGAGCTTTTCCATCTGCGGATACCTTGTTTCCGCATCCGTCAAGGTCTGGCTTACGTAGAACACCGGCTTCTGTCCTCCGCATTCTTCTCGTATGAGTACTCCACTTACTGTTGTTGCTGAGACCGTTGTATACAAGTATAAGGCTCTCTTTGAACGGGCTTGGCGAGAACTGAGGGACTCACCAAGTAAGTCTTCAGTTTCTGGAAAGCTTCTTCACACTTCTCAGTCCACTCGAACTTTTTATTCCCGTGCAAGGTGTCGTAGACGGGGAGACGCTTGTCTGTTGATCGGGAGATAAAACGGTTCAGTGCTGCTACTCGCCCTGTCAGGCGCTGGACTTCTCGCCTGGTATTTAGTGACACCATTTCCATCAGAGCGTCGATTCGCTTGGGATTGGCTTCGATTCCTCGATGGACTACCAAGTAACCTAGGAATTCACCTGAGGCTACGACAAATCTGCATTTTGCTGGACTAAGTTTCATGTTGTGTTTGTTCAGACAATCAAAACAGTCCTGCAGGTGCTTGACGTGATCTTGTTCGTCAATGTAGACTACCATGGTCTTTTCCAGCTGCTGCGCAAACATCTTGTTCACGAGCCGCTGGTAAGTCGCTCAGGCATTCTTCAGAGCGAAAGGCATTACCTTATAGCAACACGTTCTGAAATCTGTTATGAATGTCGTCTTTTCGCGATCGTCCGGATTCATCATGATCTGATTGTAACCGGAGAAAGCGTCCATGAGTGTGAGCAGTCTGTTACCAGCTGTCGCTTCCACTAATCTGTCGATATGAGGAAGCGGAAAGCTGTCTTTCGGGCAATCCTTGTTCAGGTCTGTAAAGTCTACGCAGACTCACCATTTTCCGTTCTTCTTTTTCACGACCGCTGGGTTTACGAGCCATTTGGATATATGACTTGGTGATTGATCCGACCTTGAGCAGGCGGTCTACCTCATCGTTTATGGCTTTAGCTCGCTCTGGCCCCAGCTTACTCCTCTTCTGCTTTATGGGTTTGAACGTTGGGTCCATGTTCAACTCGTGGCAAGTGTTGTTGATCTCGATGCCAGGCATGTCCTCCGCGGCCCAGGCGAATGTGTTGGCGTTCTCCTTGAGACATGCGATGAGTTCAGCCTTTATCGGGTCTTCGAGTTTAGCACCGATTTCCACGCACCTTTATGGGTTCGTTTCGTCAATGCAAACTGAGACGACTGGTTCGCATCGGGACTGCTTCTCCTTCTTCGATTTTTTGTCTATTTTCAGTTGATGGAGTAACTTAGTTAGCTCCTTCTACGATTATCGATGCTGCTTTGTCTTTGTGCATTTTGTCTTTGTCGCTGGTTTCCAGAGCTTGTGTTCCGTCAGGAGGCAAGCTCGTGATTCTCCCTGTCTCCCCCAAATGGTTTTTAGATCCCATCTGGGGTTGGAAACTTTAGGCATTGGTGATAGGTGGATGGGACCGCCTTCATCACGTTCAGCCATGGTGTTCCCATGATCGCGTTGTAGATTATCGGGTGATTAGCTACCGAGAATCGTACGCTTCTCGCGCCTCCGTCCATCTGAACGGAAAGGTTAATTGTTCCTAAGGTCATTGATATGTTTCCGGAGAAACCAGTCAATGGGTTTGGGATTTCCAACAATCTATGCATATCCCTATTTTTTAGAGGGTTTCTTTGTATATGACGTTCACCGTGCTCCCGGTATCGATCAGTATTCGCGAAACGTCGTGATTTTCTATGATTAGCTCTATCACGAGAGGATCATCGTGGGGGCGATCGATCCCTGCTGCATTCGCTTCTTCGAAGGTGATTGCGACGCCCTTCCCTTCTTTTGCCTCGTGCATATCGGTTCTCGTCTTAGCTTTTATTTGGCATGTTTTTATTGATGCTACAATCGATATAGCACGATGTAATCATGTAAGGGATACAATATCGTTTTAATTGAATAAAAATAAAAAATAGAATAATATAAAGTTTTGAATCGGCCATAAAATTAAATTATAAAATGAACAATTAATATATCTCGTTTGTTTGTTTCTCACTGATTTCAACACTACTGTTTTGAGTCTTGGCATTGATGAAAATCGTAGAGGGAGTACAATGAAAAGCCTAATCCTCAGCAAGGTACAGCTCCAGGACTAGCTTTCTTCCATATTCCATTACCAGGGTTTTCGAGTTTCGATTCAAATAACGCCTTAAAAGGTGTGAGACAAGAAAATCCAAGCCCGCCTTCCACAAACGCGGGCTTTTTCACGTTATTGGTAGCTAGAGGAAATGTGAAGTCTGTGTTTGTGGGTCACGATCATGTCAACGACTTTCGCGGTAAACTCAAAGGTTTAAATCTGTGCTATGGTGGTGGGTTTGGATACCATGCTTATGGTAAATTTGAGTGGGAGAGGAAAGCGAGTTGTGCTTTCTAGATTGAAGAAGATCAACTGGGGAGATGTGAAAGCGATTGAGACATGGAAGAGGCTTGATAATCAGCAGAATTCTGTTATTGATTTTCAGCTTCTTTGGGACAGCTGGCAATCATGTTCTGATCTCTGAGTTAGGCCGAGTGGGCCGTTCGTATGAAATAAGTGGGTTAATATGCCCCAGTTTATGTTTATGGCTCTACTTTTTAAGCTTATCTTGTCATGAAGAACACTTTATCCAGAAATATTGAATAAGTTCTTCTATTCTCCTTAACTTTTTCTTCTTAAGATATCTCCAATCAAGGAACATATCACAACTCCCAAACAGATCAGTTGTTCCTCGTTGACTATATGTGTGGTTATATATGTTTCATTGTAGAACGCAAAACCAAATAATCCATATTTATAAACTGTTCGGTTTCAGATTACTGATTAGTTTAATGTAATTTTGGTTTGATTGGGTTTTAGTTAGACATATAGCTCAAGTTACCATTGATCATATCACTTTGACATTTCATTAAGTTGAACAAGGTAATATAACGTCACCGTTAGCTTGGCGCCAACAAATACGTGGTTTGTTTTGTTATCTTGTATAGATTTATGTATTTTATGGTTTTGTTTTGTTAACTAAAATGTATAATCAGTGTACAAGTGGCCCGTATAGCTGGTAGAGCGTCAGACTGAAGGTCCGTGGTTCAATCCAGGGGCAGTTTTTTAATCTTACATCGTTTCTAGTTTACAAGAGACTCCACTTCTATTCTATATATACAGATTTGTGGGATGATTAGTTGGGCTGGAGAAGGTATCTACAACTTCAATTTTCATCTACAGCCTTTAATTTAATCAATCATATTTCATATTGGTTGTTAAAGCTACAGTCCAATTAGAAAAATTGACGGTAAAAACCTTAAATACTAAAGCATTATTTTCGACTCTGTAGAAAAAGAGAAATGGTCTCATATAACACATTTTAGAGTTTTGTTTCCCAGACTAGCACAAGGGAATCAAAATTCCTAATATAACATTCATTAATATGTTAATGACGATTATACCCAAAACAGAATATTAAAAAAACCGTTCAAAACATGTCGACGGAAGACGATGATGGCACGACTCCGACAGAAGACTAGGGCAATTGGAGACGGAAGACGAGGAGGGAGCTTATAGCCAGCGGCGTCACCTGCGGCGTCACCGGCGGCATATCTAAAACCGCCGTGGCTCCATTCGAGCGAATTAAGATTTTTTTCCAGGTATGAATGATTCTATAGAACTTTGTACTGTTTCTTCTCGAATTGACTAGTCCCCTGGCTCAATTGGGTTTACCTGAGTCATGAACCCGGACTGAATCATCAAGTTCTCGCTTAGCTAGTTTCTTTGATTCGAAATCTGAGAGCTTTTAGTATTTTATTGACAATTGAAATCTGTTTAGAGAGAGACATTAAGTTCTTCTTAGACAGACTTTGGGTTATACAAAGCTAATTGGTGTAATTGATCTTCTCCAGAGCACAAACTTTTTGTTGGTATGCTTCCAAATAATGTCTCTGAAGCTGAAGTTCTATCGTTATTCTCCTAGTACGGGACCATAAAGGACCTACAGATTTTAGAGGTGCTCAACAAACAAGCAAAGGTTTTAAACCCATTCTCTGTGTCCTGTCTTCTTCTTCTTCTTTTTCCACTGTTGTGATCTTTGCTTTCCGTTTCGTTTAACCAAGTTCTGATCATCTTTTTGTGTGTGTGTGTTTTTTTTTTTGCTAGGCTGTGCTTTTCTTAAGTATGAGACAAAAGAACAAGCTGTTTCTGCCATGGAAGCCATCAACGAAAAACATAAAATGGAGGTGATTGCTTTTGCTAGTTATCAACACCCTTACCTTTTCTCCTGTGTCGTGTGACAATTTCATGGTTTGTTGTTTGCTTTCTTCTCAGGGTTCAACTGTTCCATTAGTTGTGGGCAGACACACAGAAAGATTTCAAAAGGCTCAGTCTAACATCGCTCGATTAGCTAATGCTGATCCAACAAATCCTATCATTGTTCGGAGCATTACCCATCAGTTATGCTCCGCCATACATTTGCTTCATTCGACTCGTAGCTTATAAAATCCTCTTTTTTTTATATATATTTCCACAGCAGGCTCCTGGAACTTAGCCTTCACTGATGTGATTGGTGGGTTTTCGAAGAAAGGAGATTTTCAAGAAGCGTTTCTTCTGTGGTTCTACATGGCTGATCTTAGGGTGAAACCTGATGTTGTAACATTCAGTGCGTTACTACATGGGTATTGCAGAGCGCAGAGAATGAGTGAAGCTATCGTTTTGTTTAATAAGTTGCTTGATGCCGGGCTAAAGCCAGATGTTGTTTTGTATAATACACTCATCCATGGATATTGCAGTGCAGGGGATATTGAGGAAGCATGTGAGTTGATTGGTATGATGGTTCAGAGGGGTATGCTTCCAAATGAGAGTACCTATGTAGCACTTGTTGTGGGGCTTGAGGGAAAGAGGTTCGTGAACTCAGAAGAGCATGCATCCATGTTACTTGAGGAAATTCTTGTCGCAAATAGTGCTAAGTAACATTGTTTTTTGGGTGTCATGTGTTTATCATAGTTGCTCTCTCATGTGCCTTGTCTTTGTATAATACACAAGTCTCATGGCAAAAGTTTCAAACGTTTGCTTTTGTTTCACATTTTAAAGCCACATACAGTATTTTTTCATTGATATATCATATAGCAAAAAAAGAAAGTTAATAAACAAAACCAACAAACAAAAATGCAGAGATAAAAAACCAAAGAGTCATTAGAATGTTAGTTTTAGAATTTAAGAAGTTTTCTTGAATTTTCAGGAAAGATTCATACAAATCTAGGAAGACCATCCAAAATTGTATGTTAATTACTAGTTGATCAGAAACAAATTTATGAAGTTTTTCTAAACTTTTAGGAAGGCTTTCCTGATTTTTTTTTTTAAAAAGATTTATTGTTTTAAAAAAGCATTCTTAAATATTAAGAAATACATTATAAACTTTTAGCAAAATCTTTCAAAAATTTGTATGAGTTTTTTTTTAAATCTATAAATGGTAGTTTTGGAATCTATGAAGCTTTCTTAAATTTTTTGGAAAGATTCATACAAATTTAGGAACACCATCCAAATTTGTACGTTAAGTAGTAATTACTAGTTGATCAGAAACAAATTTAGGAAACTTTTCTAAACTTTTAGGAAGTCTTTCCTGAAATTTTAAAAAAAAAATTTATAAAAATTTATGAACCTTTCTTGAATTTTAGAAAGATTCGTACAAATTATATTATTTTTAGAAAAATCTAGAAATGTTATAGTTTTGGAATTTATGAACATTTCTTGAATTTTTAGAAAGATTCATACAAATTTAGGAATCTTTTCTAAATTTTTAGGAATAGCTTTCCTGAAAATTTAAAAAGCTTTTCTATTGTTTTATAAAAACATTCTTACAGATTGATAACGACATTATAAACTTTTAAAAAGATTTTCTAAAATGTGTATGAGTATTTGTAGATATCTAGAAATGTTAAGTTTTGAATTTATGAAGCTTTCTTGAATGTTTAGGAAAGATTCACACAAATTTAGGAAGACCTTCCAAATTTATAAAGACCCACAAATTTGTATTTGAGGAACTGGTAATTAACATACAATTTATGATGTTCTTCTTAAATTTGTAAAACACTTCCTAAAATTTCAAGAAAACTTTATAAACTTCAAACTAACATTAAAAAATATTTTCGAAGTATTTAGGGAAAGATTTTTAGAAATTTTGGAAGGATTTGTACTAATTCAGGAAGCCGAACCCTAAAATTTCACAAAAGTTGATTTACCTCTCCTAAGAACATCGAATCCATAAAAAATGGTTGATAAACCGTTCTAAAACATGTAAAACAAAATTATACATAGTTCAGCCCTTTTTCGAGTTCAAAATATTTGAAGACATCATTTCAAAGTATTTAGGGAAATATTTTTAGAAATTTGGGAAGGATTTGTACTAATTCGGGAAGTCAATCCCTAACATTTCAAAAATGTTGATTTACCTCTTCGAAGAAAATGAAATTCATCTAAAATGGTTGATAAGCCGTTCTAAAACATGTAAAACACAATTACATTTGAATTCTACTCTTAACTAAATCCCAAAAGCTTACACTCTTATGGTAATATGCTATATAGATTTCAAAAAAACTCCCCCACCCTCCCTTAGCAACGTGGTATTGCAAGGTTGATCGGCTTATGGAAAACCAGCTTGTTCGCAGAGATCTATCATATCCAGCGTCTGCAACAAAAACATCATATAGGTAACACATAATCAGATCACAGATCAATCTCCATCTCCATCTACATATTAGTGATACTCTACAGGGAAAGGTTTTCTACTTATATCAGAACTCTAGATCCGTGGATATGGGTACGCACCTCGGGAATGGAGAGCTCAAGGCGGAATTTTGGACCATCGTAGTGGTGAAGAACAGGCCTGAAGGAATCCTCTTCCAAGGCTTTGAAGCTCTGAAATTACAAATTCAGGAAGACCATCCTAAATTATATGTTCTATTTAGATATTCAGGAAGACCTTCCTAAATTAAATTCAAGAATACATTCTTAAAGATTGAGATAAACATTCTAAACTTTACCATGTAATTCAAGATAACTCTTGAAGCTTTTTTGATCATTTTGATAGTCTGAGTTAATATCAATTAATTTGCTTGTTACAAATCTCATCTGTGTTGTGGATTGCATTATTATTATTTGTTTTTCTAGGTGAATGAGGCTTTATTTTAATTTATGTTTTAGGAAGCTTTTCATATGTTTTAGAATAGCTTTCCTGAATTTATATTTATTCATTCAAAATAGAGTATATATTCACTTTTTACTTTGGAGTTAGTCTTGGTTTAGTAAAGATTCATACAAATTTAGAAATATCATCCTAAATTGAATGTTAATTACTAGTTGATCACCAAATTTGTTCTTGTGATTTAAATATCTAGAAATGTTATAGTTTTGTAATTAATGAAGTTTTCTTAATTTTTTAGGAAATATTCAAACAAACTTAAGAATATCATCATAAATTGTATGTTAATTACTAGTTAATCAAGCTTTTCTAAAATTTTAGGAAATGCTTTCGTGAATTTTTTAAGAAATTATATTGTTTTAAAAATATATTATTAAGATCTTACTAAAATGTGTATGAGTATTTTTAGATATCTAACAATGTCATAGTTTTAGAATTTATGAAGCTTTCTTGAATTTTTAGAAAGATTTTTACAAATTTATGAAGTTTTTCTACACTTTTTAGAAAAGGCTTTCTTGAATTTTTTTCCGTGATTTTTAAAGAAATTATATTTTTAAGAAATACATTATTAAAGATTGAGAAAAAATTATAAAATTTTAGGAAGATCTTACTAAAATGTGTATGAGTATTTTTAGATATCTAATAATGTCATAGTTTTAAAATTTATGAAGCTGTCTGGAATTTTTAGAAAGATTTTTACAAATTAAGGAAGTTTTTCTACACTTTTAGGAAAACCTTTCCTAATTTTTTTTAAAAAAATTATATAGTTTTTAAAAGACATTCTAAAAGATTGAGAAAGACACTATAAACTATTTTAAAGATCTTACTAAAATGTGTATGTGTATTTTTAGATATCTAGAAATGTTAACTTTTATAATTTATGAAGCTGTTTTGAACTTTTAGGAAAGATTCACACTAATTTAGGAAAACCATCCCAAATTGTATGTTAATTACTAGTTGATCAAAAAAAATTTAGGAAGCTTTTCTAAATTCTTAGGAAATGCTTCCTCCCTGAATTTTTTAAAGAAATTATATTGTTTAAAAAGACATTCTTAGAGATTGAGAAATACATTATAAGCTTTTAGGAAAATCTTACTAAAATGTGTATGAATGTCTTTAGATATCTAGACATTATAAGCTTTTAGGAAGATCTTACTGAAATCTTATAGACCTTACTG
The DNA here is from genome assembly GCA_010577795.1 of Isatis tinctoria. NCBI lineage: Eukaryota > Viridiplantae > Streptophyta > Magnoliopsida > Brassicales > Brassicaceae > Isatis > Isatis tinctoria. The sequence continues at coordinate 11,720,894 of CM021246.1, read as the reverse complement.
AAAATATTACAAAAAATATTCAATTTTGATTGTTGATCTCATTTGTTAGTTTTTTAGGAAAGTTTTAGGAAACATTTGTTTGTATTTAGGAATGCTTCACTGAAATTCATTAAAAAATCATTGTCACAGAAAATAAAAATCAGTGAACAAAGGAATCATCTTCTAAAGATGTCTTTTATACAATTTAAGAAAGCTCTCCTAAATTTGCATAAAGACGTCCTAAATTTATTTGTTATATAAATGATTAAAAATTCATATTTATAAGATTTTGGAAAGCTTTCCTAAATGTGTAAAATTAATTCCTAAATATTGTAAAAAATCTTTCATACAAAGTTGAGTGGTATTAAAGTACCCACAGTATCATTAAACAAAACATTAGGAAAATTGGAAAATTTTTAAAAAAGTTTATGAAGCTTTCCTAATTTTTCATCTTATCAACTAGTAATTTAGATAGAAATTACAAATTAGGATGGCTTTCCTAAAATTGTATTAATCTTTTCTAAATTTTGAAAAAGCTTCATAAATTGGATACATTTCTACATATTCAGAAAATAATTATACAAATATTAGTAATATTTTAGCTGGGAGAAGATTCTCATATATCCTAATGGTGATGTCTTGTGAATTCGTGAGAATATTGCCCATTCCTGCTAAACACAATGTTTTTCACCGCTGACCCACCAGAGACAGGAACCAAAGCAAGAGCTCAAACTCTTTTATAGTCCACTATAAGTATTTCTCCTTTGGCATTTCCAATATAGACGAGATCCCCTCTCTTGTTAAAGCATGCTGCAGCCAAAGAGAAAGGAGGACCAGATTCTGCACATTTACTGCATTGCGGAGGAGCAAACACATCAGGCATCTCAGGCACAGACACTAGAAGCAGAGTCGTACAACCAATGTCAAAGTCAACAATCATCATAGCAGACAAGAGCGGCACGCCAGGCAAAGAGAAGGCGAACTTAAGCCAGGGTTTAGGCGAGCGTTCAACAGAGTCTGCTGAAGTGTTTTCCGAGCAATCTTCTCTATGGTCGAGACATTCCAAAGAGTTAACGACTTGTCTACAACTAACACGAGTAAGTGGTGCCCATACTTTGATTAGGAGACACATGTAGTGGCAGCAGTACAATCATCATCACGAATCACTTTTGCAATTCCCCTAGTTTCAAAATCCCAGATCACACAGCCCCCATCCGCACATCCAGCTAACAAAACCAACAATGCAAGCAAGATACATTAATCCGAAACTAACCAAAGTTCATAAATACAGCAGGCTAAAAGGAGAATGCAGTTGGGAGCAACTTACCTGCGAGAAGAGAACCACGGTGATTAAAAGCCACACATTTTATGACCCCATGCTCCATATATTCTTCAATCACCTCTGGAAAATCTCCTAGCAATGGATCTAAAATACACCCAGAAAATGAATAAAAAAAATTACAAGTGTTGAATAATACTGAGAAAGGAAGCAGAGCTCATCTATGATCGGAGCATTCATATTCACTTGCTGAACCTGAGCTTCCAGCTCCTTTCAAATCCACTTCAACTTGGACCCCTGAAACCCAATTATATAGTTCGTTTAAGACATATATATATGATGCTCTCAACCCAATTAACTGTTCTCGTAGAAGCAAAAGAAAAAAGAAAAAAAAAGAAAAAAAAAACGAGGATGAAGGCACTTCCTCCATCTCCATCATCGTCTCTCCACCTTCAAGCCAACAAAACAAATTTCACAATTGTTGAATTCAAATAAAGAGCACATGATTAGGTTCATCACTACTGAGACTCACAAGTACTCAGATTTGTGGGTGGGCACGGAGCTTCGACCCATACCACGGTTGTCGAAAGCGCAGACCTCGATGCCTTGGCCGATTCCCGAATCATCAGAAACGATGGCTTCGTCGTCGCCGTTGGGTCTATCAGTTCACGTCAATCCCTTGAGTTGAGGTCCCCACGATTCATGAGTTCCGGCTAAACCTGAACAAAAGGAGAAACATTTGAGTATTTGATCGAAAACCCAATTGTAATCTCTGATCGAAATCTCGGTCTGCAATTCGGAAACCAGAGCCAGAGATTGAGAGAGATCCGTGGCTGAGGAAGTGCCTCCGGGATCGGTAAAACCGGAGAGGCTTTAGCAGACGATGACACAGACTAATTGCTGCGGAGGCTGGTAGATTTCCGGCAAAGGCGGACGACTGCGACAGGATTTTTTTTAGAGAAGAGCTTCTGGCTTTTTTAGCGTGTTTTAATTGAAGGGTAGCATAGTCATTTCAGTGTTTAATGAATGTTATGTTTGGGAGTTTTCACCGCCTGTGCTAATCTGGGAAGAAGAACTTGAAACTGTGTCATCTATGAGAATTTCCCCTAGAAAAATAGATATTAGCTTTAAGAATATCTTTCCTTTTTATTATTTTCTCATTTATTATTTATCCATACAGAAGATACATACAATAATATATATCTATAGACTAAATTCTATAACAAATAATGTACAACTACGGTTCAAACAATCATCCACAAATTTCTCCTCAAAATTTAATTTACAAGTTTTTCTTCTTCTCGTCTTGTTTACTCGAGAGAAAGTTAAGAATGCACGGGGAAAAGATGTTGGGAACTACAACTCCATGCATACGAAAGAAAAACTGATCCTAGTTGGTGATCTTCCCTTCACGACAAGACCAACAATTTGGCGAAAAATATCTGGGCAAAGTTGCGATAAATGAAAACCCATCTTAGCAAAATATCTAATAAGAAGATTCAGGATAAGAAAATGAAGGCTACAATCATGAAAAAAGTTACTCAGACATAGAGGCATATCCATCCTTTGTTTGTTTGTTTGTGATTTTCCTTGGAAAAAGGAATGATGATTCAGACGATTTTATCCACCTCAGGAAGATTACACGAGAAACAAAGATCGAAGATCAATTGTTTTGAAAACGCGGTTTTCTGCCAGAGTTTCTCTAAAAGCATCCCAACAGATTACTGTAAATCGATCAAAGCGCTAAAGTAAAAACCCAATAAAAAAAGAATTGATGAAAATTGAGGTGAAAAGATAAAGTGGAAAGTCAATTGCTTTTGCTATAATCATGATTTTTCTAAATAGTAGTTACTCAAAGTTTAGTCGATTTAAGAAAATAGCCAACTTAAATAATAATGGGACTCATTGTTGGGGAATAAATCTAGGCCCCATTAACAGAGTGAAAAGCAGTGCTGAAGGGGAGAAGTACGAAGCAAAGTCCAACTGCAGACTCAGACTAAACGGAGTAGATGGACGGACACGGTCAAACCAGCTGCCAACATTGAAGTGAGACGGTGACTTAAGAGTTATAATGCACTTTGTCTCGTATTGACTGAATTTACCCAAAGTAAAAGCCAATAAATAGTAAATAAAACATAGTAAATGGAGATTTTAGACATGATTCTGAACTGTAAAAGCAGGAGGAAGGATAAAAAACGAAGATATAACATTTTCTACTAATACAATGATCACATTTATATCTTCTGTAAGGATTGTGAAATTATCAATATTAAAAACTATTTGTTCCCATTTTTTCTTGTTTTTCCACTTTACTCTCGTCGTTTCACTTTTAAATACTTATATAAACGCCATTCACTTTTTCCTATGTCCCGAGATAATCTCAGTTCGAAAACCATTTATATTTACAGAATTTGATAATTGTAGTTTTGATATAACATCGATAGACTTATGTCCTTTCGAACATAAATTATTCTTGTTTTTTTTTCTATTTTCTATACTACTGGTTTTTTCTGGTGAATCCTATACTATTTTTATCAGGAGTAATTTTGGTACTGATAATAAAAAGTTGCATTGAAATATTTTTTTAAAAGTTTATTTTGAAACCAAATTTTTTTTCAAATGATATTTAAATTGAAACGGAGAAAATATTGATTTAATGGTTCCACCAAATTGTATATAACGACATCTAATTGTGCTATCTAAATTTTCTTCTAAATAGTTTTCTCTCTAGTATGATTAAGTATACACATGAAACGTGATAACAAATCTCTCTTTTTGTTTCAAATATAAGTTGATTTGGAAATTCATAAAAGATTTACAAATGTCTTTGGATTTATGTCTATGTATTTTTAACATAAAAATCCTTCTAAATCCATGAAAATCCACTATAAAATCAAATCCGTGAATCGATCTTCATGAATGATTTCTAAATACGCTGTTATTCTGACCTAAAACAACGCTTTGGATCTCTCACACCCCTTCAAAGTAACTGGTGCATGCCCTATTGCATTATACACTCTGTAGCCTCTTCAAGTACCTGTCACAAGTTACAAAAAGTGCTTACAAATCAGAATAAGACAATGAGAATATGAGATAAAATGATATAGCTTATTTGCATACATTCCTAACCTTTTTGTATTATATAACCAAGACTGTTTGTTAAGAAATAGCAACTCAACTCAGAGCACAATGAAGCAAATGTTGTTGTATAAACCAAATTTCTATACGGATCCAACACAACCCTTATCTTTAGCTTGAGCAATGACTGAAGTACCAAATTGGCTGTTTAAATGAACAAGATGCTATTTAGTACAAAAGAAATAAGCTTTTCTGTGTCTATTTTCCAAAACAACGAATAAAAAGAGAGTCTAATCTTCAACTCCAAGACAAATAAAATTTGGACAAGAAACCTACAATGCAGCAGTACTCTCTTGCCAGCAACAAAAATCTATCACCAAATTTTTTCTATTCCCTATGAATCCCTATTGATTCTTTAACAGAAAGTTCACAAAAAGACAGAACAACCCAAACCAAATCATTCTCACCAAGGTAAGGACATCCAATGCCCAAGAAGCTCCAAAGTGTTGAAAATTTGAAAATCAAAGAAAGATTCAGAGAAAACCACTCAACTCCCAAATTTTTCTAACGAAATCCTAAGAAAAGTACCACTCACAAAGATGACTATTAGCGATCTTGACAAGTGCGTCGGAAGGTACCGTTAGACAGCTCGCAGAAAGCCCGCAAGTTAACATTAAGGTGAGATGTGAGTTGAGAAGCAGCCACAACACTGTACAGAGGCAAGAAAGACTGTGTGCAACCAAGTGCTCCTATGTTCCTGAACATCACAACAAAACATCAGATTCTATATTCAGCTCTGTGAGAAGCATTAAATCATACGAATCTCAAATGTTTCTGAGTTGCTATGCAAAAGAGAAGAAGCAAAAGCAAAATTGAACAGACATAGAATCAGAGATCTTTTTTTTTTTTTTTTGAACTTGAGCATAAAAGCAGACAACCAGAGATCAGAGATCAATGAGCATAAAAGCAGACAACCAAGTGGTCCTATGTTCCTGAAGATCACAATAAAACATCAAATTCTATATTCAGCTGTGTAAGAAGCATAAAATCAGACGAATCTCAAATGTTTCTGAATAACTACGCAAAAGTAATATATCTCCACTAAATCCCAAGAGAAGAAGCAAAAGCAAAATTGAACAGACATAGAATCAGATATCAATGAGACATAAAATCAGACAACCAAATGCTCCTATGTTCCTGAAGATCACAACAACACGTCAGATTCTATATTCAGCTCTGTAATAAACATAAATTCAGAAAAATTTCAAATGTTCCTGAATCACTACGCAAAGTAATATATCTCCACTAAATCACAAAATTGTACACACATAAAATCAGAGATCAATGAGACTTTGATTACGCATAAAGTTATCAACTTTGAAACACAACTTCGCTGGATTTATACTTAAGCCGAAGAAGAACACAAAATGTTGACTGAAATTTTTCAAATTCGTCCTAAATTCTATAACCTAAAATCTATAATTTTCAAATTAAGACCTAAGGGAGAAACTATCATCTAAAACTGACCAAACGAATCTGAGGGAGCTAGGTCAAACCTAGAAGGAGAGGAAAAGGAGAAGCGACGGCCAGGTAAGGAAGATGGGGAAGGACGGAGGCGAGGAAGCGCCGCCGCAGGAGAACGGAGAGACGGCGATCTTGCGGTGGCGGAGACGAAAGAACGAGCAGCAGATCCTGCATTGCGCCAAGCCATTTTTGCTCAATGTGAATAGAGAGCTCACAGGTTTTTGCTAGGGTTTACGGGAAGCTAGAACTGTACGACGATTCAGTATGCTGTATCGCGTTGTAGGAGATTACTGCACCCATTAAAATTTTGTAGTCCTAGTTTAACCTTTAATATTCTAGGCCCGATATACATAAGAGAGACAGCCCAAAAGAGATTGTGATTGTTTTTTTTAGAGATTAGTGTTCGGGTATTGAAGGCTGGTAAATGCGGAATTTTGACTATTAAGATCACCAAAGCCTTTTTTGTCTAACACTGAAGGTTATGGTTAGCCACGCAAGGACTGAAACATAGTAGCCAGAGTATAGAAAAACAGAAGTAAAGGAAAACAGAGACAAAACCAGTCTTTAGCCTTCTTGAGGAGACAAAGATTCAGAGAAATCCAGCATAAAATGGAGAGCAGGTAGGCCATAGAGACTTCTACACCAACCTTATGGATATGAACAAAAAAAAAAATCTTACGGATATGATCGTCGCAAGAAAGAGAAGAATTAACAACATAAAGTTTATGAAGTGAGAAGATGGTCAAGCCAAGAAAGGCCATTGCGCGCAATATATGATTGATACCGGTGGTCCCGTGTCACATTGTGAGCGATGGCTGTAGCGACCTAATTCCCAGAGTCCACCACATGAGTTAAATAACCCCAATCAACAATATTTAACAATAATGGAGAGATTCGCGAGAGGAATAGATATAGAGACGAGAAAGCATCAGGATGAATCAAAGCTTCGTGAGCATGAGGGGACGACGCTTCAAATTATATACAGGACCGATGAAGAGAACATATGGAGTCGAGCTCCCAGAGTGAGCTCCATAATTCAGCTTCAGGTAGGGAGAGTACCTGAGAGAAAGCTCGACAACTGTGAAAGACTGTGTTCCATCATGGTCACGTAGGATCCAGGCACCGCCACTTATTCGATCATAGCCAGACCAAGAAACCCCAACATTGCCCTTCAAAATATTGATGGGGGGTCTTTTCCACACAGCGTCATTCTTACTATCCGGAATTTGAGCACCACATGTGTCTGAAGATAAGTGATGCAACTGTAACCATGAGTCAGCCTCAGATAAAGTCCGACACAGGGAGTCATGATGGTCAGGACTAAGATGTTCACACAGGAACCTATTCTGTGTCTTTCAAATATGCTATAAGACCTACGGGAAGGCAAGTAAGACCTTTGGAACATTTTTGTTGGAGCTGCAAGAGAAAAAGTGCTGCAGCTTAAAGGTCATAGATGACTGTGAGAAACCTACATGAGGAAGCGTGATTAGGGAAGCATCCCAAGTCTGACGAGCGTGAGGACAGTGGAAGAGCATATGACAAATCGTCTATGGAGCTGCCTGATAGACAGGGCAGGAAGAGTCCACAGGGATTCCACGAGAACGCAGATTAACTATGGCGGCCAGAGCATTGGAGAGAGATCTCCGTAAAAAGTGTCTGAGTTTTGGGAAAGTTTTTGTCTTCCACAGCTGAGACCAGCGTCTTTGATTGTCAATGGGGGAGGGTTAACGGGACCTAAGTCAACCTCTTGTAGAAGCTCCAGCAGTGAATATCCGCTTTTAGTTGTGTAGCGACCATCTTTTGAAAAGCCGAAGATAACACCATCACAAGAACCCCGATGAATTTTGGAATTGAGCACCAGAAGTACACATTAGCTCTAATTGTGTTCTGAAGCACGTTGACCTTCCAAGTACCCAAGAAGGAATCAAAAAGCTCGTTCACGGTTAAGTTACGGTCTACGGGATCATCTTGAATATCATGAGGAGCACAAGGGATTTCATCTAGAATCCAGTTATCAGTCCACACCTTTATATCTGCTCAATTCCCGATAGATTTAATCAAACCCCGTTGTAGTAGATGGTGTATGTGGATAATGCTCCTCCAAGCGAAGGAGGGACGAGAGCCAATACTACCTTCTAAGAAAAAAAAATTTTAAAAGTAGCAATGCTTCAGGATCTGAGCCAAGAGAGAGTCGGGAAATTACACAGGTGCCATGCCTGTTTACCCATGAGAGCTTGATTGAACATTTCAATGTCTTTAAACCCTAAGCCTCCCAATTTTTTTGACTTGCAAACCTTTTTCCAGGCTACCCACAAAATTTTCTTCTTATGAGAACCACTTCTCCACCGAAACTCCACCATCACACTCGTGAGCTTGGCATAAACGTCTATGCAATTTAAAACAGGACATAACATAGACCGGAAAGCTAAGGCAGGTATATTAAGCAAAAATTCCTTTCCCCCTTGAGACAGCGCCTTGGCGAACCAACCGGGTAGACAACCTTGAAGCTTCTCCCATAAATACCTCAATAAAATAATCTTGGAGCCACTAAAGCACTCAGGTAGACCCAGATTTGAGCATTCACCACCCTCCTGGTCAATGTCCATCGTTTGTTTAATCGCCATCTTGGTTGACTCGACAACCTTGGATCCAAAAATGATCAACCATTTAAGTTTATTAATCTCTTGAGCAGAAGCCTCTCCATAAGCTTTCAAACAGTGCATGATTTCTTGAGCATCCTCAACAGTGGCTCGACACATTAAGAGACTGTCATTTACAAATAAAGAGATGGTGAACAGGACATGTGGGAGCAATAAAAATACCAGCAGTTTTTCCCAGAAGTCTCCGCTTGGTTGAGGCAATTAACCAACCTTCAGCGTAGAGAATGTAAAGGAGGAGGAGAGGGGATCCCCTTGCCTTATACCCCTTTCTGGTTTGATGAAGCTATGAGACCTCTCATTCAATAAGACCGAGTAGGTAACAAAACACACACATCCCACGATCCATCGAATCCAGATCATTTCAAACCTAATAGTCTTTAGAAGAACCTCTATAAAGCTTCATTCAACCCTATCATAGGCTTTAGACATATCTGTCTTGACAGCCATGAAGTTTCGAGGCAAGAGGATTGGTATTAAGGCCATGTACCATTTCATGAGATAATGTCGGGAGAACACATTTCAGACAATTGCAGAGTATTTTCGAAATGATCTTGTACTGGACAGAGCACAGACTTATGGGTCGAAGATCTTTCATTCGACAAGGGTTCAGAACCTTAGGCACGAGACTAAGTTGCGTGTGGTTCCATCCATGGGGTAACATCGACGTACGGAAGAAACTCGACACTTCCTCCACGATAGCAGGGCCAACAATGTGCCATCACTTCTGATAGAAAACACATGTGAGGCTATCCTCACTAGGAGCACAGCTGCCCTTAACAGATAAAGCCGCCCTTTTTATCTCTTTTGGCGATACCGGATCAGTCAGGATGAATTCATATCAGAGGTCACTCGAGGTTCAAAGACAAGAGAAAGAGACTCCAGATCAAATGGATTGATACTCATAAACAAATCAAAGACATAGGTAACCGCTATGTTCCCCTTTGAACCCTCCGAGAAATGCTCACACTTGAGATCATCGAGTAACATTAGTATTCAATTTTGATTTTTTTTTCCTTTTACACAATTACGAAAATACTAAGTGTTAAGATCTCCAGGAAAAAGAGTTACCGGGGCTCCGCAACTTCCTGACTTTGCTATTCTGAACCATAATCTGGAAGCCCCAGAAAGAAGACTCATTCCGGACAGCACCACCAAGCTTTTCTTCATTACTTCATAACTCTTTAAAATCAACAGCAAGCAGCCAAGCATCGTTACACTGCAAGCCCAAAACTTCCAACCGATCCCACACTTCTTGCCATCTGGCTCTAACATGATCGCCATAGACACACGTGAGAAAGAAAGAATAACCACTAAAAGAAACTTTTAAATCGATAATCCGTTTATCAATTTGAAGGACTTCGTATCCATACTTCCAGAGCACAGCCAAACCACCACTCAATCCAATTGGTTCAACTCGAAACATTTTATCATAACCCAAACTTTTTTGTAAACCTAACATGTAACCAGAATTTTGTTTAGTTTCCATGAGGAAGAGAAAATCCGGGAAATACTTGTGATGCATTCCCCGAAGATGAAGAACTATTTCGGTGTTCCACACACCTTGACTGTTCCAACACAATATGCTCATGATGCTTCTAGCGGCCTTAAATCGGAGGCCACTGCAGGATCAGGTTAAGTTGCAGTTAAGATGTTTGATTTCTTGACCAGGGTTCTAGGGTCTTGAGGAGCTTTCCGTTCATTCCGGAGAAATCCCAAGGGTGATAAGTTTGTGCTGGAAGGGGAGGAGGAAGCCTTCTAGAGAGGGCCAGCCTTGTTTCTTCTCTTCCAGGCATGCAGGCGCTTCCGAGGCTTCTTCCCCAAACTAGCAGTACCAGAAACAAAGGCCTTAGAAGTAGCTCCAAGGCTAAACACCGTTGTACCAAGGGGGGGGGGGAAGACTCTATGAAGTGCTGAAATCTGAAATTGTCTCCGAGTTTAAGGCTGCAGCAGAAGAAAGCGCACGCGACAGTACCATAGGGGAAGAAAGCCCAGTAGATATTCAGGTAAGATTGAAATTGTTTCCATCGTAGTTGAAAACAAGACCTTTACCAGGATTCAAGTCTTGAGAGAAAATCGGAGAAGCAAATTCATCATCAGCTTGTTTCTCAGCAATGGCTGACTTCACTCTCTGAATTCTCGCCATACGCTCCTAGGAGTTCGAATGCGAGACATATATCAGAGCCATTTGGTGATCTTCTTTACAAAGCTCCAGGAAGAGAGGAGGAAAGCCAGGAGGAACGGTATGTGTGAGACCTATATTATCCCAAGTTAAATCCTGACACTCTAACACTTTAAAACGGGTACTGGTCTTCCAGAACCTGAAGCAACACCTTTGGTGGGGAGAGCCTTAAGAAACAGGCAATGGAAGCACTTTTTCCTCAGCTTTTCGTATTCATACGAGATGACGACAGAGTCAGTAGATGGAAAATTTAGCACTTTTTCATCTTTTGCCAGTTTGGATTTAGGCAAATAATATTCTCGCACAAATAAAGTCCCTTTTTGGGATTTGTTAAGATCATAGGCATAGAATCTAAGAGCCCTAAATAGGGGTTCACTAATTCTCCACATTTTTTTAACAACTGATTAATTCTCTAGTTAACATCCAATAATATTGCATTTATGGATAATAACGATTGTTAGCATTTAGATACACCTTAAATCAAAAGTTCATTTCCTTAAATGTTTGCTTGTAAGTAGTTACGGCAACTGCATATGGGTAATTAAAAGAAAGTTAAAGCTTTTATAGAATAGAAGAAAATACTGTGACGGATGCCACTAAATGAATATAGAGAGTCATATGATTCAAATGAAGAAACGTTACGTGAATAATATATAACCTGATAGGCCAAAAATGCTTAAAAGATCACAGAATCCGTATGATTGTCCCCTAAACATGTACTAGCGACTACCGTTATACGAATCAGACTGAAACACTTGTCTTAGCCTTTTAAAAGTACTACGATTTAACCCACGTTTGCGCGGTATGGATTTTGTTTTATAAGAACTCTAAAATTTGGTTTTCAATTTTTGTTGTTTTAAAAAAAATTCTAATAATATTTTTGGGTTTTAGTTAATGATATAAAGTAGAAAATCCAATTTTTTTATTGTCAATCTCAAACCCATATTATTATAGGTTTTATAACCGATGGTTTGATTCAGCTACTGGTTTAATTTAAATGAGTACTTTCTGTTTTCGTTTTGATTTAGTTGCCGATTCAATTTAAATGAGTATTTTCTAAACAATTTTATCCAGTACTATTTCTAGTTCATTTGTATGAACTGTAAATAATAATTAAAATTGAAGCATTTATATAATTGTAAACGGAGGAGCTTTCCGTTTACTCCGGAGAAACGCAAAGGGTGATTAGTTTGGGCTGGAGGGGGAGGAGGAAGCCGTCTGGAGAGGGCCAGCCTTGTTTCTTCTCTTCCACGAAGGGGGCGGTTCCGAGGCTTCTTCCCCAAACCAGCAGTAAAGAAACAGAGGCCTTAGATGTATCTCCAAGGCTAAATACCATAGTACCAATGGGAGGAAGACTCTACGAAGTGCAGAAATCTGAAATTGTCTCCGAGTTTGATTTAGTTGCCGATTCAATTTAAGTGAGTATTTTCTAAACAATTTTATCCAATACTATATCTAGTTCAGTGGCATGAACTGTAAATAATAATAAAAATTCAAGCACTTATATAATTGTACTTGTCAAATAATATATAGAAGATGCACTAGTTTTATAGAAACTTGATACAATTTATGTTTCCAGTGAAGAGTCCGATCGAGCTACAATGTAAACAACACTTGTAACTAATTCAATCTTGCAGACCACAACTTTTTTCAATTGATAAAACATTAAAAAGGCACAAATAAAGTTTTTCATTAGAAAAAACAAAAGAAACAAAGTCAAAAATTAACATTGTTGTGACGAGGATCCACCCTAACAATGCAATTAGACAAGTAGTTATTCGAAGAGAGATGACAGCTATCTTTCTCATCACCAAGGTTGAAGTACATGCCAATGTGACCATAATATGATGGGTAAAATCTGATCCTCACCTTTGCCGAGAGACTAGCTCTTGTAAGAGAAGTAGAGTAACTTGTAAATACTGTCAAGCCACCAAGCTCTCTCTTCTCTTCACACACCTTGACGGTTTATTTTAAACACCGGCGACGGGTTATTACGACTTCTAAACATAACAAAGATGTCTCCTTCATGCTCTGTCATCAGCATTCGCCTAGTGAAATCTACCTGACAAAAGGCGAGACAAGGTTTCACTGGAATAGTAATATTCCAGGTTGCTCCAACTAGGCAAAACCCCGAGGTAGCCACACTCATTATGAAAAAGTTACATCAGGTAAAGATGAAATTATTCTAATTGCTGTTGGATCCTTGTATAAAAGGGGCTCTTGGCATTTTACGTGATGGTACATATTATCTTTTTCGTGTAAGATAAAGAATCTTTGTTTAAAAACTGTCGCCTGAAACTGCGTATTTTCTGAGTGTTATCATATGTCGAGGATCTGTTTACTAACATTGATGCTGTAGTACAAACAATTTGAGGATTTCAGATGTGGAATCTTTTCTATAACTTAAGTTTATATCATTGTCTCTGAGTTGGGTACTCATACATGTGCTTTTTTGCTCTAACTATGAGGGTGCACAAGGTAGTTACAACGAAATGATTGCACTATAATATAAGGGTTCGAGGGCTTGAGTGCACTATAACAATGTCTACGCGAACATTAACTACTTCTTAATATAAGGGTTCGAGGGCGAAGCAGGCGGTTAGTACCATCTCCACCTTCATTTACACTACAAATAAAATTATGTTTTGTAATTGTTGTGGCTTACGCTGACTTTTTGTATTCTTTTGATTAGGGGACACTCGGATTTTTTGTAGGTGATTAATTTTTTATTTGACTACTTTTTAATATTTGTTGCTAGTTGTCAATGATATTAGCTTTAATTTTTAGGCATATCAAAGCATATCAATCGCCCTTATAACGAGGGATGCATGCTTTCAAACATTGATGGAATTTCAAAACTGAAGGTTAGGAGTTTTTTATCTTTGCCGATCACTATAATCAATTCTGGAGAGGTCAATCACTTGACTATTAACATCATCAATTATTATTTTGTTATTCTCCTCTTCTGCATGGATCAAATGATTTCAATACGAGGAAATGTTATTGTACAGTGCATACTTGTAGATGCAGAGGAATGGAATAGACAACTTAGGAAGCAACAAGAAAAGGCACCACCAAAACTTGATTTGCTGAATGATATACATTGCTGTAAATTGAACAGTGATAGGCTAGGAACATTTTTTTACGCACCTTTGTCAACTTCCTTTGCGTAGAAAATTTATGCATAGGATATCCTTTTACAGGGTGGGTACTCTTCTTGAATCACCTGTATGGTCCTGATTGAGGTGGTTAGGCACTCACAGGGATTTATTTCTCTGGTGTTGGTCCATAAATGGCGGTTGGTGTTGAAGTAGATAGCCAGGGTTGATTCCACACGGATGTGTTTTCCCCGTTGCCAATCAGCATCCCTGAGTTCTGTAGGATGAGCTCCCTACCGATTAGCACACTCCTCCAACCATGGAAGATTGAGTTTGCAGGCATCACTTCTAGGAAATATTGTGAATGACAATATTTGCCGAGGACAATCTTGGCAAAAAGGCTCGTTCGTTTAGTTATCAGTCTCTACCTCAGCTTTTCAAGGAGAGCATCATTAAAACTCAATATATCCCTAGAACCTAACCCTCATTCACATTTTCTCTCTGTAAGTTTATCCCATGCAACCCATGTCATTTTCCGTACCGTTAACTACTCGTCCCAACAGAACCTTGTTAGTAGTGATTGAATTCTTTTGCACAAACTGTCTGGAAGCTTGAAACAGCTCATTGCGAGTACCGCCTTTAAGAGAGTCATCTTCCCAGCAGTGGAAAGAAAGCTTGATTACTAGCTAACTGCTCTCTATCAGATCTTAACAATTATTCCACTGAGCACATATCATTATTTTTCCTTTCGAAATGTTCCGGGAGTCCTAAATATTTTTATACTTCCCCCTCATTTTGAATACTAAGCTCTTGTTTGGGTGCTGTTTTGATGTCCTGTCGGGTGTTTGCTGAAAACGCCATCGAAATTTTTTGAAAGTTTATCATTTGTTCTGAAGCTTGCTCATTATCTGCGAGGATAGATTTTAATGCTCTACTACTCTTTATGTTTGATCTGCAGAAAAAAAAATGGTATCGTTGGCACAGAGGAGGTGGTTGTGGCTAAGACACTTCCTGGCTAGCTTACTGTCGGGCAGCGCCCCGATTTTCTTTTGCTTCACCGTACAGGCTGGGCAGACTTAACTGCAATGTATGAACAAGTACGGCGAGAGGGGATATCCCTGTCTAGTTCCCCGAGAGGCATGGAGGAAGCATTTCGCTTTCCAATTTAAGAGAAAGGAGAAGGAGACCATTGTGATGCACTGCATTATCCAAGTAATCCACTTCTCATGGATTCCAAATCTCTCTAGGACGATTACGATGAAATTCTATTCAATACGGTCATATGCTTTGCTCATGTCTGTTTTGATGGCCATAGGGCATATCTCCTTTGTTGTAGACATCTTCAGGTAGTGAAGCATCTCGTGAGTTATAAGGAAATTTTCTGTAATCACTCTTCCCGGAACGAAAGCTGATTGATTTTCTGAGATCACTCCCTACAGAACTGGTTGGAGTCCTCGGGTCAGTAACTTTGAAATAATCTTATACTAGACTGTGCATAAAGCTACTGGCATGTAGTCCGCTACAGTCTTTGGGTTCGTGATATTCAGAATCAGTTTTATGTGTGTTGTGTTAAGGTTCCTTTGAAGGTGTCCGGTGGGGAAGAAATCTTGGATTTCCGAAACAATTTCGGGACCCACTGTGTGCCAGTTCGCTTGGAAGAAACCCGCCGAGAAGCCATCTGCGCCTGGCGCTTTATTGTGGTGTATGGAGAAAACTGCTTTTATTTCCTCTGGTGAGAGGGCTGCAATCAACTTCTCGTTTGTCCCAGTGGTGATTAGAGGCCGGATTTCTCCTTCCTTTGAGGTAAAAGGTCTTTATAGTAATCCGTTATCACCTCTGCTATCTCCCCCTCTTCATAGTGGCATACTCCCTCGCTATCCTCTAGTACTGCAGTTTTGTTTCTTGCCCTTCAGCCTTTAGTAGATATGTGGAAGTAACCTTAGTTTCAGTCTCCTAATTTTAGCCAGAGTTTACTGCTCCTTTTCTTCTGGTAAATCTCGTCAACCTTATACTTCTTTTTCGGTTAAGAGTTTAGGCAGTGGAGCCGTCCTGGATTTGGGATTGGGGAGCTCATTGCTTCGTCCAGCTCCTGTTTCAATTCGTCGATTCTCTTCCTTATGTTTGTATGTTGCTTCGTCCAGCTCCTCATTGTTGGTTCGATTTGATGATTTTCATTCGACATCGTTTGATGTGTTGCTCCACTGAGAGATGGACGTTCTCATCCCAGATTACCGCTACCAGCTTCTTTTCTTTCTGGTTTTCTTTTTGGCAAGTAAGAAGAAAGATAATCTATGATCTGAACTTTGGAAAGGGAGGTACTCTGACCAAGACTCAGCTGCTATTTGCCGTTGCGCAATCCAATCGACAATGAACGAGATGTTTTCCCCGCTCACCTCTCCATGAAAAACATTTATTGGTGTATTGTAGGTCGTATATATCACACTGCCAGAAACGATCTAAATGCAACAAAGGAGCTTTCAGAACGAACCCCTCCCCCTTGCTTTTCTGTCCCATCTAGGATCTCATTAAAATCTCTAGTAAGAAACCATGGATCCTCTCTTGAAGCAGTTATACTGGTGAGGGATTCCCATACTCTCTTTTTGTGCTCGCGAACAGGGTGCATAACCGAAGGTGGAGAAGAAAAATTTCCTTTCATGCTCAATTTTGGGGTCGATTAAATGTCGTCCTGCCTGCAGCACCTCAACATTCACGTGCTGATTCCGAAAAAGAGCAAGGCCTCCTACCCCTAGGTTCAGGGGAGGAATTAGTAAGTGTTCCTATCTTGTAACCATTGTAATTTTTTTTAACAAATGAGTCGCTATTTTTTTTTCTCCATTAGGAAAATTATATCAGCGGAGAATTTCCAGTTCAACTCACTTATTTGTTGGACTGTTGCGGTACTTCTCAAACAACATCAGTTTCAGCTCATAACTTTTATGGAATAAGAGTGGGCGGATGTTGAGTACCTTCCTTTGGGTACTTGCGGCAACACTCTTTCGAATAAGATTGAAAGCTGGTCGTGGAGGTGCCTCCTCTGATCGTTGGGGAGCATCGGTAGTTATTCGGTGACCGGCGGGATTTCTGAGCTTTTGGACGCCCTAGCTTCCCCTTTCAGCTTGGTGATCCTACCAAAGGGTCGTTTTGTGCATGTTCGGTTTTCCTTCAAACCGTCTGTGTGGAGTAGTGTGCAGGTCGTCCCCTTTTTGTTTTTCCAAGATGTTAGAAGCAGAGCATTCTACGGTTCCTCTGAGATAGCAACTCTAGGTTCCCCCTGTGATATTAGATTGAGTTTATAGCAGAGGGGAAGATTTTGATCCTAAGACGGTTGTATCGCTTGGAGTTGGGTGGGATTTATTGCTGGAGGATATTGGGCCTGAACCGCTGCCGCTATTATACTTGGTGTTGTGGACTCCATTAAACCTTTCATCTCACATTGGAGTACTCGCTGCTGTCGAGCTGCACTCTCCACTGGATCCGCACAGCTAGTATACTGTAGTGTTACCTCTCTAAGCTCCTCCATTATTTCCTCAGTCGTAGGAATTGGTGGTGGTGGAGGGAGATGTAGTAGTTGATGATATTCTCTTTTCCTGCTCGGTGGTGTGGGGAAGTCATGATTTTCACTCTCGTTGGTTTGAGAGCAGCTCCTTTGTTCCTTTGCACTATTGGCAGGCGGATATCGGCGTTCTCTCCACTGAATATACCTACTGGTTCCCGCATTGTCATTTTCTCTTGCGCACCTCCTGTAATCCTCGTGATTTAGTGAGTAGTAACGAGAGGAGTAGTTTGATGTTAACGCATCATCTTGGAGGCGATGCCCGGGAGGAGCTAGGTATATCAAGTGTGGGGGATATTTTGTTTGCGATTGCTCTGGCTCTTGATGTCATGGAGACTCTCCAACCAAATGGTCTCCCATGCTTGTCAACTCTTGTTTGGAAGTCCTTGTCTATAATTGCAGGTTCTGTAGTGTTTCCGAACTTGTGATGTGGGGAGATGATGACGTTCTCTTGTTGCTCCCCGTAGTGGTGTTCTAACTCTCCATACGAGTTAATGTGTTCTGAAACGCTTATTTTCTTCTTTGTAGTGCAGGTATTCTCTAGGTGCGGGAGTAAGAAACAAGAAGAGCAGTAAAAGAAGATATTTTTATATTCCATAGTCAGTAAGCTTTCCTCTCCTGTAGAAAACTCGATGATTGTTTCCTTATGATAGGCTTGAGTCCATCAATGGAGACTCTGATATGGGCAGCGGTCTTGGTGATTTCGTAATTTTACAAGGTTCCAAACCTCATGTCCAATGCTGTAGATCATCTTCTCATGCCAATAGTGGAGGGGTACTCCTTTTAGTCTAATCCAAAAGGGTATTTGAGAGGGAAAGGTAGGTGAGATGATTGGTTCCCACCTTTGAAGTATGACAATCCTGTTTCTAAACTTGTAGGGTCTGTTTCCTAACACAAAATTGAGATCCGCCTCTAGCTCAAACCTGAATTGGAAATCATCTTGTCCAATGTCGGAGCCTATTAGCTATCCTTTTATGCGTCAGGCCTTAAGTAGATGGGTCATGAGAGGTCCCATTTTCTGTTTTGTCATGGTTTGTAGTCCTTCCTATCAAGGTATGTGCATTGTGCTTGATGAGCTAAGAGGTATCCATCTGGGGGGCATTGATTCTCTTATGGTACTAGTCGGGCATATCTGAGGAAATCTCCTTTCCTTTCCTTTTCATTTGGTTCCAGTTCGTCATGTTTGCATATTTCAGAGCTTTTTAATGGTATTGTGGAGCTTGAGTGTCGGTGTAGAGATCGTCGCTCGTCGGAGAGAATGGTGACGAGAGGTTTACTTCTCCAGGAGGAGTTCAAGTAGACTCTAGCGAGATGCTCATTTCAAGTCGACTCTAGCGGAATGCTCAGTTCAGCAGAAAGCACAGGCGTGATAGAGGTTTACCAGAGCGGTTGAAGAGGCTTTGATGGGTTGGAATTACGGTGGTTTTGATGTTGGATTCTCATTTTGGTAATCAGCCTGGCCTACTGGCCGTTGGGGGACAAAGCGGAATTACATTGGGGGACAAAGCGGACTTACCAATATGGGAAATAAATAGTCGCTCGGTGGCGGAAATCGAGCTTTTTAGATTGTGACAAGTCTAAAATATCAGCTCATAGGGATTCAGGTCTGGGAGAGAAAGCTAATCACGGGTCGATCAATCTCTTTTATTTTTTGTTACCAAGATACTTTATTGTATCTCTTCACTAGTAATATTTTTTATTTTATTTTTGGACTTCCAAATTATGATTTATTGGGTCTAAAGTAGTGATTTGGGATTTCAACTCCCATAATATTTCTTATATACTTTTACTCGGATTCTTCATTCATGTGTAAATGGATTTAAAAGATTATCTTTGAATAAATTTGAACTGTATAAAAATTTATTATAATATATGAAAATATAATATTTTGTTATTTTATGTTATTTTATTAGAGAAAACTGAAAATTATTTTTTATTTATTTTAAATGAGAAAATGTGAATTTTTAAACCATAATTAATAATTTTTTAACTCAAACTCATTAGTGTGATATATAATGATTATTCTAACTGAATATTGTTTTGGTTTAAGGGTATAACTGTCATTAAATCCTTTAAAAATGTTATGTTTATCACTTTTACTCTTGCATACTATTTTGAGAAAATGTGAAACTTTAAACCCTAATTAATAATTTTTAAAATAAAACTAATTATTGTAATATATATTGTAAATGATTATTTTAACCAAATGTTTTTAATGGTATAATTGTCTTTAGATTTTTTAATAAATATTTTATTGAGTGAATTGGCAAAATGGACATGAAAGAGACCATAATTTGCATTTTGGACAATACCACTGTGTGCCTGCAACTGTTTATGATGTAAATTTCTATTTTAACCTTGCCCTCTAATATCCCATCCGATATAACCTACTTGACCCTCTAGTTGGCCCTACTTGGCCCCTATAACGGCACTCGACGTCGTTATGTAATAGGAAAATTAGATTTACAATTTATAACTGAGATTCTATTAGTATTTTGGTTAATAAAATAAATAAAAAAGATGTACTTGATTAGGTTTCAGGCGGCCGCATTTAGTGTAGAGATATACCTGTCGAGTTTCATCATTAGCATATCGATATGTACTAATGTACGTAACGTTCTCTTCAGCTTAACTTTCTATAAAAAAGCTTAACTGGTTCAGTCATGGCACTTATGGCGTCGCACACTTGGTACCCAGAGATAATAATTGGCGTCACTATAGGCCCCAAGGCCGTTGCTCGTTTCAGTTCCAGATGAGGTCTGACTTTCATGTGAGGAGCTCTTCGTTCACGGTTGGGCCACAACAGAGTGACAGTGATACAACTGTGCTTGATGGTAAACAATTTACATAACAGCACGAATACCATTTCGAGTTCGAAACTATATGATGACCATTTTTAATAATATGTGTGTTTCCACTGTAAAACATAGCGTTGCTATCCGGGAGAACATTTGTGGCAAGCCAGAAAGTATTGGAGGAAATATACAATGATGAGGAGATGCTGGTGATACACCGTGTTCACTTGGAAATGAATAGACGCGAGCGGTCTCTGTGGATGCCGTCTACCACACCACCATCACAGACAAACGAAATAATCGTGGTGGATGCTGAGGATGATGCTGTGGTAGCCGATGGCGTTGGAGATGCAGCTATAGCAGCTACGAACAACAATAACCAGCGTAAGATGCTCATAGTAATGCTTAATGTTAAATTATCTAGATAATATAAGATGTCGAAACCAGTTACTAATTTTATGCAAGGCCTCACTCGTTGTATAGGAGGAACTGATATGGAGGAAACTCCACCCTTTACATTCCTCACGCCATCTGAGGACCCCATCTTAATGCTCAGCGTTACAAGTGCCAGTGAATCGCAAAATGATGGCGTGCCAGTAGACGATAGTAAGTGACCATGATAAAATTTTCGTACTCATTTAAAAATAGTTTCATATAACTAGAACAATCGGCTAGGAGTAAGCATATTCTCCTTCTCCATTTCATCTTAATACCTTATTTTGTTTCGTAGGTGTTGCTATTGTTCTGCAACTCATGCCAACTTTGAGCTCCCATAATGAACATGCAACACACTTAAACCTAGCTAACCATAACCTTGTTGCCCTTACTGACCAAGAAGTTCCAACAGCAGGTATGGGCATTGTGTTTTCATTTTGGTAAACTAATTATATAGGACATTCGAAAATTCTATGCCTTACATTTACCGCAACGTGTTTACTAATGATCTACATTTGTTATTCGTATTAAACAGGCGACGGTGATGCGCTTGTTGAGCATGATCATAGCTCCACAATTCCACAGCCGTACATTATATTCCCAGAGTCAGGCTTGCCGTTGCTAAATGGTGAGAGCCAGCCAAATCATTACAACACGTGTGGAGGAGTTGATGATGTTATGGGTTTCTAGGATGGATTAGCTGCATATGGGGGCGACACTAATGCCAATGGCGTTGCACTCGGAATAGGTGACACTGGAACTGATGAACTCACTCTTGAGACACTTCTCGCTCACAATCTCCTCTTTCCAGATAATGAAGCCTCCACTCACAATCAAGATGCTGCTTATGCATCTTCCATTGGCTCGTCAGATGGAGTTGACGCTGGGGATACTGTTGATGCAGAAGCAACTGTACAACCGATAGCGCAACCAACTTCTGAAATGGGAGATCATGTCAGTTACCACTCTAACGTCGCAAACACGCCGCGTCAAGAGGGTAAGTGTATATTTTAATCTTACTTACTTAATCAACAGACTTCGTGCACAATTGTTAAAACACGCTATACACCGGATAGATTTTTTTTATATTTGTAGTTCTCAAAGTGCCACAATCAAGTTCCGTCAACCACCAACATTGTCGTCATGACACTTACTTGCGAGACTACGGATGATCCGATGGAAGTGGATGAAAACACTCAGGAGCCTGAAAATGCCAATGAGCATGCTGCCAATGTTGGTTGGTGTCTCTAATAATATGAAGTAGCTTCGTATCTATGCTAGCTTTATTATAAGTCTGTTAAGTATTTTAGTAAAAGCAGTGTTTTATTTAGATATTTTTATGCTCAACTACTTCTTACCGCTATTATGAATCCTGCCCAATTCAGAACTAGGTAATGATGAGCTACACGTAAGGTGTTTTGTATATTTATTGAGGAATATAAATTAAATGGAAAGAAACATAAAATAGGGAGACTATGGGCAATGGCATTATAGAAAGTTGCACAGTGACTCTGTCCGGTTTACTAAATATCGTATCTAACTTGCCCGATTACCCAATTGTTTCTATTTTATTTGAGATTATTTCTTTAAGAAATAGAAGAATCTTAAATATAATTTTTATTAATTTTAATGAAAATTAACAAACGATACCTAAGAGTTTTAAATTCTTTAAAAATGTTATTTTGATCACTTTTACTTTTGTGTACTATTTTGAGAAAATGTGAGACTTTAAACCCTAATTAATAATTTTTGAAATCAAAATCATAATTGTAATATATATTGTAATGATTATTCTAACCGAGTGTTGTTTTTGTTTAAGGGTATAATCGTCTTTAAATCTTTTAATAAATGTGTTATTTAAAGATATTTCTTTAAAATATAGAAGAATCTTAAATATAATTTTAATTAATTCTAATGAAAATTATCAAACGGTACCTAAAATTTTTATTTATTAAATAATGTTACTGTAATGTGTAGTGTTATGTGATACATTGTAAAATCTGTTTTCACTTATTTACATGCAAATAAAAGTCCAAAATGACACTATATATAATCTTTATATACTTATTTAAGTATAAGTTACACAAACAAACTCAACATATGTTTAGTTAAAGGGCCGAGCTTTTCTCTCTGTCCAGATAATCAAGACACCACCCCGCTCATCGTTAGTCGACACCGGCGAGCTTTTGCTCCACCGGCGTCGGCTCCTCATCCTCTCTCTCTTGCTTCTCTCATCTCTTCTTTGCTTCTATTTCATCTCTCTTCTGGTTTCGACAACACCTCGAGCTCCACCGTTGCCCATGGCAGATCTGGGATGGATTCCACTTAGCTTCAACTCCTCTCGATCTGATCTGTCAATAACAAACTCTGGAGTGACGCTCATTCTGTTCCTCACCATCTAAGTCTCACGGGCTCGAAATCTAACACTACTGCTGTCTTTAGCCACCGCCGCAACTCCTCAACCTCAGACAACCTACATGTTGTCCCTCTTGCCGTCAACACCTTGCTAGGCTGCACACCCATCCAGAGGCGGACCCAGGTAGACTTTTGGGAGGTCATCTGACCCCGGATAAATATTAAATATTAAAATTTTAAGCTAAAACAATGAGGAAGCATTGGCTGTGTTGGTTTAATATCTCATATTTGAACCCCCTAACCTGAGTTCAAGTGTCACCCAATGCACACAAATTATATTTTTGTTCTTTTTTTATAACAATATTATAATTAAAAAATATTTGAATTAGTTTTATGACCCTAGTAAAATTATTTTCTGGGTCCGTCACTGCACCCATCTGTCGAAGCTCAAGACGTGCCTCTCCGCCATTAACCCGTGTGTCACCACAATCGAGCTTCAGCTCCGGTGGATGCCTCCAGATCCCGGACCTTGTTCACACAGCCGCCGCAAAACCCTTCCTCGGTCCCAAGAAATTCCTGAACCCTAAGGCTGCACTCTCAATATTAAACGGCTTGGCCCAATACACTTTGGTTACTGCCTCTTTCCTCTGTCCTAGCCCATTAAACTCTACAGTAACAATCACCAATCAACCACAGGACGAAGCATCTTTGCTGTCTCCATTTTCCCACCAGACGATGTATTGGCAATTCACAACTGCTATTTCTTTCAATGGCTCAAAACATTCGTCTTCCAAAACTTCTGGTACTGAATCCTTACTCTCTCAAGTTTATTTACACTTGGGTTTCTGGTCTATCAAAGGAAATATCTGGGACTTTAGCTCTGTAACCCTCATTGCCTGCTTGTGCTCATACTCTCCATTAACCTTACCATCGGATGTGTACGACACAATTTCAAGTTTTCTGCTTGACTGCTCTAGAATGCTACACTTATGTACTAAGACTGACTCTCTCCACAAGCCAAATCCTAGCCCCTTCCCCCTTGGCCCTCCAGGGCCGAAACCGGTTAACCCCATATCAAGGTCATGTTTTATAAACTGTTTGTTGCTGTATAACAGATCTCTGTTTTATAAGGTTCTCCAAAACTGGCTTACTGCCAATCCGATAGAACACCTATTTCCTTCTCCTTTCCCATGGCATAGGTACCGTTATGTGCGGCCAACTCTTGTTTTGGAAGAAGTCGGTAGAGAGACCTCACCTTCGGCATTCATCAAAGACTTAACACTATTAAGTGCAGCCTCCTTTAAGATTGATAATTCCGCATGGAATGAGACTTCAATCCCGAGTATTAGTTCATTATTTGTGTTTGTAATCTCCGCCGACATCATTTCACTATTTAGTTTCCAAGCTGTCAAGATTCGAGGACTTCTCAGCATTGCTTTTTGCCTCTGTCAAATGTCTGTCTCTATCTTGTGCTGTAATGTTTTTTACTTGTTTCATGTAATTGCCTTGATGGCGTTGCTACTATCCTTTGTAATCGACCCTTTCTCTAATGGGGGTAAAATTTTATAAAACTTTGCTTTGTGACAAAAACAAAAGTTATACAAATAAAATTGAGTTTTTTTTTAACGCCCAATATGGAAACACGAGAGTTAACAAATAAATAAAAAACAAAAACTGAAAATATACATATCACTATGTATATTATAGTTTGCGATTAGTTTATACTTGAAATTATTGACAGTTTTGCAAGGTTTGAAAATTATAAGTAGAACCTTGTAGCTTATGAAAACAATTTTTTAATATATACTACAAATTAGTCTTCCTTAATTTAAATAAACACATACATAATATAATTAATTTAATATGTGCAGATATTAAATATACGTATCTGCCATAACAAGAAGTACCATTCAGACGTATTTTTTTTACCGGTATCATTGAGACGTTTATGTCAATAAAATAGAACAAGTTGGCGTAAGACAGAAGAATCTTTTTCTTGATGTTTTCTCCTTGGTTATTGTAACTAATAAATTACTAACATTATGATTAACCATATGCTCTGTACATTTCTACACCTATTAGATTGAAATATATTTTAATTACACGTAAACCAGTTGCTTTTAATATACCACACTAAAATTTGACGGTGTATAAGTTTCCATGAATCTAAATTGGCTGAACTCAAAATACATCAGTTTTTAGTAGATAACAGTGCCATAAGTATTTCGACCCAAGAAAAAGCAGTACCATAAGTATTTTTACATATATATATATATATAGGTACATCTGTTCGCTAGAATTTTGTAAGCATACTTAACCGAATGAATATATAGACATATGTGTATTTATTATTCGTAAATAGGTACAGTACTATATTGATAGCAATCAATTGAGTTTAAAGATTGCAATAGCTTTTTTTTCTGGAAATAAGGATTGCAATACAAAGATACATTTAGCCCAACTAGGTTGCATAGCTTCTATTTTGAACACTACTTATTGTAATATTTTCACTAGGCAATAATTTGACTAGTCAATTAATATTTAATGTTTTGTTTATTCTATTATATTTAAACTTCAGAACCTGTAACCTCATATGCATATCTAAAACATGCCTATCTAACTATATGTAGATATAAACACAGCATACTATTCAATTCCTAATGCTTGGACCGATGATAATTCATAGTAGTTTTGTATGTTCGTCGATTGACTAATGATCATTAAAATCTTTCCTAAAACATCTAATTGGAGGATTCATCTACTTATCTCCTCTATTTGGTAGATCTTAATAGGAAGAAAAGAAAAATGGTTAAATAAAAATTGAGAGGAGAGCAGCTTCTTCAAGGAGGGTTTAACCTAATTGAGCTCTTAAGCCAAGGAGATGACCAAATAAATATATGTTAAAAGTAGGAGACACGGAAACAGCTCCCACGTTCCCCTCTCTCTCTCTCCCTCTTTCTCTCATCTCACCAACACTAATAAACAACAAACCAAATTCATGTGAAATTTAAAATGTGTAAAAAGAGTTATATCTTCGAGGAATAATTAAATATAATCTTTCTTTCTTTTTTTAGATTTCTCTCTTGTGATCCTCCATAAATCCTATCATCTCTAACCCCACTTACCTTTCTCTCTTCCTAAGATTACTGTTTGTAGTGAGCAGTGGCTAAAATCTCAACTCCCAAAGTTTACTTTGAGTTGTGTTCTCATGGTAGGTTAACTTTTACTACTCTTGTTTCTTCAATTTTATACCAGCTTAAGTAATAAATCTCCCACTTTCATCTCCGTTGCTAATACTATACGATTCTCAATCATCATACCCAATTCCTTATACTTGTGGCTTTAACTTCATCTTGGCTCCTTGTCCATGTGTAAAATCATTAGTACTTCCTATAGATATTAATGATGGATGTAGGAAGCAATTGAATTATGGTATGAAATTGTGCTTTTATTAATTTTCCCGGTAATTAAATAATTTATAAATTGTGCAAATGGTGTGTGTGCGGGAATTCAGAAGCCAGCATGGTTGGATGCGCTTTACGCAGAGAAATTCTTCGTGGGTTGTCCGTACCATGAGACGGCAAAGAAGAACGAGAAGAACGTGTGTTGTCTTGATTGTTGCATCAGTCTTTGCCCTCACTGTGTACCCTCACATAGATATCACAGACTCCTTCAGGTTCGCCGCTATGTGTATCACGATGTTGTTCGGCTTGAAGATCTTCAGAAACTCATCGATTGCTCTAACGTTCAAGTAAGTAATGATTTATTTATCTTCACACACACACACACACACACACATATATATATGATATGTTCCTCTAGTATATATCTATATACGAAAATCCGACTGGGGTGAACTGTGGACAGGCTTATACAATAAATAGTGCCAAAGTGGTGTTCATCAAGAAGAGACCACAGAATAGACAATTCAAAGGAGCTGGTAACTATTGCACTTCATGTGACCGAAGTCTTCAAGAACCGTTTATCCATTGCTCCTTGGGCTGTAAGGTATTTGACTCAATTCTGCTTATTATCCCATTCTCATCAATTCTCACTTCGTAAAACTATTTAGTTTTGATACATATATATACTTATGTATCATTAAGTATTTTCCGTCTGACTTTAGAGTTTATTCGTTTTCTGAAGTAAATAATAGTTGATTCATTTCTTTGTATGAAAAGAAAAGCTGATATGTTCCTGAATTGATATATATTTTCTGATCATCTACCACATTTTGTGATGAAGCTAAAGTGTTTTAAATCTGCCAATTTGATAGTTTCCAAAGATGAGAATCTCAATTTTTTTCTTTTTCTTTTTCATTTATAACAAAAGGTTTGTGAAAGGATCAAGAAAAAATCTAGGACAACTAAAATAACCCAATTATTGTAAAATATACATTTAGTTATTTAAATAAAGTTTTGGATTTTGAAATCATGTCTTTGAAATATATTCATTTAAAAACATCAAGAAAACCCGTAATGGGTTGGCTATTTATGTTTTTAATTTTTAAAAATAACTCTATAAGATGTTCATTCACACCTTACCGTTAGAACTTATGTTTTCGTGCATAAATACTCCAATATCATGTGAGGTAGTGGTTTGCATAAAAAATGTCGTGAATGCACAAGCACACACATACATACTTACATAATTATATGTATATGTGTGTGGTTTTATTATCGTAATTCCTAAACATCTAAGGTTTTTGAGCATGTATAGAATTTTAAAGGTAGGTATAGTTCAAAAAATGTGATTTATTATAATAAAAGGTCTTATTTTATATACATGTAGGTGGAGTTCGTGATGAAACGTTACAGGGACATAACTCCATTCCTAAAGCCATGTCACACTCTTACCCTAGGTCCTGACTACATCATCCCACAAGACTTACTCGCAGATGATGATATGGCTGCCTATGAGACTCCACGATCAACGGTCGTAGACGGTGATGAGTCCATGAGCTGGTCGTCGACTTCCTCTGATCTACGAGACGCTGCAACCACCACCCACGTCGTTAGGAAAAAGCGAACCGGTTTCTGCTTCTGTGCCAAATCGGCTAATAGTTATAAAGTAGTTTCCGAGGATCCTGACGATATTTCAAATTGCATCAATCGGCGCAAAGGCATTCCTCAACGATCTCCTCTCTGTTAACGTTCTCTTTTTGTTCTAATCTTGTTTTTAGTTTATTTTCACCATATAGTCTTTATATGTTACATGTATGGATTGTTGTCTCTCGATCTAATAAAGTTTATAATCAACCATTTTTTGTTCCCTTTATATGCTTGGTTACGTATAGTTTACTTTAGCACATCTTAAAAAGAAAAAAAAAGTGAGAAATGAATCAATCGATTCACAGTGGTCGGTGAATTAAGGATTCATCATGTCAGTTGAGGGATTACATTCTTTGACAAGGAGAAAACTTAACCTGTTTTTTTCATACTTAGTTTTGGTTAAAGATTCTCTTAATAAATGTAGGAAAACCAATCTATTTCTCCACGAGAAATATCGTATAGCACCAAATGCAGTCCAAACTATGACCCCGTGCTAAATCTATCCGAAAATAAAGTTCGAAACATATATTTTCCCGAATTGAAAGTTCGAAATCTGTATCTCCTCGGATCAAAAGTTCAAAACTCGAAAACACATATATCCGATTTTATCTGGTTTACTGTCTACCAATTAACTATTGAATTAAATATAAAACCAAAATTAAACATAATTACAAGAAAGACCAACCCTGTCCCAAAAAAATCCACCGTCGAGAGTCGCTTCTTCCCACATCACTCCTTCGCCCTCATCGTCAATCTCAGAGTCCAGCTCTCCACCCCTTGCAGTCTCCACAAGAAGACCACGGACTCGACAAAAAAGGCCGAACCAAACATACGATGAAGCAGTTGCTCTTTTCTCCAACGCATACCCACAAGTATTCTCTTGCAAGAGAAAAACTCCATTGGATCCTCTGTTGCTCAGCGATTAAGACGAAGCTTTCCAATTACTTCTGCCATTTGAATCAATCAAGGAGCATGATTCCGTCTTCAATCCCACAATACAAACGAAAGCAGATAATTTCTTGGAAAGTCAGTTTCCATACGGAGGTCAATCGTTATGCAATATTCGAAGTTTTCAACGCAGAATCGATTCTGAATGAAGAGACAGAAGAAGGTATCCGAGCATCATGGGGAGAATCGAATCCAACGACGGAGAGATTCTCGGAAACGGAGAACATGGATTTTCAGGAAGGTATTGCCATGGAATCGGCCTACTAAGGGATATGAAGACGAATTCGTGGTACGGAAACTTTTGGTTAGGGCTCGGGTTGAGGAGCTCTCTCCGGGAAAACGACGATGAGAGCTTGTGGAGAAGAAGATGGAATTGTAATTGGGTTTTGGTCTTTTCAGATCGGTTTTAGTTGGAATTGGGTTTTAGTTCAGTTTAGAATCGGTTTTAGTTAGATTATGTTTGGTTTGTGAATAACCGATAAAATCAATTTTATGTGTTTTGAGTTTTTGAACTTTCAATTAGGGGAAATATATGTTTCGAACTTTGTTTTCGGGTAAATTTAGCATGGGGTCATATTTTGGGTTGCATCTGGTGCTATACGATACTTCTCGTGGGGAAATATATAATTTTTCCATAAAAATACAATAAAACTGGATTGGAGTTCAATGTGTCCAATAAATTATTTAGTTTGTAAACAAGTTAACAACTTCTGTAATATATCTCTTTTCTATCTATAATTATATCTAAATATTAGGTTGAAGTCAAACTAATTTTGTCACGATTTCTACCCCAAATAATTTTAGTTTCATCGAAAAAGGTTCAAATTAAATGGTTTATCCGCAAGAAAGTTTTATTCTACGAATACTTAATATAATCCTGATACTGAGTGACAATAAACCAATCAAAGAATGGCCGAAGTCTATATAAGGAAAAAATGAAACCACGAAAGCCATTTTCGAAACATTAATCAGCTATTGGGTAATGCGGACTTCAAGTAAAACAAGTTTGACTAAAGCATCAGTGATAGTTAAAGAGTGTCTTACGCATGATGCAGTAACAAACTAATAGTAAGATAGGATCAAGCCAAATAAAAAATTGATATTAAGTGTTTGATTTGGTGGGAAATCATGATAACAATGGAGCTATCAATTTACATACAACTGATATAAGTAAGAGCACAAGCAGATTCCTAAAGAGAGAAGTTCAAGAAGCAGGATCAAACAAGGAGGAGCACATGATTTCTTCGCCGAAAAATGCTAACATGTGCAAACTCTTCAATTTTTTTTAGATTCAGCAAATGTGAGGATGTGATTCATGAAAAATGCAATGTTATCGATCTTTTTTTATCTATATTTCTTGTTTTTATGCTAGTGGCTTGTTTACAGATTTATGGAAAGTTCATTCTTCACTCCTAGAAGGTGATTTTCAGGATCCAAGAATATAATCCGTGTTTTTAGATTTGAGCTCATTATACTAGATGTGAAAAATTGCATCAGTAGGCTGAGCAGTTTAGATCTTAAGATCCTTTGGACCTACGAGGTCATTTGGATCTTTCAGATCATTTGGACCTTCCGGATCATTTGGATTATTTGGATCTACATGATCATTTGGACCTACATGGTCGTTTAGATCCTCAGATCGTTTGGACCTTTCGTGTCGTGTGAGTAATACATAAAATACCTAGTTTTTTGAAATATGCAATACAAAAAACATGGTTGATAAGTTTGTGATTGAAATTGTTTGTAATATTGTGTTTGCATGTGGTTGGTTTGAGCCTCTTCACTGGATATTTTTACTAATGTCTCCTTTGTAACGCAGGCGAGGAGGACTTTGTCTAAGCTGGACTACGAAACTGTAAAGATCATCCACGATCGGTGGTTATGACATTTGAGATATTTTTACTGATATTTTTACTAAAACAATATTGTTGCTATTGGGCTTTACGATTTGGATTTCGTTTGATATTTTAGTAGTTTTTATATAATTTTATGCTAATTTGATAAAAGTGCTTTAGTTTGAGATCTTCATCGATTTTTATAAATATTCAGATCACAATATTTCAATTTTTATTTTAATACTTCTTGATAATTGTTTCAGCTTAGATTTTCATTTGAGATAGAAAATATGGTAAATCTGAAATAAAGTTGAACTAATTCCAATTATTGGGTATTTAACACTGTTCAAATTATATTATTTTTTATAAATCAATTTTCCTTATTTATCAAGTTTGATGTTGTTTAAAAAATCAAGTTTAATGAAACTTTCAACTACATAATAAATCTGTATTGTAATTAGGACTTGAATCCTATGAAATTGGAATATGAAATATTGAATAATTCAATTTGAAGTTGAAACAACCCAAGTTTATCCTAAAGAGTTTGAATAGGGGTGTATTTGGAAATCGGTGTATGATAGGTCAAGAAGCATACAAAACCTTACATACCAAGTAGAATGAAGCATTTCATAACTCTTGTGTCTACTCCTTTGAGGTGGTTTTAAATGTCTGGAACACTGGCACTACCTCTCAGGTATTGAAGAGTAATTTTTTTTTAGAAGCGTAGACCATTGCACGACTTGCAGTTGTACGTATAGCCAAAAGAGATGTCATAGATACATACCCAAATGCGTACACCATATGTGATTGATACTCTAGCGATGAAACCATCTACTAACAAAATGTATGACTTTAATCTCAATGGATTTGCTTATCGAGTAAGCATAGAGAATATGACTTGTAGCCGCAAGAGATGGCAGATTACATGCATTCCATGTGAACATGCATATGGAGTGATGCTCTTCGAGGGAACTGAAGGTGAAGAATATGTTTGTCACTGGTTTAGGACATATATGTGGATGAGGACTTATGCAGAAGACCTTGCTTCCTTAAAAGATGCAAAATTTTGGCCAATTGGATTAAATCCACCTATATTTGAACCGGAGATGCCACCATAGCCTGACAGGAAGAAGGTAACTAAGAAAGATAGAAACAAAAGGGCGAAAGGAAAAAATAAGTCTGCGGTGAAAAAGAAAGAGAGTGTTGAAGAGGATAATGAATTGTGGAATCTTTGGTGAAACAATCATTACTCTAGGATTTATAAAAAGGACAAATGTTTGTCTTTTGTTCTTATGTTTAATTTCTTGTTTTTTTTTTGTTTTTTTTTCAATGTTGATTGTTCTATGATTTGTCAGCCTACTGTAGGTGAAGAATCATCTCGGACTGAATCTTTACAAGGGGTTATCACCAAAGGATAATAGTCAAGGAAATGAAGATGTGTGCGGCTGGATTTTTGACATGATATGCAGTTTGTTTGGATTCTTCTTGGTCTGTTTTTAGACATGTTTTCCTCATCTCTTTGGATAAGTGGTGGCTGCTTCTTTTGATCTTTTTGGTCTCTTTGAGACCTATCTTACAACTATCTTTGCGCATGTTTTCGTAGCTTTTTGGATATATCTTTACACCACTGTGATTACAGCTTTTAGGCTGGTTTTGTTGACGTAAACTTCTTCTTTATGAGCGCGATTTTTGAAGTTAATTGAACCTCTATTTTTTAGGTATGCGTATAAGTCTGATATGATGCAATTTTTTGATTAAATTGTCCAAATACAAACACCAATACATTAGTTCCACACAACAACAAATACTCAATTTAAACAACAGCATTGTCAAATACAAAGACTCAATTCATAAGCATACTAAAACCAAAAATGATCACACATCACAACAATCATCATTTTTCTCATCTCAGATTTGGTTTCAACTAACACATCTTCCACTACTTCAAAAATCTCTTTCTCTAGCTTCATTTGGAGCTTCTCAAATATCTTCTTCTCTGCCTCCAAACGTTATGTTAAAATTTATTGTTCAATTCTTCATGTTCGAAACACCAATGCCTTTTATCTAACAATGCTTCATCAACCAACTTTTAAGCATGGTTATCATTGATAATTTACAACCCCAATTCATGACAGTGAGAAGCAAAATTTCATTAAACATATCGAAAAGCTAAAGTTCAGGTGTTTAGGAGGCTGTTTACCTTTCGCTCGACAACATACCCACAACGGTAGTATCAGCGGTGTGGATTAGCATATGACTTTGACATTCCCAAAAAAAATATTTCGACACACTAACATCTTGTCTGTACATCCAAAACTCTTGCTCTTGCTCGACCCACTGATGTGCCACTCGAATGTCTAGATTCATTGCTCGCCATCTTCAGCAAATACATCAAACCACAAATTTGAGTTTCTGCAAGTTCTGAAATATGAAATCAAGCTTCTATTAATCAATATGGGATTACAAAATCTGTCATAACTACAAACTCACAACCAATTTCAAAAATCAGAGAGGAATTAGAAAAATGACTATGTTCGGGTTTGTCGGATTTTAAAATTGATTTGGAAGTTTTTCATATTTCAATTGGGTTAATGTTGCGGGTTTATGTGTCAGATTTAAGGTCAGGTTGATTTTAACTCGGTCTGTTATTCAGTTTATGGTTTCATATTAGGTTTAAGTTGCAAACCAATCAAACAAATAAGTGTGTGTTAATGTGTGTGTTAATATCGAAAAGCTAAAGTTCAGGTGTTTAGGAGGCTGTTTACCTTTCGCTCGACAACATACCCACAACGGTAGTATCAGCGGTGTGGATTAGCATATGACTTTGACATTCCCAAAAAAAATATTTCGACACACTAACATCTTGTCTGTACATCCAAAACTCTTGCTCTTGCTCGACCCACTGATGTGCCACTCGAAGGTCTAGATTCATTGCTCGCCATCTTCAGCAAATACATCAAACCACAAATTTGAGTTTCTGCAAGTTCTGAAATATGAAATCAAGCTTCTATTAATCAATATGGGATTACAAAATCTGTCATAACTACAAACTCACAACCAATTTCAAAAATCAGAGAGGAATTAGAAAAATGACTATGTTCGGGTTTGTCGGATTTTAAAATTGATTTGGAAGTTTTTCATATTTCAATTGGGTTAATGTTGCGGGTTTATGTGTCAGATTTAAGGTCAGGTTGATTTTAACTCGGTCTGTTATTCAGTTTATGGTTTCGTATTAGGTTTAAGTTGCAAACCATTCAAACAAATAAGTGTGTGTTAATTGGTTTTAGACTAAAAAATTGTGGGGTGATAAGTTTTGTGAACCAAAATTGTGGGGATACGAGATAAAGATGAAACATAGTGTGCATCTGTTAATATTTGATAGTTATGAGGAAAAAATAGGTCGTTATCCCAAAATTATATAAGAAAATTAGCCATCTAATAAACTCAAAAAAATTTAAAACCTTGAGTGCTGCCTTCCACAATATTCATTTGAAGTCGATAGTTGAACTCTTTTTATTTATTTATAGACTTATGATGAATCCACTAAAGGGCTTATTGATATTTTAGCTTTGTCTTTCTGTTCAGTCAGAATCCATAAGGTGTCTTAGGCTTTTCAATCTTGTCTCCAATGATGTTTTTTAGACTTAAGTCTTGGAAAAATATTTTAGGTACTTACGAGCATCTTCTTCTCATATTCATCTTATTTTGCATACATCTCCTTTGACAACAAAATTCTAACCTATGCGTATGACTTTGACACATTCTTAAAATTTCTAATGACTTTAATCATGTCGGTGGCAGGGGTTGGAATAGATTGTATATCATTGTAGAGATCATTACGCTTCTGTTTTGCATATTCCTATATGAATGCTAATGAATTTCCTCTTTCTGTCAAATTTTGCAAGAACAATGATGTATTACCAGGTCCATGAGGAGGTTCTCAATGGCAGTAGCTTGGTAATTATATGCAATGACACATATTTGAAGACTAGATAGAACCTGTGATAGCTGACTTTTATGAAATACATCATTCTATTTATGTAATGTATTAAAACCCAATTGTTGCTAAGAATGGGGAAACAACTCTGACTTGATTTCTTTTTGAACCATATCCTTCTGTTAGTTCAAAATCGACAACGATGTATATTCGTCCAATAGTTTCATGTTCATAGTGAATTCATATGAACCCATGAAAGTTGAGTTGTAGAGTATTGTGAATTTTATCAGAACTTAATCCATTTGTGCATGCTTAACAATAACTATCAAAAACTAAGTTTATTGATTTGTTATGCATAGCAATTGGAACCACAAAATTAGAAAAATTATAGATACATGTTCCGCGTTCTATACCTATAAACCCCTACAAAACTATATACTAATTGAACTGATTGCATGTTTCCTTTGATCATTCTTAAGGTCTTACGATTTAGCTTATTCTTTTTTATCCGATTTCTACAACTTGCTTATTTACTTTTACTGCATTAATCAACGACAACCACTTTGATTATTTTTTTTATTAAAATATATACGGTTTGTTGTGTGACAAAAAAAATTATTGTGGATTCGATACTTTTCCATGCTAATTTTATTTTGATGTGCACTGGTCGCTAGGATTAATTGGGTGAACACTTCACCTTATAAAGTTGTCTACTTTTAATGTCAGGGATTTTGAGCTTTTGATTAAAAGCGAGTCTAAAACCTTTAGCTTTCAGTTTTCGATATTGTTCTTTAAAAAAAAATTGTTTTTCATAATCAAAATTTGATAATCTATTTGAATACTATCCAGTGATAGATAGACTTGTGAATCAGCTAAAAAATCAAAAACAACTACAAGAAAATGGCTAAACATATAAGTATAATTACCAAACTTACTATAGAAAAACAAATTGCAGCAACTATTGATACACGTGCTAAATCGATGTCTAAGATCTTCTTTTGCAGAAACAACATGGATTCAAACTAGGAGTTTGGTCAAAATCCTATCTGACTCAGAGACTCTAAAAATCAAGTAGAAGTTTAACATCAACTTCTTCTATCAGTATTCCATATTACCAGCCTCATATATATGGTAACTAGCTCAGCATCATTGACAACAACAAAAATTGGTAATTTCGACTATTCTGATCTCTTTTTATTTGGTAGAAATCTGATTAAACCCTCACTACTTTCAATGAACGACCTTGAGATTAAAGCAATACCATTAAATTAATGACCTGTGAGCTTAAGTATTATATACAAATTACAAAATTCTAGGTTCTCTAAATGTTATCTTTATCAAGTAAAAAACTAAATCCTACGAATAACTACTGCTATATATTTTCCTAGTTTTTTCATAGGATTTTAATAAGAAAATAATTAGGTATTGGCTAAAATATCTTTATTTTCAGTGTTTCTAGAGTCTTAAAGGTATTTGCATGCGATATATGTCTTTTCGAAAAAAACAAAATGCTAAATTTTGATGTTTCAAGTTTATCAGCATCAAAAGTTTTGCATTTGATAGAGAACTTGCAACAACTTTTTCTTACTCAAATTTAGACACGAAAATAGGTAACTTTCATTTTTCCGTCATTTGAGGCATATCCAGCAGTTAGATCTCAAGATATAATTAAAATACTGAAAGTTGATCTGCTTGGCGTCAGAATGGAGTAAGGAGAACAAAAAAGAGTGATCGACCAAAAGCTATCGACCTGGCCAGGCTGATCATAGCTCGATCATATCCTTTGGAGAATAACTAGATCAACCACTCCATTGACCATAAAGTGATGGGCCAAC
Organism: Isatis tinctoria; assembly: GCA_010577795.1. Lineage (NCBI taxonomy): Eukaryota > Viridiplantae > Streptophyta > Magnoliopsida > Brassicales > Brassicaceae > Isatis > Isatis tinctoria. The sequence continues at coordinate 11,684,353 of CM021246.1, read as the reverse complement.
AAAGAGTCCTAATCGATAGATCACTGGTCTGAAAATAAAAAATTTTCATTTTCTAAATTTTTTCTAAATCTTCAGGAATTATTCCTAACCATCTCATGCAATTCATGCACCTTTAAAACAGAATATGCATGGAATTATAAGACAAAACCCATCACAAAGCCACCAAAAAAAATTGTTTACTATTTCTCTAAATCTATTGATTTTGTTACTGTATTGCTCTTAGGGAGGAGAATTCCATTATTTGTTCATTAAAAATAGTTGTAATTAATTCTGACCTCGAATCTTACATTTATTTCAATAATAGTTATTTCTATAATGTCTACTTTTTAATTCCAATATGTGTGCATAATTTTGTTGTTAGTAATAGAAGTTTATAACAGGATCTATTAATAGTTTGAAAGATAGATTTTGATTTCTAGAGTGTTGCATTATATAGATAGAAGTAAGCCTTTGTAATCCTTTGTTTTTAATCCTTGTAAAAAACTGATCATTTAACTACGATCTATAAATATTATATGCATGAACATCACAAGACTGATTGGCATGAAATAATATGAAGCTGAACCCAACAAAGTGCAGAATCGGGGTAGCATCAGGAGAATTCCTAGGCTATCTCGTGACGAACCCGAAAAACACCAGCGCCTTGATAGATTGCATCACCAAATACGAAACGATAAATCCAGAGGTTGATGGGCAAGTTACGACTCTAAACCGATTCATCTCAAAATCAACGGATAAATGTTTACCATTCTACGACACCTTTAGGGGAAATAATAAGTTCAAATGGACGGAAAAATTGTTGGCAGGCATTCTAGAAGTTAAGAAATATTTGGCTACTCCACCTATCTTAGCAAAGCCGATTAAAGGGGAGCCCTTATTGATATACACCGCAGTGTCATCCACTGCAGTAAGCGGAGTAAATAGTGCAACAAGCAAAAACAAATATTTTACGTATGCCAAACTCTAACAGACCCGGACACTCAGTATTCATTAATGGTGAAAGCGATATTGGCGGTGTTGATGTCAGCCCCAAAGCTGTAACCGTATTTCCAGTCGCATACGATCGTCGTATTTACTGCTTCCCCCAGAAGAATTTTGCATAGAACGAGTCAGCCGGGACAACTAGGAAAATGGGCGGGAGAACTAACTAAGTACGACATCGAGTATCAAACACGAACATGCGCTAAGTCCCAAATGATGGCCAACTTCATTGTTGAACTCCGAACAGCAAGCATCGAAGAACCAACTCCAAACTCAGTTTGGACGATTCACATGGACGGATCATCGTCAAAGCAAGGTTTGAGAGTCGGAGTGCGATTAACATCGCCTATCGGAAAAACGTTGGATCAATCATTTTGACTGTTTTTCAACATCTCCAATAATGAAGTAGAGTAAGAAGCTATAGTTGCCGGGTTGAGGTTTGCCCTATGTCTTAAAATCAAAACCTTCAAGCATATTTTGATTCTCAGCTGGTCGCAAATAAATTCAGCAGAGAATATGAGAAGAGAAAATAAGATGGAAGTCTACCTCAAGATTGTCTAAAGCTTGGCCAAACAGTTTAAGGAGTTTGAACTCACGCGGATCCTTCGCGGAGAGAATGCCCTAGCTGGCGTATTGACGGCCTATCATCAACTTCGACCCCCAGAGAAAGGCGAGTTATCCCCGTAGAATTCATTGATAAACCAAGCATCGATCCACCCCAAGTCGCCAACTTTATACGACCACCAGAAGGGGAAGAAAAAGAAGCAGAAGAAGACCCTCTGGAAGAGGAGATAACGACACACCCTCAAGAGGAACACGGTTGCGATCGCGAGTGGATGGCCCCGATAGGAACTTATATCATGAATGGAGAAGTTGTAACGTCCCCAAACCTGAATAAAGACCTTCGGGTCGAACCACAAGACCAAAAGAAAAGCATTATGTCATGACAAGCATGACCGTGTGGGTTGTGGTCCATATTCAGCTAGCTGGCCAAGTTAAACAGTTTTGACGAGTTAGGAAAGGGTTAAGGATGGGGAAAGGGGTTTGGGATGAGCTCACAGTCCATTTAGGACAGTGACAGTCCAGCTCGGCCAGCTCAGTCAGCTCACGGGCCAGCTCAGCCAGCTGGAGGGAGTGACCATCAGCTCGGACCAGCTGATGGTCAGTGAAGCTAGCTGGGCCAGCTAGTTAGGCGGTTGGTGGTTGGCGGTTGTGGCCAGCGGTTATGGGCAGTTAAGGGCCAAGAGGTGCCACAGACCAAGGGGTGTGTCCAAGGGACACCTAGGACCGGCGGTTGTGTCCAAGGGACACATGAGACCAACGGTTTTGTCCAAAAGATACCTTATGGACGAATGGGTGCAAGTGAACCAAGGTGACTCTTCGTGGTGCCTTTCTCTGGTAACCTCTATGCGCTTATAAATAGACCCCCCCCCTTCCATTTACGCATCAGTTCCTCTACAAGGAAAGACGTAAGAGAAAAAAAAGAGAAACAAAGAGAGAAAGAAAGAAAGAGAGAGACTTAGATAGGAAAAGTAATCCGATCAAATGGAAGAGATTCCGGCGAAGGATCATGGAAAGAACCCGTCGCCCCTGAGCAGGTCTCCAAGGTATGCTCCGACTCTCCTTCTCTAATCGTTGATCGTGGACCGCCGGTGTAAACCGTTGCCAGTTCATGAACCGGTATGAATGGCCGATTCCTACAACCTCTTCTACTCTCCCTCTCTATCTCATACGGCTGATCCATGAATCATAAGGTTATAACGCCCCAACCGCCCCTACCGGTGAATCACCTATCCCTCAGTCTGGCTCGTGGGCCCCACACCTGTCCGAGGGTCGGTGCGTTATTCTGGAGGCTCGAAGGTCATGATATACTGTCCCTGCAATCACCACATGACTGTTCTCTGTGTTTTTTCCTAACTCACACGGTACTGCTAATGACTTCCCGGTAGGTCATCCATCCTTCCACTGCTCCAGCTCAAGCACGCTTAACTCTGAAGTTCTTTCGGGATGGTTAACCGAAAAGGTAAGTGCACTTTGGTGACATAGGTAGCCAAATCAATTCATTTAACCTCTCCCACATATGTTTCAATATATACCAGAAATCGGGATGTTACAATTCACCCCCACTCAAAGAGTGCAAGGTCCTCGTTGCACGCCAAGACCAGTCCCAGAACGCCTCCCACGTCAGCACTGGGACGGCTAACTAGCTCTGATACCACTTATAATGCCCCAACTGCCCCTACCGGTGAGCCACCCATCCCTCAGTCGGGCTCGTGGGCCCCACCTCTGTCCGACGGTCGGTGCGTTATTCGGGAGGCTCGAAGGTCATGATATACTGTCCCTGCAATCACCACATGATCGTTCCCCGTGTTTTTTCCTAACTCACACGGTACCGCGAATGACTTCCCGGTAGGTCACCCATCCTTCCACTGCTCCAGCTCAAGCACGCTTAAATCTGGAGTTCTTTCGGCATGGTTAACCGAAAAGGTAAGTGCACTTTGGTGACATAGGTAGCAAAATCAATTCATTTAACCTCTCCCACATATGTTTCCATATATACCAGAAATCGGGATGTTACAAAGGTCTTGCACCAATTCATGTAAAGCGGTTGTTCCTCATTTTTGTGCCCGGTTGTAAGCGTACCAAAGGATGCGTACGAATAGGTGTCAAGGTCGGGCCAAGTAGCCATTAAAAGGCCCTTGGGACCGGTTCAACATCCAAAGGGTATGAGTGAAACAGTATGAACAAAAAGAAAAAACTGTCCGTTGCCAAATGGGACCCCTTTGATCTAACGATCTGAAAGGGTTTGACCGTAAGGTCGTACGGCGGTTGATCTTGGTTCAAGAGGAACCAGTTCAGGCCTTAGGTGCAAACGTACTTCGGATGAGGTCTGGCCTTTGCTCGGATTCTCTACCGTGGCCGGTAAAACCCATGGAAGAACGGTTCCCACTTCTGACCATTCCATCCGTTCGTTAAGTGGTACCCCTCTGTATCACTAAGTCACGGTGAGTCACCAACTGGGATCCAAATAACTGATTCAGGTGCTTACACGGTTCTAGTTATGTCATGGCTTATCCCGGACTAACCTTTACGGTCATTACAAGTGATCCGGTTGTGATGGACTGGAGCAGTGCCGCAGCCGGCTTAGTCGGTACGTGCCAAGGAGAGTCACGGTCTTTGGTCTTTGATCAGTTGACTTCTCCGGATTGCGGTTCATCCGTTTATCCCCTAGGCTTCCTCTTGGCTACTTAGTCACTATGGGGTGGTTGGTTGTGACTAAGTAATCAAAGGAGAATTCCTTTACATTATGTTAGGATAGGCTTCGGGTATACCAACAGAGAAACGGGTTGGGATTCATGTGCATGTTTCGGTTGGGGTTATTGGCCTTAGACTGACATGCGTTTGTGTTTCAGGTTTAGAGGCCAGTTCTGGTGAGGGGTTGACCTTAGGTGCAAGTGCTGGAGGGTCTAGAGGGGTGGTGCATGTGGTGTGCGTTGGAGGAATCACTTAGGATAAGATCGAACCGTGTAAAGCCTTCGGCTGAACTTACTAAGCATTGTATCGAATCCATTTTTAAGTTAATAAAATGGTTGATTCCTCTTTTATATATCTATCTCTTATTCCGCATTGATAGATAATAACCTCATTGAATAGAAATGTTAAGTTTTTCGGATTAGGCCTTAGTCTCGTTGAGACTAAGAAGTGGAACAAGTCGGTCCGGATTTATGGGGTCCAAATCGAGGTGTTTCAGAAGTTCCAGCAGAAAAATGGGCAGCTCAAGTCACACGTTTTGCTCTAATGGATGGAAATGTCTTCAAGTAGACGCTCTCCGGACCACTAATGATGTGCGTAGAGGGCAAACAAGAAAGAAGAATCACGGAAGAAGACCATAGAGGATCATAAAGAAACCATTATGGAGGATGAGCTCTCGCAATTAAAATCAAACGCCACTGATATTACTCGCCAACCATGGTGAAAGACTGCGAGAAATTCTCCCTCAAGTGCGAGAAGTATCAAAGGCATGCACTGACGATTCACCAGCCCGTTGAAGTCCTTTTGTCGATTTTAGCACCTAATCCGTTGATCACGAGGTGGTGAATGGACATTATGGGGCAGCTGCAGAATTTGAAGCAGATTAGAATACTCGTTCTAACATATTTCTTCTTGAAATGGGTCGAGGCCGAACCTTGTACTAGCATCAAAGACGCTCAAGTAGAACGCTTCGTGTGAAAACATCATTTTGCAACACGGAGTGCCATACAAGATCGTCACCGATAACATCATTTACCGGCATGGAGCTCCAAATTCATGTTGGCCCATTTGAAAGGATTTTTCGGAAAGTAGAAGATACGGCTGAGTAAGTCAACGCCGCGGTATCCGCAGGGTGGGGGTCAGGCCAAAGCAGCTAACAAGAGCATCCTCGACAAACTTAAAAAACACCTAGGAGAGAAGAAAGGCCGGTGGGCAGACGAGGTCGAAGGATTCTTGTTGTCTCATTGAACAACTCCAAGGACAGCTACGGGAAAAGCACCATTCACGCTTGTCTGCGACACCAAATGAGTCATCCCATCGAAGAACGAGTTGTCGGAGTCAGGCATAGACTCCTTGATACACAGGTTTTAACCCTAACTTCCTACTGCAAGTGCACAGCAAATCGGAGTAGTATTTAGGGATCGATCCCACGAAGACCAAGCTTACTCTATGGTTTTTAAGACTAAATAAAAAGCTAAGATAAATCAAGATGAAGTCGGAAATCGAATCTAACAAGAGTAAATCTAAATCGGTTGTGAAAACAATTAATAAAAAGCGCTAGGTTAGGATAAATCGCAGGCAATCCAAAGCAACGGGTCAAACAACTATTCAGGTTAAGATTAAGAACCAGTCTAGAACTCAAACACGAAAATAATATCAATCCACTGTCGTGGCATTAACAACTTTATCTAACGACCTAGAGAATCCTAACTGTCGTTGGCCCTAGAAAATCGCAGACAAGCATTATAGATCAGGTTTGATATGTTCACAATTCTCCAATACATCTACTGTCGTAGGTAATGAATAAATTGCTCACCAATGTTTCTTCTAGCAACCTAGCAACTGTCGTTGTCTAAATTAAACCTAAGATCAATGAATCAAGTGATCAAATCGATTCAAGCATTAAGATTAACAAGGGTGAAGACATCGATTTTTGTTGCCTATTTGTGTTTAACCCTAGCTCATGGATTCCTTTGAGAAACCCTAACCTAACTAAGAAATCTACTCAGACATAATGAATGAAGAAAGCAAAACAATAAGGTAAAAAGACTGCATAGAAATCGATAATAAAAGAGATTAGGGTTCAGAAATCTTCTCAGAATTGTGGCAGAGATCTTCTCCCTTACAATAGAAATCCTAGGTATTGAAAGCTAAAAGCCAAAAAGCAAAGAGAATAGAATATGAAATAGGATAATCTAAACCTAGGACTAAAAAGGAGTATTTATAACATGAGACATAGGCGGCTGGGAGGTGGCTGCTCTCTCAAAAGTCGGCTGCAATTCATTAGGTTAAACCCTCCTTTTTATTTTTCCGCGGCGAGCATGTGCTCGCTTGGTGGCCGAAATTTGTGAGCATGTGCTCGCCGATTGAAGTTGGTGATAATTTGCAGGATTTTCCTTCTTTTCTTCAATTCTTGTTCTTTTCTTTTCCAAAGGTTCCAAATGCTCCAAACTCCAATAACAGCTCCAAAGCTACCTAAAATCTCCTGAAATAAACTCAAAAACTCTAAAAAGTCATTAGATAAAAAGGTTAGTATGGGTCAAAATCCCAACATATCAATTCCCCCAGACTTAGATCTTGTTTGTCCTCAAACAAAACTAAAGTCAAGACATAGAGAAATCGGTGGAGACTCACAAAATCTCAGAAACCATGAATAGACCAATATCATCAGACCACATACCTTAGAATAAGAGATACATTGCCTTACCGAAAACCTCAACAACAAAGTTCACCAACCTCAAACCATATGGCTTACAATCCTAGAAAAATCTAAGTTCAAGACAATAGACTCTCTACATTCAATTAGAGGTGGCGTGGGCTTCTTGCTAAAGACACTAGCTAAGTAAAACGAGGCTCGGTAAAGATCAGGCTAATATTTAATGATGGAGCTTAAGCGTGTTTAGGGCTACCTTGTTTCAAGAGAGTGCAGGATATCGCACAAAACGGCAAGGGAGAGTGGACTCATTGATGTCCACAACCTCTAATTCACTCTCGTCCTTAAATCGATTCTCATCTTCATTCCTCTTTTCCTTTCCTTGCTTTCTTTCGATTTACTCATGCTTCGGGACACACATCTTGAGTTACTAACTCGCCACCCCATATCCTTGAGCTACTAGCGGTTTTTCTCTTTCTTTTTTTTTTTTTTTTTTTTTTTTTTTTTTTTTTTAAGAGTTACCTTTGGGATAGGGGGACTTTACTTGTGTGTGTGTCCTTCGGCTGAAATGATCCTTTTTCATCTCCATACCCCAGCAGGTCGTTTTAGGCTTGTTTCTTTTCTGGACATCACTGAGCAGGTGCTCTAAATCAGTGAGTATAGCGAGCATGTGCTCGTGAACATTTTCCAGCTTTCTCCTGACATCTTCTTCAGCGAGAGTGAATCAGAAGCTGCGTCAGTCCTTTTCTCCCCGACCTTTTTGCACATATCTGCATAGATGAGAAATAAAATACGAGTGCATGTGGTATAAATAGATGGTTAGGGTCAGGGTGAGGTACTAACTAAAAGCTATCTATTCAGGATCAGCAAGAGTGGCAAAAGGGATAAGAAGTCCTGAATATATTATGTAACACGTTTTCTAATCCTAGTGCCAATAACAAGAAGAATTAAAGTCCAGATTACGTCCATATAAAATAGAGTCTAAAGCCTATCCGATAAACCTTAAAGGGATTGAAGATTTCTGGCCTGAGGAAGGATCCGATTGTGAGAAGGTGTCGGCTCGTCTCTGTACTCTAAATTCTGCAGCAATGTTCACTAGAAAGCGGGTCAAATTCATAAGTGGTTAAGAACTCATCATAGATTTTGGTCCTAATCTCCACAAGTTTCGATTTGACCCATATGATGGACTGACTCTAAATAGAAAAACAAAACGACTCAATAAAATACTGACTCAAGGTACGATCCTCCCCCAGACTTACTTCACACCGTCTCGGTGTGAGAATAAGCTAGAGAAAAGTCGGAGAAAACTTACCTGGGTCGGCAGGAAGAGCACCATGGCGGAGCAGGTGCTCGCCCGTTTTGTTTTGTTTTGTTTTTTTTTTTTTTTTTTTTTTTTTTTTTTTTTATCTGAAACAAAGAAAACCAAAACCAAAAATCAAAAGCAAAAGAAAATAAAATAAAGTAAAAATTCTTACCAGTGGGTTGCCTCCCACTCAGCGCTTGGTTTAAGTCACTAGCTTGACTTGGTGAGCTAATTAGGTTTGAGGAGGGTCGCTTAAGGGAAAGGATTCCCCTTGTGCGATAGATGAATCAGCGAGGTATGGCTTCAGACGCTGACCATTGACAACGAATTCTCTCCCCTTTTCGTCCAGCAATACTACAGCTCCATAAGGTCGTACTTCCTTGATTGAAAAAGGTCCTGACCAGCGTGATCGTAGCTTCCCGGGAAACAGCTTCAGCCGGGAGTTAAAGAGTAGAACCTGGTCATTGGGAGCGAGCGAAGTGGCGAGCGAGAATGCGCTTGTCATGATAGGCTTTGGTGCGCTCCTTGTATATCTTCGAGTTCTCATAGGCGAGGTGCCTAATCTCCTGGAGTTCATGCAGCTGCATCATACGCCTTTCCGAAGCTGGTTTGATGTCGTAGTTGAGCAGCTTAACTGCCCATGCGGCTTTGAATTCCAACTCAACAGGGAGATGACAAGCTTTGCCGTAGACGAGGTTGAATGGAGTAGTCCCGAGTGGCGTTTTGTAGGCAGTCCGGTAGGCCCATAGAGCATCGTCCAACTTGGAAGCCCAGTCCTTCCTAGTCGTTCCCACTGTCTTCTGCAATATGCTCTTGATCTCGCGGTTAGATACCTCGACTTGCCCACTAGTCTGCGGATGATAAGGAGTTGCGACCTTATGCTTCACACCATTCTTGCGTAGCAGAGTCTCAAAGATCTTGTTGATGAAGTGAGAGCCTCCATCGCTAATGACTACTCGCGGAACTCCGAACCTAGGGAGATGATGGACTTGAACAACTTGATCACCACCCTTGCATCGTTTGTGGGACTCGCAATAGCCTCAACCCATTTGGACACGTAATCCACTGCGACGAGTATGTACTCGTTCCCAAAAGAAGAAGGAACGGGCCCATAAAGTCGATCCCCCAAACATCAAACACCTCAACTTCGAGAATGAAGTTCTGCGGCATTCATTTCGCTTGCTGATGTTGCCCTGTCGCTGGCATGAATCGCATCGAGAGATAAAGCGCTGAGCATCCTTGAACATCGTAGGCCACCAATATCCAGCTTGCAGAACCTTGGAGACTGTCTTGAAAGTGGCGAAGTGTCCGGCATATGAAGAGCCGTGACAGTGAAACAGAATCTCTGGTATCTCCTCCTCAGTTACGCAACGTCTAAACAAGCCATCTGGGCAGTGCTTGTAGAGGTATGGCTCATCCCAGAAGTAATGCCGGATATCCTTAAGGAATTTCTTCCTTTTGTTGCCTACAAAACCGCGTGGTTCCATATCAGCAGCTAGATAATTCGCAATCTCGCCAAACAAGGAATCTGAGGACGTTGGCCGCTTTCGATTTGGTTGCAGAATTCAGGCTGAGCAGGTGCTCGCTGGGTGGGAGCACGTGCTTCCTTGATTTGGAATGCTCCGATCGAGTACACCTGTTCTTCCGGGAGGTTGTCATTGAGTGGGAGTTCTTCGTCAATCCGCATCCTAGATAAATGGTCGGCAGCTCCATTATCTATTCCTTTCTTGTCCTTGATCTCGAGGTCGAATTCTTGTAAGAGAAGATCCACCGGAGTAGCCGCGGTTTGGCATCCTTTTTCGTCAAGAGGTACTTGAGCGCTGCATGATCTGTATGAACTATAACCTTGGATCCGACGAGATATGACCGAAACTTCTCAAAGGCAAAGACAACCGCTAGGAGCTCCTTTTCGGTTGTGGCATACTTGCACTGAGCTTCATCCAATGTGCGGCTAGCATAGTAGATAACGTGAAGCTTCTTGTCTTTCCTTTGTCCGAGAACTGCTCCAACAGCATAATCACTAGCATCAGTCATCACCTCAAAAGGAAGACTCCAGTCCGGCGGTTGCACAATGGGTGCGCTGATGAGAGCTCCTTGATCGTATGGAACGCTTCGAGGCATGCATCATCGAACTCAAAACTTCTCCTTGCAGAGTAGGCGTAGTAAGAGGCCTGGCTATTTTGGAGAAGTCTTTGATGAAGCGTCTGTAGAAGCCGGCATGACCCAGAAAGCTACGGATCCCTTTGACTGAGGTTGGCGGTTGCAGATTCATAACCTCGACCTTGGCTTTGTCCATTCCATCCTCTGAAATCCGATGCCCGAGCACAATCCCGTTCCTGACCATAAAGTGGCATTTCTCCCAATTCAGAACTAGGTGCTTTTCCTCACATCGCTGAAGTACCCTGCATAGATTAGACAAACAGTGAGAGAAAGAGTCTCCATACACCGAGAAGTCGTCCATGAACACCTCCATGATGTCTTCGATTAGGTCAGTAAAGATCGACATCATGCAACGTTGGAAGGTTGCCGGAGCATTACACAATCCGAATGGCATGCGCCGGTAAGCGAACGTGCCATAGGGACATGTGAATGTCGTCTTCTCCTGGTCGTCCGGATGAATGGGGATCTGAAAGAAACCTGAATAACCATCTAAAAAGCAGTAGTATGATGGTTAGCAAGTCTTTCAAGCATCTGATCGATAAAGGGTAGAGGGAAGTGATCTTTGCGAGTTGCAGCATTCAGTTTGCGATAATCTATACACATCCTATGGCCGGTTATTGTCCTGGTTGGTATCAGTTCATCCCTATCATTCTTGACTACAGTGATTCCGCCTTTCTTAGGAACTACATGAACAGGACTAACCCAAGTACTATCAGATATAGCATAAATCACCCCAGCTTCTAGAAGTTTCATTATCTCCTTCTTAACGACATCTTTTAGATTCGGGTTTAATCTCCTCTGATGTTCGATAGAGCTCATCGATTCATCTTCTAGATGTATCCTATGCATGCAAAGATCAGGAGAGATTCCAGGAATGTCATCTAGCGAATACCCTATAGCCTTTCTATACTTTCTAAGTTCACACAAAAGCAAGGCTACCTCTACATTGTTCAAATCAGCATTAATGATCACAGGGTAAGTAGAGTTTGTTCCAAGGAATGCATACCTGAGCCCGGCTGGTAGAGTTTTAAGCTCTAATTTAGGAGCTTTCAACTCGCTCCAGGGGCTATCGTTTGGATCAAGAGGCGGAGCAGGTGCTCGCGGAATCTGAGCGGGTGCTCCTTCTGTTGCGGCCGAGTTTTCCTCATCTTCTAAGCTTGTGTATGCCACCATCTGCTCCATTCGCCGGCTGGAATCTAGCATCTTAGAGAAGCTGTCGGCGTCCTCACTCATGAAACCATGCTCTCGTTCGGCTAGGGTTAAGGCAGTTTCAAGAGGATCCGGGCAAAGAAGTTCTTCAGCTGCCTCATCAAAAACGTCATCAACACCTTCCACCGTGAAGGTCTGGCCGTCAAGCATGGGCTTCTTCAGCAGCTTGTTCATCTCGAATGTCATAACCATATCGCCTAGCTGAAGATCAATCACTCCATTCCGGACATCAATAAGTGCACCAGCTGTGCAAAGGAATGGTCGGCCAAGGATGAGGGGATCTTTCGGTTCTTCATCGAGCTCCAATACCACAAAGTCGGTAGGGATCAAAGTGTCTCCAATCCGCACGTGCAAATCCTCCAAAACGCCCTTAGGTAATTTAGTGGATCTATCAGCAAATACCAACGAAATACGTGTGGGTTTGAACTTGGTGAAACCCAAACGTTTAGCCACTGAATATGGCATGAGGTTCACGCTAGACCAAGATCGCAGAGGGAGCAAGCGAAAGTCATAGGACCAATCATGACGGATAAAACAAATCGCCCAGGATCGCCTCTCTTTGTCAACACCTTGTTTTGCAGTACAGCACTGCATTCTTTCGAGACTGCCATCACTTTCTCTTCCTCAACGATCTTACCAGAGACCAGAGTCTTCATGTACCTCTTCAGGGCAGGTATCATCTGGACAGCATCCGCGAGAGGCAGCTTCACGGTAAGGTCCTTGAGCATCTCCCTGCATTTAGCATCCTCCAAGTCCTTGCGAGACTTCTTGGGTGGTACAGGATACGGAACCTTGGGTTTATACACCCTCGCTGTCGGATTGCTGGCCGAAGTTGTGGAGTTTCTCGACTGAGCATGTGCTCGGTTGACGGACCAGGATGCTCGGTCGGCGTATCCTCTTCGAAAATCTCAAAGGGTGAGTCTGATGTTCCAGCGTGTGTAGCACGGTTGCTCGATTCACCTTTTTCATACACGCTTTGATTTCCTTGATGCAGGTGCTCGCTGGGTGGGAGCACGTGCTCGGAAATCGCTTCTTTTTTTTTGCCGATCCGGATGTTGTTGCAGAATTCAGTGTTTTCCCGCTCCTTAGCTCGATGGCATTGACAAACTCCTTTCTAGGCGCCTCAACTTTTCCAGGCAGAGTTCCTGGTGTCCTTTTAATGGACTCAGCAGTCTGTGCAATCTGAATATCCAACTGCTTCATGTGAGTCCATACGGCTTCATACTTCCCATTGAGATCGACATACATCGTGTCAACCTTGGAGTTGATCTCTGCTGCCGCTTTCTGGTGACTCGCCATCAGCTGCTGCATCATGTTCTTCAGCTCGTCTTGGGAGCCGGTTGCTGAAGATGAAGGCTGCTGGTTCTGAAACTGCTGGGGCTGCGAGTTGTTGAAGGGCTGCCTAGGCTGATTCCCTCCTTGGAATCGGTTCTGGTTTGGAGTGAACTGCCGGTTCTCTGGTTTTGCTAGTTGTAGTGTTCTCTGAAATCCCGTCTGAGGTTGAGCTCCTTGCTTAGGGTAGTTCTGATCCTGAGGGTTTTCCACATTAGTGCTTTTGTAGGATAGGTTCGGGTGAGCGTTAAAACTCTGGTTGTTGAAACTCGGTTCTGTCCGAAACCCTGTCCATTGACGTAGTTGACTTCCATCCTATCATCACCGCCTTCTTCTTCAAAAGCTTGAGCGAGAGGTGTTTCTCCATTCTCATCCACAAAGGGGACTGACTTCTGGTTCTTTTTCAACAAAAGGTTGACCAAGGCCGTGAGCTCATCAATCTTCTTGGACTCCACGCTGTTGACCTTTTTTCTATCGTACTCAGGAGACTTATTGCTGGAGCTTGCGGCAAGGTTTTCAATCAGTTCTAGAGCTCCTTCCTTTGACTTCGTATAGAAGTCTCCATTACTTGCGGCATTCAAAGCGTTGCGGTAATCCCATTCTACTCCATCGTAGAAGGTACTGAGCAGCTGCTCGTCGCTGAAACCGTGGTGAGGACACTCACGCTTATACTCTTTGAATCGCTCCCACGCTTCATTGAATGACTCGCCGGGATGTTGCTCAAATGAGGAAATCTTGTTCCTCAAAGCTGCGGTCTTGGACTTGGTGTAGAATTTGTCCAGGAAAGCTGATCTCGCATCAGCCCAAGTCGCCAAAGACCATGGTGGTAAAGACTTTAACCACCGTGATGCTTTTCCCGCAAGAGAGAAGGGGAAAAGCTTGCACTTCAAGAAGTCTGGAGACACACATTGGAGCCGGTTGTGCTGCAGATTTCTTCGAAGTTCTCGATGTGATCCATCGGAATTTCAGCGGGCAGGCCATGGAAAAGATGCTGCTTCACGAGTGCAATCATCTGAGGTTAATCTCATAATCTTGCCTCTGAATAGTCGGAGTTACGATCGCGGATCGATCCTGGTAATAAGCATGTGCTGCGTCTTTGTCTCCGAACGCTGGTTGTTGAACGAGCTGCCGCTCTTGCTGCAAGCGAAGCTGCTCCATGGCCGTCTGAAGTTGCTGCAGCTGAGCTGCAATGGCGTTGTGGTCGCCCATCTCTGAAGTGTCTGTGTCGGGTGTTTCTGGTTCCGGAACAGGCGTGTTGCGTCTCTGCCTGTTCTCTCGTTCTCTCCTTGCTAGCTCTTCGTTTGATAAACTGACAAGGTCTTCGTTATTCTTGCTCCTTGTGCTCCTTGTGGACATGCACCTGAAACACAAAAACAAAAAAAAGAGAAAAACGAGTTTAGTTGGGTTCTTAGACTAGAAATTTAGCCGTAAACCAAAGGTAAAAATTTGGTCCCCGGCAACGGCGCCAAAAACTTGATACACAGGTTTTAACCCTAACTTCCTACTGCAAGTGCACAGCAAATCGGAGTAGTATTTAGGGATCGATCCCACGAAGACCAAGCTTACTCTATGGTTTTTAAGACTAAATAAAAAGCTAAGATAAATCAAGATGAAGTCGGAAATCGAATCTAACAAGAGTAAATCTAAATCGGTTGTGAAAACAATTAATAAAAAGCGCTAGGTTAGGATAAATCGCAGGCAATCCAAAGCAACGGGTCAAACAACTATTCAGGTTAAGATTAAGAACCAGTCTAGAACTCAAACACGAAAATAATATCAATCCACTGTCGTGGCATTAACAACTTTATCTAACGACCTAGAGAATCCTAACTGTCGTTGGCCCTAGAAAATCGCAGACAAGCATTATAGATCAGGTTGATATGTTCACAATTCTCCAATACATCTACTGTCGTAGGTAATGAATAATTGCTCACCAATGTTTCTTCTAGCAACCTAGCAACTGTCGTTGTCTAAATTAAACCTAAGATCAATGAATCAAGTGATCAAATCGATTCAAGCATTAAGATTAACAAGGGTGAAGACATCGATTTTTGTTGCCTATTTGTGTTAACCCTAGCTCATGGATTCCTTTGAGAAACCCTAACCTAACTAAGAAATCTACTCAGACATAATGAATGAAGAAAGCAAAACAATAAGGTAAAAAGACTGCATAGAAATCGATAATAAAAAGAGATTAGGGTTCAGAAATCTTCTCAGAATTGTGGCAGAGATCTTCTCCCTTACAATAGAAATCCTAGGTATTGAAAGCTAAAAGCCAAAAAGCAAAGAGAATAGAATATGAAATAGGATAATCTAAACCTAGGACTAAAAAGGAGTTTATAACATGAGACATAGGCGGCTGGGAGGTGGCTGCTCTCTCAAAAGTCGGCTGCAATTCATTAGGTTAAACCCTCCTTTTTATTTTTCCGCGGCGAGCATGTGCTCGCTTGGTGGCCGAAATTTGTGAGCATGTGCTCGCCGATTGAAGTTGGTGATAATTTGCAGGATTTTCCTTCTTTTCTTCAATTCTTGTTCTTTTCTTTTCCAAAGGTTCCAAATGCTCCAAACTCCAATAACAGCTCCAAAGCTACCTAAAATCTCCTGAAATAAACTCAAAAACTCTAAAAAGTCATTAGATAAAAAGGTTAGTATGGGTCAAAATCCCAACATATCACTCCTCCCCATACAAAAAGAACTAAACTGTCTGATGCTACTTCAACGTACTAGACCTAGTCAACGAAAGTTGTGGCCTATCACTCGTCTATTTCCAAAAGTACCAGCAAGCAGCCATACATCTGTACATCCACGACAGAGCTAAATGCGTGAAAGCTAGGCGCCAGGTTGGAACGACCATAAAAAGTGACAAAGGTGGTTCTCCAGGGAGCATACGAAATCGTAAACAAAGAGGGGGACCCCGTACAAAGGCCATGGAATGCGATACACCTAAAGAAATATCATCATTAAATTTCCTTTATCAATGTAAACGAACTACGTGTAGCTTGATGCCTCATTCCGCAATATGTAGGCAACTTATCTTGTGATGATTTCAGCTGCCCCCTTTGCTTTTTAAAAATAGCGGGAGGGGGGGGGGGGGGGAGGGGAGTGGGTCCATGTACATGTATACTCCCACGAATTCTGAGAAAACTCGACCACATTAGAAATGCATGTTTTGATAAACTTTTGAACTTTAAAAAAAAACGTCTATTGCTAATTACAACAAGGCAAACTACTCCAAGGTCGAATGATTCTTGTTGTCTCATTGAACAACTCCAAGGACAGCTACCTAAAACATCCATAGACGGAGAAAATAGTGTGCTTTATAAATTTCCGGTTTAATATCCGAAGGGCACGTCTTGATCGGGAGTGTTGAAAGTGTTTGATTTTTACCTTATCTTCAGGAGCTTTTTGTAGATTGGAAATACTTCAGAGCGTAAAACGTCATATAAGCTTGCAAACCAAGTAAACACCATCCTTGCTACACTTGTCTACCACATCTCATGAACATAATACTAAACCGGTCTTGGTATGAGATTATTAATATGTTTCACCGTCGAAAAACAGGTATGTAAGTTATACTGCAAACCCTAAAACAAGATAAAATCTTTAAAACCAGCAAACCACTTCACAGCACACTTAATGCCAGAAAGGATGCTTTCTTAAGCATGGTATTTAGAACGGAACACTCGATAAAGCACTATCATCAAACCAATTTTGACTCAGTAAACATCTCTCGACACGCTGCTCTGGTATAAGGTTTTTAGTACAAATGTCTGTTCGCATATGGATACTAAACAAATAAATTGGACCAAAATAATTAAACATTTTCGTATTGGATCCTTGGGTGTGAACAAAATCAGACAAATGTCAATACGAAATATCAAGAAAAAGGTGCAGAGGCCGATACATAAAATAAAATAAAAGCTCAACAAAACTAAAAATTCAAATACAAAAACCAACACAAAGAAACAAGGGAGAACCCAGGTTGAATTCCCTAACAAGAGCAAGGTCCAAAATCTCGTGAACTCCATCATTTAATCAAGCTGGATCAGTTACTCCAACCGCCATAGCCTTGTCTTCGATTGGTCTATCTCCAAGCATTGAAACGACTTCACCTCAGGAGAATGGAAAAATCGGCTGTGACTCGTTTTTTTCTCGAAATTGAGCGATCACCTTTTTAAACTCAGAGCAAGCACTGACATATCGCTCCAACTAAATCCTCTTTCCACTCAGACAAATTATTTGTTTCCTCATCCAGATTCGGAGCTTCGTTCCTTAGGAGCAAAGCAATGAGTTTGAGATTTACCACTCGAGCAAGATCGACCTCTTTGGCATTCGCTTCGGACAGGGACTCGAGCAACTACCTTAACTCATTAAGAAGGGCACAATACTTGTCGGCAGAAGATTTCTGACCATCTTTGTAAGCTCGCTAGGCCTTCGCCTCACACAAAACTTTAGACCTTGCAAGCTGATTTGCCAATACCTCGCGGTTTGGCGTATCACTTTTGCCTCTAAGCGTACATACATCTTAATGGCTCGATCGTTATCATGTTTCAGCTGAAAAAAGCTTTTTCTCGAGTGACTTGATCTGCTAGAAACTCGACGCCTCAGTATTATCAAGTTTCCTCGTAATGGACCGGGTCTCGGCCCGCGCCTCTCCAACACGTTTTCGGATTCCGTGAAACTCAGCATCATACGAACTAATGCACTTGTTCACGGAAGAGATGAACTGCAAAGGAACCGAGAAGACAAAAAAAGGAGACAGTTCAGAAATCCGACCATTATCGCTGGGCCAAGTCCACATACTTCTAAGATTCCTCCAAGCTATCATAGGGAGGAAAACGAACATCTGAATCCTTGATCATGGAGAAAAAATTCGCTGACTCCTAGCCATTTGGTAAAACGGCTTCAGGGATTCTAACCCGTGGAAGATTTATTGCTACAGCTTCAGAGGACCGTACTCCGAGGCAAGAACACCTTTTCCCCTTAGCACTGTGACCCTTAAGGCATCCAGCCCCCTTCTTAACAGCCAATTCACACCACTTTTGTTGTGTTGCAGACAACGTAGAATTTGCTGTGGGAATGTGTGGCTCCACTTTTCGAAGTCTTACCGTTTTGGTTCATCAATCTCGACCAACACTTTACTCAAAGTTCATTACTTCCACACACGGAAGTAACGAGATGGGAGAGGGGGGGGAGTGATAGATCCCTCTTCGATAAACTGGACCAGAGTGAGATGGATGACACAGACCAGGAGGAACAACATGAATCTGAATGAGGAACACGGGACCAACGACGCAAAAAGGAGGTTGCCCGAAGTAACCCATCTGTACCCGACGTCCCTACCAATCGTACAGCCATGTACCGCTTGTACCCGACGAGACTGAATAATGAGCTCCGACTGACTCCACGTCGTAAAGAAAGAATTTCTCGACCCAAAAGAGTTCTTTCCCGACCAAATTACCAAGAGGAGCAGAATGATCGTAGAAGACTTGGCATGGTTCGGGTGTGAACTTCCCAAGGACAGTATGGAGCTAATGCGGCACCCGACCGAGCCGTCGGCCCGAGAGCACCCGACCAACAGACCACCGACCCGTTTGTCTTTTCTACTGACCAAATTTCGGAAGAACACTTAAAGAAGCTTAAGGATGCAATTGTACTTGATGTCTTGGAATTCAGGCCCGAAGAACAAGTCATGTCCGAGGCCAACTTGGTGTGTATGATTCAAGTTCAAGACCAAGCCCAATCAGCACCATTCTTAAACCAATCCAAACACACTCTCAAGCCCAAAATAATCGAAGAGTTAATTAATTCCCTTTTCTTTCCTTTTATGGCATTTTCACCAATTAAAACTAAACACATAAATTTTGGACTTCTTTCGTTTTGCTTTATCTTTGTAGAAACACAAAACTCAGATTATTACCGAAATTTCTAAAGTTTTTGTGAGCTTTCTCTTTGTTCTCCCGTATACTCCTTTGTTGTTTGGTGGGTTAAATCGATCAACACTTCCTCTTTTGCTTTTCTAGTGAGTCATATCTAGAGGCAAAGAGTCTGGGAATATCAAAGACATTTCACATCCTTTGTGCAACCCCATCATTCCATCACAAAGCCATCGAACGAAGCTAGTAGCTTTTGGCGATCTAACTATATACCGAGATTGAAAGTCATTCCTAGGCAAGCGCTCATCAGGAGGTAACTATTGCTATTAAAACTCACCATTCAGAGATTTATTAGCCGAAAAGTCTAAGTATTTTCACAAAAGACCTAAAAACATTCCTCAGGTCGCCCATTCCATCTTAGGAAGGAAGTTGGGGACCATAACACACCTCCGGGCCATCAAGATCAAGTCCAGGTCATCCATTCCCTCTGAGGAAGAAAGTTGGCGACCTTAACACACCTCTGAGTCATCAAAATCATGTCCAGGTCACCCATTGCCTCTTTGGAGCAAAATTGGTGACCTGAACACTCCCCTAGATAATCAAGATCGAGTCCAGCTCACCCATTCCCTCTTTGAAAGGAAGTCGGCGGCCTGAACACACCTCCGGGTCATTAAGATTAAGTCGAGGTCGTTCATTCTCTCTTAGGAAGGAAGTTGGCGACCTGAACCTACTTCCGGGTCATCAAGATGAAGTCCAGGTCTCTCATTCCCTCTTAGGAAGGAAGTTGGCGACCTGAACACACCTCCGGGTCATCAAGATCAAGTCCAGGTTGCCCATTACCTGTTAGAATGGAAGATAACGACTTAAACACACCTCCAGATCTTCAAGAATGCATATAGGTTGCCAACTTCCCTAACCAATGGAATGGGCGACCTATTCCCTAGACCTCAAAACAGTGTTCAAGGATTTCCAACTTCCTTTACCCATGGGAATTGGCGACCTGAACTTGTCTCTAGGACCGTCAATGCTGAATCTAAGATCATCACTTTCTTTCTTTAAAAAATTCTGCGATGTAGGTCGCCATGTCCTTTCCATTGCTTTACATGACAGCGATCTAACTCTTAGGACATGCATGGAGAGTCATGCCACCTTTATGATCCGTCTTGTTCTAACCAGTGAGGTGAAAGGTCGTCTCAATCATTATCCACATAAATCAGATAAAGATATCCAAATTAAAAGGCAAGATAAAACAAAGGCGAGCTTAACCAAGTGATGGTGAGCTGAGAAGATTGGACCACTGATCAAGCTCAAGCCCATCAACAAATGCTTAAATTGGCAAATCCCGCACTTAACAACGTCCCACATCGCTTGCAGCACTTCTCAGCGCACCCAGACGTCCAATATATAAGGAATATCATGTCCTAGGATTTAGGGATCTCTCTAAATACTTAGGATTTCTTATTGTAAGACTTTATAGCATTTACGGGTTTCTTTGTACTCTTCCAAAATATCATTCAGTAAAACTAAACTTTCAATTTTGGTCCTCTAGTTCTTATAATATAAGTTTTTTGAACCCCCATTTATTATAAGTCCTGATTGTGTGTATTTTGACTCTCAATTTATAAATCTGTCAGTAAACTAAAAAATCTGCTATCAAGTGAGAACAAAAACCTGTCAGAAAAATTAAGTTTGTGTGATTAATCTGTCATAAAATTGAAATTTGTTGTAACCAATCTCATCAACCATCTGTAATTTGTCATTTTATTGATTCATCCACTTCAATCAAAATCTCCAGATCCTAATCAGCAGAAGACAATGTAACCAATCTCATCAACCATCTGTAACACATATATGACAGTTCATCATAGTTACACGACAAAAGGTACAAGTTTTAAAATCAAATTTTATCTTGTAACCACACTCTCCTTTTATCATCAATCACCAGCCATTGATACGCTATAGTCAATTATCAACTCATATGTACCACTCATATTATTTACATATCATGACTTTGTTTTAACATGCAGACAAGCTTTTCCCATTGAACTCTTTTTAGCTTCGCCAAAGCTTATGCATGAACATGTGGCAGTTTTGTGTGGTACATCTTATACATGTGTAACCACAATTTTTCCATATTTGTCATTTTCATAACCCTGAATCACTTCTGATCCATGATTATCTGTTGGGGTCAAAATCCGCACTCTCGAGTTTAACGGCTAGAAATGCCTAAATATCGAAGAGAGTCCAAAGATCGTAAAATACGGAGTTCCAAGTCAACTCCCGTGTTCGTATAAACCATAAGTTTGCGGAGAAAAACCAGCACGGCCAAGTTGATCTTTGCGGAAACTGGCCAAGCTGATATTTGCAGAAAATAGCTAAGGCGCCGACCTGGAATCCCAGAAGGTGCCGACCTGGATTCCATCAGGTGGTGCCGACCTGGGCTCCTTCTCCTAAGTGTCGACCTGAATTCAACTAGGCAATGTCGAGCTGAATCGTGCATTGTCGAGCTGAATTACGTACGTAAACTGCCTGAATCAACTTATACGAGAAAAACGTCTTTTTCGTAAACAAAAACGTTCCTAGCTGAAATGTGCCGAGCTAGAATCATGGCATTCAGCTCGGCAGCATCTGGCACAGCATGTGCCGAGCTGAACCCACGTCTTTCAGCTCGGCAGAACCAAGCTCAAACGTGCCGAGAATTCACAGCATTCAGCTCGGCACCCTCAAGGCCAAAGCGTGCCGAGCTGAACCCGTGACATTCAGATCAGCACCTTCACGTCAAGAACATGCCGAGCTGAACTCAAGGCATTCAGCTCAGCACGCTTTGCTCAAAAACGTGCCGAGCTGAACCCATGTCATTCAGCTCGGCACTATCATCTCGAAATCTGCCGAACTGAGTTTTCTACGAGTCTCGTATAATTCGTATCTTTGCGTATTCTCCGAGCCAAGACTTTGGCCGAGCTAGAATGTTGATCTTAGCTTAGCCTGATCCTAATTTCGGAAACAGTTGATCAACATTCCCGAGCTGACTTCTTCCGATCATTGGGATTCGACTTCGTATTTTCCGAGAAGGATTAGGGAAACTCCAAGTGGAAAATACGTTTCGTACAAAACGTCCAAAATAAAAACTAAGTCTTTTTGTCTATGCAGGTTCCTTCCGAAACATCGTGCTGTTCAAGATATACGAAAAGATCAAGGATTCCAATAATACTGAAATCAAGACATCAAGCCACGATTAAAGCGAAGGAAGGATCGAACCGAAGGCACAAAGACAAGCTGGGCCAAAATACGCAATTGGGCCAGATTGGAGGAGACAAGCTCGCGGGCCGCGCCACCCTAGGTCAAAGTCGGCGGTTGGAGAAGGATTTCTCAACTTCCCACATCGCTAAGACGAACTCTCGAGACCCTAGACTACTTAGTATAAATAGAGACCTTTGTATTCATTTTCAAATCATCCCTATTTCTCGTACTTTACGGTTTAGGCTTTAGTCTAGAACTTTTGCTTACGAAAATTGTACGAAAAGTCTTATTCGACAACAAGTCAATAAAATTCTTTTACGATCTCTTTTCTCGAGTTCTTTCTAGAAATCTCGGAATCCCCCAATTTACATTACGAAATCGATTGTGTGAATTTTGGTTCCCACATTATCTGCTCTAACTCTACTTCCACTTATACTTTTTATTCATCGGTTTGGATATCCTAAGACATTATAGTACGATATAGTATTATGACCATACTTAAAAAGAACAAAAACACAAAATACAATTATTCGTATATACCACTTCCATGTTGTTGCAGGTTGTGTTTTCTTATAAGATTAAATTTTATACCTTCCTTTGTAATCACGTTAAGAACGCTTTTTACAACTCTATTTCTTCGTATAACATATTATCATTAATTTTTTTAGTTTCCGAATACAATTACCATGTAAAATACATCTTATCACCAACTAATTAATAACACAATTCTAAATTTTAATAATTCTGTTATGATAAAAATATTTTAATAAAAAGTAAATGATTATTTTTATAATCTATCATTATTTGATATATACATATATATATAGTTTCATCTCGAACATAGATAATTTTAAGGGGGATTTGGCAAAATAGGTAAAAAAATGGAACATTTGTCCACATACACCTTTCTTGATTTTTATTAAAACTTGACTATATTGCCCTTTAAATAAATCTAATAAATTCAAAAATAAATAATTTTACAATCCAGAAAATATAAGAAAAATCAAAACATTATAAAATACACTTATGAGGTTACATTAACATTTTTGTTTATGAAAATTGATTTTTAAAATAAAATATAGTTTTCTATTCTATCAACAGTAGAATTCATAGTAGAATTCATATTCTACCGTCTACGGACTAGTAGAATATGATTTCTACTACTTGTTCTATCTTCTACCGATCGTAGAATATGCATTCTACTGTTTTCCCTATAGTCTACCAATAGTAGAATAGACATTCTACTGTTTACTCTGCGTTCTACGATTTAGTCAGATTTTGTAGAATACGTTATCTACCGTTTCTTTTGTATTATACGGAGTGTAGAATATATGTTCTACTATTAGCACCATGTTCTACTATCCGTAGAATGGAACTTACACAATCTAATTATCAATAATATAAATATATGATAATATATTTTTAATATTCAATTTGACCTTAGTCGGTCCACATATAACAAATCTACTATATTAAATGAGGAGCCATTTAGGAAAAAACCTTTTGTGATGTGTTAACTGAATATTAGTGGTTTTCTTATAATTCATTAAAGGTAATTATGGAAGAGAATAGTTCTGTAATAAACATGTTTCCAAACAATACAAATATTAAACATGTATCAAAACAACTTAAAATAATGGATCCCACATTTCTAATTAATTAAAACGAAATTAAAATAAAATCATACATCTTAAGTTATTAAATCAAATGATAAATATAAATAAATAATATATGACATCAACTTAATTTAATAAATCATAAAATTAATTTTTAGTAAACATGCATATAAAAAAATATAATTAAATATACTTTTAAACATATTTCAATAATAAAATAATAAAAAGCTTATATAGAAACTAAATTATAATATTAATAACTTGGGAAAATTAAATTTTAAAAATTACATCAATATATTTTCAACTTAATAAAATGAAAGTATTGAAAAGAAGTTTATATATATATATATATATATTCAATTATATAGTGATAAATGTTAAGATTATTTTTTTTATAATTACGGAATTTTAATTTATATATGTCATTAACATATCTAAAATATTTAAATAATTAGAAGATGAATTAAGATAATCAATTAACATGTATTGATTTATAAAAATATTTAAAATACTAATAAATTGATAGATTAGCCTATTTTTTAATAAATATAAAATTACTTTTAAATATATAAATGGGTCTATAAAATTTTGCAAATTATAATATTAATATATTAACATAATAGAAACTATACATATGAAAAAACAATATATATATATATAAATCAATAAATACATTATGTAATCATACTATAAATATATATTTAAATTTGATGTAAATATGATGACCAAAAAATCGGATTTGATATCAGAGATTTTCCATAAGAGAACACTTTAAAATATCTGGTTACAATTTATTTAATATAAAAGATTCTGTCATTAAATCTAATATATTGATTACATATCAATAAGAAAATAATTTCAGCAACAAGTATTTTTGCATATATTTCATTTTCAAAAGAATTAAAATTCACTATTAATTGGGAAAATACTAAAATAAATTATTAAATTAAATTTTGATCTATAAAACGAAAAATAAAAATCCTATAATATATATTTTGTAAGTATAGTTAAATTATTAAATCAAGTGGTAAACATAAATAAAATAACTTAGTATAAAATTTATTTTAAATTAGGAATTAGATAGAAATACTTTTAGTTTAATAAATTTTAAATATTATAAATTACTCAATATTTAGTGGAAATAGGTCAGAATGACCCATTTTCAAACATTAATGTCAAAGGAGACATACCCAAAAGGAAAATGTTGAAAATGACCCACTATATTCAAAATACCAGCACTACCTTTACTAATTTGTTTGGCTTCACTGTTTCTTATGGAGGTTGGGTTTAGTATTGCCTAAAAGGTAAAACGTAATTTCACACCAAAATGGATCATTTCTAAAATTTTCCTTTTCGGTGGGTCTCTCTTCACATTAATGTTTCTAAAATTAGGTCATTTCAAAAAATCTTTCCAATATTTATGTTATTTGATAATATGATGGACGGGGTTGGGATTAATATCTTTTACGAAATGATATTTATTGCAGGGTTAATTATCAAACATGCAAAGCAGTGGCGGACGTAGTGAAAAACATACGGGGTTCACGTGCCCCCGACTAAATTTCAAAATTCCTTGAGTAATTATTTGATAATCTTATTCGGTTAGTTCAAATTTTATAACAGTGCCCCAGTTAATTTAAATTCTATGATAGTGCCCCCAACTAAAAGTTATTCTAGATCTGCCATTGATGCAAAGTATTTAGACGAGTGCATAATGAGTTAAAAAAAAGGAAACAAACTAAATATTTTGTTCGCTAACGGGTTAAAATATAGTAAACTATATGATAAATCTATATTAAAAAAAAAGAGGAATACCCTCAAATAGCACACTTACATATTTTTGTCGCGAAAATAGCACACTATAGTAAAAATGTCAATAATAGCACACTTTAATCAATTTTAAATGTATTACACTAATGAATTTGGGTTCACAAATCATTATTTAGAGTTTAGATTTTATGGTTTAGGGTTTAGGATTACAAGATGGAGAAAAAACAAATGATAATTAATGGTATAATAGTCTTTTTCTTCTTTAATTAAAGCTATTTTTGTCATTTTTACTCTGATGTGCTATTTTTTTGATAAAAATATGAAAGTGTGCTATTTTTGAGAATTGCCCTAAAAACAACTGATAACACATCTAAAATTTTTTTTTTGAAATAATATATTTATATAATTAAATAAATATCATATTTAAAAAAATTAGAAAACTTAAAATTAAAATTTTTTAAATTTTTCTGTTAAATTAAAATTTTATCACAAATATATTTCTACGTTTTTTAAGGGAGGGTCAAAATCTTGGGGAAATTTTAAATAAGATTTAGGGGAAAATATTTGGACTAATTCTTTTTTTTTAAAAGTGCATATTACTTTGTATTAATGGCTACATTTTAAAAAAATGAACAGAAACATTATGATTAGTATATTCCATAAAATATGAATTATTATTTTGAAGTAAGTATAATTTTTTTTAAAGTCCAATATCTTAACATTATTATCTAAACATTACTTTCACTTATCTAAAAATTAGTATCTAAATATTAAATTATCAAATTTAAAAATTTATTTCACTTTATTTTAATTACATTGATGTAATTTTTAAGTTTTTGATGTTTCTCTACTTCTTTTTGTTTAAAACTACTTTCTTTCTCTCAATTTCTTATCAAGCCATCAAAAAAATACTAATATCTATGTAAAATGTAAACTATCAATGTAAAATACTTATAATTCCCACAGCAACTTTAAAATATAGTGTTAATGTTTATTTTCAATTTTATTGTTGTTTTCTCATACTTTTATAAATGATATTTATATTTTAGAAATTGTAAATTTATAAAATTATATATTTAAATACAAAATTATATATAATCTCGTGCTCACGCGCGGGTCTGGTTCTAGTAGTAATATAAATTGGAAAAAGAGTTATAAATATTTTTTCAAATGATGAGATTAAAATATGAAAAGAAAGAAAAATCTAGCAGAATAAAAAGGGGAAGGTGACGACATCGGATCCTCTGCATTGCACGTGAGGCTTTGATTCATTGATTTTTGCTTTGTCTTTCGAATTACATTGTCCTACTTTTTTTTTCTTTTCTTTTTTCTTTTAAGATCTTTCTATTGAAAGGATGAAAGTTAAAAAAGAAATATACAGGGCCCAGACCAGTGATTTGCTTGTCCTATATTGGTTTTTTCTTTTTATTTTTGATCTCCCTCTTTGGGGTTCGTAAAATTGTATGGTTAAACTTTGGTTGCACGTGCCTTGTACTTTTTCCGAATTGGTCGGTTCTGACTTATGTGAGTTTACACTGAATGACAAGTATTATCTGTTAAAAACAGGATTCTATGATTATAATTTTAAGAAGACAAGGTTTCATTAATTATTTGTTTTGAACGATTATGAACCAAACTGGCTGAACACATAGTGGAATAAATATGAAAATAGAAGGTTATTTTCCGATAAAACATTCAAAATTTGGACTGTATTTCCAACCGATATAATGGTCAAAAATAGTTCTAGTCAGTCTTTGATCATTTTATGATGAACTAGATTAGGACCCACGATACACGGCTGTACAAATATTTTTGAAATCTAAAATTGATAATCCGCACATATTTATTTTAGATTTTAGATTAAAGTTTGCGATAAATTTTGTAAAACTATATTTTGTAACTCGCACTTGAAAAATTTGAGAAACATGTAGAAACAATTTTTCTAAATAAACAAAATATTATATTACTTCTTGACCCAAAAGTATTATATTACTTAGCAAATATTTTAATGAATTAAATATAAAAAAATTTCAAATTTGTAAACCGTAAAAATGAAACTTAAATTTGTTCATATATAACTATACAAAATAATATTGTTATTACTAATAATTCATTTCAACCAATTCTTTGAAATTTGCCACAGTTTATAAAAAACTGATTATCATTTTTCTAATTTATAAAACATATTTTTTCTTTATAAAAAGTATTTCTTTCTTTTTTTATCGACAAAACATGAATATAATGATTCTTTTATTTCATTAGAAAATAAAATTATTAAATGTCAAAATTTGATTGACTCACTCAACATATTTTATGATCTTGTAAATTATGAAAAAGCTAAGTTCTATATATAGACATCATAAATATTTGCAAGATTTTTAAAAGGTAATAATACTTTTTCTTGATTTTCCTCTTCGTTGATGATATTTCCTTCTTTTGTTGAAATACTTAAAATCCTTTTCTTTTTTAAAAAATATTAATAAGCATATATCCTTAGTTATCTTTAAAACTAACTGAACAATAAATAATCTTGTATAGTTTCCTTTTCAATTCAGAGATTTCATTATGTCTATTTCTTTTAGTTTTCTTCTTTTAAATTAATTGTACAATGAATAGTTTTCCATGTTTTTCTTTTTGCTTCCGTATTGAAATTTTTTTTTCTATAATTTCGTTTTTGCTTCAGATTTTGTTACCTGAAATATGATATTAATCATTTTCTCTATTTGACACATTTTAAAATAACTCAACTATTACTTTATTTTTTTCCTTTTCTGATTCTTTTTATTTAAGAAAAACTAATAATTAGAAATTTATAAAAGTAATAATTAGTAATTATTTTCAACCGGATATCTTTGAAATTCGGAATAGTTTATAATAAGCTGATTATAATTTTCCTAATTTATTAAAAATATTTTTTCTATTATTTAATTAGAAAACTAAAATTATTACATGTCAAAATTTGATTGACTCACTCAACATATTTTATGATCTTGTTAATATGAAATACTAAGTTTTTTAAATAGACATCACAAATATTTGCAAGCTTTTATAAAAGTAATATTTTTTTCTTTATTTTTTCTTTTAACTGATTATATATATTTTTGTTGAAAGACTTAAAATCCTTTTCTTTTCAATAAAACATCAATAAGTCTATTTATTTAGTTATCTTTAAAATTAACCGAATAATGAATATTTTTGTCTAGTTTCCTTTTTAATTGAGATTTAATTATGCTATTTTCTTTAGTTTTTAAAAAATTAATCGCACAATGAATATTTTTCTATGTTTTCCTTTTTGCTTAAGAATTGAAATTCCTTTGTTTCAATAATTCACTTTTTGATTCAGAATTTTTTTTGAAATATAGTATTAATTTTTCCCCTATTTGATACATGTCAAAATTCTAAAATAAGAAAATGGCACATGTCATAATCTTCTTAATTACTAACTTTGAAAACTATACTTATATATTTAGGACCCGCTAGATATGCGGGTGAAAACGAAATATTTGAAATCGAAATTTGCTAACCCGCATAACATCAATTATATATTTAGATTTTAAGATTAAAAATTGATTATCGACAATTTGAAATCTATCACACAGTTGAAAATGAAATATTTGAAATCAAAATTTGATAACCGGCATAGCATGATTTATATATTTTGATTTTAAGATTAAAAATTGATTATCGACAATTTGAAATCTAAATTTTTTTGAGATTAAAACCCGTATAAAATGAAAAATTTGAAATCTTATTTTTTATCTCTTTATCAATTAAATATGATTATAAATTTCTTTTTATTTATTTACAAAAATAAAATTATTACGTGTCAAATTTGATCGACTGACTCAACATATTTTATGATCATGTAAATTATGAAAGAGCTAAGTTCTTTATATATACATCGTAAGTATTTGCAAGCTTTTTGAAAAAATAATAAACTATAATAAACTTCTTCTTAATATTTCGTTTTTATTGATTTTATTTTCTTTCTTGGTTGAAAAACTAAAATTTTTTAATAAAATATTAATAAGTCTATTTCTTTTAGTTATCTTTAAGATCAACAGAACAATGAATACCAAAAATAGTTTCCTTTTTAATTCAGAGATTTCATTATGTCAATTTCTTTTATAATTTTTAACTCAACTGCACAATGAATATTTCACTATATTTTTCTTTTTTCTCCATAATTAGAATTTTTTTCTTTCAAAAATTCATTTTTTGCTTCAGAAATCTTTTAAGAAATCTTTTTCTGAAATATAATTTTAATTTTTTTCTATATTTGACACATGTCAAATTTGTAAAATAAAAAGATGTCACATAGTACAATCTTGTTAATTACTAACTTTGAAACCGCACTTTATTATGATATTCTTTTTTTTGTCATCCAGTTTTCATCATCATGAAAAGCCCAATGGGCAGATACAATGGTGTTTTTAAGCCTAATTCCCCATCGATACAACATTCATTAGACACCAGCCCAAACTTATCAAACCCAATATAATGATAAGATAAGTGAAAAGGTAACCTTTTAAAGGTTCACGTGTCAAAATGAAGAGAACATCTGGAATAAGGAGAAATAGACGTAAGCGGTGCCAAAAAATCAACGATCTTCATGAGCTCCGCCGCCATCCTTCACTGTAACACCATTGCAAGCTCCTTTGCAGAATTCTTCGACGCCAATTAAATCAAGTATCATGTAAATCAGTAAATCACCTTTAGATAAAGACCAATCCATCTCTAACCCACCTCCAAAGGAAGGGTCCCCCTCATGAGCCTCTGCCACTGCACAAAGAGCCTCGTCAACGGAATATTAATTCCGATAATACGGCGAAGATATTAATCCTTTTTAAGGATAGGATCGAGTTCGATGAAAGAAGAAAATGATTGATTGAATTGCGATCCGGATGATGATTCGGAACCTGCTGAAAGGACAGAGCCTTTTGGAAATATTAACAAACAAAAAACCAGCAGAAGCCGAAGAGAGAAGAGAGAGAGAGAGAAGACCTTTGCGCTTATGATGAATATAAAAAGTGTCCAAAATCATGTTAGTAATTAATTTAGATTATAAATCGGATT
Organism: Isatis tinctoria; assembly: GCA_010577795.1. Classification (NCBI taxonomy): domain Eukaryota; kingdom Viridiplantae; phylum Streptophyta; class Magnoliopsida; order Brassicales; family Brassicaceae; genus Isatis; species Isatis tinctoria. The sequence goes on along the minus strand of CM021246.1, from coordinate 11,653,885 downwards.
TATAATGAAAGTAAAAAATATTATATTTTTGTCCATAGAAAGTTTTGTTAGTGTTACAACTTTCATACACAAATTATCCACCTTATTAGAAAGTTTTTTAAAAATGCTGATTTTTTTATAATCAAAATTAAAATTTAGTAGTTATTTTTCTTCATTTGTTTTATAATTTTCGGTAAACAATGAAACTTTTTCAAAACAATTCACATATACTAAAATAAATATCGCCTAATTTTATCTTCCACTAAGAAAAAATGGTTAATACAATATTTTAAAAAGAAGTCATTATGTGATACTAAAGTGAAATTAATTATAATATTTGACTATAAATTATATTTAAATTTATTACTAATAATTATTATTTAGTCTTCTTTTAAATATATATTAATTACAATCTTTTAGATATTTAGAGTATAGATAAAATTTAAATTTTTTAAAATTTAATTAGAATATATTAGATTTTAAACTGTTATTTAACATTTAATTTTTAATATAGTATTGACCCCAATGAAAAAAAATCTAACTTCGCCACTGTTTACAATTTAAGAGAAAATAAGTAAAACTTAAATTCCGAGAACTTATGAAAAAGGAAATAATGAGCTTCATGTTCCTGAATCAAACAATCCAAATCTGTCCAAGCTAGACGTCCACAAGCTGGCCAAGCTAGACATTCAGAGTTTCCGAGAAAAATGTTTACAATTAAAGACAAGATAAGCAAAGGCTACACTCCTCGAACTTACGAAAATGAGAACGAATAGTTTCATGTTCCCGAACCAAACAAGCCCGACCTTGCTAAACCGGACAACAACAAGCTAGCTAAGCTGGCTAAGCTGGACGTCCGCGAGCTGGCTAAGATAGACGCTCGGAGTTTCTAAGAAACGTCATTTACAAATGAAGGAAAAATAAGCGAGGTTTACACTCCCAAAATTAATAAGGATTGGGAAATAAGCGAGGCTTACACTCCCAAAACTTAGAAAGAAAGGAAAATAAATGAGACAACTTTACTTACCCTTACCTATTTCTAATGCAACATGGATGGATATTTCTATGTATTTTGTGCTAGGGTTGCACAAGATCAAACATAAGGACTTTGTCTTTGTTGTTTGTTGGGGTCATAACCCACTCCTCGGAAATTGACGAACCAAGAAATCTAATTACGGAAGGAATTGTCAAAGACCCTCACTTGTCTAAAGAGCAGCACGCCATTTGCTCTTCTTAAAAAAGTCAAGGTGCCACTTTTTCCCGAAGAGAGCAAGGCGCCACATTCTCAGCCTCAAGGCCAAGGCGCCACTTTCTCCCGAAGAGAGCAAGGTGCCACATTCTCAGCCTCAAGGCCAAGGCGTCACTTTCTCCCGAAGAAAGCAAGGCACCACATTCTTTGCCTCATGGCCAAGGTGCCACTTTCTCCGAAAGGAAGCAAGGCGCCACATTCTTTGGCTCAAGGCCAAGGCGCCACATTCTCCGGAAGGAAGCAAGGCGTCATTTTCTCTTCAAGGCCAAGAAGCCACTTTCTCTTCAAGGCCAAGAAGCCACTTTCTCTTCAAGGCCAAGAAGCCACTTTCTCCTCAAGGCCAAGAAGCCAATTTCTCCACCGAGACCAAGGAGCCACTTTCTCCTCCGAGACCAAGGCGCCACATTCTCTAAGGCGCCACATTCTCTAAGGCGCCACATTCTTCAGGGCAAGGCGCCACATTCTCATGAAAAGAAACGGGCGCCTTGAGCTCGTAAAAAGAAACAGGCGCCTTGAGTTCGTAAAAAGAAAACGGGCGCCTTGAGTTCGTAAAAAGAAACGGGCGCCTTGAGTTCGTAAAAAGAAATTGGGCGACCCGAGGATCTAACTCGGAACAACTCGGTTCGGAGCACTGTTTACCCGGAATTTCCCGTAAAAATACTGTTTCATAGAGAACACTGTTCACGTACCGACAAAAACCAGGAAATGAATCCAATTGCAGCGAAAAACCGAGATTATGGTAGAGCGAGTCGTACCGGAGGCGAACTAGGCCAAGATTGGGCTGGACGAAGACCTGTCGAGGATGTGGGCCGCAGATCAGGCCCATATCAGTTAAAGCCGGCGGGTGGAAGGAAAGGAAGACGTCCCACATCGCTAATAAGTTTCTTAACCACCCTTGATCGCTTTGTATATATATGCACCCTTGTACTACCTTCAAGGCATCCAATCTCGAGTATAAGAGCTTTCGCATTATAAGACATTAAGCGTTTGCGAATTTTCTTGTACTTCGACAAAAATCATCTTAATAAAATTATCTTTTCAATTTCGGTCATCGAGTTCTCATAAAATAGGATTTTCGGACCCCCACAAATTATAAGTTTTTGATTGTGTTAGTTTCAACTCTCACATTGTTGTGGATTGGTTTTTAAGTATGGTTCACTTCATCTCATGTGATAAGTTTGATAATGCCATGCAAACTGCAGACCTTCTCTGTAACACCTGTGTCATCCTCATTCGAGAACGGCGTAGCCCCACATCTTATATCACAAATTTATAAATCAATAAAATCTTTGACTTGATTTCCAGAAATCCATAAATAAATCCCATCAGTGAAATAACTCGAATAAATCATAAAAATGAATGTTTAAAATCAAAGCGCAGAAAACCGAAAATTCGCAAAACATAGCACCCGGTCCGATGAACATCTATCTACTCACCACATGAAAAAGGTAGAAAGATGAGTGAGTAACAGGGGAGTCACTCCGTAAGGTATGGGATGATAATCACAGAAAACACAGTTCTGGTCATAGCACTCCAAATACGATAAAAAGATATTAACATGAGCAATCACGGCACCTAAAACACCCAAAAAGCCAATGGTCCTACTGATGGCTCCACTGACCGGCTCCCACCCCCCTCCGCCACCCCGCCCCGAAGAGGACAATAAGTGTCCATGGCACCGTCCGCAGATGATTATCAGTCTCTTGGAAAACAGATCGACTAAGCTGCCAAGCACCGTCTCAAACACAACACGCGACACAAGTACAAAATTTTGTCTCTGTACACCCGCAATCTCTAACGTCTAACATACTCGACTAGCTAAATACGTAACATTTGTGAAGGAAGCAATTAACATTTTAAATGTATAATCAATGAGTTGAATCATCTATTATCCTGGACTCGATCAGAAAAGAGATCATATATAATTCTAAATCCCATCTCAGAATTTCTACACGAAAGTACAGTATTCTATGGAAATCCACCTCACCTTTGAAATTGGAAAACTGGCTCCGAGGCAGTGGAGTGAGAATTTTGACAACTATATGACAGAGATTGGGTTCGTAAGAAGTCAATACAAAAATTTTGCTTACATCAAGACTCTTCATGATGAGTCTAAGATGTACCTATTGATTTATGTGGACGATATATGCTTGTAGCAGCCAACAACATGGGAGCAATATCACAGTTAAAGAAGGAGCTCAGTCTGCGTTTTGAAGTGAAAGATCTTGGAGCAGCCAAGAAGATCCTCGGAATGGAAATCAGAAGAAACAGAGAATCAGGATCTCTTTGGCTGTCACAAGAAGGTTACTTAGACAGACTTCTGATCAGCTACAACATGAAGAATGCCAAACACAATGTCACTCCGTTGGGAGCTCATTTAAAAATGAGTGCAGCATCACCAGAACAATTTGAGCGTGACAGAGAATTCATGAGAACAGTTCCCTATTCAAATGCAGTCGGCAGCATCATGTATGCTATGGTTGGTACAAGACCTGATCTAGCTTATGCAGTGGGAATCATCAGTCGCTATATGAGTAATCCCATATGGGATCATTGGTTGGGAGTTAAGTGGTTGATGAGATACATCAAAGGATCAGTTGGAACTTGGTTATGTTACAAGAGAAGTGAGGACTTCAAGATAGTTGGTTACGTTGATGCCGACTTTGCAGCTGATCCAGACAAAAGAAGATCCATCACGGGTCTGGTTTTCACTCTTGGTGGGAATACTATTAGCTGAAAATCGGGACTACAAAGAGTTGTGGCCCTTTCCACTACAGAATCTGAATATATGGCGCTTACAGAAGCAGTAAAAGAAGCAGTTTGGTTACGTGGCATTATGCAGGAGTTTGGTTATAAGCAGAAGAGTGTTGAGATTCATTGTGACTCCTAAAGAACAACGTTCACCATGAGAGAACTAAATACATCGATGTGAAGTTCCACTACATTCGGGAGATCATTGCAAAAGGATCAGTTAAAGTGTTGAAAATCCCAACATAGATCAATCCTGCAGATATTTTCACCAAGGTGATGGCCGTGAGCAAGTTTCAATCAGCCTTGAACTTGCTGCGTGTCAGGTCTGAGTAATAAAGCTCAGGGAACCGAGCCTGGGAATTCACATTCATCTAGATTCAAGGTCTGGCCTCTCTTTCTTATTCGGTGCAGTGAACTCAAGCTTAAGTGTCAAGCTAACAAGTTGAGATTTGTGGAGTTTGTTATCTTGGAGGGAAAGCTTCAAGTTCAAAAAAGATGGCGGCAACTCAAGTCTAAAGCAGAGTAATCATAAAGCCAACTCTGGTTAAGATTGCTTTTGGGACCACTCAGCATATACAGCTAATGAGGCAATAACGATGAGGCTGGAGCTGCTGTATCTCGTACAAGGAACTGTATGTTGTGTCCTTAAAGCAATTGTTACCGTTTTCAGATCAAGACAAGAATGCATCTAGACAAGAGGTGCATGCGGCGCTGCATCAAATGCCCTAGTGAGTGACTTCATTATAAATAAGTTGCTATGCTAGTCGAGAGAGAGGTGTTAGAAAAATCATAAGGTTTTGTGTATTTGAGGGCGTGTTAGATAAGCTTTGTATTCATAACTTTACATAGCTGTATCTTGGTCTAGGAATAGGCAGAATATACACTGAGAGCTAGTGAAGGGCTAAGGTGTAGGATACTTGCTATTTCTAAAGTTTGTAAACACTCTGAAAATCTAGTGGATTCCGAGCAACCCGCTCGGCCCAGACGTAGCCAACATCACGGTGGTGAACTGGGTTAAAACTGTGTGTGCTCCCCTTTACTTTCTCGCACTTCTTCTTCTTCTTCTCATTCCTATACTCTGCAAATACTTTGTTTTCTCCATTTCTATTTCTCTTATCTCAAGCATAAAACGATAACATTCAGTATAAGGAAAGTCGACGTCTTAGTACTGAAGTCCTAACACTTGATTCATAGAAAGTTTGCCTCCCATTTTGGCAGCTCTGAAATAATCATATATTATTGATTACCTATTTCTATGTACGCCTCAAGATTTCCACACACCTAACTTTTCTTTCTTTGCAGCCTCCAAAAATAATGAATCCAAAGATACACAAACTTGAAATCGATGAGACTGTTTGCCGACCTCGTGAAAAAACAAGTAAGTTCAGTGTTTTAATCTTTCATGTTCTGGTTTGTTCTTTTTTTTAAAAAAAATTAATGGAATTCAAATTTGCAGTTCTTACCGGATATTGAGGCTGATTAATTTTTACCAATCCTTACAAGTGACATTACAGCTAAGGTTTTTGTCACGACCGTGACCCACCATTGGTCCATTTTAATTGTTTCTTTCCCCCTTTAGCCCATTAAAAGCCCAAGAATTGGTGATCGTGTGCATGTGCGTGTATATGTGTATGCATCTCCATCTTCGTCGTGTGCCCTAGCCGCTGTTTCAGAAAAGAAAGAGAGAAGGAGAGAAAGAAAGGGGGAGAGAGAGAGAGAAGGAGACCGCCATTGTTTTCTCCACCACTGCTCGTCGTTTTCCACCGTCACGTTGCATCACGAGAGGTGAAGCTTTTCCGTGACGTCTCCTCCAACTAGCACCGTCGCATCCTTTGAACCAGTCCTCACCGGAGAGTCATATCGTCATCACCATAGTCACCGCAGGTCAACCCGAGGATATCAAGTCTCAATCCAGAAGTTGCTTGCTCCGCAAGCCATCATCTTCTCCACCGCCTCCGATTTGCTCGTGTACCCCAATCTTTTCACCACTACGTTCTCCCTTGCCGACGCTGTAACAACACCTCCATCATTGTCCGCCTCCAACTCCGGCACAAGCTCCGTTCACGAACGTGCATGAGATTTAACCGCAACGTCCGCATCAATTCATGGCTTTGTTAAGATTTAGTTGGTTTAGTACCTGGTTTCATGTGAGTAATTCTGGTTTGATTGTATTAGGTTTAGTTAGTTTAATTTTCGGTTTAATTAGTTTAATTCTAGTTTAGTTAATCTGATTTCCGGTTTAGTTTAAGTCATAATGGTTTAAGAATTCGGTTGGATTTGGACCCGTTTTGGGTAACCGGTTTGGCCCGGTCCGGTTTAAGTCTGGTTTTACCATTGACTGGTCTGGCCGTTGACTTTGACCGTTAACCGTTGACTTTGACTGTTAACCGTTGACTTTGACCAATTTGACTCGTTAACCGTTTTTCGTCGCTCGAATGTCGTTCTCACAAGATTTTCCATGCTGATTTCAGTTTTGGCATCCGTTTGACCATCAGGAGTTCATAAGACGCAGTTATCATCCGTTTTGGCTAAGGTGAGGGCTTTTCCGCAGAATCTCGTATTTTTCGTCAAAAAGCGCCATAGATGGAATTAGGTATTAAACATGTTCCGTTTTCTTGATCGAGTCTAGGTAGTTTTGTTTGTAAATTGGACTTATGAATAATAGATGATTCAACCCATTGATTGTGCATTAAATTGTTAATTAATTCTTTTATACATGCTAGAGTTAGGACTAGTCGACATTGTTGGTCGTTAGGGATTGCGGGGGTACAGAGACGTGACTTCTGTACTTGCGTCGTGTGTTATTTGAGGCGGGGTACTGGCAGCTTAGTCGACCGGTTGTCAGTGCCTCAGGCAGATCGATAAAACGTCTACGGGCGGTGTGAGTGGGCACTATCCCATACTACCACCGGGAGGAGGGTGTCGTCGGTCACTTGATCCGGTAGTAGGGCATTGGTTGTTCTTTGGGTACTTTAGGTACCGTTGTTGTGCATGTTTAGTCTATTTTCTGTATGTGGCGTGCTATGATCAATTTGCATTTTCTGTGATTAGCATTCCATACCTCAATGAGTGACTCTCCTATTACTCACGCCTCCTTCTTTCCTTTTCAGGTGAGATGGACAAGTAGTTTATCTTGATGACGATACGGGTGCTTCTTTGGGATTTTACGTTTTTCGGGTTTTATTTTATACATATAGCATTTGAGGTAGCTGACTTATGAGACATTGAGGAGTGGAGATTTGAGTTATGTGATGTGATTAGTGGCACGCCGTTCTCAAGTGCTGATGAGGCGGGTGTTACATTTTGGTATCAGAGACAGGTTTTGTCGTCCCGGTTCAGACCCGTGAGACGGTAGTAGGAAGCATGATTGCATATTCGGTTTTCAACACTTTTCAAAAATAAATAAAACAAACAATTCCCCGGGACGAGTATTTAAAAAAAAAACAAAGGGGCACCCATTATGTCTGGTATTAATCTATTCTATGTTGGTCTCATTTCAGCCGCAGTTTAAACAGATTGTCCGTTTTTTGTTGCCATCAAGGAAGTTAATAGTTTCGCTCCAGGTTTGTCAGCTCGTCGTTCAGCAGGTTATGCCCGAGGAGACCAATGCAAAACAGATTAATCAGGATGTCATCAGTCAGATCACTCAAGAGACAGTTAGGTAAGTTTCTCACGACACAATGCAATAGATGCATAAAAGGCCGCTCGGATAGCTACAAAGGAAGTTAATCGAATAGTTGTACCGTAGATTGCTCGCCAGTTCGCTCTTCAAGCAGCATAAGCATCTACCGCCGTTCCACCATCGGTTGTGGTTCAGGGATTAGAGCCGATATTAGTAATGCAAAAAATGTGGATGAAGCTTCAGAGGTAAGACGAGAGGTGCAGAGACAAAGAGGGATCCACATATTGGACGCTAATGAGAAAAATGTGTAACATGGGTTTGGATCAGTTTGGGAGGACAGTGGATACTGCCACCACAAACAATTAAAGGAAGTAGTTAACTGTAACTTGGAGCATAAGAAGTGTAAAACATAGTTTCATTTGGATTTGACTACTCAATTTTTGAGGGATAATGTCTTTCTCTGGTTAGAAAGAGTTGTGGGGAGTAGTTCTGGCTGTTACGAGTTAAACTATGAAGACTTCCTAGAGGGAGTTTTTCAGAAAGTTCTTCCCGCCGAGAATCCATGCATGGGAATGTGAATGCCTATCAATACCTTTCTCAAGGCACTATGACTATCAGGGAGTAAGAACAAGAGTTCAGTCGTTTGCGCAGATTTACTGGAGTTATCTTAATCGTGGAGGGCTTTATCAGAAGGTTCTTGAAATGTGTGTGAGTGGATATTTACAAGAGTTATGTTGTGCAAGACAACACCGGCCAGATAGATTTGTTTGAGAAGACTTTTATTCATAAGGAAGAGATAGTGGAGAAACAGAAGTTCTTCAAGGTGACTCAGTCAAAGCTTGATAAGACTTATTCGGGATATAGGAGGGTGTCAGAGCTGCCAGTACTATTTTTGTATTGTTCTCGTTGTTCCCATCATCTTTTTGGGAGAGTGTGTGTGCAGTTTGTTTTTCATGTAGACGGTTGGGTCATGTCGTAAGTAACTTCGAGTCTAGGCTAGTGGCTGAGCCGTTTGTTAGTCAGGTTGTCGAGCCAGCAGTTGGACCACGATCGTTTCAGTTGGGATCAGTAGTTTCATATTTGAGGGATTGTTCGTAGTGAGTTCAGAGTTTCTTTTGCCACCACCCAAGCGCCAAGCTATTGTCGCGAGTATTTGTTATTGGAGACCACGAGGGAGCTGAGATTGTTTATGTTGAGATTGTGGTTTTGTGTATGTCGCGTATGTGGAAACCATTGATTTAGTGCTTGTGTTGGTTGTTTCTCGCTAGGGGTGGGGCAACTTATACCCTATTGGATATTGGATTTATGCATAGTTTCATATGTTGGGCCTAGTCGAGTATTGGTCATCCAATGTGTATTTGAGCCGAAGATTGACAGATTCATTCAGTCAGTTAAAAAAAAAAAAAAAAAATTAGGCTTCATGCATTTATCGAGATGTACTTGTTGTACTCAGAGAAGTTGATTTTTAACAGGGACTTAGCAGTGATGGATCAAACCACCGTGATGTGACTTTAAGGACGGGTCGGCTACCATGTTATTGAGTGAAGTTTGAGAACGAGAGTGTATATCCCAGGAGCCGAAGGGGTTTTCATTTTTCAAGATATTCAGACGAACATGAGAAGTCTTCTTTAAATTTGTGTTGCATTCAGGAAGATTGTTATAAGGTCAAAGCCGATTTTGCAGCAGCAGCCGAAAAATGTTACAAGTGTAAAAAAAAAAAGTGCTTAGCTAATCAGTGCGGTTCCGGAGGGTCAAGAAACAAAAGTGTAGGAGAAAATAACTTGATGATCAGAGTCTATTGGCAGAGAAATGGAAGTTCGTGAGAAAGTATGAGAGATCGAGACTCAGTTGATCAGTTGATTATCCAGAGCTTTTTGAGGAGCAGATCAGCCAGTCTGATCCGGATTTGAATTCGAGGACGAATTCCTTGTTAGTAGGGAAGAATTGTCACGACCGTGACCCACCATTGGTCCATTTTGATTGTTCCCCCCTTAGCCCATTAAAAACCCAAGAATTGGTGATCGTGTGCATGTGCGTGTATATGTGTATGCATCTCCATCTTCATCGTGTGCCCTAGCCGCTGTTTCAGAAGAGAGAGAGAGAAGGAGAGAAAGAAAAGGGGAGAGAGAGAGAAGGAGAGAAGAAGGAGACCTCCGTGGTTTTCTCCACCACCGCTCGTCGTTTTCCACTGTCACATTGCATCACGAGAGGTGAAGATTTTCTGTGACGTCTCCTCCAGACAGCACCCTCGCTTCCTTTGAACCAGTCCTCACTGGAGAGTCATACCGTCATCACCAGAGTCACCGCAGGTCAACCCGAGGATATCAAGTCTCAATCTAGCAGTTGCTTGCTCCGCAAGACATCATCTTCTCCACCGCCTCCGATTTGCTCGTGTACCCCGATCTCTTCACCACCACGTTCTCCCTTGCCGGCGCCGTAACAACACCTCCGTGATCGTCCGCCTCCGACTCTGGCACAAGCTCCGTTCACGAACGTGCATGAGATTCAACCGCAACGTCCGCATCAATTCATGGAACGATCTCCACCGGGTAGCTTTCTTAAGATTTAGTTGGTTTAGTACCTGGTTTCATGCGAGTAATTCTGGTTTGATTATATTAGGTTTAGTTAGTTTAATTTTCGGTTTAATTAGTTTAATTCTGGTTTAGTTAATCTGATTTCCGGTTTAGTTTAAGTCAGAGTTTTTTAAGAATTCGGTTGGATTTGGACCCGTTTTGGGTAACCGGTTTGGCCCGGTCCGGTTTAGGTCTGGTTTTACCATTGACTGGTCTGGTCGTTGAATTTGACTGTCGACCGTTGACTTTGATCAATTTGACTCGTTAACCGTTTTTCGTCGCTCGAAGGCCGTTCTCACAAGATTTTCCGTGCTGATTTCAGTTTTGGCATCCGTTTGACCATCCGGAGTTCAGAAGATGCAGTTATCATCCGTTTTGGCTAAGGTGAGAGCTTTTCCGCAGAATCTCGTATTTTTGGTCAAAAAGCGCCATAGATGGAATTTGGTACTAAATGTGTTCCGTTTTCTTGATCGAGTCTAGGTAGTTTTGTTTGTAAATTGGACTTAGGAATAATAGATGATTCAACCCATTGATTGTGCATTAAATTGTTAATTAATTCTTTTATACATGCTAGAGTTAGGACTAGTCGACATTGTTGGTCGTTAGGGATTGCGGGGGTATAGAGACGTGACTTCTATACTTGCGTCGTGTGTTGTTTGAGGCGGGGTACTGGCAGCTTAGTCGACCGGTTGTCAGTGCCTCAGGCAGATCGATAAAACGCCTACGGGCGGTGTGAGTGGGCACTATCCCCATATTACCACCAGGAGGAGGGTATCGTCGGTCACTTGATCCGGTAGTAGGGCATTGGTTGTTCTCTGGGTACTTTAGGTATCGTGGTTGTGCATGTTTAGTCTATTTTCTGTATATGGCGTGTTATGATCAATTTTCGTTTTTTGTGATTAGCATCCCATACCTCACTGAGTGACTCCCCTGTTACTCACCATTTTCTCTTCCCTTTTCAGGTGAGACGGACAACAAGTTTATGCTGATGACGATACGGATGCTGATTTTACGTTTTTTTTTCTTCGTATTTTATTTTATAAATGTAACATTTGAGGTTACTGAGTTATGAGACATTGAGGAATGGAGTATTTGAGTTATGTGATGTGGTTAATGGCACGTCGTTCTCGAGTGTTGATGAGACTGGTTTTACAGTTTTCATCATGACCTGCTGTTCCAATTCTACTGTAAGTCACATAAGTGATTTTACAGTTTCTTATCAGTCTTTCTGCTTTGAAGTAATGTGTTACAGCTCCTTTTGATTCATTTATGTCGATTGCAGAGATGGCTTGCGTTTATCTCTTCAACTTCATTTGTTTTTAAAGTTAATCTCTTACCAAATAAGAAAGATGATACGTCTCCTATTCTACTTCGTACGAATCGCAGAGAACCTGGTTAGTTTTCACTCCTAAGTTTTCATATTTTCTGTGTCTCTTTATATCACTCTCTTATATGGTTTGTTCCAAACTTTATTTGGCTATTTAAATGATGTAGATGTGTTCCTTTCATTGGTTTGCCAAACGGTCCTACTGCTCATCTCAAATTGTTAATGGAACATTGAAAGTCATTCCATGGTTATGATACTCTCACGTAAACATCTGATACAAAACAGATGGAGATAAGTGTTTCTTAGGGTTCGTCTTCTCTGATTCATCTATCTATTCGAAATCTGACCCTTATTCTTTTCTTTCCTAATATTATGTCAGATGACAAGACTCATGGATACTCTTGAGGACATTATATACAAGGGTGTTTACCCACGGTGAGCTTCGTCCTAGATGGGATGGTCCTAACGCTACAGTGGTTTTGTTAAAATAAAAAAACAAAGGTGAGGTCAATTTTAAGTATGAGCTGAGCTCTTTCTATATCTTCCTATCTTTCTTCTGTTTTGAAATCTTATGTGATTTGGTTAAATCCAAATCCAAAATATTTTGAGCAAATCCAGAAATCAAATCCAAGTATGAATGAAGCAGATGAGTTTAGCAGATAATTGTCTGAGGACAGTAAATCCCTTTTCATATGATAAGTTGGAATCCTAAAGAGATCAAACAGGTTTGACACACCAGACAACTGAAATGACCCAAAAAAGGATTCGAGTTAAGGCCTAAATTAGTTAAGAATTGTATATGAGGCTCTCCTTTGATTAGGACTGGGCAAATTTCCCGAACCCGAAACCCGAACCCGGTCCCGACCCGGAAAAATCGGTTCGGTACGAGTATGGGTTATAGTGAAATAACCGAATGGTACTTATGAGTCAGATCCAATGGGTTTCGGGTTTATCCGAACCGAACCCGATACCCAAAGGGGTTAACCGAAGTTATTGAGTAAGGAGGACTCTGTAGAAACTTTCTTGAGTGTATATACGGGACTTAAGATTTTCTCCTCCAAAATTTTTTTTTTCCAAAACGATAGTTTTGGATCTTTGATCTTCAAGGATTTTAGATACTAGAAATATCAGATCATCACAAATTTTGATCTCTAATCTCCCAAATTATGTTATATACTCATGATTTTCGCTCTATTATTAAAAAAATAACCGAACCCGAACCGAACCCGAACCGAATCCGTATGGGGTTTGGATTTTTAGCTTACAACCCGAACCGACCTGAACCCGGCATAACCCGAACCGAACCCGACCCGATTTTTTGTAATAACCGAATAGGACCTCTAAGCCTAAACCCGAAAACCCAAAAACCCGAATTACCCGAACCGAATGGGACCGGGTTATCCGAACGCCCAGCCCTACCTTTGATCATGCTCTAAGGGGCACATCTAAACTCATTTGAAAATAACCAGACAATATAATTGTGTTCTGGTTCCACAGATCAGAAAGAAGCAACGGATTAGGCAGATAAAATTATAACCATTCTAGCAGATGATTGTACCAAGACAATGCTAACACTCGAGTCATGCAGCCGCACCGATAATGAATTAACTATATGATTCTCTTTTCGTGTCATCCAGAAAAAAGAGTCAACTATCAACAGATGGGAAATTCAGCAGATACAAAACCCACCACCACACCAAGACAAACACATGTATCATATTTAGATTTCTTAAGAAAATACATTAGAAAACCAAAATAAAGAAACACATATACAAAATATGATTTCTTTTTTTTTGTGTTAATTGTAAAGTGCTAAAACATAAAAAACCAACTTAATCCACATTTGACAGAGGATGAAAAAAACTTGAATTAATTAATTAAAGGACACCAAACTAAAAATAAATAATAACATCATAAAAGGCATATAAAGTATATAAAAAATAAACTGTATATAACTAACCTTAGTTATGAACAATTAAACTCTATATACATAAATGAATCCAAAAATTTGTTAACACTCCCTGAACCAATTTACTTTGACTAAGTTGGGCTCTAAATTAAAATGATAAAGTGGGATTTGCCTTTTTAACAAAGGTAAGTAGTGCAACCTTCCCTACTTCATCGTATTTTAGTCTCTTGTTATGTGGCTTACCTCTGGTAACATGAAGGGTAGGCCTCGATGTTCGGTTTTTTGATTCGGTTTGGTTCGGTTTTTTCGGTTTTTGGTTTTTTCGGTTATAGAGATTTAGTAACTATTCGGTTAATCATTAAATTCGGTTCGATTATTTTGGTTTCGGTTCCGGTTTTTCTTATATTTTTCGGATAATTAGGATAAAAAACCGGATAATTCGGATAATTTCATATATTTTGGATAAAAGAATTTGGATAATTTTGGATAATTCCATTTTTTTAGTAATATGTGGTTAATTTTTAATTATTTAGTTATTCTAAATATAAATATAAATATAAATAATATTTTTAGGTATATGGTTCGTGTTTCGGATATTCGATTATCTGTTCGGTTTCGATTCGGATATCCATAAATTCTCAATTTAATATCCAATAGATGTTTTTAAAAATTCAATTCAGTTTCGGTAATTTCAGTTCTGTTTCGATTCGTATTTCGGTTTTGGTTAAAATGCCCACGCCTAAATTGAAGGGTATCGCGAAACGCACCATAAGTTTGAAAAACCACAGTAACATGTAGTAACGATCTATTTTATTCTTTTATCTATTATTTTTGGGATCAAGTTGGTGTGACGCCAAAAAAACCTTGTATACAAGAAACCATTGCTTCTCTATTTGTATTGGGATCTTCACTTAGTTAAGGTTCTCTGAGACAGCCTCCTGGGAGGAGAAACCGAAAGCTAGCAGCATTCTGAATCAAAAACGCAGGTAGATGTACAGCAGATGCAGAAGGAGGGATGGGTCCGATTTTGCTAATCAAATCTTTGAAGCTGTATTCCTCAGGAAGCATATCAAAGAGATCATATCCTTTACATATATGTCTTTGTATCCTCGAATAATCAAGAAACTCCTTGCGCCTCACTCTATCCGCATGGCTATAACCTTTCATCTTGAAAACAAACTCGTTGAGACGCCTGAAACAGAAGCTACAATGCCAACCAGCGTCAGATAATATCAAGTCTGTTTGTCTTGAGTGACGGTATTGAGTCCATTTCCTGCTGTATATATGCACAGATGCTCTCCAGCTACTGTAATCAACAGGGAACTCAAAGGAGTACATGTACTCTCTCATCTCCAGATGCATTACATCTGGAACCCCATCGCACCACTGAAGAAACTTCACAGTATGTGGACTCGGAATCTCGTCTGCATCTGACATAATCACCGCGTCTCCATCAGATACACCAGCTTCTCTGAGCAGCCAGTTCATTGCAACTCTTTGTTGCCCTTCAAGCAAGAAAGGGTCTTCTTGTTGTTTCCCCTGTACACGCTTCTTCCCGGGAAACACTCCGTGCACTATCTTCCCCTCGGCGAACGCGAATCTCTCCTTGTTGGAATCGAAAAAGAGAGGCTTTGGGATTCCTGTGAACGTAGTGTTCGACTCCAAGATGACAAACTTTGTAACGTACGGTCCTAGCTCCTGCCACCTGAGTTCGAGAAGGTCGAGCTCGTTGCTGAAGATGATGGCATCAAAGACTCGCCTTGGTTCTGTCCGTGGCGTCCACCCATGGAGCTCACAGAGATGTGCCATGGAGACATTCTCGGCGTAGTAATGTGGTATTCGTTTGAAAGGTGGTGGTGGTTTGTCCCAAAGAGGACGGAACAGATATGATATGGTTTGAAAATCTGTGAGGATAACAAACAAACATGTAAAGAAAAGTATAACAAGCGTTGGGAATACAAGTTTAGGTGGCGATTTACGCAACGTTCGGATACTCATTTCATTCCTGCATAGTAAGAAAGAAAGACAAATCATAATTAAGCAAATGAATCTCACTGAACTCTAAACTCTTATCAATCTCAAAACAAAACAGAACCTCGTGGTCCTAAACAACAAACATCAAGCTTAGACAATATGACAAAAGGGTGTGTCCTAAACAACAAACATCAAGTTTAGACAATCTGACAAAAGGGTATGTCCTAAACAACAAACATCAAAGTTCAGGCAACAAAATGGTCAGATTTGTGAAAGTAAAGTCGGGATTTTGCATACCCTTAAGGACAATTTCATTCTTCAGATCAAACGGGAATAGTAAAGCAGAAAAGAAAACGAATATAACCATAAGTTCTCCATTTCAAACTAGAAGTTGAAATCTTTAACGATAGAGTGAAACAATAAACCCAATAGAATCTCGAAATCCCGGAAAACGTGTTTGGAGATAAACAAAATTCGACAGAACAGAAAAAAGTAAAGGGAAGATACCTTTTTTTCCAGATTTCTCGAGTTTCAGATTTTCATGACGAAACAAAAATTAGCACCGAAATGTGAGTAATTTTATAGGAGAGATGAGAGCCGAAGAAGCGTCGATCAATGAATATTTAGCTTTGATTTCTCAAATCAAGAGATAAGGAATCTGATGGTGTTTCTTACAGCTCTCACGCTTGGAGAGTGTAAAACGACACCTAAACCCTTCAATTTAAGCCACAGATAATATCGACAATTGTAAAAAAGAAGGTACTAAAAGTTAAAACTAATAATAGGAGATCAAATTCGGAGATTACCCTTGGCAAGGCCTGGGCATAAATCCCGAACCCGAAAAAGCGAACTGAACCCAAACAAAAAAAATAGAACCGAATCCAAACCGAAATTCATAAAATATCCGAACGGATCTTAAATTTCAGTATTCAAAAACTCGAACCCAAACCCGACCCGAACCGGGAACCGAATGGGTACCCGAAATAACCGAAATAACCGAAATACAATTATATATGTAAAATATTACTAATATTTAGATTTGATATATCTTAGTTATCCTAAATTATAATTATAAATCTAAATATATGAATTATTTTTACACCAAAATAACTAAACTATCAAAAATAAATAGAATATATGAAATTTTTAGCTATATTTGTCAAATTTATTTCAATTAAATATAAATTTAACTAATTTTTATTTTCTTTTTATAAATTTCCAGGTACCCGAACCGAACCCGAATAGAACCGAACCGAACCCGAACCCGAACCGAAATTCTAAAATACTCGAATGGGTCCTAAATTTGAGTATTTGAAAACCCGGAACCGAACCGAACCCGAACGCCCAGGCCTCCAAAACAATTGCTCAAGTAATTCTGTTAAAAAAAAAAGAAAAAAAGAAAGTTACTTCCTCTACATAAAAATAGATCATATTTAAAGTTTTTACCCACCAATAAAGAAATTATTTTTCAACTTTTTTTATAAACGAAAACATCAATTCTCATTTACCAAAACATAATATTATATATAACTAGAATAGGATCCGCGTGGTACGCAGATGAAAAAAATATTTGAAATCTGAAATCGATAACTCGCATAACATATTTATTTTAGATTAGATTAAAATTTGCGTTAAAGTATTAAAAAACTATATTTTATAACTCGTAGTTGAGAAATTCGAGAAACCTGTAGAAACAATTTTTCTAAATAAACAAAAGAATTCTAAAAATATATTTAAATATTATATTACTTCTTGACCAACAAACATATTATATTACTTAATAAATATCTGATTGACTCACTTAACATATATAAGTATATTTTAAATATATTTTAAATATTATATTACTTCTTGAGAAACAAACATATTATATTACTTAATAAGTATTTTAATGAATTAAATATAAAAAAATTCTAATTTGTAAACCTTAAAAATGAAAACAGTTTTATGTTAAAACTTAAATTTGTTCATACATAATCATACATAATAATATTGTTATTAAGTAATTAGTTATTAAGTAATTAGTTAAAACTTAAATTTGTTCATACATAATACATACAAAATTTATACATAAAAATCTGATTGACACACCTAACTTATATCATGATCATGTTAATCAGTAAATTTTAATAAATTTTTTTGCTTTTACGTATTAGTAAAACTCAGTTTCTTTATACTTTTTTTTTCTTTTCGAATTTTTCTATTTAAGAAAAAACTAACTATAAGCATTTAAAATATAATAATTAGTAATTATATTTAACCTGAATTTCTTGAAATTCGGCCACAATTGTTTTTTTTTTTAAAAACTGATTATAATTTTTATAATTTGGAAATTTTATTTTTTCTTTCTTTATCGACAAAAGCTGATTATATTTTTTTATTTAATTAGAAAAAAATAAAATTATTACATGTCAAAATTTGATTGAAACACTAGACATATTTTGCAAATATGATCTTATAAATTATGAAAATGCGTGATATAAACATGATCTTATGAAATACTCAAACATTAAAAGTATAAAAGTATAAAAATGCATTTACTAAATTTTTTATATATTTACAAACTCGATCATATAATAAATTTTTTTATCATAATATTTATTATGATAAAAAATAATAAATAACAATTATTATTTAATTTTTAATTTTTGACTAGATTATTTAAACGGTCATTATTTTTATATTTAAATAATAATTTTTAATTAGTAATATTTAGATATACTTTTTTTATTAAATTTTGCTTGTTTAATATTAATTTTTATATATTTTTAAGAAGTAACTATTGTATATTTTTATCTTAACATATTTTAAATCTAAAGAATGATTCTTTAGACCAAAAAAATTCTAAAAACAAATTTTATTATATTATAGAAATATAAATATTTTAATGACTTAGATATAAAAATTCATATTTGAAAACTTTAAAAGGTGAAAAAATGGTTTTACATTTAACACACAATAGCACGGTTATGAAGTAATTATTGTATATTTTGTCTAAAATATTTTTTAAATGTCTCAAAATCTAATATATATATATATATATATATATTTGACACATATTGCGATCAAATTAATTAATATTGTTTTACATGTGCAAAAAAACTAATTATATTTTTTATTTTATCTAGTTAAGAAATAAAAGTTTACATATGTCAAAATCTGATCTACTAACTAAACGCATATCATGATGTATTGTATTGATCAATTTATTTATGTTTTCATTTCTTACGTTTTCCATTTTTAAGAATCTTTTTATTATGTTCGCTTTAGTTTGCCTTTTGTATTGATCGATTTTTGTATTCCTTTTGTATATTTCATTTGTATCCGCCGTCTTATTATGTTTTCTTTTTGTATATTTTTTTTTAGTTTCCCTTTTGTATCGACCAATTTATGTTTGTTTTCGTTTTGTATATTTTCTTTTTCGTTTAGTTTTCCTTTTGTATTGATCGATTTATTTTTTCTTTTGGTATGTTTTTTTTGACCAACCGTCTTATTATATTTTCCTTTTGTATATTTCTTTTTATTTTTTGTTCGAATTAGAAAAGTAAATTTTTTCTTTTGAAATATAGTAATAATTTTTCCTATATTTGACACATGTCAAAATCTTATTAAAAATGACACATGCCACAATCTTGTTAATTACTAACTTTGAAACCATACTTTATATAATAAGATCATTACTTGCTTGGAATGATCATTACTTTACTTACCATACTTTATGCAAGTAATGATCTAAATTTTTTAGATCATTACTTGCTTGGAATTTAATGTATATTATAGAATTTACTAAATTTAATTCAGAAATTTATAATAATAAATTTCTTTTTCCTTTTATTGATTATATTTCATTTTTTGTTGAAAAGCTTAAAATCCTTCATTTTTAATAAATATTAACAAGTCTATTTCTTTAGTTATCTTTAAAATTAAATGAACAATGCATATTTTTGTATAATTTCCTGTTTTATAGATTTCATTATGTCTATTTTTTTTTTAAATTAATAGCACAATGGATATTTTTTCTATGTTTTCCTTTTTGCTTCAGAATTGAAATTTCTTTTTCTATAATTCCCTTTTTGCTTCAGAATTTTTTTCCTGAAATATAATATTAATTTTTTCTCTATTTGACACATGTCAAAACCTTAAAACAATAAAATAGCACATGGCAAAATCTAGTTAATTACTAACTTTTGAAACCATACTTTCTATAATAAGATCATTCACTTTCTTCTCCATTTAGATCATCTATATCAGCAAAAAAAAATCATTAAAGCTATTCACATTAAAAAATAAATAAAAAAAATTAAAGCTAATATTAGTAGCCTATTTAATTCACAAAATTTACATCATCAAAAAAAATATCAAAAATTTATATGAGGCAAATAATTCATATAGTTCATTATTTTTTTCACTAAAAGAAATCAATAACTCATTAAAAAAAACTAAATGATATATATATATATATATATATCAAAAATAAATAGAAAAAAAAACTCATATAAAATTTTGATGAATACTATATTACATAATCGTACTTTCCACATAGAGTTAATAGGACAAAAATATTTTATAAGAAGAGGGAATATATGATTTATAAACTTTTAGAAATATAAAAAGCAACTCATGTTAAAATAATTCATAACTTAAAACTATTTTATACATTTGTGAAGTATTTAAAAAAAAACTTTACATTACATAAATGAAACATTTTTTAAAAACAAATTTAAAAAAAGAAAAAGAAATTAATGATTTTATTTGTAGTATGAAATAATTTATACATTTGATTTGTAATAATGAGAGTGTATAATTTTTAACAAAAAATATGAGGAAATAGCTACAAAAAAATATATTTAGAAATCTATATATGATTTGAACAGAATTGAACAGGTGTTGTGAATTGTTATGTTTATTAATGAGACCAAAAGGTTTTTATATATAGGTTTACACAAGGATCAAATATGGAAATAACCCATAAACCTATTACATGTCTAATAAGGAATATATCTATTTATCCTAAGGACCGGTTATATTAATAACCTCTATATGGGTCGGTCTATATTGAGTCCATTAAACCAAGCGGTTCATAACACTCTCCCTTGGACGAAATGACCGAACCCGATGCAACCAAGGATCTTTGTAATACGTTTGGGGATGCTGCCTCATTAAAACCTTTCCAAGGAAAACCCAATTGGGACAAAAACTTAGCGAGGAAAAAGAGTACAACACGTATTACTCCTCCTGATTTAGACATCCCTAAAGTCCTTTAGTCAGTGCATGCAGATATGATACACCAGCTTCTTGAGCGTGGAGGTTGGGAGCGACTTCTTGAACAAGTCAGCTGAGTTGTCGCTTGAACGGACTTGAAGCACTTGTATTTGTCCAGCCTTCTGGAGATCGTGAGTGAAAAAGAATTTCGGCAGAATGTGCTTCGTCCGGTCTCCCTTGATGTATCCATCCTTCAGTTGAGCTATGCACGCAGCATTGTCCTCATAAAGTACGGTTGGTTCGTCCTTTCCATCTGTCATCCCACAATCTCGCCTTATGTGCTGAGTCATTGATCTCAACCAAACACATTCATGGCTGGCTTCATGAATTTCCAAAATCTCTGCATGATTTGATGACGTGGCCGTGAGTGTCTGCTTCATGGATCGCCATGAAATTGCGGTTCCTCCGTGAGTGAACACATATCCTGTCTGAGATCGTCCATTGTGTGGATCCGATAGATAACCTGCATCAGCAAAACCAACTAAACCTTTGTCGTTATGGTTAGTGTAAAATAGACCCATGTCCTTCGTTCCTTGTAGGTAACGAAATATATGTTTAATCCCGTTCCAGTGCCTCTGGGTCGGACAAGAACTAAATCTTGATAGGAGGTTCACGGCAAAACAAATGTTTGGTCTAGTGTGAGTAGCCAAATATAATAACGCTCATATGACACTGAGATATGACCAAGGACTTCTTCATCCTTTCTCTTCGGACCGAATGAATCACTGTCCAATCCAAGGCTTCTCACCACCATTGGGCTGCTCAATGGGTGGGCCTGGTCCATATTAAATCTCTTGAGTACTTTTTCTGTATATGCCATTTGATGCACAAGGATTCCATCATTTACATACTCAAGCTGTATTCCCAAACAGAACTTAGTCTTTCCTAAGTCTTTCATTTCAAATTCGGCCTTTAAATACTCAACTGTTTGGACGATCTCTCCAAAGGTTCCGAGGATGTTCAAATCATCCACGTATACTGCTATAATTACAAATCCTTTGTTTGCAAACTTCTTTATAAAGATACACGGACTGATGGGATCATTTCTATAGCCTTCTTTGACTAGATATTCACTCAATCTATTATACCACATGCGCCCACTTTGTTTCAGTCCGTATAAGGATTTGTTCAGTCTAATGCAGTGTTCATCGCGAGAACTTCTCTTATCTTTGAGCTCAATACCCTCTGATAATCGCATGTAAATCTCATTATCCAGTGGACCATATAAATAGGCGGTTACTACATCCATTAACCGTTAAGACCGAAGGGCATAACTTTGTAGCAGTATGTCCCTTGATCGGTGATCAATGCCGTCTTTTCTCGGTCGTCATGATGCATTGCGATCTGGTTGTATCCAGAGAAGGCATCCATGAAGGATAATAACTTGTTTCCTGCAGTGGCTTCCACGATTAGATCGATGTGTTGGAGTGGGAAGCTGACCTTCGGGCATTCCTTATTCAAATTGATAAAATCCACACAGACTCTCCAGGATCCATTTTTATTTTTCACCACTACCGGGTTGGCCAACCGATCCGGGTACCGGACTTTGACGATTGAGCCGGCCTCGGTTAAATTTTTTTACCTCATCGCTCACTGATTTGGCCCTCTCTGGTCCAAGCTTTCTCCTTTTCTGCTTCATGGGTTTATTTGTAGGGTCCACGTTGAGCTCGTGGCAAGTTATCATTGGACGTAGACGAGGAGTCTTATGGTTCCAGTCGTCATTTTCGTGTCTCCGCCGAACCCGGTTAGCGGTTTGGCTCGTGGCTTGAGTGCATAATCCCTTAATTCCATTTTTGAAGAGTTTCCTTGAAAATGAAGTCTACCGAGCTTCCTGTGTCCACCAATATCTTGGTGACTTCGCAGACGGCGATCATTATTTCGATAACTAACGGGTCGTTGTGAGGTTGGTCTAATCCGAAGGTGTCATTTTCAGTAAAGCTGATCGTCTTGGAATCTGTATAGATAGTTATGGATTGTGCCTGGTCGGCATATACCTTTTTACACTGCTTTGCGCTTTGGCGACCGTATTCCTTAATAGATCTCACAGAGTCGTTGCACACCATTAGACCACCCTTTATCATGTTTATGCGTCGCCGAGGTGGCGGGGGTAATGTTGTGTCCGTCCCGACATGTTCTTCTCTATCCCTTTTTAATGCTTCGGCGTCGGTTTGTGTTACTGCCTGAATTTGATCGTTTGCGCCGTCGGGGCGTCGCCATGTGCTACCTTGCCCACCTTGTTTCGGTGATCCCCGATTCGGGGTGTCTATTTCTCCTTTTTTGAACTTAGCGAAGAGGAAATCTTTCAACGTTCTACAGTCATCGGTTGTGTGCCCATTGCGTCGATAATAGTCGCAATATGATTTTGGATCTTCATTGCGCTGATATACGTTCCAGGGTCGGCTTTGCGCTGGTTGGTTTAGACTCTCCGACCTGATAGACTGGTCCTGGTTTTCTATCGCGATTGTCTTTCTTGTAGTCGTTGTTGAAGTGCTTTTGCGGCTCCTGATATTCGGTGATCGATTTCTCTTTTGTTGTTGATGTTAGGGAAGCATATTTCTTCACGAGGATGGTTTTTTCCTCTTCCATTTCTACGAAAAATGTCACGCGATGTAAAGCATCTTATAAGGTTTCTGGTTTGTTTAGCTTCATGTCGGCTGGGAGAGGAGATTCGTGCCACAAAGCGTTTCGGAGGACCAAAATTGTGATCTTGTCTGCCACTGAGATTTTTGATATGATCGTCCTGAACTTGTTGATGATTGAATATGTAGCGTATTTCCGTTCTGCCGACGTCTCTCGACAGGGCTTCCTAGCCGGCCTGACTGCTTCTTGCCACCTCTTCAATTCGTTTGACCAGCATTTGGTAGAGGTCTGATATGCTACCTAGTTCAATGGGAGACACTAGCGGTTAGAAGTTTCCAAAGGGGGAATTCGTTGGTGGGGTGTCGAGGTTCTCGTTGGCGCCGCTTGCCCGTGCCCGTTCTTCCAATAAGGGAGTCTGTTTCGTTTGTCCGAGTTGGGACTGAGCGACAGCCGTCACGAAACTATCGATGTCGGCATCGGTTGGGCGTTTGTCAGGAACAGACGCGGTGGCATCTTGATTTGCCCCAAGATTTCTCAATGTTGCTCCTATTTCAAGGGCTTGGCGGTCTTGAACGCCTATCCTTGCGGCGGTGTCAGGCGTGTTTGAAGTTTGTTTCTTCCTTTCTCCCGATGGCTTTGGCAATCTAGGTCCGGCTGACGGCTTCACCACCGATTCCTTTTCTCCGGTCATCTTCTCGAGCTACTTCGTGCATTTAGAGAATCCAGTCCCACGGTGGGCGCCAATTGTTGATTAGATGATATGATCCTTGTTTAAAAGAAATAGTTTTTCGGGTTCAGAATTCTTTTGTAACATGAAGTAGATGCTTTGAGAAAAAAGGTGAATCAAAGGTGGAGGTCGAATTTTTACTGCTTAGATTACAAGCTGAAAAATGAGGGATTTTAGGATGATTTTGAGGTGAACAAGTCATTATGCCGATCTGTTTTTCTGGGAATCCTCTCTCTTCCTTTCTTTTCATGCCCCTTTTTTGAATACTTAATGCCTCTATTTGAGCCGCAGATGGTTTCGGTGTGCCAGACCGGGAGTCGACCAGACCCACCCCTAACAACCACGATTGTGCCATATCATTACTCCCCCCTCCCCCCCGAATTCTTCTCGTCCAACGAATGTGCGAACTCAACCTTCTTCCTATTCAAAACCCCGTGCCGTGACCATTGACGCAAATACATGCGATGATACTTACTTATCAGAACACCTATTCGTCTCCCACGTGCTGGACACGTGTACAGTTTTGACATTCTTTGTTGGGTTTTAGCAAATTGGGCTTTATATTGTAACGATCAGATGTTGGGTTTCCAAAAAACCAGCGTAATACCCATGATAATTAGGCCTTTAATTAAAGTTCTTTGCGTTCAAAAAAGAGAGAGATAGTGTATATCACGTGATTTTAAAATCTTAAGGACACCAACAACCTAAAGACTCACTCTCTCTCTCTTTATCTCTCCACACTCAGTCAACGCAACACTTGGGAAAGACATTTTTTTTTTATAAAAACACTTATTAGGTTTTTTAACACACGCCTCAATTTTCGCACACAACGAGAAGGAGAAAGAAGAAGAAACCATGGCTTCCTCTGTAATCTCTTCCTCTTCCTTCGTCTGCAAATCCCCCAAGGTTAATCTCATCTTCCGTTTCTTGGGTTTCACATTTTCTCTGGAATCTTTCGAATTTTCTTTGATCTTTTTTGTTGTTGTTGGCAGAATGATTTGGGATTCTCTTCGTTCCCTAAATCATCGCAGATTTCGGTTCACAGATGTCAAAAGAAATCGATTTCTCGGAAGATCGTCTCCGTGATGGCTCCGCAGCGATCTTCGACCACTTCGGGATCGGTCTGAAGCTTATTTTCCTTATCTCTCGTGCTTGTTTCTTCTATTCCATTAATTTTTTTTTTTTTTCATTCAGGTGAAAACTGGGATGACGATGACGGAGAAGATTCTGGCTAAGGCGGCAGAGAAGTCACAAGTGGTCCCTGGTGATAACATTTGGGTTAACGTTGATGTTCTTATGACTCATGATGTTTGTGGCCCTGGTGCCTTTGGTATCTTCAAGAGAGAGTTCGGTGAAAAGGCTAAGGTAAATGCATGTTGCTTTGTTTCATGTTTGTTTCTTGTGGTAGTAGCAGTTGTGTTCTTGAATGATAGGTCCCAGTTTTAGGACAATCAATCTTGATCAAGACAAGAACATAACAACACTTTGGTTCTCTAACACAACACAAGTTAGAGAACCCAGTTTCTTGTGGTAGTAGAAGTTGAGTTCTAAGAACGATAGGTCCCAGTTTTAGAACAATCAATGTTGATCAAGCAACAACACTTCGGTCTTACAACACAACACAAGTTTACTTCGTGAAATACAAAACTAAAAATGTTTAAACTAACTACTACTTCGTGAAACTTGGGCAGTGCCGCAGTGAAACACATCCCCATAATTAAGGAAACACATTCCCACTAGTTAATAGAAAGCATTTGCCAATTACTAAAACTCTTGAAGCGACTAGCTAGGTCTTTTTGAAGATTCCCACGTCATCTTCTTCCTCAAGTTGAGTGTTTGACTTAGTCTTGTGACTCTAACGCTACTTACGGTCTCATCATAGGAATGATGTTTATTTTTACTAAGAAAATTGAGAAGAGCTTTCGTATTTTGAATCTTGCTATGATTATATTATCTTTGTTGTATTGTTTCCGGTTACTTGAGAAGATTCTGTAAGTTTTGATATACACTTTATAACTATTACACGGGCTTGTTCTGATTATGGTTGTACGTTGAAGGTTTGGGACCCGGAGAAGATCGTTGTTATACCAGACCATTACATATTCACAACTGATAAGCGTGCAAATCGGAATGTGGACATTATGCGAGAACATTGCAGGGAACAGAACATCAAATATTTCTATGATATCACCGACCTTGGAGATTTTAGGGTATGTTTGTTTTGAACTTTCCATTGAGTGAAACTGTGAATCGCGTTAGTCCTATTTAAATTGAAAGTCTATCTTGCTTGCTTGTGAATGAAGTGTCTTGTCTTTTTTACTCATCTCTAGGCTAACCCTGACTACAAAGGTGTTTGCCATGTCGCGCTTGCACAAGAAGGTCATTGCAGGCCTGGAGAGGTAACAATCTCTTGCACTGGATATGATTGGCTTTGTTTGGTTTGGTTCTATTTGATATTGGCTTTATTTGTTTCCGTTATGATTGCCATATTTCCTTATGATAGGTTCTATTGGGCACAGACTCACACACATGTACTGCTGGAGCATTTGGTCAGTTTGCTACAGGGATTGGAAACACTGATGCAGGCTTTGTGTTAGGCACTGGAAAGATCCTCCTTAAGGTTTGTATAATAACTAATTATTTTGCTTCTCTGTGCTAAAACTTTGTTCAGTGTGCTAAATATGCTTGTTAGAATAGTTTCAGCACTGTATTCTTTATAACCTAACTGTAGTTTCTGAAGCTCGTATCCTGATTCTGCAGGTTCCACCAACAATGAGGTTTATCTTGGATGGTGAAATGCCCAGTTATTTGCAAGCAAAGGATCTGATTCTGCAAGTGAGTGTGATATGTCTTACATAAGTTCTTTATTTTTTCCTACACTGAAATATGATACAGATTAAATTTTCACACTAGTATGAGGGTAAATATGCAACTTTTGATGTGTTGTAGTCATGTCTTTACCAATTTGCATATCATGTGAAGTCATTTAAGTTTTTTTTTTGTAGTGTTTCTCCTTTGGTATTCTATCTGGTATCTTTCTTCTAGATCTTGAACTTGCTTCCATCTTTGTAGATCATTGGTGAAATATCTGTCGCTGGTGCAACCTACAAGACAATGGAGTTTAGTGGGACAACTATTGAAAGTCTGACTGTAAGAAATTATTTTGTGTTTTCTACATCATGGGCCGCTTCTCCTATAAGATAAATATAAAAAAGAATTGGCGTATGATGACTTCACTGATTTATTAATCCTTAATTCGATCTCGTTCTGGCTGCTAGATGGAAGAACGGATGACATTGTGCAACATGGTTGTGGAAGCTGGGGGAAAGAATGGTGTCATTCCTCCTGATGCGACGACATTTAATTACGTTGAGGTACGTAGTCTCTTGTTTTCTTGTAAATCATCTTATTCAAGGAAAATTTGTGTTGAAGTATACATACCTTTTTTCTGATATCTTTTGCAGAATAGGACATCTGTACCCTTTGAGCCAGTATATAGTGATGGAAATGCAAGGTAATAATCACATGGTAATGGTACCCTAATTTTATAAACAGTGGGCAGAGTATATATGCATTTCAGGTACCTCTATTTGAATTACTAATGCAGCTGGAAATACCTTAATACTCTGGAATCTGGATAGCACATGTTTCAAACCTACTGTTCATATGAGTATTGCAACTTCTTAAAATGGTCTCTCTTGAAGTAATTTTTGTGTTTTGGTTAGGGATTGCTGTCTGCACTTAAACTTTCTTTGTGTGATATTAAATCTTCTTTGTTTTCTTCCATAGCTTTGTCGCAGATTATAGATTTGACGTGTCAAAGCTGGAGCCTGTGGTGGCTAAGGTGGGTTTATCACGGTTACCAAATTTAAACGTTGTGTTATATTTTCCGCTTCAGGATTTTAATAATTGATTTGCTATTGTCGATTTTTTTTTCAGCCTCATTCTCCTGACAACCGTGCTCTAGCAAGAGAATGCAAAGATGTGAAAATCGACAGAGTCTACATTGGTTCTTGTACTGGTGGGAAGACGGAGGATTTTATGGCTGCAGCTAAACTTTTCCATGCAGCAGTAAGTTCCAGTTGTTTTTCTGCGTCTTAGTTGACATGCTTACCACTCTTTTACTCGATTTTTGGGTGCTACTATATTCGAACTTACACACCAACCTGTTATCCTGTGTTCTTGATCTAAAGCAAAGGCTTCATCAAGATGATACGTTTAAAATGGCCAGCAATGATTTTCTTAATCCTTTAGCAAGCACTGTTATGCGCTTTGTTTGTCTCTGGATGAGTCAGTTTTGCTGTTGATTCTTTGTCTATGGTTCTTTTCACTTCTCGATCCTCATGAAAAAAAATCTGTTTGTGAATTTGCAGGGAAAGCAAGTCAAAGTACCAACGTTCCTTGTTCCGGCTACTCAGAAGGTTAGCAATACATTCTCCACATTATACTATCTGAACTTGGTTTTTCTTGGTTTTATCACAGAATACAAACACTCTAATGCATTGTATCTATCTGGTCATGTCTTCAGGTGTGGATGGATGTCTATGCTCTCCCTGTGCCTGGAGCAGGTGGAAAGACGTGTGCGCAGATATTCGAAGAAGCTGGCTGTGACACGCCAACTAGTCCTAGCTGTGGTGCCTGCCTTGGTGGCCCAGCAGACACCTACGCTCGTTTGAATGAACCTCAAGTACGCACCTCTTTCTTACCGTTTTACTGTGGTCCAATTATGTTTCTGCTTCACCTATTCTTGAATTTGCGTCTTGTAATTGCGATTCATATTCAGTGTAGTGATGACAAAGATATGTTCATTTCTACTATTCCAGGTGTGTGTCTCGACGACGAACAGGAACTTCCCGGGTCGGATGGGACACAAAGAAGGGCAGATTTACTTGGCTTCTCCTTACACCGCTGCTGCATCGGCTCTAACCGGCCATGTCACTGACCCAAGAGAGTTCTTGCAGTAAGCTTTGTGTGGAAAATCGAAATGCTTCATGCATCATGAGAACATCGTTAAAATGATGAGCATTGTGAGCTATATGTATGTATTTTCCTTATTTCGCGTTTTAACTTAACAGTTTTAAAAAACACTGTTGTTTTCATGTTTGGAGTTTAAAATAATAAAGAGAGAGAGAGAGAGTGAGTTAGATAAGTGAGCGAGCTCTCATAATCTAATTTCATTGCAATGGTTTTATATATTTAAAAATAAATAGTGCGATGTTTTATTTTGTGGTTTGCAAATGCCGACATTTGTCGAATGTAGATTCCAATCATTTTTTTTTTGAAATACTCCTCTTTTACATTTGATTAGCCTTCGGCATCTTAACCGAAATATCAAACCGAGACCGAACCAAAATTAAACCGAATTTTATGAAATATCCATTGGATCTTGAGTTAAGAATTTATAGATATCTGAACCGAAAACTAAACGGATATTCGAATAATCGAAACATGATCCATATGTCTAAAAATATTGTTTCTATTTATTTATTTATAAAATATCTAAAATTTTAAAATTAAAAATATTATATTACTAAAAAGCTGAATTATCCAAAAAAATTTATCCAAATTATCAGATATTTTATCTGAATTATCCGATATTATATCCGAATTATCCGATATTATATCCGAATTATTCGATTTTTATTCAAATTATCCGAAAATATAAAGAAAAACCGGAGGTGAACCGGAACATAACAGAAATCGAATTTTATGATTAACCGAATGGTTACTAAATTTTTATATCTGAACCAAACCAAAACCGAAATAATCCGAGCCGAATTTTTATGATTAACCAAATGGTTACTAAATCTCTATATCCGAAAACAGAACCGAACTTAACCAAAAAACCGAACACCCAGACCTACGCAAGATAATAATGTGATATTCAAACCGAAAACAATATGCATTTGCAAGCTATGTTATAGATGCATTAACACCATAGCCTGTTCAATTCATAGTAATCTGTTCAATTCATAGTAATGAATTACATCAAGGATTAAAAAAAAATTCTGTAATATATAGCCTGTTGTTATGAACCGTTTGGTTTAATAGACTCAATATAGACCGACCCATATAGAGGTTATTAACATAACCGGTCCTTAGGATAAATAGATATTTTCCTTATTAGACATGTAATAGGTTTATGGGTTATTAACATATTTGATCCTTGTGTAAACCTATATATAAAGACCTTTTGGTCTCATTAATAAACATAACAATTCACAACACGTTATCAGCACGAGAGCTCCTAAACCCTAAAGCAGCGGCTGAAACTTTAAAGATCCATATCTTTCAAACCGTGAGGAACCAGAAGGCTATCTAAATATCAAATCGAAGCCCTCGACGAGACGAATCTACCGGTGAAAACCGCTTGTCGATCCGACATCGGACGCGCTCTCACGCACGCATACAGTGCACGACGATCTACCAAATTAACCAGATCCTATTTTCTCCTTCTTCAACCAACAGCCTCTCCAGCTTTTGGTGATCAATCCTTGGCGTTTGTAGCGGTTAACTGAGGTCTATTAGCTCCCAGTTTCATAAGCCAGCCAAACATCCAAAAGGTGTTAAGGTAAACTCTTATGCTAAGAACAAGAGCAAAATCGAATTTGAACTAAGAATAAAGAAACCCTAAAACCAATCTCTCCCTAGAACTTTTTTTTTCATGTTTAAACAAATATCTAAACTTGAACAGTTGAACCTAAGCTAAGGATATGACCTATAATCGATTTGTATGTTTAAACATGTTTGATCTTTTGAAAAACACCAAAATCGAATTTGACCTAAGCTATATGAAACCCTAAAAATCGGTTGCTTGATCAAACTTGTTTGAGATTGTCTTGATGAACTTGTTTGCATGATAAAACCAAATCATATAGCTTGTTCCATCATCTCTTAAAATCGGCCATAGCTTGATATTTGTTAAAATCGGTTTGCATGAACTTGATCATCATCTCTTAAAAATCGGCTGCATTGATTCATGAGTTAAGTTGTTAGATCATCTTGTTTAATCATTGATTGCTTTTAAAAGAAAAAAAAATAGTTTGAAACCCTAATCCTAATCCTAATAGGAAATCTCTAATCCCTTCCTTTTATGAAAAAGGAAAGTTTTAGAAATATCATTTTCCCTTTAAGGAATTATCCTTTTAATTGTTTTTCCTTTTCTTAAATGTTAAGGATTAACTTTTAATTAAGGATAATAATCCTAATCCGATTCTAAATAGGAAAATCTAACTCCTTTCCTTTTAGTAAAAAGGAAAGTCTTAGATAATATCATTTTTCTTTAATGATCTATCCTTTTTAATTGTTTTCCTTTTCTTAAAAGTCAAGTATTAAATTTTAATTAAGGATTAAATTAAAGAAAGAAAATTCCAAGTGCTTAAACCATTAAATAAAAATCGGCCCTATTGTTTGATTGCACAAATTGCTTGATTGATTGTAAACCTTAAACTCGGATAGACATTACCGGCCATATTCCTAAGGTCCGAGTTTTTATTAAAAAGTCATAAGTGAAAATCTGATGCATGACCGGCCATATTCCTAAGGTCCGGATCATATTTAAAGTCCTAAATGAAAATTGTTGGATATTTTCAGATGACACCTCATATTACCCGGTCCTAAGTCTCTCTGGAGATAATTTCCTAGAATGGAAATGAGCACTAGAAATGCTCTGCAAACTAGGGGACTCGGAAGATGCATCATGAATGGCCATAAAGAAATAGAAAGACAAAGGGAAAGAGCCATAATGATTATGCGCTTCCATCTCACTGAAAAACTGAGAGACAAGTACCAAAAGGTTAAAGACCCATTTGATCTTTTGGATTAAGTTGGGAAAAAGGTTCTCAATGGTATTGTGGCTAAACTCCATGGAAGGAAGGGAGACTCTCAGTTTTAAGGATTCTGAATCAACGGATGAATATAACTTTGCCCTCATGAAAATCGTCTATGGCCTCAGGCTGTGTGACGAAGTAGTGACAGATGAGGATCTTTTGGAAAAGACCATCTCCACACTAAACCCGCGAGATATAATTTTAAGGCTCAAGGCCAAAAGTTTCACCACCTATCATGATCTATACCAATACCTCATAAGAGGGCAGAGGACCAAAGAACTCATCAAAGAATGTGATGAAGTACTAAGAAGGTGCGATGAGATGGATAATCCCGAAACAAATAACGAGGAAGAAACCTCGGACTGTGAGGGCAGTTCAAAAGTTGACTAAGGACATCCGAAATTTTAAGTTTTTCCATTTCTTGTTGCTTTTATTTGTGTTGAATTTTATGTCTTTGAATTTCATTTCTTTGGTGTTTAAATGAATAATATTATTAAGGCTTTTAAGTCATAATTCTTAAGGCAAACATAAGTACTATAACAGGACCGGCCGGCCTTATAGAAGGCTACGGCCGGGCCAACATTTTAATGCCTAAAGGCACGCATCTAGAAATCCCTGATGCATTGTTTTCACCAAGCTCAAATCGAAACTTGTTGAGTTTTAAAGACATTCGTCTGAATGGTTTTCATGTGGAAACAATGGGCGGAGGAAACAGAGAATTTCTCCAGATAGTTAAAATCGCCCAAGGCCAAAAGAAAGTCTTTGAGACTATACCTGCTATAGCTACTGGCATATACTGTATGAAGATCAGTATGATAGAAGCCAATGCCACCGTAAACAAAGCTTTTACGGATATGTTCACTTTATGGCATGACCGGCTGGGACATCTCGGGTCAGAAATGATGCGGAAATTGATATTAACAACGAGAGGACACGCCTTGAAAGAAAGGAGAGTGATCCTGAAAATTCAAACTTGTGCTTCGTGTTCACAAGGTAAATTGATTGTAGGGCCGTCACCAGTAAAAGTGACTAAGGAAACGATAAATTTCCTGGAAAGAATTCAAGGAGACATATGCGGACCAATCCACCCACCTTGTGGGACGTTCCGATATTTCATGGTCCTCATTGACGCATCTAAACGATGGTCACATGTATGCTTATTGTCAACACGGAACTTGGCATTTGCAAGACTCCTTGCTCAGATAATCCGCATACGGGCACGCTTTCCAGATTTTCCTTTAAAAACCATCCGTATGGATAATGCTGGTGAGTTTACCTCCAGAGCCTTTGATGATTACTTTATGTCCATGGGGGTAAGTGTGGAACACTCCGTGACACATGTACATACACAAAACGGCTTGGCCGAATCTCTCATCAAACGCATACAACTGATCGCTAGACCATTACTCATGAGGTCAAAGCCTCCAGTATCAGCCTGGGGACACGCAGTCTTACATGCCGCTGAATTAATCCGTATCAGACCATCAAGTGACCATGAATATTCCCCCTCCCAATTAATTACGGGTCAAGAGCCAGACATATCCCATCTTAAAATATTCGGTTGTTCAGTTTATGTACTGATTGCTCCACCACAGAGGACTAAGATGGGACCTCAGAGGAGGATGGGAATATATGTTGGATATGATTCACCCCCGATCATAAAGTATCTTGAGCCAACCACCGGTGATTTGTTTAAGGCCAGGTACGCGGATTGTCATTTCGATGAGCCCGTTTTTCCAACATTAGGTGAAGTAAAACGGCTGGATAAAGAAATTGCATGGAATCATACATCCTTAAATTGGCAAGATCCTCGGACCCAAGAAAGTGACTTGGAAGTCCAAAAGATTATTCATATGCAAAAGCTAGCTATACAATTGCCAGATTCTTTTGCTGACCCGCAGAGAGTAACTAAATCGTATATACCAGCCGTGAATGCACCAATACGAATTGATGTCCATGATGGACCGCAAGTTGCTACAGAGTCTAAGCCACGAGCAAAGCGTGGTGGACCTATTGGTTCCAAAGATAAGGCTCCTCGGAAATTAAAGAAAGGTGCTGAAATTCAGACCGAGGAGATATTAGATGGACCGGACACAAATGAACCTAAGGAGCCGCAAAATGAAGCCTGGGACGCTGAGCGTCATGGTCATGAAGTTCCCGATAACAATGAGATCTCAATAAATTTTGTTATGTCCGGAATCCAATGGAACAGAAAAGACGTCGACGTCGATGATATATTTGCATGCAATGTAGCACTTGAGATTATGAATGAGGATCTAGAACCCACGTCAATAAATGAGTGCACTCAACGATCTGGTTGGGCTAAATGGAAAGAAGCCATAAACGTGGAGTTAAACTCTTTAAAGAAGAGAGAGGTTTTTGGTCCCATAATTCGGACACCTCGAGATAAGAACGCCAGCGCAACTTACCAACGTCTTGTAAATCACATGTTCGCCGAGCAGCTAGGTCACACAATGGAGGTCTATATTGATGATATGCTCATCAAATCCTTGATCGTCTGAGAACACGTAACCCATATGCAGGAATGCTTCAAGACCTTAAATTTGTACGGGGTGAAATTGATCCCGGGAAAATGCACATTTGGAGTTACATCGGGAGAATTCCTGGGATATATCGTCACAAAAAGAGGGATTGAGGCAAACCCAAAAAAGATAAAAGCGATCCTCGAGTTGCCATCCCCGAGAAGCCCAAGAGAAGTTCAGAGAAAAACGGGACGAATAGCAGCCCTGAATCGTTTCATATCCAGATCGGCTGACATGTGCCTACCTTTCTATCAGCTGCTTAAGGGCAACTAACACTTCAAATGGAGTGACGCATGCTAGCAAGCCTTCACCAAACTAAAAGAATATCTGACGACCCTGCCGGTCCTTGCTAAACCAGAAGAAGGAGAACCTCTATATTTAAATATTGCGGTGACGAAGTCAGCGGTCAGTGGAGTCCCGGTGCAGGAAGATAGGGGGGAGCAAAAACCTATCTTCTACATCGGCAAGACCCTCGACGATGCAGAATCAAGATATCTGACCTTAGAAACGGTGGCGTTGGCAGCCGTCATCTCAGCCAAAAAACTCCGTCTTTACTTCCAGTCCCATTCGATAATAGTACTCACAAACCAACCATTGAGGACAATCTTACATAGCCCCAGCCAATCTAGACGACTCGCCAAGTGGGCCATCGAGCTAAGCGAGTACGGCGTCGAATATCGCTGTCAGACCTACGCAAAATCTTAGGTCTTGGCAGATTTTCTGATCGAACTAATGCCAGACCTCGCTACCGAATTTCCCGTGGAGGATCGTTGGACATTGCATGCAGACGGATCATCGTCACAACATAGATCAGGTATTGGAATCAGGCTGGAATCGTCGACCAAGGAAATCCTTGAGCAATCTTTCCGACTAGCCTTCCCAGCATCGAATAACGAAGCAGAATACAAAGCCCTAATCGCCGGTCTACGTCTCGCTCAAGCAATCGATGCTAGACACATCGATGCATTCTGCGACTCACAACTGGTCGCATCTCAATATAGCGGAGATTATGAGGCAGAAAAACGAACTGATGGACGCTTACCTGAAAGTCGTTCAAGATCTAGAAAACACTTTCGCAAGTTTCTAACTAACAAGGATCCCGCGAGGCGACGACACATCGACAGATGCACTTGCCCCACTAGCTTCAACTTCGGATCCGGGACAACGAAGAATCATACCCGTAGAAAGCATTGACTTTCCGAGCATTGAACTAGCACGAGGGATCAATCTCATCAATGAGCAAGAAGTAGAAGCCTATGAAGCTGATGAGGCCAGTCAGGAAGTCAATGAAGAGGCGGACAACAGAACTTCGACCGCAAAGGATTGGAGAATAGAAATACTCGTGTACATAGAGGAAGGCGAACTCCCTGGGTACAGATGGGAAGCACGAAGACTGAAAGCCAGGTCAGCCAGATACATTCAACTCGATGGCAACTTTTTCAGGTGGAGTTCATCCGGTGTCCTATTATCATGCATACATGGCAAAGAAACCAAGCGAGTCGTGATCGAGACTAACGAAATAGCTGGAGGAAACCAAGCTGGTGGACATTCCTTAGCCCTTAAGATAAAGAAGATGGGCTACTACCGGCCCACGATGGAAACGGACTGCACAAAATATGCAGCTAAGTGCAAAAAATGCCAACGACATGGCCCAATGATCCGATCCCCGACGGATCTCCTAACCACCAATACCCCACCTTACGCTTTCCTGCGATAGACAATGGACATCGTTGGGCCACTCCCAGCCTCACGACAGAAGCGTTTTCTCCTCGTCTTAACAGACTACTTCACAAAATGGGTAGAGGCCGAAGCGTATGCGCTTGTCAAAGACTCGGATGTGCAGAAACTCCTATGGACAAATATCATTTGCAGCCACGATATGCCATACAAAATCGTCACGGATAAGGGATCACAATTTATATCGGGAAAGGTAGAAGGATTCTGCGCGCGATGGGCAATTAAACTGAGCAAATCGACACCGAGGTATCTGCAAGGAAACGGCCAAGCAGAAGCAACCAGCAAAACAATTCTAGACTTACTAAAAAGAGATTAGAAGAAAAGAAAGGAGTCTTGGCAGACGAATTGGATGGGGTACTCTGGTCGCATAGAACCACACCCCGAACATCGACGGGACGAACATCTTTCTCTTTGTGCTACGGAATGGAAGCGATGGCCCCGACCGAGGCAAGTGTCCCAACTTTGTGACAAACTATGATGGTGGATCGTCAGATCGAAACCAACGAACTTATCCATTACCGGCTTGATTTCCTTGAAGAAGAACGCGACAAAGCCTTACTCCGAGAACTACCAAAATGCGGCAGCAAAATACTACAAAAAGAAGGTAAAATGTCTGCATTTTGCAGAGGGAGACCTCGTCCTTCGCAAATTTTTCCAAAACACTGAGGAATGGAACGCCGGCAAGCTCGGTGCAAACTGGAAAGGGTCATACTTCATCTCCAAGATCGTGAGTCCATGCGTCTACGAACTTCTCACAATGGAAGGTGATCCAATCCCACGATCATGGAAAAGTGCTCATCTCAAGAGTTACTACTACTAAGCGGAAAGCTAAAAAAAAAAAAAAGATGTATGTATCTCTTTGTAAATCGAACTACGGATGATTTGATCCTTAACGGGTACGTAGACAGCCTTTAAAAGTGGGCAGCTGTAACAATAATAAAAATTCAAAGTTCAAACGAACTACCTAATATCACCACCTTCGAATCAACTTAGAATTAATAATCCGACGACTTCATGGCCAGTTGTACGGAAACGTTCCCCACTGAACAAAAACAATTTGAGACTTGATGTCACCAAATAAAAATCACTACTCTCTGCACCGTATTACGGCGTTCGGTTAAACGACTTAGATCAGAGGAGTAAACCGAGACATTTCTCGATTCCGACCTTTCTCAGTTCGTAAAATAAATAATCCCAAAACGTTTAATTTTCATTAAAGATATTAAAAATAAAATTACACATAGAAGAAAAAAGAACCAAACATGAATCTAAGTTTCAGGGGCAGGAACTTCAGAGTGCGAAGTCGCATTAGAGAAAAGCGGGAAGATCTCTAAGTTGGCTTCGGTCAAATCAACCTGATCGTAGGCATCCGCCTCCGCCGAAACATCTTTAAAAGCAAACTCGTGAGGCGAGATGCGATCAGCGGGAACAGGGATACCATCTGCTGCGTACGACTTAGAGATGTCTGATACACGAGTTTTAAACCCTTATTTCCTACTGCATGTGCACAGCATACGAAGTAGTATTTAGGGGTCGATCCCACGAATACCAGTTTCACACTTTGATCTAATGAGGTAAATCAAAAGCTAAGACAATTCAATTTTGTTTTTGGTTTTGTAAATAGTAAGTAATAAAAGCAAAATCGGTTGTAAAGATAATATTAAACAAGCGTTAGGTCAAGGAATATCGCAGGAGATTCAGAGCAAAGGATCAAACAACTATTCAGGCAATGATTAAGCATAAGTCTAGAACTCAAACACTAAGATAATATCAATCCACTCTCGTGGTATCAATATCTTTGTCTATCAACCTAGAAATCCTAACTCTCGCTGGTACTAGAAATCGTAGACAAGCATTAAAGATAGGTTTGATTTGTTCACAATTCTCCAATACATCTACTCTCGCAGGTAATGAATAAATTGCTCACCCAAGTTTCTTCTAGCAACTTAGCAACTCTCGCTGTCTAAGTTAAACCTAATATCATAAAATCAAGTGATCAATTCGATATAAGCATTAAGAACAACAAAGGTGAAGACATTGATTTGGATAGCCTATTTGTGTTTAACCCTAAAGCTCATGAATTCCTTTGACAAACCTTAACCTAACTAAGAGATCTACTCAGACATAATTAAAGAAGAAGAAAACATAGAGATTATAGAGTTCATCATAAAAGCTTGAATAGGTAATGAAAGCTGAAAATAACTTAATAAGAACTTGAACAAAGCATAAATATAGATAACAAAAGCTGGAAATAAACTTATAAGAACTTAATCAAAGCATAAATATAGATAATAAGAACTGAAAGTAAACTTAATTAAAGCATAAATGTTTAAAGCTTAAAAGAAACTAATAAGAACTTGATAAAAACATAAACATTAAGCTTAAAAGAGAGAAGAAGCAATGTTTAGAAGCTAGAGAAGAGTGGGAGAGGAAGATGGTGTGTTTTGAAGCATCAAGAGTGAGTCCAATATATAGGCCAAGGTGTAGGGGAGTAGGTAAGACAGGGAACGACCGTTCTGGAGGAGAACGGTCGTTCTAGTTGGTCGATCGGTGAGTCGGGGAACGGTCGTTCTTGGTGGAGAACGGTCGTTCTGTGCTTGGTTGTTGGTGGAGTAGGTGAGCTTGGGAACGATCGTTCTCTGGAGAGAACGGTCGTTCTCTGGATTTTGTCGGCAAGGTAGGTGAGGTGAGGAACGACCGTTCTGTTGAGGGAACGGTCGTTCTCCGTGGTCGTTCTACACCAACAACGGTCGTTCTCTTCAGTTGGTCCTTTTCTCGTGTTTTCCACATTAACTCGACTCGAACATGTCCGTAAACGCCAAACTCTTTCGGAACTCCATAAAATCTGTAAAAAGACTTGAAACAATAGAAAAGACTCGAAAAACTAACGAAAGATGCAAATCAAAACTTAAACCGAATACTAAAAACAAATCAAAATATGTTAAAAATACATAATATCAACTCCCCCCAACTAAAACCTTTGTTTGTCCTCAAGCAAAATAAAGCTTAAACCGAGAAGAAAGGTTTGAAAACATGGGAAAATCACTTATTCTTTAGAACCTTAATCAACCAGCACTAGAGTAAGCCACATCAAACAGTACCAACTTAAGTTAAGACCTCTTGTAATTTTCCGCAGATTTACTAACCATCCAGATTCCAAACCACAACCCATAAGAGTAATCTAAAATCCCCATTGCTGACCTTATTAAGTTTTACGTGCAGTCTCATCAAGGGACTATCGATCAAAGGACACATGGACTCTTACTCACCCAAATACTAAATTTATGGACAGCCGGCTTCTAGTTTCCTTTCTCCCTCTTTTCTCGCTTCCAATCGGTCGTTTTTTCCCTACTAGGGTATCATTTTATTTTTTTTTATCGACTGATTGTTCTCTTTTTTTTTTTTTAGACCTGTATCCAATGATTTAACTACTTTTCAAAGCTATACCCTTTTTTTTTTTTAGAGACAATGAAGGGAAGAGAGAGGGAAACCATAATCACAGACTAATCCTATCAGACCTAAACAAGGAATCCGATTCAAAGTATACCAAGCCCCAAGATGAGAAAAAATTAAGTTCATTATATCTAGGCCAGCTCTGGATCATCTAAATACTCAAATAGTATGGGGATAATGGAAGTTCAATTTACCTTTGGAATTTCTTTTTGGTAGAATCCGCTGTCAATGACTGTAAGAATGGTCA
The DNA here is from genome assembly GCA_010577795.1 of Isatis tinctoria. Lineage (NCBI taxonomy): Eukaryota > Viridiplantae > Streptophyta > Magnoliopsida > Brassicales > Brassicaceae > Isatis > Isatis tinctoria. The sequence goes on along the minus strand of CM021246.1, from coordinate 11,614,123 downwards.
CTAAAATGGTAGCTAAAACAGTTTGTTCCAAAGAAAGATCATAACTCCCTAACTAAATTTTGACTCAATAAAACAGACGCAAAACGTCTTAAACAAGACAAAGAAAACAGAATTAGTATCAACACCCTCCCCCAGACTTATTTCACACCGTCCCGGTGTGAGAATAAATCAAGAGAAAGGATGAGAGATGAAAAATTAATAATGGATTTGACAAGGGTGTAGGGACAAGAAAACTTACCTGAAGACGTGCACCCTTTTTTTTTTTTTTTGAGTAGGCTCAAACAAAGAAAGCCAAAACCAAAAATTAGTAGCAAAAGAAAAATAAAAGTTAGAGACACTTACCAGTGGGTTGCCTCCCACCAAGCGCTTGGTTTAAGTCATTAGCTTGACTTTGGTGCCATGTATCAATCAGGTTGGGCTTGAGAGCTTGCTCCAAAATAAGCTCCATAATCAGGCATCCTCATGTTTAGAACCATACTCAGCATTCCATTCACAACACCAATACCCTTCTCTTTCAACTCTGATGGAAGAATAGGTCTAACTCTAGAGAAAGGTTTATGACGACCTTTGCACTCCACCTTGTAGTCAACCGAGTTTCCATCATATACTTGAGGGATCAAAGTCATTTGAGAACCTCCCGTCATCTTTTTGCACTGCATATTTCCCTGCGTCTTTGTCTTCTCCCTAAACCTTCTGGGTGGTGGAGCAGGTGCTTGCGGAATTGGAGTACGTGCTTCCTCTCTATCCACTGCTGAGATGCAAGAGGCGCATGTGGTTGTTCCTATGGGAACGGCTTCGTAGAAGACATTCTTGTCAATCTTGGAAAAGCAGACTTGCCTATTCGGCATATCGATGATTGCACCCACTGTAGCCATGAATGGTCTTCCAAGAAGTAAGGGCATTCCATAACCTTCTCTCATCTCCACAACCTGAAAATCAGTTGGAACTAGGCAATCCCCTATTCGGACATGTAGATCGTGAATGCTGCCAGACGATGTTGTTGAGGAGGTGTTTGCAAATCGAAGAGTCATATGACTAGGCTTTACCTCAGAAATTTTCAACTTCTCTGCAATTGCCTTTGACATGAGATTAACAGTAGATCCGGAATCACAAAGAGCGTCCTTGAATTCAACTCCATCAACGGAGCATGGGACCAAGAATTTTCCAGGATCTTCAACCTTAGGCAATACCCTCAATGCTGGTGGTGTACTCCTCCCTTCTACGAAGACTGCCTTAATCTCTTCTTGAGTTATCTTCTTACAATCAGCTGGTTTCTCTGCACTGATGTGCTCCCTCTGATCTCTAGGTAAAACTGGATAAGGCACTTTAGGAATGTATACCCTTTCTGGAAGATTTTCTGATGCCTCAGCAGTTTGACCAATCTGAATCTCAAGCTTCTTCATGTGAGTGCAAACAGCTTCAAACTTATTGTTGAGATCATTGTACATGCTGTCCACCTTGACATTGACTTTATGAGCAGATTTCTGTTGGTTGAGCAGAACCAAGTGCATAAGAGACTTCAACTCGTCTTGAGAGTTAGACGCCGGAGCTTGCAAGCTCTGATTCTCCACATAGCCTCCATTCACGTAGTTCACCTCTGCGTGAGTCCCTGGTGTCCTCTTAACTGATTCAGTGGTTTGTGCAATCTGAGTGTCAAGCTGCTTCGTGTGAGTCCATACTGCTTCGTACTTCCCATTAAGGTCGACATACATTGTGTCAACCTTGGAGTTGATCTCAGCCGTGGCTTTTTGCTGTCCCGCCAGTAGTTGTTGCATCATATTCTTCAGCTCATTTTGAGAGCCAGTTGCTGAAGATGAAGGTTGTGGATTTGTGAAAGGCTGGGGCTGCGAGTTCGTGAAATGCTGCCTTGGCTGATTCCCTCCTTGGAATTGGTTCTGATTAGGAATGAATGGCCGGTTCTGGTAGTTGTTGGAGTAGTTCTTCTGAAAACCCATCTGCGGCTGATTCCCTTGCTTAGGATAAGCCTGATCCTGCGGATTCTCCACATTGGTGCTCCTATAGGACATGTTCGGATGAGTGTTGAAACCTTGGTTGTTAAAACCGCGGTCCTGTCCGAAACCTTGTCCATTGACATAGTTGACCTCCATCCAATCATCACCGGTTTCTTCCTCATAGACTTGAGCGAGGGGTGCTTCTCCATTCTTATTCATAAAGTGGACCGACTTTTGGTTTCCCTTCAAGAGAAGGTTAACTTTGACTGCGAGCTCTGCAATCTGCTTGGACTCCACGTTGTTGACCTTTTTTCTATCGTCCTCCGGACTCTTGTTGCTGGAACTTGCGGCTAAGTTCTCGATCAGCTCTAGAGCTCCTTCCTTTGTCTTTGTATAGAAGTCTCCATTACTCGCGGCATTCAAAGCATTGCGGTAGTCCCATTCTATTCCGTCGTAGAAGGTGCTGAGCAGCTGCTCATCGCTGAAACCGTGGTGAGGGCACTCACGCTTATACTCTTTGAATCGCTCCCACGCTTCATTGAATGATTCACCGGGATGTTGCTCGAATGAGGAAATCTTGTTCCTCAAGGCTGCGGTCTTGGACTTGGTGTAGAACTTGTCTAAGAAAGCTGATCTTGCATCAGCCCAAGTTGGTAGAGAGCCTGGTGGTAAAGATTTTAACCACCGTGATGCTTTTCCCGTAAGAGAGAAGGGGAAAAGCTTGCACTTCAAGAAATCTGGAGGTACACCATTGGAACGGTTGTGCTACAGATCTCTTCGAAGTTCTCGATGTGATCCATCGGAATCTCAGCAGGCAGACCGTGGAACAGGTGTTGCTTCACGAGGGCGATCATTTGAGGCTTGATATCGTAATCTTGCCTCTGGATGGTCGGGGTAACGATCACAGATCGATCCTGGTAGTATGCATGAGCCGCATCTTTGTCCCCAAAAGCAGGTTGTGCAATGAGTTGCCTCTCCTGTTGCAAACGAAGCTGCTCCATGGCTGCCTGAAGTTGTTGCAGCTGAGCTGCAATGTCTATTTGTCCACCCATCTCTGAGTTGGCGGTGTCAGACGTTTCTGCTTCTTTAACGGGTGTGTTGCGTCTTCTGTTTCCTCGTTCTATCCTTGCTAGCTCGTCGTTTGTCAAGCTAAGAAGGTCCTTGTTGTTTTTGCTCCTTGTGCTCCTTGTGGACATGCACCTGAAACACAAAAACAAAGAAGAAAAGAAAACAGGTTCAGTAAAGTTCTTAATCTAATAATTCAGCCGTAAACCAAAGGTGAAAAATTTGGTCCCCGGCAACGGCGCCAAAAACTTGATACACGAGTTTTAAACCCTTATTTCCTACTGCAAGTGCACAACATACGAAGTAGTATTTAGGGGTCGATCCCACGAATACCAGTTTCACACTTTGATCTAATGAGGTAAATCAAAAAGCTAAGACAATTCAATTTTGTTTTTGGTTTTGTAAATAGTAAGTAATAAAAGCAAAATCGGTTGTAAAGATAATATTAAACAAGAGTTATGTCAAGGAATATCGCAGGAGATTCAGAGCAAATGATCAAACAACTATTCAGGCAATGATTAAGCATAAGTATAGAACTCAAACACTAAGATAATATCAATCCACTCTCGTGGTATCAATATCTTTGTCTATCAACCTAGAAATCCTAACTCTCGCTGGTACTAGAAATCGTAGACAAGCATTAAAGATATGTTGATTTGTTCACAATTCTCCAATACATCTACTCTCGCAGGTAATGAATAAATTGCTCACCCAAGTTTCTTCTAGCAACGTAGCAACTCTCGCTGTCTAAGTTAAACCTAATATCATAAAATCAAGTGATCAATTCGATCTAAGCATTAAGAACAACAAAGGTGAAGACATTGATTTGGATAGCCTATTTGTGTTTAACCCTAAAGCTCATGAATTCCTTTGACAAACCTTAACCTAACTAAGAGATCTACTCAGACATAATTAAAGAAGAAGAAAACATAGAGATTATAGAGTTCATCATAAAAGCTTGAATAGGTAATGAAAGCTGAAAATAACTTAATAAGAACTTGAACAAAGCATAAATATAGATAACAAAATCTGGAAATAAACTTATAAGAACTTAATCAAAGCATAAATATAGATAATAAAAACTGAAAGTAAACTTAATTAAAGCATAAATGTTTAAAGCTTAAAAGAAACTAATAAGAACTTGATAAAAACATAAACATTAAAGCTTAAAAGAGAGAAGAAGCAATGTTTAGAAGCTAGAGAAGAGTGGGAGAGGAAGATGGTGTGTTTTGAAGCATCAAGAGTGAGTCCAATATATAGGCCAAGGTGTAGGGGAGTAGGTAAGACAGGGAACGACCGTTCTGGAGGAGAACGGTCGTTCTAGTTGGTCGATCAGTGAGTCGGGGAACGGTCGTTCTTCGTGGAGAACGGTCGTTCTGTGCTTGGTTGTTGGTGGAGTAGGTGAGCTTGGGAACGATCGTTCTCTGGAGAGAACGGTCGTTCTCTTGCTTTTGTCGGCAAGGTAGGTGAGGTGAGGAACGACCGTTCTGTTGAGGGAACGGTCGTTCTCCGTGGTCGTTCTACACCAACAACGGTCGTTCTCTTCAGTTGGTCCTTTTCTCGTGTTTTCCACATTAACTCGACTCGAACATGTCCGTAAACGCCAAACTCCTTCGGAACTCCATAAAATCGGTAAAAAGACTTGAAACAATAGAAAAGACTCGAAAAACTAACGAAAGATGCAAATCAAAACTTAAACCGAATACTAAAAACAAATCAAAATATGTTAAAAATACATAATATCAACTCCCCCCAACTAAAACCTTTGTTTGTCCTCAAACAAAATAAAGCTTAAACCGAGAAGAAAGGTTTGAAAACATGGGAAAATCACTTATTCTTTAGAACCTTAATCAACCAGCACTAGAGTAAGCCACATCAAACAGTACCAACTTAAGTTAAGACCTCTTGTAATTTTCCGGAGATTTACTAACCATCCAGATTCCAAACCACAACCCATAAGAGTAATCTAAAATCCCCATTGCTGACCTTATTAAGTTTTACGTGCAGTCTCATCAAGGGACTATCGATCAAAGGACACATGGACTCTTACTCACCCAAGTACTAAATTTATGGACAGCCGGCTTCTAGTTTCCTTTCTCCCTCTTTTCTCGCTTCCAATCAGTCGTTTTTTCCCTACTAGGGTATCATTTTTTTTTTTATCGACTGATTGTTCTTTTTTTTTTTTTTTAGACCAGTATCCAATGATTTAACTACTTTTCAGAGCTATACCCTTTTTTTTTTTAGAGACAATGAAGGGAAGAGAGAGGGAAACCATAATCACAGACTAATCCTACCAGACCTAAACAAGGAATCCGATTCAAAGTATACCAAGCCCCAAGATGAGAAAAAATTAAGTTCATTATATCTAGGCCAGCTCTGGATCATCTAAATACTCAAATAGTATGGGGATAATGGAAGTTCAATTTACCTTTGGAATTTCTTTTTGGTAGAATCCGCTGTCAATGACTGTAAGAATGGTCACTAAAATGGTAGCTAAAACAGTTTGTTCCAAAGAAAGATCATAACTCCCTAACTAAATTTTGACTCAATAAAACAGACGCAAAACGACTTAAACAAGACAAAGAAAACAGAATTAGTATCGACACCCTCCCCCAGACTTATTTCACACCGTCCCGGTGTGAGAATAAATCAAGAGAAAGGATGAGAGATGAAAAATTAATAATGAATTTGACAAGGGTGTAGGGACAAGAAAACTTACCTGAAGACGTGCACCCTTTTTTTTTTTGAGTAGGCTCAAACAAAGAAAGCCAAAACCAAAAATTAGTAGCAAAAGAAAAATAAAAGTTAGAGACACTTACCAGTGGGTTGCCTCCCACCAAGCGCTTGGTTTAAGTCATTAGCTTGACTTTGGTTCCATGTATCAATCAGGTTGGGCTTGAGAGCTTGCTCCAAAATAAGCTCCATAATCAGGCATCCTCATGTTTAGAACCATACTCAGCATTCCATTCACAACACCAATACCCTTCTCTTTCAACTCTGATGGAAGAATAGGTCTAACTCTAGAGAAAGGTTTAGGACGACCTTTGCACTCCACCTTGTAGTCAACCGAGTTTCCATCATATACTTGAGGGATCAAAGTCATTTGAGAACCTCCCGTCATCTTTTTGCACTGCATATTTCCCTGCGTCTTTGTCTTCTCCCTAAACCTTCTGGGTGGTGGAGCAAGTGCTTGCGGAATTGGAGTACGTGCTTCCTCTCTATCTACTGCTGAGATGCAAGAGGCGCGTGTGGTTGTTCCTATGGGAACGGCTTCGTAGAAGACATTCTTGTCAATCTTGGAAAAGCAGACTTGCCTATTCGGCATATCGATGATTGCACCCACTGTAGCCATGAATGGTCTTCCAAGAAGTAAGGGCATTCCATAACCTTCTCTCATCTCCACAACCTGAAAATCAGTTGGAACTAGGCAATCCCCTATTCGGACATGTAGATCGTGAATGCTGCCAGACGATGTTGTTGAGGAGGTGTTTGCAAATCGAAGAGTCATATGACTAGGCTTTACCTCAGAAATTTTCAACTTCTCTGCAATTGCCTTTGACATGAGATTAACAGTAGATCCGGAATCACAAAGAGCATCCTTGAATTCAACTCCATCAACGGAGCATGGGACCAAGAATTTTCCAGGATCTTCAACCTTAGGCAATACCCTCAATGCTGGTGGTGTACTCCTCCCTTCTACGAAGACTGCCTTAATCTCTTCTTGAGTTATCTTCTTACAATCAGCTGGTTTCTCTGCACTGATGTGCTCCCTCTGATCTCTAGGTAAAACTGGATAAGGCACTTTAGGAATGTATACCCTTTCTGGAAGATTTTCTGATGCCTCAGCAGTTTGACCAATCTGAATCTCAAGCTTCTTCATGTGAGTGCAAACAGCTTCAAACTTATTGTTGTGATCATTGTACATGCTGTCCACCTTGACATTGACTTCATGAGCAGATTTCTGTTGGTTGAGCAGAACCAAGTGCATAAGAGACTTCAACTCGTCTTGAGAGTTAGACGCCGGAGCTTGCAAGCTCTGATTCTCCACATAGCCTCCATTCACGTAGTTCACCTCTGCGTGAGTCCCTGGTGTCCTCTTAACTGATTCAGTGGTTTGTGCAATCTGAGTGTCAAGCTGCTTCGTGTGAGTCCATACTGCTTCGTACTTCCCATTAAGGTCGACATACATTGTGTCAACCTTGGAGTTGATCTCAGCCGTGACTTTTTGCTGTCCCGCCAGTAGTTGTTGCATCATATTCTTCAGCTCATTTTGGAGCCAGTTGCTGAAGATGAAGGTTGTGGATTTGTGAAAGGCTGGGGCTGCGAGTTCGTGAAAGGCTGCCTTGGCTGATTCCCTCCTTGGAATTGGTTCTGATTAGGAATGAATGGCCGGTTCTGGTAGTTGTTGGAGTAGTTCTTCTGAAAACCCATCTGCGGCTGATTCCCTTGCTTAGGATAAGCCTGATCCTGCGGATTCTCCACATTGGTGCTCCTATAGGACATGTTCGGATGAGTGTTGAAACCTTGGTTGTTAAAACCGCGGTCCTGTCCGAAACCTTGTCCATTGACATAGTTGACCTCCATCCAATCATCACCGGTTTCTTCCTCATAGACTTGAGCGAGGGGTGCTTCTCCATTCTTATTCATAAAGTGGACCGACTTTTGGTTTCCCTTCAAGAGAAGGTTAACCGTGACTGCAAGCTCTGCAATCTGCTTGGACTCCACGTTGTTGACCTTTTTTCTATCGTCCTCCGGACTCTTGTTGCTGGAACTTGCGGCTAAGTTCTCGATCAGCTCTAGAGCTCCTTCCTTTGTCTTTGTATAGAAGTCTCCATTACTCGCGGCATTCAAAGCATTGCGGTAGTCCCATTCTATTCCGTCGTAGAAGGTGCTGAGCAGCTGCTCATCGCTGAAACCGTGGTGAGGGCACTCACGCTTATACTCTTTGAATCGCTCCCACGCTTCATTGTATGATTCACCGGGATGTTGCTCGAATGAGGAAATCTTGTTCCTCAAGGCTGCGGTCTTGGACTTGGTGTAGAACTTGTCTAAGAAAGCTGATCTTGCATCAGCCCAAGTTGGTAGAGAGCCTGGTGGTAAAGATTTTAACCACCGTGATGCTTTTCCCGTAAGAGAGAAGGGGAAAAGCTTGCACTTCAAGAAATCTGGAGGTACACCATTGGAACCGGTTGTGCTACAGATCTCTTCGAAGTTCTCGATGTGATCCATCGGAATCTCAGCAGGCAGACCGTGGAACAGGTGTTGCTTCACGAGGGCGATCATTTGAGGCTTGATATCGTAATCTTGCCTCTGGATGGTCGGGGTAACGATCACAGATCGATCCTGGTAGTATGCGTGAGCCGCATCTTTGTCCCCAAAAGCAGGTTGTGCAATGAGTTGCCTCTCCTGTTGCAAACGAAGCTGCTCCATGGCTGCCTGAAGTTGTTGCAGCTGAGCTGCAATGTCTATTTGTCCACCCATCTCTGAGTTGGCGGTGTCAGACGTTTCTGCTTCTTTAACGGGTGTGTTGCGTCTTCTGTTTCCTCGTTCTATCCTTGCTAGCTCGTCGTTTGTCAAGCTAAGAAGGTCCTTGTTGTTTTTGCTCCTTGTGCTCCTTGTGGACATGCACCTGAAACACAAAAACAAAGAAGAAAAGAAAACAGGTTCAGTAAAGTTCTTAATCTAATAATTCAGCCGTAAACCAAAGGTGAAAAATTTGGTCCCCGGCAACGGCGCCAAAAACTTGATACACGAGTTTTAAACCCTTATTTCCTACTGCAAGTGCACAACATACGAAGTAGTATTTAGGGGTCGATCCCACGAATACCAGTTTCACACTTTGATCTAATGAGTAAATCAAAAAGCTAAGACAATTCAATTTTGTTTTTGGTTTTGTAAATAGTAAGTAATAAAAGCAAAATCGGTTGTAAAGATAATATTAAACAAGAGTTATGTCAAGGAATATCGCAGGAGATTCAGAGCAAATGATCAAACAACTATTCAGGCAATGATTAAGCATAAGTATAGAACTCAAACACTAAGATAATATCAATCCACTCTCGTGGTATCAATATCTTTGTCTATCAACCTAGAAATCCTAACTCTCGCTGGTACTAGAAATCGTAGACAAGCATTAAAGATATGTTTGATTTGTTCACAATTCTCCAATACATCTACTCTCGCAGGTAATGAATAAATTGCTCACCCAAGTTTCTTCTAGCAACGTAGCAACTCTCGCTGTCTAAGTTAAACCTAATATCATAAAATCAAGTGATCAATTCGATCTAAGCATTAAGAACAACAAAGGTGAAGACATTGATTTGGATAGCCTATTTGTGTTTAACCCTAAAGCTCATGAATTCCTTTGACAAATCTTAACCTAACTAAGAGATCTACTCAGACATAATTAAAGAAGAAGAAAACATAGAGATTATAGAGTTCATCATAAAAGCTTGAATAGGTAATGAAAGCTGAAAATAACTTAATAAGAACTTGAACAAAGCATAAATATAGATAACAAAATCTGGAAATAAACTTATAAGAACTTAATCAAAGCATAAATATAGATAATAAAAACTGAAAGTAAACTTAATTAAAGCATAAATGTTTAAAGCTTAAAAGAAACTAATAAGAACTTGATAAAAACATAAACATTAAAGCTTAAAAGAGAGAAGAAGCAATGTTTAGAAGCTAGAGAAGAGTGGGAGAGGAAGATGGTGTGTTTTGAAGCATCAAGAGTGAGTCCAATATATAGGCCAAGGTGTAGGGGAGTAGGTAAGACAGGGAACGACCGTTCTGGAGGAGAACGGTCGTTCTAGTTGGTCGATCAGTGAGTCGGGGAACGGTCGTTCTTCGTGGAGAACGGTCGTTCTGTGCTTGGTTGTTGGTGGAGTAGGTGAGCTTGGGAACGATCGTTCTCTGGAGAGAACGGTCGTTCTCTTGCTTTTGTCGGCAAGGTAGGTGAGGTGAGGAACGACCGTTCTGTTGAGGGAACGGTCGTTCTCCGTGGTCGTTCTACACCAACAACGGTCGTTCTCTTCAGTTGGTCCTTTTCTCGTGTTTTCCACATTAACTCGACTCGAACATGTCCGTAAACGCCAAACTCCTTCGGAACTCCATAAAATCGGTAAAAAGACTTGAAACAATAGAAAAGACTCGAAAAACTAACGAAAGATGCAAATCAAAACTTAAACCGAATACTAAAAACAAATCAAAATATGTTAAAAATACATAATATCAATGTCAAGAACCCCCTTTATCTGATTTTCCTAGAGAATCAACATCAGAACGGTCTCCTGGTCCTTTAGATATCTCCGAACCTTGTCCAGAAGTGGAGCAACTCTCCACATCCCTTCTTGCTCGGTCTGTTCACGTTCAAGTCGCACAGCCGCAATCTTCTCCTTGATGTTTGCACGAGAGCTCTAGTGAAAGACGATCCTCAGCTTGAGTCAGAAGAGTTTTCTCGCGATTTATAGCTTGGGAAAGCTCGTTCCGAACGAGGGATAGTTCCTCTTTACAAGAAGAAAGACGAGCCGTCTTATTAGCAACCTCAGCAACTATACCAGCAACTTTCTCCTTCTCCCTCTCAAGCTCACTACGAAGACGGGATGAGGTCGCAACCTCTTTCTTCAGGTCACGATCATAGTTGTTTATGTTCCTCTTCATCTGAGAGATGCCCTAAAAAGAAAAACGCTCATCAGAACAGCAAAGACATACAAGGACGAAATAAATAAAAGAAATACCTTGATAAGAAAACACGAGAACTTCGTATAGCCCTTGTCATACTTCAGACGATCAGGAGAAGGGAGCAGGTGTAGACCGCCTCATATCGGGCGAAAGAATTCGGCGCAAGACAACTCGTCATTCTCTAGAGGAACATCTTTGTCGTAACGATAAGTAAAATCGAATGGCGAGGCGAACTTTCTTTTCTTCGAAGCGGGCTCCTCTGAAGCAGCAACAGGAGAAACCGTAGGAGTCCGGTTATCGGCGTGAGGGGTCGATTCGATGCCCTGCTCCTCTCCGAAAGAACGGGTCGTTTCTTCCCCTCTCAAGGGAGATAGATGCGCCGAAGTACGGATAAGGAAAGGACGATCCTCAGGGTCAGCACCTTCGACAGAGACCCCCCTCCGAGAATCTGGATCCAGAGAAACGTTCTCGGACGGCAAAGCAAGATTAAGAGCATGGTCGGCACCAGGGATATCTATCCTGGGAGCCGATCCTCGAGGATCAGAACGGGGATCAGCTTTAAAAACTGAAGACGACCCACCAACTTCAGGACCCATATGCTTAGCCTGGGACTACGCATAGGACGGCAACTTCCGCTTCACCGGACCCATCTTTTTCTTCTTACCGACCTCTCCTTCAAGACACTTGAACCGAAAAAAAGAATCACGGAGAACTAGACAAGGAAGACTCGGTTAAAAACAGAGAGACGTCATCTCAAAGAGGAAAGGGAAACGACTTACCTAATACAGGAAGAGCAGAAGTCGCGCTGACCCTCTCTTTCGTCAGATCGTCCCAATCGATCCTCCCGAGGCTTTTTATTAAGTCAATGTCATTATGAAAAGTCGGAGGCACGAGGTGGAAACTGCGTTCTACAAAGAAAGAAGAAAAGTAATAAGAATACACCGAGGAAAACCCACATACAGAAAAGCAAACTCCAAATCTACCGGGAGAGGGATTCCATGCCAATCTAAAGGTCGAATTCAAATCATGGACCGAGAAACTGTCGATCTTCACATAGAAGAATTTACGAAACCAATGGTTCGCTTTGCTCGGTCTCACGTTAATAATGCCGCAGTCGGATTTGATGTTAATATAAAAATTCCCGGGCGTTTTAGAACTGTACGAGAAAAACGACGACATCGTCTCAAATAAAGGAAGGTCAACGCTAATGCCGACCTCCCGACCTAATACTATCATCGCCACCATATTCTCGATCGCCGATGGTGTGAGTTGAGAGATGGCAATCTCGCGAGCATCGCAGTAAGCAGTCAGAAGCCTCGGTAGCGGAAACGTAAGCCTCGCGTGTTTAAAATACTGCTCGGACAGACACATGTAGCCTGATGGGGGAGTCCACAGCCGCTCACCAGTTTTCGCCGCTCGAAATCACACTCAATACTCAAGTTCTTAAGCGCCTGAGCGCTAAGGGATGAGTCACCATCCGCCGTACTTTTCTGAGAAGGCTTCGAGAAACTCCTTTTTTCTTTCCCTTTTCGTGTAGTTGAAGGAGATCGGATGACCGCCCTTCGAGACGGACGAGTACCACTAGCCCTTTGCGGATAAGGCTCTGCCCATCGGAGCCCATATTAGGATCAGGAGAACGATCACCAGACACCGACGTAGACGACTGATCCCTAGCAGGAGTTCCGTCTGTATGAGTGGCGGAGGACTGACTTGACTGGACTTGAAGTTTCTTCATCTACAAATAAGATCGGTGATAATCAAAAAAGAAAAATTATCGAAGTAATAATTAAGCAGCGAGATCCACAAAGAAAATTCAAATTAGAATAGTAAGAAGCAAAGAACAAAAGGGCTTTACCTTTAAAGAAGACGGAGATGCGAGAAGAGAGAGGAAATCGATGTATTAAATAGAATAATCAGTTCGAACCGACGTCACAGTTGATGGGACAACTCTAGCTCCAGCTTGCAAAAGACGCCTCGAGAATCCCCCAACGCATACGGACACATGTCATGCATGCACCACCAAGGGATAAGAAAGGGGCACGTCGATTCTGGAATGGCTGACCTCTAGATAAGTGAAAATTGTCCGCATCTGTTTTTGGCATATGACGAACTGGAGGGGGGGGCTATTGCTAGGGGTGGGTCTGGTCGGACCCCGGTCCGGCACACCGTAACCATCCGCGGCCTAAATAGCAAATAGATCAACTAAAGAAGCCCAGGACCAAGACGAAAGGAAGAATTGATATAGACCGACCTCGAATATACAACTGACGAAGCGTGTCTCGGGAGATGCGAAGCTCAGTCAGATATCGACTGATGTGACCTTTACTTTCGGCGAAAAAGAGGAGTCTCCTAACTAGCCGTTGGGTAAAGAGGAGTGCCTAGGTCCTAGGCGCAGGCCTACCTTTCGCGAGAAAAAAGATTTCTCCTATAGTATAAGTACGGGCATTAAGTATTCAGAAAAGGGGGGCAGAAAAAGAAAGGAAGAGAGAGGATTCCCAGAAGAACAGATCGGCATAACGACTTGTTCACCTCGGAATAATCTTAAAAACCCTCATTTTTCAGCTTGTAATCTAAACAGTAAAAATTTGACCTCCACCTTTGATTCACCCTTCTTCTCAGAGCATATACTTCACATTACAAAGAATTCCAGACCTGAAAACTATTTCTTTTTAAACAAGGATCATATCATCTAATCAACAGTGGTAGAGAATAAATTAAAGAACGTTACAAATAAATTATGTAATAATAGTGTTTTGAGTAAATTATACGGTATGAAATGCAAAAGCATAAATATTAACATTGATAAAATAAAACTATAGTAGAAGACGAATACCAAGGGAGAAAAAAAGAATGTATTGTCTTTTGTGCAACGTTAATAATGAATCATCATGTTCGTTTTATAGAGTAATGTTCGACAACTTATACTGTGAAAGATAGATGACGTGTGCTCCACTGTAAATTTTAGACGCCAATGTCTATTGTCTTTCGTAACAGTCCCTTTTGGAATCCATCCTCATGTGTGTCTTTAGTTGTCTCGTTAAAAATTCTTCTAGGAAAACCATGTTGGAAAAACCATAGTAAGGTAAAAAGAGTGGAACTGTGCAAGGTCCCCCTCTAATGAAGTTATCTCAGAGATCTTGTTGATGACGCATTTCAATGTTAAGGACATGCTTCCTAAACATAGTGGTGGGTAATGATTTTGTGAAAAGATCAGCCGCATTGTCGCATGATCAGACGTATTTAACTTTAATTTCTTTATTCTTCTCGAGTTCTTGAATATATAAGAATAACTTCAGAGGTATATGTTTAGTTCTGTCATTGTTGATATATCCTTCTTTCGTTTGAGCAATGCATGCAGCATTGTCTTCATATAAGACAGTTAGCTCCGTATTTTCGTGAATTCCACTGCTTGATAGAATGTGTCTGCTTATTGACCTTAGCCATACACATTCTCTACTTGCTTCATGGAGTGCGATAAGTTAAGCATGACTTGAGGAAGTGGCCACGAGTGTCTGCCTTCGAGAGAGCCAAGATATAGCAGTGCCTCCAATCGTAAAAATGTATCTAGTCTGGGAACGGGCTTTATGTGGATCTGATAAATATCCTGCATCTGCAAAACCAACCATTTGACCATTTAGTTTTTTAGGATAAAATAAACCTAGACCAGTAGTCCCTTGAAGGTAACATAAAACATGCTTAATTATTACAATGTCTTCGCGAGAGGACAAACTGAATCTTGCCAAAAGATCAACTGCAAATGATATATCAGGCCGAGTACAATTTACAAGATACATGAGTGCTCCGGTTGCACTTAAATATGGTACTTCAGGTCCAAATATTTCTTCATTTTCTCATGTGGTCTAAATGGATCACTTTCAACATTAAGTGATCTAATGATCCTATGAGTACTCAGAGGAGTTGTTTTATCAATGTTAAAGCGTTTTAACACTCTTTTGTATGTGCATTGGTGCACAAATATACCATTTTGAGAATGCTTAATTTGTAGACCAAGACAATACTTTTTCTGTCCAAAAGATTTCATCTCAAATTCTCCTTTTAAATAATTTGATGATTTATGTATCTCTTCATGATTTCCGATTATGTTTAGATCATCAACATATACTACGATTATCACAAATCCATATTATGTTTTCTTGATGAAAACACAAATGCATATAGGATCATTTACATATCCTTCTTTTGTTAAATGCTCACTAAGGCGATTGTAGCAAATACGTCTAGATTGCTTTAGCCCATACAATGATATTTGCAATTTTATTGCACATAACTCTTTTGGTTTACAACTTAATGCTTTTGGCATCTTAAAACCATCAGAAACTCTCATGTAGATATCAATATCTAATAATCCACATAAGTATGCCATAACGACATCCATAAGGCGCATTTCTAGGTCTTTAGCAGCCCCTAGACCATGAAGAATGTAAATGTGAATGCACCCATAACTGGCGAATATGTTTCCTCTTAGTGTATCCTAGGTCTTTGTGAAAAACCTTGGGCCACAAGAAGAGCTTTGTATCTCATGATCTCGCCTTTCTCATATTGTCTAAGGACGAAAACCCATTTACATCTAACTGGTCTCACATCTTCAGGTGTGAGTATAATAGGTCCAAACACCTCTCATTTATTAAGCGAATCAAGTTCTGCTTGTATTGCATCTTTCCATTTTATTCAGTCATGCCTTTTTTGCCACTCATAAACAGATTTGGTTCTGGCTCTTTGTTTTCCTCATTTATTTCTTGTAACACAAGATATGAGAAGACATCATCGAGATTATCAATTTCATATATCCTCCTATTATGGGTGATAGAAATCTAATGATTTTCTTTTGGCCCTTGATAGTTGATGCTGTACATTATCATGAGTCTCAGGATTTACTTCATCCAAAGTACTTTCTGCTACTTTGGGTTTTTGAAGCATTTCAACTTCCGCTTGCTTTTTAGGATTATTTTTCTTAGAACCGACGGGTCTGCCATCCTTCAGACGTGTTCTAAACTCACACATATGGCAGTTTGATTATCTGAGTCAAAAAATCTCACAAATGTCACATTTCGAGACGATAATGGACAAACGTGTGACCATCAACAATATGCGTCAATTAATACTATAAAATAGTGGAATGGTCCACATGATGGATGTATTGATCCACACATATCACCATGAATTCTTTCAAGAAACTTTGATTTTTTTTTTTTATCAATTTTTGTTGGTGATGGCCTTCAATTTTCAAAGAGAACATGCAACACATATTATTTTATTTCCCTGATAAATCTCCTGGATTTTTAGTGAGTGACCATGTGAGCTTTCTATGATCTTACGCATCATTTTGGTGCCTCGGTGGCCAAGGCGATCATGCCATAATGTGAAATCATCAAGATTTTTTTTTTATCACAAGATGTGATTCTATCTTATTATTGTATGTATAATGCAAACTAGAAGGGAATTTTGGTAACCTTTCCAATACTTTCATTTTTCCTGATTTTTTCAGTTGTTGGATACATATACTTCTTCCCATCTTCAGTTACAGCCGGGAATCAAATCTTTGAAGGTATCTTTAAAACTCAACAAATTTCTTTTAGAACTTGGAGAAAATAATGCATTATTGATTGAGAACCTTGTCTCATTGGGTAATGCAAAATTTGTGTTACCAATCTCTTTAATTAAGACTGCATGACATGAGATTATATTAATAATAATCATTTTTGGTTTTACATATATCTCCAGTATTCAGCTTGGACGTTGCTCCCATTCATATTGTAATCCATTAATGAGATTAAAAAAACAATTTATATAAATAAGATAATTTCATTACTAAAGAAAATATCACACAATAATTATACATTAGTACTTGAAGATTAGATTACACAGTAATTATACAATAGTAGTTAAGCATCACACAACAATTATACATAAGTAGGTAATAATATTTCACATAAGTGGTAATTATTTATGGCAAATTGGTAGGGGTCTCAAGAGTCACATGATGGATATTTCAGATTTCTATTGGTGTGGTGTCATCGAAGTTATCTGCAAAGTCAGATGCATCGATGTGTGTTGTTCCCTCAGAATGTTCTGCGATAACTTATTTTCCTTTTCCTTTGGAGGATTCTTTGTACAATGCACAAAGATGTGCAGGAGTACGACATAACCAGGACCAATGTCCCTTGGTACCGCATCTGAAACAAACGTCCTCTCGCTTCTGGGAGGTACTTCCTTGGATTTCTTTTCCCTTTGAAGTTTGTTCAGAGCGGTTCCATTGGAAAGACTTGATGTTATACATGTTGTTTCTCCCACGTCCGTGATAGTTTCGACCCCCACGACCTCGTAAATATTTCTTTTCTCTCACCAATTTCTTAACATACAATGCGTTCGCTTCAGGGAACGCTTTGGATCCGGTAGGTTGAGTCATGTGGCTCTTTTTGAGGAGCTCATTATTCTTTTCCGCTATTAGGAGCGCCACAATCATATCTGAAAATTTGGTGTATCCCCTCAACTTATACTGTTGTTGCAAGGTGATGTGGTTTTTGTGGAATGTGGTGTACTTCTTTTCAAGCATTTGATATTTCGTTATGGTCTCACCATAGTATCTCAGTTTGGCCACAATTCTTAACACAACGGAATTGTAGTTCATCACTTTGACGAAGTCCTAGAACCTCAGACTTTGCCACTCATCCCGAGAAAGTGAAAGTGTTATGTCTTTCTCATGATCAAATCGATCTTTCAGAGACTTCTAGAGCTATTTGGGACCTCTCATGTGTGCATAATCATATACGATGCTCTCATCTATGTGTCTGTCTAACGAAGATCACCGATTTTTCTTTTTCTTGGGCTGTCAAAATGTTGATCTCTTTTATGTTTTTTGACAATGCTAGAGATTCCAAATGAAGTTCGACATTAGTAGTCCAGGAAATGTAATAACACCAGTGATGTCCAAGGCTAGGAGTTGGAGCTTCTTAATATTATCCATTTGAATTTCTAAAACAGAATTACAAAATTATTATTAGTAGGATAATATTATTTTATATTTAAGATGAACTGTTTACATGAATGATCCAAGGGATAAAAAAGGAAAAGAAACACAGAAAAAATAATGAAACAGTTATCGTAAACTCTGCTGGAGTAAATTCTCCTATGAAGAGACCATAAATTGAAGTAAAAATTACAACCGTACATAAACTCAAAAATAATCGAATCATATTTCTTACAAGATAAAATCTAAATAAAGTTATTTTTAAAAACTATATGAGAGGAGATGAAATCGTCGAGTGATGTGAATGAATGAAAGATAAGTGTAATTATAGATTAGAAAAGACTGTTCATTAGCCGTTTAGTAATCGTTAGAAAGTAAAAAAAAAAAACTGTTTAAATTTTGTCTTATGACCGTTGGAAATAGTAGATAACTATAAAAATTTATAACAATTTTAATATGATATCAGAATATTAATTTACTACTTCGAATGTAAAAACATAAATTCCATAATGATCATGATATAGGAATAAATGATTATAATATAATCCGAAATCTAAAGATAAAAATATGGTGACTAAATCGTCATATTATGACAGTAAATAAATATATATGGTGATTTTGGTCATTTCATACAAACACAATCAATAAATATGTTGATTAAAATCAACCATAAAAAAATCAGAGCAAATAAATAAATAAATATGGTGAGCTAAATCATCCATCTTAAAACAGCAAATTAAAATATTTAGGCGGTTTTACCGTCCATTTTGGTGCATAATACAACCACTGAAAATCAGAATATTAACAAACAGAAATTAATGATGGGGTGGCCGAGCTGCACTCCGGTAA
Source organism: Isatis tinctoria (assembly GCA_010577795.1). Lineage (NCBI taxonomy): Eukaryota > Viridiplantae > Streptophyta > Magnoliopsida > Brassicales > Brassicaceae > Isatis > Isatis tinctoria. Next base: position 11,595,583 of record CM021246.1, on the reverse strand, counting down.
TAATAACTAAAAAGGGATAAAAGATAATGGTAGAGTAATTGTGCTGATAACGTGTTGCAAATAAATTATGTAATAATACTGTTTTTGAGTAGACTATAAGGTATGAAATGCTAAATCGTAAATATTAACATTGATAAAAGAAAATTATAGTATAAGATGAATACCAAGGGTGAAAAGAGAAGTGTATTGTTTTTTGTGCAATGTTAATAATGAATGAATGCGTTCGGTTTATAGAGTGATATTCGACAACTTATATTGTGAAAGATAAATGGTGTGGACTCCATTGTGAATTTTACACACCAATGTCTATTGACTTTCGTAACAAATAATAATAAAGAGAAAAATCCAGAAAGAGCGAAAGATTTAAAAAGATGTAGGGAAGGAAATGTATTGCCATATAAATAAAAATGCTGAGTGTAGATGTTTTCTTTTTATACTTGTTGCATTTGGTGCTAGACGCTATGAGTAAGTATATTTTCAATCGAGATAAGATCGACAATTTGATTTATATTCGTTATGAACGTGTAATCAAACCGATATATCCAATATTTTTTTCGATCATCACTATTTATTCATCTATCTATGTAAGATCGCACGTGTATTAAAATCTATCAATGGTGCAGTGAAAATCAAATGGGGTTATATGAAGATGTCTTAGAGCTTGTCGCTTGCGGATTCGTCAATTCAGAAGGATTCTCCTAAGGTCGAGGTGTTGATGAAGAATATCTTGGAGTTCACCAGCGGATAAAGTTGTTTAATTTACAACTAGGCAAAGGAGAACAAACTTCAATCCTGGGCTCTCGACTCATGACTCTCAGTGTTGAGGGAGGAGAACAATATTTTTTTTTCACTATCGAAGATAGAACAAAGAGTTACTTTCAGTCGTTGATGACAACTTTGAAGGAATAATTGGTTAATCAACCTCGCACCAATTCAGATCTGTTTAGACTTTTGGAATAAGGCTTAGTCTCCATATCAGGAACCTCATGCAACTCTAGATCATGAGGGAAGTGAATAATCTTTTGGCTATCATTCTAGTCGATTGAATCTCGCAAATCGCGAGAGCATGTTGAAGAAAGTTAAAATGCCTCTTTATGATGGTACACATATGTTAGATTAGTTGATTCTGTTGAATATTTATTCGAGATTGGTCAATACCCTGAATTAGAGAAGTTGGATTTGGTAGCTTTGTATGTACAGGGTGATGCTATGAAGTGGTAATGTGGGTGCTCCAACGTGGGAGTTTCCACGACTAGCATGATTTCAAACAACAATTGATTATGCATTTTGCTGAGTTAATAGATAATGAACCAGAAACAAAATTGTTTTCGATCAAACAGATTGGGACAGTGGCAGTATAGGTATCATAGTTTGAAGATTTGTCAACTTAAATTTCGGGGTTGTGAGATAAATATTTGGAGTGTATATTTTACAACGGGTTGAACCAGGAGATGAAGAAGGTTATCAATATGAAAGATCCTAGGAAGTTGCTGAATTACATAACAGTTGTGTTACATATGGAAACGAGTTGTTTTTACAAAGTTATTAGTGATGCTTCCACCTTCAAAGACCGTTGGACTTCTCATAATCTTTAACAATCATTTTAGGCTTCTTCTTGTGTTCAAGGGGAGAAGTACAGTTTTGATTTCAGTCAACCTAAGGGCATGTCTCACTCATCATCTCCAACTCCATTTAAGCGCCACATCAGAAATTTTCGATGCAGAATTGGATAGCATGCATGAGGGAAGTACAAGTTTGAATTGGTGGAGGGTGAGATTATCGATCTTTCACTAGATATGATCTCAATCCAACTTGAACTCAAGTCCTTATCATTGCACGTGTTTTAAGGGATTGATTATCCAAAGAACACAAAGCTCCTTGGTATGGTCAATACAAAGAGGTGATTCTCATGCCTGATACTGGAGCATCTGACAACTTCATTTCTCCTGAGGTTATGAAGAGGCTGCAGTTGACGTAATGTGTAGATAAAATCATTAATGTGTTGTTGGGAAATGTGGGTGATTGTCAAAGGCTTAGCGACCTTCCGTTTCAATCATACTGACTTCACATCTGACTTCATATCTTTAGAGCTGGGATCGGTCGATGTTATTTTGGATATTTAATAGCTTGAAACCTTGGGAACTGTGAGGTGGATTGCAAGGAACAACTCCTCTCATTCGTCTGCCAGGGGAACGAGTTACCTTGTATTGTGATCGAGGTTTACATCGTTCCCGTCTCTCACTTTAGTCATTGTTTCTCTCACACCATTCTTGTGATAAAGAAAGAGCAGAGCTTTTCACTTGCAAAATGATGACATTGAACACCTCCTGATATAACACCGCGAGTTTCCAGATCACATATTTTGGGTAAGAAACATGCCATCACACTGGTTCCAGGGGTCACGACTATCTCGGTCCGCCCAAATCATTATCCACATGCCATAGAGATAATCATGGGACATATGGTTTCAGAAATGTTAGCATCAGGGATCATCAGGACATACAGTAATATGTTTTTCAGTCCTGCTTTGTTGGTGAGAAAGAAGGATAACACATTTCATTTTTGTGTTGACAACAAGGCTTTAAATTGGGTGACAATGTCTGATAAGTTTATCATCCATATGATTGACCAATGGCTTGATTACTTACACATAACCACCACTTTTACGAAATTGGGTCTTCACACCATTGAATTACTACGAGTTCTTGGTTTACGCTGCTTGGCTTGATGAATGCACCAACAATGTTTCAGGCGCTCATGAACATGCATGTTATCCCAACTATTATTGTGTGATTTTATGTTAGTCTTCTTCAATGATATTCTCGTGTATAGCAAGATGGTGGCCTTAGTTAAGAAATATTTACATGCGGTGTTGACAATGCTCTGTGATAATCAGTTTTTTTTTTTTATTAATGAGAAGAAGTGTCTGTTTGGGTTTTCTCAGATGTAGTATTTGGGTCGCTTGATTTCAGTGGCTGGAGAGACTACAGAAATCACAAAAATGGCATTGCAACAGTGGCATATGCCTAAATTGGTTAAACAACTTTGTGGGGGTTTTTTTTTGGCATGACAGGTTACTACCGTCGGTTTGTTCGAGTGTACAGATTGATTGCCAAACCATTGACTATTTTGCTAAATAATTATCAGATTGGTTGGTCTCCTGAAGCTCAAAGGACTTTTGATAAGTTGATATCAACTATGATCTCTGCACCAGTTTTAGCTCTTCCTGATTTCTCAAAGACATTCATCATGGAGTCTGATGCTTTGGGATTTTGGTTAGGAATTGTGTTAATGCAGTATAACAACCATATTGTTTTTTTCAGTCACACCCTCATACGCCGTTAGTAGCTGAAACCAGTGTATAAACGACAGTTAATGGCTGCGTCATGTCGGTTCAGAAAAGGCAGTATTACGTCCTTGGTCAAAAGTTTGTGGTTCACAAAGATCAGGGGGGAGCTTCACGTACTTATTGGAGAATAAGGAAGTGAATATGGAGTGTCAACGTTGGCTTACGTGGTTATTGAGTTTGATTTTGATATCTTCTATAAATCGGAGGTGTGACGACAAGGCGGCTGATGGGTTGTCCCCGAGCCTGGAGTGCTGTACTTTAATGATGGAGGCATCACTTTTATCTTTATTGTTCCCGGAATTTAAATGCAAATTTCCATTGGAAAGTTGATGAATATGTGGGTATATAGTTGTTACTTAAACAATTGCAGGATGGAGTTGTGGTGAATGGTAACTATATGATTATGAGTGGGCGTCTTTGGTACAAGGAGTGTTTGGTGCTGCCTAAGACCTCTCACTTTATTCCAGTGATCTGGAGTGAATGTTATGATAGAAAAATGGGTGGTTATTCAGGGGTCCTGAAGACTTTGAAGCTCATACAACAATCCTTTTATTGGGAGGGCAATCATAAAGTGGCCCAACAGTATGTGTTCACTTGCTCTGTTTTTCAAACACACAAAATACTTGATTCCGTCTACGGCAGGACTGTTACAACCTTCACCTATTGCCACAAGGGTTTGGGAGGACATCTCTTATGATTTTATTGAAAGGATGTTAACATCTCAGGGGTTCAATACTATCGTCATTGTCGTTGATCGCTTGACTAAGTATGCCTATTTCACTGGCATGAAACACCCTTTCTCCATTGTGGATGTCGCGAATTGTTTTTTGAAGAAGTGGTCGCTTACACGGGTTTTCTCAGAGTATCTTATTGGATCGTATCTTCTTTAGTGCGTTTTGGAACGAGGTATTCCGTTTAGTTGGTCTTAAACTCAAGTTCAATATCGCGTTTCATCTACAAACCGATGGTCAGACTCAGATTTTTAATCTGTGTTAGGAAATATACCTACACTGTTTTACTTCTTCTTATCTTTGGACGTGGCACAATCTTTTGTTGTGTGTAGAGTTCTTGTATAATAAGATGTATCATACTTCCTTGAAGACATTTCCTTTCTCAGTCGTCTACGGTGGTGAACCCCTTCGGTTGTTTGTTTTGAAGATGGATCAACATCAAACTCTGAGTTTGAGACATTTCTCGCTATAGGGATCAAATGTTGGCTCGTATCAAGGATAATTTGTCGGCTCATGAGTTGGTAAAAAAGGCAGTGGATAAGCAATGCCAAGATGTGCAATTCGTGGGGATTGTGAGAGTCGAAACTAACACAATCAAAACTTATATAAATGGGGGTTCGAAAATCCTATCTTATAAGAACTTGAGGACCGAAACTGTAAAAAGATGATTTTATTAAGTGGTTTTTGCCAAAGTACAAGAAAACACGCAAATGCTTAGCGTCTTATATTGCGAAAGCCCTTATACTCGGATTTTAAATGAATTTCAACTTGATACATACATGTCTATATATACTAGGCGACCTAAGGAGTTAAAAATACTTCTGGGCGATGTGGGACTCTGCTACTTTCTCCATCCGCCGACCTTAGTTGGTTTGGGCTCGAACCACTGCCCAAGTCCATAGCAGCCCGCCTCTTTGTCCAGCCTCGGTCCAATTTGCCTCCGGTTCACCTAGTCTCGGCCTTTTTACTGAGATTGGATCCCTTCTTTGGTCTGATTGGCGCATGAATAGTATTTCGAGCAAAGCGGTTTCGGGTCGGATCTTCGGATAAAAATTCAGTCCGCCCGTCCCTCGTCTGATCTCAGCCTGTTTCTTTTTTCTTCAAAAACTCAACCCGCCATTTTCTCAGTCCGCCCGTTCCTTTCTTCAAAACTCAGCCCACCACTTTCTTATCTAAACTCAGTCCGCCTCTTTCTCGTGTAAACTCAGTCCGCGTGTTTTCTCGTATAAACTCAGTCAGCCCGTTTCTCGTCGGAATCCAGCCCGCCGGTTTCTTTCACTAGCTCAGTCCGCCCGTTTCTTTGGGAAGACTAGACCGCCCATTTCTCATGAGGATAAACTGGCGGTCTGGCCGTGCTCGTGGAGAAACTGGCGGCTTGGATCGTTCGAGGGGAGAAACTGGCTGGCTGAACCGTGCATAGAGAGAAACTGGCAGCTTGGATCGTTCGAGGGGAGAAACTGGCTGGCTGGACCGTGCATAGAGAGAAACTGGCGGCCTGGACTGACCATGGGGAGAAACTGGTGGCCTGGACTGACCATGGGGAGGAACTGGCGGCCTTGACTAATTATGGGGAGAAACTGGCGGCCTGGACTGATCATGGGCGGAAACTAGCGGCCTGGACTGCCCAAGGGGAGAAACTGGCGGCCTGGACTGGCCAAGGGGAGAAACTGGCGGCCTCACTTGATGTTTGGATAAGTCATTTGTAGTAACGTTATGTTCTCTAGTCCGTCAATCTCCGAGGAGTGGGTTTTGACCCCAACAGTTAGCCCCCCAGCTCATTGTTTCCGTTTGTTGAAGTTAGGAGCTTTACGTAGAGCGTTTATCGGGATTGATGGACAGAGAGCTCGGATAGTATGCCTTGAGGCGAGTTGGCTGTGTGCAGAAGAAAATGGCGCCTTGAGCAATAGGAAAGGGCGGTTTGATCTTCCTTTTCTCTTCTTTCCCCTATTTTTTGTTGGTACGGTCCCGCTATGATTGCATTGGTTCCCGTGTCTTCCTCTCTATAAGAATAAGCTTCTCTTCCCTCATTCTTCACAAATCAGGTTTTGCTTCAAGTTTTCTTAAGGTAAACTTTCTCTCCCTTTCTTTTTCTCTTAAACTTTTATTGTTATTATTTTTTTTTTTTTGAGATGTTTGGTCGCCCCCCCCCCCCCCCGGATATGTTGGAGGGTACCAACTCTTCTGATTCCTTTGAGATCAATCTTAGCGATGTTCCGAACTTCGAGATCGATCCAGATCATATTTGCCAAACCGAGGATTTTGATGCCGGGGTAGTCCATGACTTGTTTCAGCCCGATGGTCCACAGTGGAGTGTCAATCTCGGTCATCTTCCTCAGGTTGGCGAGTATGGTGGATCTTCGCTCGATTATCCTGACGGTGCTGTGCGCCGAGATGGAATGGGCGGTTTGGTACCAGAGGAAACTGGATGCCTCGGGGAAATGGGTAGATTCGTTCCTCCTCGGGATTTAGGCGGCCTGGCCGACGCAAGAGAAAATGGCGGTCTGGCCAGTCCGAAGGATGAAGGCGGTATGTCCCTTTCACGAAGGAGGAAGAATCGTTTAGCTAGCTCCTCGGGATCGGGCGACTTGGCTTCCTCTACTAGTAGAAGTGGCGGTCTGTCCTTTTCAAGTAGAAGAAATGGCGGTCTGGCCCCTTCGAGCAGGAGAAATGGCGGTGCGGTCGGTTCTTGTGAAGTGGGCCGACTTCCTTTGGTTGGTGATGGCTTAGTTATGCCTAGACACGAGGATGAATATAGACAGGATGGTCAAGTTCCTGATTCTTGTCCTTCTTGCTACAATCCGATCAAGTCGGAACTTATATCTCCGGGTGAGCGGGACGCATATTTCAGATATGAGAGGGCAGTTGTCCGAGTTCCAGCCCCAAAATCTTCTAAGGCCAATTCAAGGCCAAAGCATCCTGTTCCAGCAGGGACTACTTGGTCTTCCGAAAGCTCTTTGATCGAATTGAAGTTCAAGTTTAATCTCTCGGACGAGATTCAGATTATCCTTCCTAAAGTGGGTGAGAGTATTGATCGCTGTCCGGATGGGTACTTTTCGATGTACGAGGCTATGTTTTATAAGTCTTTCATGTGGTTCCCAATCCCGAGGCTGATCCTCCAATTCGTGGCGTTTTATGGGATTGCGATCTCGCAGCTGAAAGCTCAGGCGCTTAAGCAGCTTATGGCCGGTGTAGTCCGAGGTATTGAGACTGGGGTAGGCTTGAGGCTGAGTCACCTGTTGAACTGCTTCAGCGTGAAGAAATCGGGGGAATTATCTTATCTCATTTCCTACTGAACCAGTTTGCTTCGCTGATTTTCCACTGGCCTTGATAGCAACTGCAAGGTTCCGAGGGAGAAGTTTTTTTACGTTGCCGCGAACACCGCCGCTGTTGACGAATAGTACGATGGACGGATGCAGTCTCAGTGGAAAGTGCTCGGTAGATGATTGCTTGTGTGCATATCATGTTGTGTTCCTTGTGTTTATTCTAACCAGTTGTTCTTTGTTGTGCGTTTTGCAGTTCCGTCTATTTTTCCGTATTTTTCGCTTAACTTCGACGAAGTTATCGACACTCTCTGCCTGAAGAAGGTTGACTGGAAAGACCTTGATCTTTGACTCGGTTCTTAGAGGCTTGGCTTATCCTCGACGGAGAGCTTCCGCTTAAGGGTCCAGACTTCCGCGATCCAATCGACGCGCCAGGAATGAAAGGAGTTGTCAATTATCGTAAGTCTAAGAAGCCAGATGCCTCGCAGACCGAGGGGTCTCAGGTTCGGGTTGATCCTCCTGTTGGTCATGTCGAGGAAGGCGGCTCGTCTGGGAATGCTCCGAAGGTGCCGGTGACCGTTCCTGTCCTTGGAGCAGTGTGTGCTCTTCCTTCATCTCGTCCTCAAAGGGGGAAGAGATCTTCTGCAGCTGGTAAAGGAAAAGAAGTCGATGATGGGACCAGCAGGCCGAGGAACACTCGAGGTACTAGGTCCGATCCGACTGAAACCGCTGGTTCTGGTTTTTCCTTTGACGCTAGCAAAACCGCTGATGGGAGTCACTCTGAATCACTAAGGTTGGCCGCCTGGATTAGTGATTCTCCTTCTGGGATTGTCCCTTCTTGGGAGTACCCGATTTCCTACGGCTTAATTACTTCTCACGCGGTTGCGGTAAGTCTCGTGTTCCTTCCTCTTCGTCTTTTGCGTTCAGCTTCTGGCCTTTTTCTTTTGGCTAAGTGTTTTCCATGGCTCCTTTTAGCTTTGTGCTGCCGCGCATTCGTCTAAGGCAGCGCACGATGCTGTCTTCCTTGAGGCTCAGCGCGAGGCGGAGAAAGCCAGGATTCATGCTGAGGAAGCCGAGGCTTTGAAAAAGGAGCTGGAGACCGAGAAGAAGAAGTCCAAGAAGTACAGGAAGGAGATGAAGGAATACCTGGACGCGCTGGAACGAGAGAAGAAGGTCAATGAGAGGAGCTTTAACAAAGCTATGAAGCAGCAGAGGTGGACGTACGCTCAGAAGTTCCATGCTCGTCTCGAGACGGCGAAGGCTTCTTTAGCCGCGTTGGCCGATGCTCATCGCATTGATGCGGAGGTCACGGAGGTCTCGGGGAACTTGATTATGCTTGAAGATATCATGGAGAAACGATCGACTGTTGAGGAGGAGTATGCCAATGTGAAAGCAACGGCTAAAAGGCGTGAGAGCGAAGCAGGTACTTTCGAGAAGGGTTTGAACGCCTACTCTAAGTTGCTGGTTTACTCGCTCGTGTCTCCGTATGTATCTGAGTGTTGTCCTGGTGAGGTCGCGGACGAGGCCGCTGGGGTTGGAGTGATGGACACTGCCGGAACCAACCTTGGAGCCCAGGATGATGATGGTGCCCAGTCCGAGTAGGACGGTGCTTTGTAATTTGTACTTGTGTTATTTCATGTCTTTTGAACATTGTTGTATTTGCTATCTTCGGATCGTCGGACCTTTATGGTCTTGTTGAACTTTCTGTTTCTTTATGCATTGTCTTTGATTGTCTTTAGACTGTTTTTGAATTTTTGATTGACTTGAGTCTTGAATGTTGTGATGGGAATGCTTTGCCGGGCATGCCGATCGCTAGGACCAGTGTATCGTTGGGGATACTTTCTGGGTTTGTCTTTGGTGTCGCGAGAAACTTGGTGCGCTGAGCTCCTTTGCTTTCTCTTCTGAAGAGACGCGTTTAGGATCTCGTACTAGAGCCGGTTTGGTACTGCACCTTTGCGAGATGTGTTATGACCAGTGTTCATGCATGGTGTTTACTGGGTTTAGCCAGCTTATTTCGCGGTTGACGCCTCGTAATATTCCCAATTTACGAGACGCTCCTGAAGACAAGCTTAACATAATATCGTCTTGACGCTTTCCGCATTCCTGATCAGGTTACGCCTCCCATATATTATCCGGAAATTTGTATAGCACACTACTCTTATCCTCGTCGGGATGTTTTAAAGAACCATGGTTGAGATGTGAATGTCTTGTTGTGGCCAGCAACAGACGGATTTGTTTGAAAGCTTAGGTGAATCTTGAAAGCGTGTCCGAGTTGAATCGTCGGGTGAACGAACCTGGATGGGTTGCGAGATACTAAGTCCCGGTGTTCATCCGTGGTTCGCCCTTTTCTTTGTTTGTTGGGTGGATCGTCAGTTTATCCGGATGGGTTGTGAGATGCTAAGTCCCAGTGTTCATCCGGAGTTCATGCCTTGGTCGACATTCTCGAGAGATTGTTCGAATTTTGGATGGGTTGTGAGATGCTAAGTCCCAGTGTTCATCATTCAAACTTTTCCCAAAATTATAGTGTCGATTAGGTTCTGCGAGAGTATAGATATATACGGACCCACTCCCCCCCTTTTTTATGGAGGGGGCAACTGAACTCGTTTTTTAAGCGAGCTGCCTACGTACCCTTCGTGAAAAGGGATCAAGTCACCCGTAGTTCCGTCCTTTTTTTTTTTTTGGCGAGCGAGGTTAGGCCTTGGGTAAGGTATCGTCCTTCACGACTTCTGTGGTCTCGGACTTGTACTATTTTATAACTGTTGGCTTTTCCGAGTTGCTTTTGTCTTCTGCTGGCAAAGTTTCGGTTTCTTCGAATTTTTCGGTTCTGCTTGTCTTGTTTGGTGGCTCCAGACTTGTGTCTGCATCCTTGCGCTTAGGATTCTCTCTTGGTGGCACTGTCGGATTCCTGAGTTTGTGCTCTGCTAGGAAACAAACCCTTGCCTCCTTTTGGTTTCCCCATACTGTCTTGATTCGGCTCGGGGTCAGGAATTTCAGACACAAGTGATACGTTGATGGAATTGCTCGCATCGAGTTGATCCATGGGGTTCCCAGGATAACATTATAAATTGCAGGTTGATTAGCCACCGTGAATTTTACTATCTTCGTTACTCCGCCTGCGCGCACCGAAAGTTGGATCGTTCCATCCGTCATGGTAACCTCGCCAGAAAATCCGGTCAAAGACCTTGGGTTCGGCTTCACCTCCGATAGGTCAATCTTCATTCGCTGCAATGTCTCTCGGAATATTACATCTACGGAACTTCCAGTGTCGATTAAGATTCTGGACACATCATAATCGTTGATATCGAGTTCCACCACTAGCGGGTCATCGTGTGGATGTTCCAGTCCCTCGGCGTCGCTTTCTTTGAACGCGATTAGGTTGCTGTTTTGCTTGATTGGCGCCTGCGGGTTGGTTCCTTTGTCTCCTCGCCTTAGGAAAGCTTTGATGGATGCGACTGTATCCCGACAGTACTGGTATCCACCGATGATCATGTGGATTCTCCTTCGGTTTTCGGCAGGAGCATCCTCGTTTGCTCTTCTCCCTCGTTTAGGCGTTTCGTCAGCTGGTTTTTGGGGAAGCTCCCCGTTGGGGCGATCGTCTTGGGCCTCTTCGGTTTCGTTTATCGCTCTGAGGCTTTCCAAAGTTACTCCGCCTCCAAGTTCTCCTGCCAAAAATTTCGCCGTGAGTTTTCTCGCGATTGTCCTGCAATTTTCGGTCGAGTGTCCTTTGGTTTTATGGAAGGTGCAGTACGCTTTGTCGTCGTAGCCCATCCGGGTTCAGGTGTTCCATGATCCCTTTCCGTGTCCGGATTCTTCGGGTGATCTTTCGGTGCTCACTTGGTAATTGTGGGCTCCGCCCATACCTGTTTCATCACTTGCGCTGCTCCGTCCACTCCTTCTGTCGCTCGCTGGTGCCGAGCTTCTTATCGTCGTCTTGGACGGTTAATTTTTTCTAGTGAAGGCCTTTATGTCTTCTTCATGGATGACGAAAATGGAAGCGCGGTGAAGGGCGTCTTGAATGGTCACAGGCGGACGCAAAGTGATTTCCTCCCGGAAACGGGAGTTGATCCACAGGGACTTCTTCAGGGCATCGATAGCGGCATTGTCGCTCAGGCCGTCGACCTTTGATACTATCGTCTTGAATTTCTCGATGAAGTCACGGAGGCTCTCGTCCGGCCCTTGGGATAGCGAATAGAGATCAACGTCGGATGTTAGACGGCTTATGAAAAGCAAATAGTGCTTCAGGAAGGCTGAGGATAGCTGGTCGAAATTGTCGATTGAATCCCTCTCTAACCGCGAGAACCACGTCAAAGCTGCTCCCTTAAGATGTTCAACGAAGAGTAGGCAGAATCCCGCGTCTCTTTTTCGTCCTTGAAACGGGCTCTTCCCATGGCGATCTGGAAAGCTGTCATGTGAGCCTTTGTATCTATTGTTCCGTCGTAGATTGGGACTCGGATCTTTCCTGGGTAGGAAGGTCTCACGCTCGTGATCTTCGACGTGAACGGAATCTTCAGGGTTTCTTCTAGAACTCGATCGATCTAGGGCGTGGCACTGATCGCCTTGTGAACTTGCGATTGTACTTCTCTCATTTGGTTATTCGTGAAGTCCAACTGAGCCTTGAGCTCTTCCATTTCACTTTTCCGGCTTGGGCTATGGGCTCCTCGGCCTGACCTTCCCGTTTTTTTCCCGTTCTTCAGCTTTCATTCGTTGCTTCACCCAGAGTAAGTTTTCTTCTTCTTCGATGAAGTCTACTTCTTCACCGGTCTCGTCCGCGTCTTGGTCGGTTTCGTTTGCGTCAACTCCTTTTTCGCCGTGAGTTACTGTTGATTCCGGCTGGTATGTCGTTTGCTTTGCGGAACTTTTTCACTTCAATGGTGGTGGCACGGTTGGATTTGCTCTTGGCACGACCGGAGTTTGCTCGCTCTGGTTTTGGGCTCCCGGGGCATCTGCATGCGGTGTGAATCTGAGACGCCTTGCTTCGATGGTTCGGCGGTACCTCCTGGGGCTTCCTCCGGTCCGGTTCCCGTCCCGGATTGCTGCTAGTTCCTCGTCTACCGTCTTGTCTTACTAGGCTTGTTTTTCGATGACTGCAGCCAGCATTGTAATACCCCGGTCAAGAGCGGATTAAAGCAGCAAGGAGAAATAATTTTTAAAATCTGGTCAGGACAATTTTAAAAATTATGGGAGTTGGAGCGTAGCTGCACAGGACATCAAGGCATTGCAAAAAGATTCAAGTCAAGAAAAATTCTGTGGAGACAAAGAAAATTCGGGGAAGTCAGTTTTGCGAGAAGAAGGACCAATCGGAGTTCTGAATTCAAAAATAGGAGTTCTGCCCACAATTAAATCATGGGATTTTTTGTGAAGACACTAGACACGTGTAGGAAGGTTTGGCACGAAGCAAATTGAATTTTGACTGGGAAAAACATCAGATATGGAGTAAATGCTAAGAGGGTTCGAAATGAAGCATGTGGAGCCAAATAATTCATAAATGGAGAAGCATTCGACCAAAATTCCTGAAATTTTGTGGAGACATTAAGGACATGTCAGAGGAGCATCAGAAAGAAACAGAGTGATTTTTGACTGGGTAGATCAACAGTTGTGCATTTAATCTCTGGAAGGTATTAAATGAAGCAGTTCCAGCAACTACAAGCCAAGAGGGGAAACCTATGCACTTAATTTCGACTCCATGCATGCCAAGCTATTACTGTTTGCCTAATAGGGACTTCAGCAACTGTTTGGGGTGGCCAGATGTCAGGAAGCAATGAGTATTCAAGCATTTTCAAGAAAAATCAAAGGAAGAGAGAGTTAATTAAGAAAAATTGCATGGGGACCAGCTGTACCTTTGCATGCACGAAATGGAGAGTCTAGAAGGGGGTATTTCAGCATGGCTATGGGTTATGTGGCAGCCAGATATGAGTTCCCTCCACTAACTCATTTTCACACATTCCTCTCTCCTCCCACTATAAATATAAGGGGTTTCTCTTCACATTTTCTTTGTTCCACAAAAATAAGAGACCAAAGTTTTAGTTTTAGAGAGAGAGAGTAGAGGCGTGAGAGAGAGGAGCTGAGTCTAGGAGTTTCTGTGTGTTGGTTGGAGTCTAGCTCTTCTTCTTCTTCTTCCTTCTCTCATCCGATTTTGAAGGTGGGTTTCAGTGTGGTTGTCTTTCTCTGTTCATGATCTGCACCTTATGTTCATACATAACGCTGTAGGCTTGACAGGGTTAGAATTTCTTTGCTTGTTTCTTCTTTTCTTGATTTTGATTTGTTGGATTTTCTCAAAAATCGGTTTTGATTTCTTTTACAATTGATTTTCAAAAGCTTTTCTTTCAAATCTGATTTTCAGTTGTGTCTTTGAAGTTCTTTGGATTTGAAAAATTATTTGATTGAAAAAGATCTTGTTTTCCTTGAGTTTTCAAAATTAATTTGGTTTGATAAAAGTTGATTTAAAAGCTTGGATTTTCTTGTTTTGGGGGCATGCATGAGTTGTGTAGAGTCTTGCATGTAAGTCTAGGAGTATGTGTGTCTTTTAGCTTTGCATGTGGTTTTAATAAGCATTTTAGAGTTAGATCTTTGCATGCATGTGTATTTGAGCTTGAAGTTAGGTTGATAGATAGATGTTCATCTTGCATGAGGTTGTTAAGTTAGATCTTTAAGTTAGATAGTTGCTTGTAGGGGTTAGAAATTAGAAATTAATTAATTTAAAATCTGATCTTTAGAATATTAATGAATTAGTCTTTGCATGTTTAGAATTTGGTTTTAGTTTAAATTGAGGTTTTGGGAAATTAATTTAATTAATAGTTAATTGAATTTTAATTGAGTCTAGGTTGTTAGATTAACTTGAAATTGGTTAAGGTGGTTAGTAATTAGTTAGAGATTGCTAGGATTATCAAAGCTTAGATTAATTAGAGGGTTGTGAGTTAGATAGCATGTTAGTTTGTGTTTGCATGTTAAGTTTAAGAGAAGGATTTTTGCATGAGTAGTTCTAGGTTTTTCTTTTTAAGAGTGGCTAGGTTAGATTTAGAGTGTTTAGGCTGCATGGGGTAGTGGGTTAAGGAAAGAATTTTCAAAAGGATTTATAAAGGAGTTTTCAAAAGATTTATAAAAGAGTTTTCAAGAGGTTTATAAAAGATTTGTATTTGAATGTGGTTTTAAAAGAAAAAGGGTTTTTACTTGGATTTTGATAAAAAGTTATTTCAAATGATTTTGAAAGAAGGTTTTAATTTTAAAAAAAAAAAGGATTTAAAAATATTGATTGAATTGATTGTTGCATGTTAATTGTTGTGTTAATTGTTGGTTGCATGCATGATTGTGATTATCTCTGTGTATTGTTTAGTAGTTGTTGTGCAGGTGACCTTTGTGGTGTAAAACTAACGTTTTCATGCAGGTAACACCACAGAAGGGTTTGTTTGGTCTCAGGCTAGTGAGAGCCATGTGATCAGATTGTTAGGTGGAGTTGAGTTGTGATGATGTGGTTGTAGAGTCAGTCCGTTTGCGGGTAGCTTTCGGACTGAAACGGAGCCGTAAAGATTCGGTTTAGTGGCGGTGTGTGCGTGATCCCCAAAGCCCTCCACGGCATCGATGGACTGAGAGGTGGGGAAGACTCGGAGAGACGGGGTTGCAGCCTAATTGGCCGAGTGTACCCGACGGGGTACGGAGACGGTGTTCCGGAAGAGGAAGGGCGGAATTAGACCGTAAATCTGCACCGTGGCCGCAAGCCGGGGTGTATGATTGAGTTGTGATGTTCCGGCTTGATGGTCTTTGTGATAGTCAAGTGCAGGGTGTTCACGGGGGATCCGCCATACTTTGAGATCTCAGTGCCCACGCGGTGGAAGGCGTTGTAAGAACGCGGTTGTCCAGGTGCCATCGCACCTACTAACGTTGTTTTTGTGCTTCGGCTATCTACTTTATGTTGCTTCGGCTATTTGCTTGATTGATTGCTTGTTTACTTATTTGTGGGTTTGGGTGGTTTATTGCTTTGTCTTCTTGTCTCGGTGAGTCCTGAAACTCACTGAGTAATCTTTTGATTACTCACCCCTTTTCTCCCTGGTCCTATCCCTTTCAGGAACCCTTAGCTTGGACCGTTAGCATGGTGCTCATTAGGTTCGGTGCTCTGATCACGGTTTTCCAGTGGTGCTTTGTAAGTGCGGGAAATTTTAGGCTTGTGCCTGTAACCTATCATGTATTGTCTTATTCGGTTTTTAGCGTCCGCGGACATCGTTTTGTTTGTATCCATCTTTCGTAAACTTTAGTTGTTTTGTTGTTTAAGAACTCTGAAAATTATGTTAATGAAGTATGTTTCTATTTAAAACTTCCTTGCACTTTATATATTGAGTCTTCCGCTGATATTATCTAGTTCGGTCCAAACTAGATCACAACTCAAGACCGAGGTACGGGTTGAAAAGCCTTAGGCCAAAGTCAAGAGGTAAACGGAGTTAGGTAATGGGATGGCTCTGTTTTCGGACTCCGTCCTGGAATGAGCTGACTCGTTACTTAACCCCGTACTATGGCATTCCCGGGTCGGCCGGTTCATGTTCTTGTTTGATTGTTGGGTGGCCGGTCCTGTCTAGTCCGGTTCGGGGGTGTTACAAGCATGGTCTTCAGTTCGGCTATTGCCGCCGCGTCTCCTCCTGCTCCAGCCGTTCCGGTTGGTTGGGCGTTCCCGTCTCCGGTTACGTTATCGGCAGACATCATTTCCTTTCTCGTATCCTCTTGCTCTTAGGGTTTAGAATATTTCTCGTCCCCACAGACGGCGCCAAACTGTGAGAGTCGAAACTAACACAATCAAAACTTATATAAATGGGGGTTCGAAAATCCCATCTTATAAGAACTTGAGGACCGAAACTCTAAAAAGATGATTTTATTAAGTGGTTTTTGCCAAAGTACAAGAAAACTCGCAAATGCTTAGCGTCTTATATTGCGAAAGCCCTTATACTCGGATTCTGAATGAATTTCAACCTAATACATACATGTCTATATATACTAGGCGACCTAAGGAGTTAAAAATACTTATGGGCGATGTGGGACTCTGCTACTTTCTCCATCCACCGACCTTAGTTGGTTTTGGCTCGAACCACGGCCCAAGTCCATTGCAGCCGCCTCTTTGTCCAGCCTCGGTCCAATTTGCCTCCGGTTCACCTAGTCTCGGCCTTTTTACTGAGATCGGATCCCTTCTTTGGTTTGATTGGCGCGTGAATAGTATTTCGAGCTAAGCGGTTTCGGGTCGGATCTTCGGATAAAAATTCAATCCGCCCGTCCCTCGTCTGATCTCAGCCTGTTTCTTTTTTTTCAAAAACTCAACCCGCCATCTTCTAAGCCCGCCCGTTTCTTTCTTCAAAACTCAGCCCGCCACTTTGTTATCTAAACTCAGTCCGCCTCTTTCTCGTGTAAACTCAGTCCGCCTGTTTTGTCGTATAAACTCAGTCAGCCCGTTTCTCGTCGGAATCCAGCCCGCCGGTTTCTTTCACTAGCTCAGTCCGCCCATTTCTTTGGGAAGTCCAGACCGCCCATTTCTCATGAGGAGAAACTGGCTGTCTGGCCATTCCCGAGAGGGAATTGGGTGTCCTGGCCGTGCTCGTGGAGAAACTGGCGGCTTGGATCGTTCGAGGGGAGAAACTGGCTGGCTTGACCGTGCATAGAGAGAAACTGGCGGCCTGGACTGACCATGGGGAGAAACTGGCGGCCTGGACTGATCATGTGGAGAAACTGGCGGCCTGGACTGATCATGGGGAGAAACTAGCGGCCTGGACTGCCCAAGGGGAGAAACTGGCGGCCTGGAATGGCCAAGGGGAGAAACTGGCAGCCTCACTTGATGTTTGGATAAGTCATTTGTAGTAACGTTATGTTCTCTAGCCCGTCAATCTCCGAGAAGTGGGTTTTGACCCCAACAGGGATAAGTTGGTTTATTTTAAACTCCATATATACCCTCAGCAATCAGTGGCTCATCATTTTTCTTAGAAACTTGCAGCCAAGTATTATGGGCTTTTGAGGTGTAAGCTCATGTGGGTAACGCATGGGTCACGACACTAAGTGTTAATAAACAGTAGGATATCCGGTCGAACAGGGCCATCTATTTTAAAAGATATCCTACTGTCTATTTTAAAAGATATCTTACTGTTTATTAACACTTAGGGGGTATTTTGAACTGGGTATTTAGGGTGATTTGAGTTTTAATAAGATTTTAGATTATTTTGATGGTTTTGGGTGAATTTAAAGAAGTTGTTATGATTTTGTATTAAAACCCCCTACAATCCCACCTAAAACTATGAAATTTGGGTCTTTATATTTTAAACTAAGAAAGTCTCCTGAAATCCTCCAAAATCTCCTAGAGATATTAAAATCTCAATACTTAAAACATTTTCAATAACAGTGACTTTGATATGATTTTAACAAATTATTGTTTGAATAACAGAGAATTTTAAATGATCCTGAATGACTTTAGGTAAATCTCAGGTTCAATAATACCAGATTTGAGAATACATTTTAAAGTTCCTAGTTGAATAAAAGAGGATTTTAAGACAATCTCAAAATCTCTTAAAATTCATAGTTCAATACACCCCCCTTAGTGTCGTGAACCATAAATGTATCTTTTCAATCTACAATTCGATGTATTGTCCGGTCGTTATCATCGTTTCTTTCTTTAGTCTCAAATCTATCCAAACCTGAAAACTACAAACCCTAAATCTAGATCCTTAGTTTAGAAACTTAAATTTTATTTTTGAAAAGATTATTCTGGTATCGCATTTAGTCGTCCACCATTTTGGACACTTTTTCTGAATTACAACTTCAACCAAAAGGAAAAACGTGAGATGAGACTTATGTATCTATAACTTGAATTAGGCTTACTTGTATATGCGAGTATAGAAAATCAAAGTTAGATATTGATTAATAAATAAAGCAAATAATGAATGTTGATTGAGAATGTATGTGTGAATTATTGGTTGGTGTTAGTCTAAGTGCATTAGAACGCATGATTTAACCCGGCCCTGGACACTGGGGACCATTGACATACTGTATTTTGATCTTGACGATAAACATTTCCTGAAGTGAGATCATGGTTGGACTGCACAAAGAGGAGGTGTAGTCATGTGAGATTGTGACTGGCAAGTCACCAGATTTATGTGTGATGTTCTCATGAGTGAAACTTGATTGCTAGGCTTATATGAACTTGTGAGTATATGTTGATGGTTGTTTCAATCCACCATTTTGAAGTCCATAAACTTTGCGGTTGCAAATTTCTGAGAAAGTTTTGCACTGCCTTCCCAAAGATAACCACAAAGACTTCAAGGATTTGGTCAGACTATACACAGTGTGCAACAAGTCAATAAGGCGACCTAAAAACCCGTTGAACAGAAAATAACCATGGATCCAAGCTTCAATACTTACAAGTGTGCATGCATTGGTGTTCTTTGTCGGAAGAATTGATTTATTCTTTACGAGAAACTTGTTAAACCTCATGTTTATAAAGTAGAGTTGCATATTCTTTTACCATGATTTAATGCATTTTCCGTCAAACTTTTATGGAATGAGTCCATAACTCACTGCAGCTGGGATAGACAGAACCTCATGGTGGACTGAGGTGGGAACAATAATAATAGGAAGACCACCAGCGAACAAAACTCGCCCTGTCATTCATCGGTAACATTTCCAACAGAGCTCCTATATACATCAAAAGGTGACCCCAACACTCTTACTGTTTCAACGTGGATATTGATGTTGTCAGTTTCACTAGCCATCTGGTCACAGATAAAAAAAAATGAGAATTAATATTCTAACGACTAGGCACTAAGTTTAAATAACGATTTATCTAAAATAATATAACACTGAAAAAAAAAAAAATTTGTTATCGCATGTCAACTAATATTGCATCATCAATAAGTACAAAAACTGAAAACATTTTTCATTTAAAGTTATAGAAATTCAAATTTTATACAAAACAACCGAACTATTATTTTGTATATAAATGGAATATATAAAATTATCAACTTTATCAACAATATGTTAATTCAAAAAAATATTTGCCATTCCAAAATAGTAAAGAACTTTTAGTAGCTTCACAAGTAGTCTTAAACTCTAAACTATTGTTTTTACAGAGACAGTTGATGCTCTTTCGAGACCTCTTCTCTTTGCCAGATTTCTTCGAGCTGAATCATTGAAACAAGGACTAATTGAAGAACATCAAATCCTTAAATTACACATAATGTAATTTCAAAATAACTAGAATTACTATAACAAGACCATTGGTTGCTTTAGAAAGGACTTCTCAATCTTTAACACAAAATCATGAGAAAATTGTTAGTACATTGAATTGAGAGATGAACAAAAAAAGAAGAAATGGAAACTGATTAATGTCTAATAATATTTGTCGGAGTTTGGGAAACTGTTTTTCAATTTCTCACATATCAGTGATTTTAATCCTTAACTACCGCTTACGAATAAAAAAGTTTCAACGTGTAGTTAACTCCATAATATCCAAAGTAGAATAGTTAACCATTAATTATGAAACAGATTTTATTGAGAGTTAGATTTTTATAAAGAGAGAAAGAGCTGTTCTAGTTTTCTCGCTGATACGGGGCTAGTGGCTTTATCTTTGACTTCGCTTCCCGATGCCGAAGAAGCCTTTTCTTGCTGGCATCAACTCCTCCTGCTGTCTTCCTTGCTTTTTCCTCTCCATCCTCGCTTGGATACTGGCTTCTTAGTTTTCTTGACCGAAAAGTTGGACATGACGCCATTGACTTCACGGAGAGCTTAGATATTTTAGAGTTAGAGATAGCCTCTAATTGAATAGCTCGCCTTCTCTCTACTTCAGGCGGCAATTCTCCTCCACACACTCCAAACCATTATGGCTCCTCACCTCCAGATCTCCAACATTCTATACGCCTCTCAACCGTCGTCTTGTTTACGTCCGACAACAAAATCTCTCTTCTTCATTGGTGATATGCTCCTCCACTGCCGGAAACACCATCGGTTTCCCTCCTCAGAGAAAGATCTCTCCGCGTTCTCTGTTTCAATCTCCGAATGTGGCTCTATCGACGCACACTCCGAAGCACCCAGATCCGCACTCGACGATGAACACTTGCTCCTTCCTTCTCTCTTCAGCCCTACGATCGCATGTTGCAGCTCCATCACTCTCCACAGTATCCTCCATTCTGGCGAAAAACCGAAGAAGCCTCCCCTCTGTCGTCTCTTCTGTGTCACTTCCGGCGTGACCGATCCACCACACCATATCTTCGGGCAACCTGGCCCCAAACACAAGCCTTGCCACAAACTCCCATCATCATAGTCCACCATCACCACAGGCCATCTACGTCATTTGGGCCTGGGTCACTCCCTTTTGTTTGGACTTGGGCTTTAAGGCGTAATCAGACAACCAAATATTGTACCTAGATTTGGGTTTGGGCCACAATTTACTCTCTGGAAAAATTCTTCATATTCATGCATTAAAGGTCGCTGCTCATGGCTTGGCTATGGTTCTAGAGCTTCTCAACCGCTCTTGCCGCCAATTGTGTCAGACAAGGTTTCCCAATAGACCGGAACCTTGTTTTTCTTCTAATGAACTGATTAAAAAAATTCCGCTTCTCAAGGAACGTATCGTTTATACCATCGCACCATACTTTCTCCTCTGTACGTGAGACTGCCTTCCTTCTGGTGTAATACCGAGAAATCACTCCAATTGCTTCATCGTTTTCTTGTTTTGCGTAACAGTCCTATATGAACTAAAAAATGCAAACAGACTCATTTTCACGATGACCTTCGACGAAAAAGGTTGGCTTTTAACGCCACAACATAAAGTGACTAAGTTTCGACTTTCTCACTTTACCAGAAAATATCTCTGGACGCATTTGAGCTAGTTCTCTGATTCACTGTCAATTTCTTCGGAGAATTTATATGATTTAGCTTATATTGTCTTTAAGTTTTATAGTCATAAGGGATGATGGAAAATTCTCTATTTTAGTTGTATTCTTCAAGTTTACGCTAATGAAACAAAGTTTGCTCGAAAAAAAAAGTTGAGAGGCTTGTTATATTTCTAAAGAGTTAAAGAGAGTTTTGTATATTAAAAAATCTCTAAAAATGACTTTGTAATAATGACTTTAAGATCTAAGGTATATAGATTGTATTCTCAAAGTTTTTTTAAAAGTGAAACTGTTTAAAATCCAGGTCCCAGTATATAACACCAGATTTTAATAGAATCATAAACTCTTTAAAAAAACCAATTTTGGTTTAATAATAATGGATTTGATATGAAATTAAAAAATCATCAAATCAGTAACACTAAACTTTAGTAAGAATGTCAAAATTCATACGCCAATAACAATGGAATTTGAAAATGTTACAATCATTAAAAATCTAACTCTCACAAACCGGGAAATCTGACAATCATAGCGAGGCTGCCATCCTTCTGGTGTAATACCGGGAAATCACTCCAATTTCTTTATTGTTTTTCTATCTTACTTAACAGTCCTATATGGAGAATGCAAACGGACTCATTTTCGCGATGACTTTCGGCGATAAAGGTTGGCTTTCAACGTCACAACATAAAGTGCGCCTAGGTTTCGACTTTACCGGAAAATATCCCTGGATGCATTTGAGCTAGTTCTCTGATTCGCTGTAAATCTCTTCGGAGAATTTATAGTCTTCAAGTTTTATTGGTATTCGAGTAAATTATGATATATTATTTATAACTGATTTTATTACTAAATTGATATGAATATGAATAAATATAATTACTATATGTTTATTTAGTTAAATATGTGGTTACTTATTTTAATTTATATTACTAGTTAAGTTTAGAAAATGAATAATTTATATATACCATAATTTTATTGCTGATTGGTATTAATATAAATCAAATATTTTGATGTTGATTTATTTTAAAAGCCAACAACGACTTTCCATATATGAATAAATTTTAAAGGAAATATAATTTTAAAATATCTTGATTTTTAATTAGATGTTTGATTTGATAATCTAATTTAGTTTAACTTAAAAAAATAAAAATAAAAGGAAAACAAAAATAAATAAAAATACTATTATGATATAATTGGATATCAAATCTTTGTTATTTAATTTGATTGATTGATAACTATTTTAAAAATATGTAACAAATTTTGTAGCTTTCATATAAGAAAAAAAAAAATATATATATATATACATAAACTAATAGTTAATTTTATGATTAATTTATTTGATTGTTGTGCCAAATTATGAGTGGCATGTCATGTAATTATTCTAGTAATTTAAACCTATTTTCAAAATGGATCTAAGAAGCATTGTGGTGATGACACATCATCATAGCACACTTGTAATATAATACATGAATGCAAAATCATTTTTTAAAAATGATCCTCAAATAATGTATAGGGGATTTGCGAAGTGAGTTTTTGGAATGGAAGCCTTACGTTGAAAGTAGGGGTATCAAATTACTCTATTGTCCTTAATGAAAAAGGCACTTAATATTAGAATTTAAATTAAATTTTTAGTGCTACGGTTTATTTTTAAAGGCTAATAAAAAAGATGTTTGTATATTATTTGTTTGTTTTCCTGTTTTTTTTTTTGAATAATGCGATAACGATTATAGCGATTATATGTATATATATGCGTAAAACAAAACGATGTTAATGACGTGGTCTCATCCGAAAAGATTGATCGTTATCGTACAGATTAAAATTTTAAAAATGTCAGAAATAAGCTCGTGGTTGTATTTATCGGGTCGTTAAATAATGATGTAATTTTATTAAACCTATTAAACTACGCTTATATTAAACCTATTAAACCTACGATTATAAAGCTATATATACCCTCTTCGGCTTTAGGTATTACCTCCTCACACGTCTTTGCTTTCTGTTGTTGTCGTTCGTTGTTAGTGTTTAGGTCGTAGATGTAACGTGTTTGGTACCTTTATACTGCTGTTATTCGTGTGTTCTCTTTGTTCTGATGTGAACCCGACCTCGTGGTTTTGTTTTTGTAGGGTACACGGATTGTGATCTTTGAGCTAGGAAGGGAGTTTGTTGTCGGAAACAAAAACGGGTGATTCAGGAACACCGGTGGATCTTCTCTTCTTTCTCTTCGTGGAGAGTTGTTTTTTATGGTGATGGTTTTGTTTCTGCCGGCGGCTGATCGCGGTTTGTGTCGTGAAATCGGGCTGGGTAATGGAGTAGGATACGGAGGTTAGGCCTGGGCGTTCGGGTTTTCGGTTCGGTTCGGTTCGGTTTTTCCGGTTATAGAGATTTAGTATCCGTTCGATTAATCAAAAAAATCGGTTAGGTTTCGGTTCGGTTTTTTGGTTTTCGGTTTTCCGGTTATAGAGATTTAGTAACCATTCGGTTAATCATAAAATTCGGTTCGGTTTTTCCTGTTTCTGTTCCGATTTTTCTTATATTTTTTGGATAATTTGGATAAAAAGCTAGATAATTTAGGATAATATCGGAAAGTTTCAGATATTTTGGATACAAAAATTGTATAATTTTAGATAATTGATTTTTTAGTAATATTTGGTTAATTTTAATTATTTAGTTATTTTAAATATAAATATAAATATGTTTTTTAGGTATATGGATCATGTTTCGGATATTCGGTTATCCTTTCGGTTTCGGTTCGGTTTTGGTTCGGTTTTGGTTTGGTTCGGGTATCCATAAATTCTCATTTCAATATCCAATGGGTGTTTCATAAAATTCGGTTCGGTTTCGGTTTCGGTTATTTCGGTTCGGGTTTTGTTTTTGTAGGATACATGGTTCAAGTTTGGCGGTGGACGATGATGCAAGGACTATTGTCGGCAGAGTTTGACGTTTATGTTTGAGCGGTTTGCTGTTTGGCATTTGCTTGATTTTTTTTCATGTAGTTCGATCTGGATGATTGGAGAGTATACTACTGTTGTGTTTGGTATGTTAGTTTTAGTTTTGCTGTGTAGCCGATCGCATGAGTTTGTTTAGGTATCACCTCCTCGCACATCTTTGATTTTTGTTGCTGTCGTTCGTTGTTGGCGTTTAGGTCTTAGATGTAGCGTGTTTGGTGCTCTTATACTGCTGTTATTTGTGTGTTCTCTTTGTTCTGGTGTGAATCTGACCCCGTGTTTTTGTTTTTGTAGGGTAAATGGATCGTGATCTTCGAGCTAGGAAGGGAGTTTGTTGTTGGAAACAAAAACGGGTGGTTCAGGAACACCAGTGGATCTTCTCTTCCTTCTCTTCGCGGAGCGTTATTTTTTGTGGTAATGGTTTTGTTTTTGCCGACGGCTGATCGCGATTTTTGTCGTGAAATCGGGCTGGGTGGCGGAGTACGATACAGAGGTGGTGTTGGTAGGGTTGTTGTTTCTTTTTATGTCAAACTGATAGGTGGTTTTGTTTTCGTAGGATGCATGGTTCGAGCGTGACGGTGGACGATGGTGCAAGGGCTATTGTCGGTAAAGTTGGACATTTGTATTTGAGAGGTTTGCTGTTTGGCGTTTGGTTGTTTTTTGTGCATGTAGTTCGATATGGGTGGTTGGAGACTATACTATTGTTGTGTTTGGTATGTTTGTTTTTGTTTTGCCGTGTAATCGATCACATGAGTTTGTTTCGTGGGGGTGCATGTTTCGAGCAGGACGTGGAATAGGATGTTTTGGTTAAAGCGATTTGGAGCTGAGACGGTGCGTTCGTTTATCATTATGGTGCTTGAAGCTGATGCTCTCTACTCGTGAGCATGTTAAACTACGGTTTGGTATTTTGGCTGGTCTCGTGTGGCACTTCTTTTTTTTGCGTTTGGTATGTGGGTATCACGTTAGGGTTTAGTTTTCTGAGGATGCCTTGGTTGGTAAGCTATCTTCTGTTGTTTGTTTATTGGTTTAGTGTTGTACATGTCATGTTCCCTTATAAACGTGTGTTGATTGGTGGATTCTATGTTTTCTATGTGTCTTTTTATGTATTGCATTCGTTCGGATGAACGGTTGTTGTTTGCTGACTTTTTTTTTTTGCTTAGGTTTATCTCCCTTACTAAGGTCTCGGGCACTTGCGTGCATGTCAAGAATCTAGGTTTTTTCGATTTGCCGGTATGCCTTGCTTGGTAAGTTATCCTTTGGTGGTTTTATGTTTTGTCTGTGTTGTTTTACGTCTTGCATTTCCTATCGTGAATGATCTTTGTTTGCTGTTTATCTTCATTTGTATGTTTGGTTTGGTTATGTTCCCAATTTTCTGGGGGTTCCTTGATTGGTAAGTTATATTCTGTTGTTTGTTTATTGGTTTGGTTTTATGCATGTCCAGTTTCCTCGATGCAGCTTCTCAGAGTTATAGGCGATTGTCCGTCTCTTCCGTACGGCAATGTTATGGTGATGTCATTCTGCAGTGTACGTCGTCTTCGGATTAGCAGATGGATTGTGCCTGAGCTTCGAGCGTTAGAGAGCCATGTTTCGTATGAGATGGAATAACCTATGGGTGGTCGGTCTCCCATTGTTTGTGTTATTTGGTTTAGATACTCTCGATGCGTTGTTATGTACGATAAGTTATATGATAAAAAGGGTTTTATGTTTGTAATTTTGGTTTTATCAGTATCGTGATGTTTTGATGATTTATTTAAATAAATATCGTTCGTTGTTGTTCGATTCTTTTTGTTTATCTAATAAAAGACTAACACTTACTATTGATAGGTTTTAGATTTCACTTCTGCGGTTGTTGTAATAAAACAAAAATACGTGACTGTTTTATTTATCCTCATTAATAAAACATTTAGGTCATTTCTTCCTTATTAGTTTATTTTGGTCACACAAACCTAAAAGTGGTTTATTTTAGGATATTTCTCATTATATTATATTATTATATTAAAAAAATATAGTGCAATGTTTACCATAGTTCAACTTCTTTGTAGAAGCTCGGTTTTTCATTTGTGATATTGGCTTTTTTGTTTTTTTATGTATATATTTCGGATCTTATCGGCTTTATGTTCCGTTTAACGGATATGTATCTTCTGCTTGTCTGATTCAGTTTTTCCGAGTTTTCAGATCCCTCTCCCTTCCTCTCTATGTGTTAACCTTTATACCATCAATGATTCGATTTTATCTCTCTCTTCATCGCCGCTCGAATCTTCGTTTTTTAAGAGATATAAATCTCTGCTACCAATTTGGTTTAGTTATTTAGGCAGTCTTCTCTCATAAAATAAAGTTTCGAGTTTTTAGAATAGGTTGTGGATTGAGTTTCAGCGTGTTTTGCTGCTTAATCTGTTGCAGCCTTTTCGTTGAATAAATTCCGGTAAAGAGATAGACGAAATTTCATCTAGATGGCAACTCCAATGAGGAAGGTTCATGCATGGTTCGGAGATTGAAGCCCAAGCCTAATGTCCCCAGGAAGCTCTGAATCTCACGGTGAAGATTGGAGTGGCGCAGATTGAAGCTTGGCGGCTAGCTCTGAATCTCAAGGCTTGATCTTATTTGTATCTAAATTTAATTTGGCCTGTTATGAGATGTAAAATCCGAACCCTGTATGATTGCCCTTTTGGGATTAATGAAATATTGGCCCAAGTGGCCATTTGGACGAAAAAAAAATATAGTGCATCATATGGACTTAAAGAATTGTTTCATTTAAAAAAATTTACATGTACACCTTTTTGCTTAATGAAAAATGATTGACATAAGCAATTTGATATTTTCGAGACGGAAACGGTTAAAATAAGGTTTCTTAATTACTAGTATAAAAATGATAATCAATAAATGTACCTTTGTCGTCCCTGTCTTACTATTATAAATTTGATTATTGAGTAGCAAAATCGACAAGCTTGAGAAATAGAAACATAATGGGAAGGGAATCATTTATTATTGAAAAGAATATAGTTTGAAAATTTTCACTTCTTTTTCTTCTTCTTCTTGGATGCTTTTTGTCCACTAGACCCACCACAAACAATAGAACACTCGATGCCACAAATGTTACCAAAACATGAAAACAATCCATTATCTCCTCCCTTCTTGTTCCTCCCACCCTGCTTTTGAATAGGAGCTACAATCATCTGTTGATTTCGTGGGACGGTTTCATTGGGCTTGTAACTTGATTTAGGGTTGAAGTTAGAACTTGTTTTGTAGTCAGAACTTGGTTGATAACTTGAACCAACGTCTACAACGACCGGTAAATTTGCTTGCCACCTTTCTAGCTTAGAACGGAGACCCTCAATGCTTCGTGCACCAACACTTATCACAGTACTCTCTGCATCTTTCCCTGCCAAAGCCTTCTCTTTTGCAATTTGGGCGGCGACCACTGAAGCTGAAGGTCCCAAATCAGACTCTGTAATAACGACCGGTCTTGACCTCATTGGTGTTCCATATTCAATACTTTTCCTTTTAGGAGTATATGCATTTTTGTTCCTTGGCCTCATCGGTGTCCCATACACGGTATGCTTTGTTTGCCTCAACATGGTATTTGGCGTTTTTCTTTGTGGCTCATACACAACCATTTGAGAATCAGATGAAAACTCATCTTTCTCAAAGCCTGAGTTTGTAGTAGAACTCACACGGCTTTGTTGTGTCACCTTCCTTGGTGATTCCACCATTGAGCTTGTATCGCTTTTGGACCGTCGAAATCCTACGGGTTTTGAAGATACGTTTTTCTTGTGAAACATCAAATCTTCTTCAAACAAAAGAGGCATGCTTTGGCCCGAGTTATCAATGAGCCCTACGGCAATGTCTAGGAGGCCGTGAGGCCGGCCTGACGCACGAAGAACCTCAAGGGTAACAAATCTCATACCGGAAGAAGGGTTCACAAGATCGCTGATCAACGTTTGTACCGTGCCAACATGAATATCTTTGAACCAATGCAGAGCATAGATTTCTACAACAACTATTGATGTTCCATCGTAGAGGGCTTCCTCATCTAGACGAAACACAAACTTGTCGTTCCATGTAGGGCATGTTCCGCCCGTATTGTCTACCCGAGTCGTTAGTTTACGCTCCGGGTCAATCCAAGCTATCGCATATGTTTTCATACACCGTGCCACTGGTGCCAATTCTTGGGCCGAAATAATATTCAGCTCCAAAATATGACAAGGCGCAAGAAAGGACATTTTTTTCTTGTCAAAACTATATCTGTAAAACAAAAGGAAATGGAGAGGATGAGATTTGTACGTTCGCTGGATACAAAGACAGATCCGTCGTCGTCCTTGGAGGGGACGACGAAGGAAAGCAATGCATGAAGGTGAAAATGGAAAAACAAATTGAAAAAGGCACCCAAAAATAATAATAAGCAAAAAAAGATATTTTTTTTGTTTATTAATTTCTTGTTTTGGTTTTGTGTTATTTTAGACCACCGAATCAATTGCATCACTTTCCGTTGACTACTATTTTCTTTCATTAATCTTTAAGCGATATTTTTAGATCTCTCCTCCATTAATCATTGAGAAATTTTGGGAAAATACCTTAATAAGAGTTCTTGTTTTGAAAAATACCTTAGTATTTTTGGATTTTGAAAACTACACTTTTCTGAAATGAAATGACTAAATTATCATCGAATGAAATTTATAATAAAGTTAAATAAAATGAATTTTAAATAATAAAAAGTAGAACAATTAAAATTTTATTTTGATTTTGTTTCACATAAAATGATAAAAGTTCTTTTATTCTTTTTTATAGATATTAATTTCTCTTTTTTTCTGAACCAAAATATTATTTATAACCTTGATCCATACATGGTGATTAATAGATTATTTTTTATAAATATAATTTCTTTTTTTTCCTGATCCAAAAATGGTGATTAATAGATTTTATAATCTTAATATTTTTTCATCACAAAAATTTATTTCAAAATTATTGTCAATTGTTTGATGAAGTTAGATTATAATTGGGATATTAAATTTTTTTATATAAGGTTCCAAAAATAATTCTGTTTGTTTAGATATAAAATTTAAAATTGAAAATATACTAATCCATTTTCAAAATTAATAATTTTAAATAATTAAGATAATTTTTTATGTCGGCATCAAAAATAAAATATTAAATTAACAATATTATTTTCGAATTTTATTTTAAATTTATAATGATCCAATAATATTTTGTTTAAATATGGTCAAAATAGTCTTTTAACATATAAAAAGTGTATTTTTCAAAATCCAAAAAAACTGGAGTATTTTTCAAATATTAATTCTTAAATAAGGTATTTTGCAAAATCCCCCATCATCTTTTTAGGATAGTTTCTGTTATTTTTTTTGTTATTTTCTGATTAATTCTGGAGTTCTAGATATTTGTTATTTTTAAGACTAGATATCGACGTAAGTCCAGAAAAATAGAAACATTTTTTCTTCTCTCTCTTGTGTTATTACTTACAATGTTGACAATTGTAAGTAGTTGTAAGTAGAATAAAAGAGATCCCAAATTTTACAAGTTCATATCTTAACTTTTTTTTAGGAAAGAACTCCTAAAACTCACAGTAAAAGCTCTGCTCTAACTTTGAGATTCTACTACAATTTTTATATTTTCTCAGCCCATAGACTGTTATATAATCAATCAATTCATTATATATAATTTGGGTTTTAAAGTTGTTAATCTATTATAATTGTGCCACGTGAGAATATGTTACTTAAACATTTTGACATGTGTCAAATCATAAAATATTTTATAAACATTATTTACAAAATAGATTACCCTTTTCTATTATATTTGTCTTTATAAATAAAGAAATAGAATTATTAATATGGAAATAGAATTATTAACACTCGATTTCTTTATAAATAAGGAAATAGAATTACAAAAATATGATATATCTAAATAATTAACAGAGGAAGGTATATTATTTTTTTTAAAAAGAAAAAAATATTCAAATTCTAAATATTTAGATAATTAATATAAACAGATTGTTCTTTAACAGAATTTTTTTTTATAGTTCTTCTTATGAAAAATAGAAATAGAATTAATCATTTTTTCTTATATAAGTAAAAAACATATATTTTTTAAATTAATAAAAAATAGAATAGTTTTAAAAATGATTACCGTTTTTAAGAAAAAAGTAAATTGAATTAATAAAATAATATATTAATCGCAGAAATAAAATGATCATTACTATTATAAAATTTGTAAATAATAATGATAAATAAACACATCTACATAAAAAAACTAAGTTTTTTCCATAAATTTTTACTAAACATTATAATTCAACCAAAAGAATACATCTGCCATGTGGTATATATTTACATTAGTTTTGGTATTACTGTATCAAGTTCTTCATCATGTTTGATCATTATCACGTTTTAATCTCGTTCATATCATATCATATTTTTCATGCAAAGTATGTTCATTACATTATTATTCTAACTAAGTTCGTTACGTTGTTATTCTAACTATGTTCATTACTAATCTAAAGAACATTACTTTTTAAAAAGGTATGCTCATTATTATTACAATCAATTGTTATAATACAGTAGGAATTTACCCACTCTGACGCACGGTATTTATTCATTTTTATATGCTTCAGTTATTTATTGTGAGTGTATTAAAATTTTATAAATATTTGACTTTTGTTTTTTTAATATTTGTATCTTTTTCTGTGTTATTATATTGAAATATTATGGCTTTTGTAACATTTGTTAAATAATTTTTGTTCTATAGTCTTTGCTTTATTAATATTTGTATCTTCTTTTGTGTTATTATTTAGAAATATTATGACTTTTGTAACATTTTTAAATATATATTTTCCTATAGTCTAGAGATAATTTTAGTCGTTTCATTCATTTTTGTTTTTTTTTTCTTTTACTTTTTTTTGTTATATTATTTTCTGTTCCACCCTTCAGTTGGTTTTTCATTATAACTATATATATATATTTTGTTTGTTTATTTACAATTATATTTTTTTATCTTTATGATAAAATAGTCGTAAATATTCTTTTCTAAACCTTTTGGTTTATAGTTACACACTTTCTCCGCCACCACAGTTCTCTTATCTCCAGTCATCTTACCTACCCTGTTTGACCATCACCATTCACCACCAAACCACAACCATTGATCTAAAAAAAAGTTGTTTAAATCTAACAGTCAATATTCAATTAATATTACCTGGAATAAAGAGATTTGGTGTTATCCCTCATTTCTTTCATTTTTCTCATTTTCTCCATAACTTTCTTTTCTTCCAACACTTTCCTAATCCACCACCATTATAACAATCTTCTTTCCGTTTTGCCCCACCACTATTTTCTCTTCTTCCACATCCACTTCCTTATTTCTCGCATCCGTTTTGCTTCATCGTCGGCAGTAGTTACAACGGATCCCTCATCAAGCTCCCTACATTTCCTGTCTTAATCTTTTGCACCTCACTCCTTGTTTCTCTCTCTCTCTCTCTCCCATTCTTCGAGTAGTTCTAGAAACTTTCCACTGAAGCGGTGGCTCGTTCGGTGTCAGCACCGTAAAATTTACTTAGATTAATGTACCGGGAGACGAATATAGAGATTTGAGTTTTTATTAATGGGTTTAATTATAATACAAATTGGGTTACTTTTAATACTTATTCATTTGAGCTTATGTAAGATATTGATTAATGTGACCCATAAAGAGTTTTAGTATAAATTGCTAATGTGGCATGCTGTAGGGAGAGGAAATTAAGAGAAATTTCAAAAATGCACTTTCTTTGCTACACTTTTTCAGTTTTGCACTTCCAAAGAAGATATTTTCATTTTTACCCTCTTTTATAAAGCTTTATAAACCTTAAATTTTTTTAGGGCAAATCTTCCATTAGGGTTTACAATTCCGAGTTTAAGTTTTAGGGTTTACGATTAAGGGTTTAGTGTTTACGATTTAGGATTTACGGTTTAAGATTTAGGATTTAGGGTTTAGATTCACAAATCCTTAAGATTTAGGTTTTAGGGTTTAGATTCACAAACCCTAAACCCTAAACCCTAAACCCTAAATCCTAAATCGTCTATTTCGTAAACGCTAAACCCTAAACCCTAAACCCTAAACCCTAAACCCAAAGCTGTAAATGGTAAACCCTAATACCTAATTCGTAAACCCTAAACCCTAAACCCTAAACTCTAAATAGTAAACTTTAAACTCTAATTCGTAAACCCTAAACCCTAAACAGTAAACCCAAACCCTAAACCCTAGACTCTAAATCGTAAACCCTAAACCCTAAAACCTAAAACCTAAACCCTGAACTCTAAATCGTAAACCCTAAACCCTAAACTCTAAATCGTAAACCCTAAACCCTAAACCCTAATTCGAAAACCCTAAACCCTAAACCCTAAAACGTAAACCCTAAACTCTAAATCGTAAACCCTAAACACTAAATCGTAAACCCTAAACCCTAATTCGTAAACCCTAAACCCTAAACCCTAAACTCTAAATCGTAAACCTTAAACCCTAATTCATAAACCCTAAACCCTAAACCCTAAAACCTAAACCCTAAACTCTAAATCCTAAACCCTAATTCGTAAACCATAAACCCTAAACCCTAAACCCTAAAACGTAAACACTAAACTCCAAACCCTAAACCCTAAACACTAAATCGTAAACCCTAAACCCTAATTCGTAAACCCTAAACCCTAAACCATAAACCTTAAACGCTAAAACCCTAAATCGTAAACCCTAAACCCTAAGTCCTAAATCTTAAATCGTAAACCCTAATTCGTAAACTCTAAACCCTAAATCGTAAACCCTAAACACTAAATCGTAAACCCTAAACCCTAAAAATTCAATCGTAAACTCTAAACCTTTGTTTTTGTAAAGGATGAAAAGAAGTGTATTTTTGAAATTTTTTTTTTTTGTGTAAAGTGTATTTTTGAAAATGTGTATGATGAAAGTGGTATTTTTGACAAATTCTCAGAAAATTATGCCTTTATAATATGCGCGGGAAGTGTGGTTATAAATTTATTGTTTTTATAGGGGAATTATTTGGTTGGTTATTTATGTTAGATGTTAATTACTTTTTTGTTATATTTATTCTAAAAATATTTGTCACGAAATCTATTATATGCTGTTTATAGTTAATTATATAACTGTGAATGTTATCTTAACTTATATTTTTAACTAATATAATATTAAATTATTATTCTTTGTTGATAAAAAAATTATAGATAATTTTGTATCATTTATACTTTATTTTCTTAATTTTAGTATTTTTATATCACACAAGACGCAACTAATACTTAATTAATTATTTTCTCACCAGTAACATTATTTTCTTGTAAAAATATTAAGAAAAATATAACTGTTCAAAACTTATTCTCTACCTACAAATGTGTTACATGGTATGTTTATTATTTACTTATGTCTTCGAAAAATAAATTTTTTTTAAAAATATTTATAAACCAAAATAATAATTTTACAAATGGTAAAAACAAAAGTACGATGGTTCTTCCACATTGTTCTTGTCTCGTAAAATTCAAATACCTCTGCTAATTTATTTTTTAATTATGTCAATATTAAGAAAAATACCCTAAAATAAATCATTTTCAAGTTTTTATGATAAGAATTAACTGAAAAAGGGAAAAATGACCTAAATGTTTCATTTAAGTGATAGAAAGACTATTCTACCCCTCCTTTCCATAACCTTATTGAAATATTTAAGGATTAAGAAAAAAAAAAAATGATATTGGCGATTACAACCGCACTCCACAAGCCGCACCACCACTTATCATCTCACCGTTCATGCCCGCGGATTCCCCTCGTGCCTCTCATCCAATTGTTACAACCACACTCCGCACCCGACTCAACATGTACAACACCGCATCAACTAGCCGTCCCTTATTTCTCAAAGACCGATCTCTCCACCATATCTAATCTTCTAGAAACCACTAATGTTATTCCTGGTTCGAGTCTCGAGTCAGCTCCGGATGAAACCGGAATCAACCTGAACATTAAGTTGGTTCAGGCGCTGTTTGATCGGTTGATGTCGTCGCTGATTGTCCTCCACACAGTGTTCAAATGGGCTGAGAAGAAACCTGGTTTTACTCTTTCTCCTCCACTGTTCGATCCGGTAATCAATGCGATCGGGTTTGGTTTCTGCAGATACGTTTGTGGTTCTGATTAGACGGTATGAGCGTGCTGGTAGGCAGATTTCTTGAAGCTTCGACAATGGAAAGTCAAAGGCATTGTTATGATGCAACCATGTTAATACACTACTTTGATTGCATGGGCATTGTAGATCGCATTATATATGTGAAGCTTTGACAGCCTGAGATAATGGAGGCGAGAGGATTTCTCCTGGAGTTGTGACTTTAACTCTGATTCTACGTAAAGCTATATGAAGATGAAAGAATAAGAGAAGCTAATCATCGATCTGTGTCTGAGACGCACTTATAATTATTTATACTATCTTTTCAAATGTATTAAAAACTTTTTATAATGTTAAACATTCTTTTTTGAAAAATACCCTAAAATAAACTATTTTCAAGTTTTTATGACTAAAATAAACTAGGAAGAGAATTATGACCTAAATGTTTTATTAATAATGACAAATCTATTTGCCTTCCTTCTCACAACACAACACATGACAAAGAAAAAAAATTGTCTTCGACGTAGCAGAGTGTGAGATTGAACCACCGTCGACATTAGTTATCTTTTCCAGATGAACACGATAATCATTAAACAAGGATCATCTGCTATTTATTGCCAATCTGCGTCGCTCTAGTAGTCATTGCCGATATGGAGCTTTTTGGTTGGCTCGATAAAGTCGTTTTGGTCGACACGTTGACCGATTTCTTCACACAATCTCCATCTCTCTTGCAGCCTCCGGAGAGGAGATCTTACCAGAAGATCGGATTGATGACGAAGAGCTGTGAGGAGTGGTTGGCGAGAGAAGATTCAGCGACTTATTCTAGGGATTTCAATAAAAATCCAATTTTTATTTTGATGGTGAGAAGGTAAAACCCCAACATAACTAACCTCCTCCTCGATGATCCAAAGAGAATTGCATGGAGATATGTGTTGACATGGCTTGTTTTTTAATTCGTGACCATGTTTCCTTTCGAAAGTTTCGGGAGCTTGGTACATGAGAGTATACAAGTATATGAGAGTTTGTAACTTTAACTTGTCTTGTGAGGCTGTTTTAATTGCAGGTTTATCGATGATCTTCGTCCACATGCTTTAGTCCAGTTTGTTCCTTGCATTGTCATTCCATTGATGGCTATTCTATTACCTCCAATGTATAAGCATTCTGTTGTTACGAGACAAAACAATTGCAGAAAACATAATAAGAAAAGAACAGAGAACACAAAGAATGATTGCTGAATAGTACTTTATTCTGAATGATAAAAACAAAAAGAGACTACATGAATTTATAAGAAACAAAAAACGTAACGGCACCCATTAAACCCGTGGACTCATTATGTCCTACAATAAAAAGCAAATCAAAACCCCCAATTGATTAGGAATAAAACTAGCAAATACGTAACTGAAATCATTAAATCCAATTTGAATCACTTTTCAACACTCTCCTTTGATTCAAACTTGCACACTCCAAGCTTACTTCTGAAGTAGTCAAACTTGTTCTTCGATAATGTCTTAGTTAGAACATCTGCACTCTGCTCATTTGTGCTGCAATACTCCAAAACAATTGAACCTTCACTAACCAAGTCTCTGATGAAGTGAACCTTGATGGATATATGCTTTGTTCTTCCATGATATGTTGGATTCTTGGTCATCGCTATAGTTGCCTTGTTGTCACAGAAAATTTTTGTTGCCTTCATTTGTTCTTGCTTGATGTCTTCCAGAATTCTTCTTAACCAAACTGCTTGACACGCTGCTGCAGTAGCTGCTGTATACTCAGCTTCAGATGATGATAGAGCTATCACTGTCTGCTTCTTTGAACTCCAACAAACTGCTCCAGAACCCAGATTAAAAAACATGTCCTGAAGTGCTTTTTCTGTCTTGCACACAGCCTGCTCAATCACTGTCTGTAAACCCAACCAATTCAAACTCTGCAACTGAGTTGTACCACAAACCATACTCTGCAGTTCCTGCAATATACCTCAACAACCTCTTTGCTGCTCCAAAGTAGATGCTTGGTCGGATTGTGCATGAACCTGGAAATTGCACTCACAGCAAAACAAATATCTGGTCTTGTATGAGTTAGATAGATGAGACCTCCAACTAAACTCCTGAATTTTGTTGCATCTGCTCTCTCCGTTCCATCATCCATTTGTAGCTTCTCATGGACATTCATAGGAGTTTCTACAGCATTGCAACCTGTCATGTCGAACCTCTTAAGCAAGTCACAAGCATACTTATGTTGAGACACAAAAATCCCATCTTCCACTTGCTTAACCTCAAGACCAAGGAAAAAATACAGCAGCCCAAGATCTGTCATCTCAAACTTCTTCATCATACTAGCTTTGAACTCAGCAACAAGTGAAGCACTAGAACCCATGTAAATCATATCATCTACATATAAACACACAACAAGGATATCTCCTTCACCTTGTTTCTTTATGTAGAGAGTAGGCTCACTTTTGCTTCTTTCCAAGCCAGTTTCTGCAAAGAAAGAATCAATCTTGTTGTACCAAGCTCTGGGAGCCTGTTTAAGCCCATAAAGAGCCTTATACAACCTGAAGACGAAACCCTCTTTGCCATCAACTACAAAACCTTCAGGCTGATCAACATAAACCTCTTCAAGTAGCTCACCATTCAAAAAAGCTGACTTAACATCAAACTGGTATATTGGCCAACGCATATAAGCTCCCAAGGCAAGAAGGGTTCTTACAGTGTCAAACCTTGCTACTGGAGAGAAAGTATCTTCATAATCCACTCCATATTCTTGTGCATAACCCTTAACCACCAGCCTTGCCTTATACTTTTGAATGCTGCCATCTGCATCATACTTAGTTTTTACACCAATAGAATGTTTATCTTCAGGAAGCTCAACCAGCTGCCAGGTTTGATTCTTCTCTATAGAAGCGATCTCCTCTTCCATCGCTTCTCTCCATTCTTTTTCCTTTGCTGCTTCATTAACTGTCACTGGATCAGCACTAAAAAAGGCATGTTGTTCCTCATAAATTTCTCGCAGTGATCTGAATTTTTGAGGTGGACTTGTGCTTGAGTTTCCTTCTCCATCACTTGACCCATTAACTCTAGGTGAGCTAGGCGCTGAGCTTGCTGGTGTATTAGCTGCAGAATTTACTAGACTCTGATTTTCTTCTTGCTCATCAATACTGTCAACAGAAATTTCAACAAGCTCACCATTTTCACCTTCACGCCAAGTCCAAACCGCTTCTTCATCAAAGGTGACGTTTCTGCTCTCAACAATCTTCCCACTCACAAGATTGTACAATCTATAACCTTTAGATTGTGAACAATATCCAAGAAAAATGCATTTCTCAGTTTTTTCATCAAGCTTCTTCCTGTTATGAGCATCTATAAGAGAGTAGCAAACACTGCCAAAAACTCTTAAATGACTCACCCCAGGTTTCCTGCCACACCAAGCTTCATATGGTGTTCTGTTTAAGACTGCTCTTGTTGGAGAGATGTTCAGCAAGTACACTGCTGTCCTCACACTTTCTGCCCAAAACTGATTAGGTAGATTCTTCTGCTTTAACATGCTTCTAGCCATCTCCACTACAATTCTGTTCTTTCTTTCTGCCACACCATTTTGCTCTGGTGTGTAAGCTGTAGTAAGCTCATGGTGTATCCCTTCTTTCTCACAGAAATGATTGAACTCAGTGGATGTAAACTCTCCTCCTCTGTCAGTTCTTAACACCTTAACTCGCTGATCACTTTGTTTCTCCACAAGAGCCTTGAACTTCTTAAACATCTCGAATGCTTCTCCTTTTGATTCAAGAAAATACACCCAGCTCATCCTGCTGTAGTCATCTGTCAGCATCTGAAAATACTTGCTGCCTCCAAGAGATGCGGTCTGCATCGGACCACATAAATCAGCATGAACAATCTCAAGACATTGAGTTGCTCTCCTTGCTTTTCCTACTGGAAACGACCTGCGAGTTTGTTTCCCATATATGCAGCCTTCACACAACGTAAGAGCATCAATCTTTGGTAAGCCAACAACCATATCCTTTTGATTGAGCACCCTCAACCCATTCTCATGTAGATGCCCAAACCGCAAATGCCACAACTTCGAAATATCAGAAACTTTAGCAACCAAAGCGCTTGTTTCAATAGAAGACATTTCCAATGGAAATAGATTGTTTGATGCCTTCTTTACCACTGCCAACGTAAGACCAGATTTCTTATCCTTGATGATACATACACCCTCATCAAAGAAAACAGAACAATTGTTCTCCACCATTTGACCAACACTTAGCAGATTATGTGCTAGATCGGGAATGTAATACACATCATAGATGAGTTTGAGATTACCATGACCATTATGGACAGCCACGATTCCTCTACCTTCAACTTGAACTTCTTTGTCGTTTCCAAGCTTCACCTTAAGCTTCTAGGACTCATCTAACTCTTTGAACGACGATTTGGTTCCCGTCATGTGATTTGAACAACCACTGTCCAAGTACCACACACATTTGGACACTTCTTCACTCTTAAATGCCATAAAAAGTCGAGGCTGCTCATCTTCTTGCTCAGCAAAGCTAGCATGCTTTTCTTCTTTCTGCTTTTTCCAACAATTGACCATACTTCTTGCAATAATGACATTGAATGTCGCTCTTGTTGGTACCTCTTGAGTTATCATAATAACCTCTTCCTCTGCCTCTTCCATGGTCTCCACGACCACCAGATCTGCCTCGTCCTCTACCTGCAGCTCCAGAACCGCTGCCATTTTTCTGACCAGAGTACTCTCCCTTCATCTGGAAAGCTTTTTCTTCACTTTTCTCAGTCTTCTTACCAAGACGATCCTCATGACCAATCAACGAGCTCATCATGGTGTCAAAGGTATATGTACTCATATCATTTGCCTCCATGATTGCAGGTACCACATACTCAAACTTTGGAGTTAAGCTTCTAAGAACTTTACTCACAACAGTTTCATTTGACAAGAATTCACCATACGACTTCATTTGGTTGACAACAGCGGAAACTCTTGCCAAATATTCCTGCATCGTCTCCTTCTCCTTCATCAAAAGGGTTTCAAATTGATGACGAAGAGTCTGTAACTTGACAGTGACCGCCTTCTTATCTCCCATGTACTCCTGCTTCAAAATTTCCCAGGCTTCGTGAGATGTATTCACCGCTGAGATCCGAAAAAGGATATCATCCTCCAAGGCCGTCTGAATCCAAAACAGCGCCTTTGCATCCTTCTTGCGTCTCTCTCGTAACTGCTGATCAGGTTCCGCAGGATTTGTATCTTCAAATCCATTCTCCACCAAATCCCAACTCTCTTGAGATCTGAACATCGTCTTCATCTTGAGACTCCACAGATGATATTTTTCACCTTTAAATATCGGAACCGTAACTTGCTGATTCGATCCGTTGGCTGCCATGGCTTTTTCTTTTGATAGGATGAATCAGGTTGAAACCTTTGCTCTGATACAACAATGTTGTTACGAGACAAAACAATTGCAGAAAACAGAATAAGAAAAGAACAGAGAACACAAAGAATGATTGCTGAATAATACTTTATTCTGGATGATAAAAACAAAAAGAGACTACATGAATTTATAAGAAACAAAAAACGTAACGGCACCCATTAAACCCGTGGACTCATTATGTCCTACAATAAAAAGCAAATCAAAACCCCCAATTGATTAGGAATAAAACTAGCAAATACATAACTGAAATCATTAAATCCAATTTGAATCACTTTTCAACACATTCGACGTATTGACTATGGTCTGCAGGCTAGTGCTCAGTGTTTTAGCTGATATCTTCAGTTTGATTTTTGTGCTTCATTCTTATCGTAGTTTCAATTGGTCCCAACTTGCAGGATTCTATCTCTTAGCCAAGGTGGAAGAAGCTCCAGATAAGCCCATATACAGGACGCATCATATTCTTAGTGGGCATTCTATCAAGCATCTATGCGCTGCTATGGTCCATGTCTTCCTTATCCTCATGCTCACAAAAAGAACCGTTCAA
Organism: Isatis tinctoria; assembly: GCA_010577795.1. NCBI lineage: Eukaryota > Viridiplantae > Streptophyta > Magnoliopsida > Brassicales > Brassicaceae > Isatis > Isatis tinctoria. The sequence goes on along the minus strand of CM021246.1, from coordinate 11,555,347 downwards.
ATCGAGAGGTACACATTCTCTTACGTATATATGAAATGACCCGACATGGCAGACCCATATTCTTGAACTCATGCCTTAACCCCGTTTTGGCTAAAAACAGGATAAGCTTGTATAAGACATGGAAGATTTCATGGACGAGGAGTAGAGGAAAGGGATCCGAGGACGAGAGCTTCGAGTGTACTTAGTTCAATGTAGCAGTCGAAGAGACTCGGTAGGTTATGTTCGGTGACTCTTTGGTTAATGTAAGATCAATCTTTTACTTTTGATAGTTTTGTTTAAGAGTCACAGGCAAATGGAATTAGTTATAGCCGTATAGGAGGTAGAGGTTGATAATCTAAACAGAAACTCATGAGCTTGTGTATTCTTATCACAATGCAAATGCTCACACTTGAATGTTATTACTTGTAAGTTATTACTTGTAACGCCCCGACGATGCTAATATTATCAACTTCAAATAATCGAATCTACACACCAAATCGAACACAAGTTTGCCTGATGAACCATGAAACCATTATTAGGAAATGACGTTAAGTCTCTTAATAACCGGGACAGATGCCTTGAATCCCTAACTTCCCATCTCCATTCGCCACCATTCCAGAGAACAACTTTCTTCTTAAGTATGATAATTAATAATTTGGGTATTGTAAGTGCATCTTAACTTGTTTCGTGGACTTCTTTTCTCGCGTCCTTATACTACGCTAGCATCGTGATTTTCTTCTTGCGTCATTTTAGCATGGTAAATTATTAATTGATAAAATACAAATTTAGGAAGTTTTTCAAACTTTTGGACAGACCTTCCTAAATTTTGTAAAAGTAAATATAATACTCAAAACGGGAAAAGTGCCTATTTCAACCTGAACTAAGGCAGTCGTGCTTTTTTCAGACCTAAACAATCAACCAGTGCGTATTTCAACCCAAACCGTTAAAAAATTTAAATTTCCTACCTGAACTTACCATTTAGGGCCAAAATCTACTTTGACTAACGATCTGTTAGTCAAACGTTAAATAGTATCAGACATGTGATAGAAAAAGTGCCTTTTTAGATCCGAACTAGCTCTAACGTGCCTTTTCATACCTATACAATTGAGTAGTGCTTATTTCTCCTCAAACATAAATAAAATTCAAATTTTTTACCCAAAAAACCAATGATTTAGAAACCGGTCTGCACCGGTTGGTTCGACGGGTTGAACCGCGAACCGGTGCCAATCCAGTTTGGTTTTACTAAAAATCTAAAATTTATAATTAACCCAAAACACCCCTAAATCACGGTAGAAAAATGGAAACATGTCAATTCTAGTCAATTTAATAACCCAATTTTGGTTTCTATAATCAAAAGTCCTTTTTTTTAAACATCACAATTCAATATATATTATTTATTTTGGATATTTTACTAGTCAATTGGTATATATATATTAGCTCATCACAATTTTTTTTCTATTCATTCCAAACTCAATATGTATTCTATGAATATAAATTTAATCAAACAATCTTTATTTGAAGTTAAAGTTTTTCAATTTGTTGATCAACTATAAACTAGAATAATATAATATATACATATGTTTTTTGACTATTTTGTCAATATATAGGTATATGTGCATTATATATGTTGGCAAAAATATTTTAAAATTATATATATATATATATATATATATATATATATATTGGCAAAAAAAAAAATTATATATTGGCAAAAAGATTTTAAATTATGATTTTTAAATCATTGGCTTTCTGGGTAGAAAATTTGAATTTTATTTAGGTTTGAGGAGAAATAGACACTACTCAAATGTACAGGTATGAAAAGGCACGTTAGAGCTAGTTCGGGTCTAAAAAGGCACTTTCTCGTGTTTCAGATGTTTTCGGTCCGAAAATGTTATATACGATTAAGTAGATACTGTGTTTCACTTAACCGTCTATACGTGTAAGTTGTAACAACATAAGAGTGGTTACATTCGCTTTTGTATTTTGGAGATTGTCTACATGCTCTGTGACTAGTGACTACTGTGCATGTTTGATTTTGTTGTATGGATTTTACTAGGTAGTAACCCGCGCCATGCGCGAAGTAAAATGTTTATATAAATATTAATTAAATATAATTTTATAGTCATTTATATAGATATATAATGTGATTTTACTATTTTCAAAATCTTTTAAAATTGTATATTAATAAATGCAAAACAATTAAATCATATATATGATAACATTGCTAAAAAATCAGTTATTTTTCTATCATTATTGATTGATATACGAGTTTTAAACCCTATTTCCTACTGCAAGTGCACAGCAAATCAGAGTAGTACTTAGGGGTCGATCCCACGAAGACCAAGTTCACACTATGGTTTAATGAGCTAAAATCAAGAGCTAAGAGATTCAATAATGGAGTTGATGAAATCGTGACTAACAAGTTATGCAAATAAATCGGTTCTAACAATATTAAAGCAAGCGTTAGGTCAAGGCAATTCGCAGGAAATTCAGAGCAAGGTCAAACAACTATTCAGGTTTTTATTAAGAACAAGTCTAGAACTCAAAACACAAGGATAAAATTAATCCACTCTCGTGGTACTAATAACTTTATCTAGCAACCTAAAAATCCTAACTCTCGTTGGTATCAGAATCGCAGATAAGCATTAATAATCAAGTTTGATTTGTTCACAATTCTCCAATACATCTACTCTCGCAGGTAATGAATAAATTGCTCATCTAGATCTCTTCTAGCAACCTAGCAACTCTCGCTGTCTAGATAAACCTAAGATCAGGAGTAGATTGGCCAAATCGATTCAAGCAATATGAATAACCTAGATGAAGACTATCGATTTTGATTACCTATTTGTGTTCAACCCTAGCTCATGAATTCCTTTGAAAACCTTAACCTAACTAATAGATCTACTCAGACATAATCAAAGATAAAAGAAACAAAACAGAAGAATTAAAAGAAAGCATCAAATCGATATTTAAAATAAGACGTACTAGGGTTCAGAAATCTTCTCCAAATTGTAGCTTGAGATCTTCTCCCTTACAAAATAATTCCAAAAGCTAAAAGTAGATAAAAGATAAGAGTTCCAAGATATCTAAAAACTAAAACTAGGGAGAGTATTTATATTAGGTGTCATAGGCGGCTGGAAGGAGGCTGGGCTTCTTAAAGTTGGCGGCAATCATTAGGGTAAAACCCTTCTCTTTGTTTGCTTCCGCGGCGAGCAGGTGCTCACTTGGTGGCCAAAATCCGCGAGCATGTGCTCATCGATTGGAGTTAGTGATTCTTCATAAGATTTTCCTTCTTTTCTTCAAATTTGATTCTTTTCTGTTCCAAAGGTTCCAAATGCTCCAAACTCCAATTTCAGCTCCAAAGCTACCTAAAACTCCTAATACACACTCAAAAACTCTAGAAAACAATTAGATAAAAGGGGTTAGAAAGAGTAAAAATCCCAACATATCAATTCCCCCAGACTTAGATCTTTGTTTGTCCTCAAACAAAACTAAAATCAAGACTTAGAGAAAACGGTGGAGACTCACAAAATCTCAGAAACCATGAGTAAACCAATTTCATCAGACCACATACCTTAGAATAAGAGATACATTGCCTTACCGAAAACCTCAACAACAAAGTTCACCAACCTCAAACCATATGGTTTACAATCCCAGAAAAATCTAAGTTCAAGACAATAGACTCTCTACATTCAATTAGAGGTGGCGTGAGCTTCTTGCTAAAGACACTAGCTAAGTAAAACGGGGCTCGGTAAAAATCAGGCTTATAATTGGTGGTGGAGCTTAAGCGTGTTTAGGGTTACCTTGTTTCAAGAGAGTGCAGGATATCGCACAAACCGGCAAGGGAGAATGGACTCATTGATGTCCACAACCTCTAATTCACTCTCCTCCTTAAATCGATTTTATCTTCATTCCTCTTTTTCTTTCCTTGCTTTCTTGCGATTTACTCATGCTTCGGGACACACATTTTGAGTTACTAACTCGCCACCCCATATCCTTGAGCTACTAGCTCGGTTTTTCTCTTTTATTTTTTTATTTTTTTTTATTTTTTTTTATTTTTTTTTGAAAGAGTTACCTTATGGATAGGGGGGCTTTACTTGTGCATGTGTCTTTTGGCTAAAATGATCCTTTTTCGTCTCCTACCCCAGCAGGTTGTTTAGACTTGTTTCTTTCCTGGACATCGCTGAGCAGGTGCTCTAAATCAGCGAGTATAGCGAGCATGTGCTCGTGAATTTTTCTAGCTTTCTCCTGACATCTTCTTCAGCGAGAGTGAATCAGAAGCTGGGTCAGTCCTTTTCTCCCCGACCTTTTTGCACATATCTGCATAGATGTGAAATAAAAATACAAGTGCATGTGGTATAGAAAGATGGTTAGGGTGAGGGTGAGATACTAACTAAAAGCTAGCTATTCAGGATCAGCAAGAGTGGCAAAAGGGATAAGAAGTCCTGAATAAATTATGTAACACGTTTTCTAATCCTAGTGCCAATAACAAGAAGAATTAAAGTCCAGATTATGTCCATATAAAATAGAGTCTAAAGCCTATCCGATAAACCTTAAAGGGATTGAAGTTTTCTGGCATGAGGGAGGATCCGAATGTGAGAAGGCGTCGGCTCGTCTCTGTACTCTAAATTCTGCAGCAATGTTCATTAGAAAAAACAGGTCATACTCACAAATGGTTAAAACTCATCATAGATTTTGGTCATAATCTTCACAAGTTGTGATTTGACCCTTATAACAGACTGACTCAAAATAAAGAAAATAACAGGGAACAAAGTGCAGACTCGATAATAACCTCCCCCAGACTTACTTCACACCGTCCCGGTGTGAAAATAAACTAGAGGAGCAAGCAAAAGAAAACAAAGAAAACAAAGAAAGCATAGAGGAAAACGGAAAAGACAAAGAGATAGAGATGGGTACGGGTCGTCAATCGACAGGTGGGTCCTCTGGGCTCTCGCTCCTAGCTCTGCCAGTGCGTCTACGGCGTCTTGGGTGTCGCTCGGAGGGGCTCGTCGCAGCAGCTGCAGAATGGTGGCAACAGCCACTGGAAAGGCGTTCTAGGATCCGCTGCATGAGGCTGTTGTTCTTCCTCTGCGAGGTAACCATCCAGCGCCTGTACTCGGCGGTATCTGCCTCGTCGGAGATGGGAGGAAGATCGTACTCGCCGGTGGCAACTGATGTAGAGGGGCGACGAGACTGCGGGGTGCTGTGGATGAAATCGTCCTCCAGGTGAGGCATAGGGCCGTGAGAAGAGCTGGCAAAGTCCTGGTCTGAGAGGGAGCGTCGTGTGAAATCATCCAAGAGAAGGACTTTGTGTATGAAGCGTAAATCCTCGATGGAGCAAAGCTGTGTCTTTGCTGGGTCCGGGAGGTAGATGTGCTGCGGTAGCCCGTTGATACCTGTGTACTGATAGAGATGCTGATCTGATCTGGAGGGAGAGAGAATGCGAGAGTGGAGCAGATGCCTAATGTCCATACGCTCGCCCTGCTCCACGTAACTGAAGTAGCAGAGTTGGACGTGAGCGATCTCGAAGAGTCCGGTCAGAAGGCTGCCAATCCGCTCTGTTTGCTTCGTCTTGCGGTCCTTGATGCTGCATATCAGCTCGGCGAAGTGCATGCCGAGGTTGGAGCGATAAAACTCCGGTGGTGGTGCGCCGAGCAGAAGGGAGTTGACTCCATGAGGGCCAACAATAACGTCACTGCAACCAAGATACAGCAGGATCATCTCTTCCGTGTGTACCTTGTTTCTCGATGGGCGGTTGAGCACCATGTTGCTGAAGATCCGGGCGCAGATGCGGAGATCCGGATGTCAGATGCTGGACTGAGCGGCGGAGTTGGAGCAGTATGTGCCACGACCGATTGTCTCCCAGAAAGTCTTTACTTCCTTGAACCGCGTGGGGAAGTCGAGGCGCTCCACTTCGTGCTTGAACCCGTACATAGTGGTGAAGTTCACCATGGGGATGTCGAATCTTCGTCCGCCGGCTTTAAACATGAATGTGGCGCCAACTAGAGTCCGGTTCTCGGGATCTTGGTGAATTATCCGCGCGGAAGCGAGACACTGACGGACTAGCTCCGGATAAAGGATCGACTCTTCAAAAGAGAAAGCAAGGCAGTGGGCATTGGAGAGTATTCTGGTCACGGTGTCGTGCAGTCCAAGCATCTCCAATGTCTCGCGGCAGACGAAACCCGTCGGTGCAATAGTGAGCTTCAGCATCTGATTGTAGTATGATGCATCCCGTTGATCCCACACTTCGTCGGATTGAATAGGCAAATTGTCGTCTGGCAGGGCAAACGGCCTGTTTTCCGGACGAGGCCATGGGTACAGCCACGGTGAGGGGGCTGATTCCTTGCCTTTGCGACTTTGTTTCGGAGCCATTAGTACCTGCGCAACGCAAAACAAACGAGAATGAGCCCATGGGTAGGAAATCGCAAATCGCTGATAGAAAACCAACAACCAAGCAATCCACATTCAGCAATTCCTATTCAAGGTGTAACCATGGAGGAACAAACCGAGAAGGTTAGTCTAAATCCCTAAATCGACATCAGTTTCCAAACCGCCATTAATGGCTCATCAAAGGTTTTTGAGGTTTTGCATGGGAAGTCTAAAGTGCGAAATCGTGGCCAATCATGCTAAATCATTGTAAGGAGACAGAGATAGTATCCAATCTAAGCCAGATTACACAAGAGAGAGAGAGAGATTTCGAGACTTCCCTTAACCATGGCGGACTGAAAAGTTGAGTTTTGAAGACGTACCTTGCTCGGTTGTGGAAAGCGATGGAAAATTCGAAAAGAGGGCGAGAAGGCGTATGAAATCGACCCAAAAAACGTTTAAATCCGTGAAGAATTGAAAAATCTGGGTTTGGGTGGTTGTTGAAATTGGCGAGAGAGAAGAAGAAAGAATCGGGGGAGAAGAAGAAAAGGAAAAGAAGAGAAAAAGGAAAAATATGGGAAAAAGGAAGAAATTTTTTTTTTTTTTTTTGTTTTGGAAAAACGCGGGATTAAAATCCGTTTTGAAATTGCGGAGGACTTACCTGGAACGAGCAGGTGCTCGGAAGTCTCCTCGGATCGAGCAGGTGCTCGTATCGAATCGCCGATCTTTTCCCAAATTTTTTTTTTTTATTTAGTTCTGAAACAAAGAAAAACAAAACCAAAAATCAATTGGGTTGCCTCCCACTCAGTGCTTGGTTTAAGTCGTTAGCTTGACTTGGTGAGCTGATCAGGCTTGTGGAGGTTCGGTTAGGGGAAAATCTTCCCCTTCCTCGAGTTGTGCGTCGGCAAGATAGGGCTTCAATCGCTGCCCATTAACCACGAACTCTTCGCCTTTGTCGTTTATCAAAACGACTGCTCCATACGGCCGTACTTCCTTGATGGTGAATGGTCCTGACCACTGTGAGCGCAGCTTCCCAGGAAATAACTTCAACTGAGAATTGAAGAGCAGGACTTGGTCAGCTGGGGCGAAGTTGCGAGCCAGGATACGCATATCGTGATATGCCTTAGTCCGCTCCTTGTATATTTTAGAGTTCTCGTAGGCGAGATGCTTAATTTCCTGAAGTTCATGCAGCTGCATCATCCGTCTCTCTGAAGCTGGCTTAATGTCATAGTTAAGGAACTTGACTGCCCAGGCGGCTTTGAACTCCAATTCAACGGGAAGATGGCAAGCTTTTCCATAGACAAGGTTGAAGGGCGTGGTTCCTAATGGCGTTTTGTAAGCTGTCCGGTATGCCCATAAAGCATCGTCCAACTTAGAAGCCCAATCCTTACGAGTAGTACTCACGGTTTTCTGCAGGATACTCTTGATCTCGCGGTTGGAAACATCGACCTGCCCACTCGTTTGCGGATGATAGGGAGTGGCGACTTTGTGCTTAACACCATTCTTGCGTAGAAGTGACTCGAAGATCTTGTTGATGAAGTGAGAGCCTCCATCGCGGATGACCACTCGCGGAACTCCAAACCTGGGGAAGATGATAGATTTGAACATTTTGGTCACGACCCGTGCATCGTTAGTAGGGCTTGCAATAGCCTCAACCCATTTGGACACATAGTCCACTGCGACAAGTATGTACTCGTTCCCAAAAGAAGAAGGAAACGGGCCCATAAAGTCGATTCCCCAGACATCAAATACCTCAACTTCGAGAATGAAGTTATGTGGCATCTCGTTGCGCCTACTAATGTTCCCCTGTCGCTGGCATGAATCGCACCGTGAGACAAACCGCTGCGCATCCCTGAACATCGTCGGCCACCAGTATCCTGCTTACAGTGCCTTGGAAACCGTTTTGAAAGTGGCGAAGTGACCTGCGTATGAAGAACCATGACAGTGAAACAATATATCCGGAATCTCTGCTTCAGTTACGCATCTTCGGAAAACTCCATCTGGACAGTGCTTGTACAGGTAAGGCTCATCCCAGAAGTAGTGGCGGATGTCCCTGAGAAATTTCTTTCTCCTATACCCTGCGAAGTTCCGCGGTTCCTGATCAGCAGCCAGGTAGTTGGCTATCTCTGCAAACCAAGGCGTAGAAGAGCGCTCGGTGTGTGTAGCCTGTGCGCAGAGCTCTTTTTGAGCAGGTGCTCGCTGGGTGGGAGCACGTGCTTCCTCGATATGGAAAACGCCGATGGAATAAATCTGTTCTCCGGGAGACTGTCATCAAGAGGCGTTTCTACATCAATCCTCATCCTAGACAAATGGTCGGCAGCTCCATTGTCTATCCCCTTCTTGTCCTTGATTTCTAGATCGAATTCCTGCAAGAGAAGAATCCATCTGAGCAGGCGCGGCTTGGCATCCTTCTTTGTCAGCAAATACTTGAGAGCCGCGTGGTCAGTGTGCACGATGAATTTAGACCCAACGAGATAGGAGCGGAACTTCTCAAAAGCAAAGACAACCGCTAGAAGCTCCTTCTCGGTTGTGGCATACTTGCACTGTGCATCGTCTAGAGTACGGCTGGCATAGTAAATAACATGAAGCTTCTTGTCCTTTCTCTGTCCGAGAACTGCTCCAACGGCGTAATCACTAGCGTCAGTCATCACCTCAAAAGGAAGGCTCCAGTCTGGTGGCTGCACAATGGGTGCGCTGATGAGAGCTCCTTTGATCGTATGGAAAGCTTCGAGGCACGCATCATCGAACTCAAACTTCACTTCCTTGCAGAGTAGGCGTGTAAGAGGCCTAGCGATTTTTGAAAAATCTTTGATGAAGCGTCTATAGAAGCCGGCATGACCTAGGAAACTGCGGATCCCTTTAACTGATGTTGGCGGTTGCAAGTTCATCATGACTTCGATCTTGGCCTTGGCTACTTCGATCCTGTCCTCTGAAATCCGATGTCCGAGCACAATTCCATTCCTGACCAAAAAGTGGCACTTCTCCCAATTAAGAACCAGATGTTTCTCCTCGCATCGTTTGAGTACCCTGCACAGATTAGACAAACAGTCAGAGAAAGAGTTCCCGTATACCGAGAAATCATCCATGAACACTTCCATAATGTCTTCGATCAGATCCGTGAAGATGGACATCATGCATCGTTGGAAGGTAGCTGGGGCGTTACACAAACCAAACGGCACGCGCCGGTAAGCGAATGTGCCGTAGGGACATGTAAACGTCGTCTTCTCTTGATTGTCTGGGTGAATGGGTATCTGAAAGAAACCTGAATAACCATCTAAAAAGCAGTAGTACGGATGGTTAGCGAGTCTTTCAAGCATCTGATCAATAAAAGGGAGAGGGAAGTGATCCTTGCGAGTTGCAGCATTAAGTTTGCGGTAATCTATGCACATCCTATGGCCGGTTATTGTCCTAGTTGGAATTAGCTCATCCCTATCGTTTTTAATGACAGTGATTCCTCCTTTCTTAGGGACTACATGAACAGGACTAACCCAAGTACTATCAGAAATAGCACAAATCACCCCGGCTTCTAGAAGTTTCATTATCTCCTTCTTTACAACATCTTTTAGATTCGGGTTTAACCTCCTCTGATGTTCTATAGAACTCATCGATTCATTTTCTAGGTGTATCCTATGCATGCAAAGATCAGGTGAGATACCAGGGATGTCAGCAAGCGGATCAAGGGGCGGAGCAGGTGCTCGCGGAACTTGAGCGGGTGCTTCATCTTTTTCTGCGGTTTGCGCCTCGTTGTCTAGGCTCATGTAGGCCACCATCTGTTCCATTCTGCGGCTCGAATCTAGCATCTTGGCATGGCTGTCAGCTTCTTCATTCATGAAACCGTGTTCCCTTTCAGCTAGGGTGAGGGCGGTTTCGAGAGGGTCCGGGCAGAGAATTTCTTCAGCTGCCTCCTCATAGACGTCGTCTACTCCTTCCACAACGAAGGTCTGTCCGTCCAGCATGGGTTTCTTCAGCAGCTTATCCATCTCAAATGTCATAACCATGTCTCCCAGCTGGAGATCGATCACCCCATTCTGGACGTCTATAATCGCACCAGCTGTGCATAGGAAAGGACGTCCTAGAATCAGAGGATCCTTCAGCTCCTCGTCAAGTTCCAGAACAACAAAATCTGCCGGAATCAAAGTATCTCCTATCCGTACATATATATCTTCCAAAACTCCTTTAGGGAGCTTGGTTGACCGATCAGCAAAAACCAAGGAGATGCGCGTGGGTTTGAATTTGGTGAAACCCAAACGCTTGGCAACTGAGTAAGGCATGAGATTCACGCTGGAACCAAGATCGCATAGAGAGCATGAGAAAGTCATTGGGCCGATTGTAACTGACAAGACAAATCGCCCAGGATCACCTCTCTTCTTGACGACCTTGTTTTGAAGAACGGCGCTGCACTCCCTTGAAACCGTCATCACCCTTTCTTCCTCCACGATTTTTCCAGAAACCAGAGTCTTCATGTACCGTTTGAGAGCCGGTATCATCTGAACTGCATCAGTGAGAGGTAGCTTGACAGTGAGATCCTTAAGCATTTCTCTACACTTAGCATCTTCCAAATCTTTGCGAGACTTCTTGGGTGGCACAGGGTAAGGAACCTTAGGCTTGTACACCCTCTCTGGAATCGCCGCGGTTTTTGAGGTAGGCGGTGTGGTCCGACCGAGCACCTGCTCGGATGAGCTGCCAGGGTGCTCAGTTGAATCATCCTCTAAAATGTCGAATGGTGAAGGTGTAGATTCAGCTTGCGTCGAGCGGTTACTTGTTTCTCCGGTTTCGTAGGTGCCTGGACCCGATCCGAGCAGGTGCTCGTAGTTGGCTTCTACTACTTTGCCTTTGTCCGATCGTGAGGGTGATCTATCCTGGAGTGTCTTTCCGCTTCTCAGCTCAATGGCGTTGACAAACTCCTTCCTAGGCGCCTCAACTTTTCCAGGTAGAGTTCCTGGTGTCCTTTTTATGGATTCTGCAGTCTGAGCAATCTGAACATCCAGTTGCTTCATATGCGTCCACACAGCTTCGTACTTCCCATTGAGATCCACGTACATGGTGTCAACCTTAGCATTAATCTCGGCTGCGGCTTTCTGTTGTCCAGCTAGAAGTTGTTGCATCATGTTTTTCAACTCATCTTGAGACCCGGAAGCTGGAGAAGGAGGCCGTGGGTTCTGAAACTGTGGAAGCTGTGGGTTCTGAAACTGCTGAGGTTGCGGATTGTTGTACGGCTGCCTAGGTTGATTTCCTCCTTGAAACCGGTTCTGGTTAGGAATGAATGGGCGGTTGTTGGAGTAACCTCTCTGAAATCCCGTCTGAGGTTGAGTTCCTTGCTTAGGGTAGACTTGATCCTGAGGGTTCTCCACATTGTTGCTTCTGTAGGATAAATTCGGGTGAGTGTTGAAACCTTGGTTGTTGAAGCCACGGTTTTGCCCAAAACTTTGTCCACTCACGTAGTTGACCTCCAACTGATTATCACTTGTTTCCTCTCCAAAAACCTGGGCGATGGGCTCTTCTCCATGCTCAGCAACGAAGTGGACCGACTTTTGGTTTCCATTAAGCAGTAGGTTAACCTTGGCTGTGGCTCATCTATCTTCTTTGACTCCACGCTATTGACCTTTTTTCTGTCATACTCCGGAGACTTGTTGCTGGAGCTTGCGGCGAGATTCTCGATCAGTTCTAGAGCTCCTTCCTTTGATTTGGTGTAGAAATCTCCATTGCTGGCGGCATTGAGGGCGTTTCTGTAGTCCCATTCTACTCCATCATAGAAAGTACTGAGCAGCTGCTCATCGCTGAAACCATGGTGAGGGCACTCATGCTTGTACTCTTTAAAGCGTTCCCACGCTTCATTAAAGGTCTCTCCGGGAAGTTGCTCAAACATAGATATCTTGCTCCTTAAGGCTGCGGTCTTTGACTTCGTATAGAATTTGTCCAGGAAGGCCGATCTTGCATCAGCCCATGTCGCTAGAGAGCCTGGTGGTAGAGACTTCAACCACCGTGAAGCTTTTCCCGCAAGAGAGAAGGGAAAAAGCTTACACTTCAAGAAATCTGGAGTCACACCATTGGAGTCGGTAGTGCTGCAAATTTCCTCGAAGTTCTCGATGTGATCCATCGGAATTTCAGCAGGTAGGCCATGGAAGAGATGCTGCTTGACGAGCGCAATCATCTGAGGCTTGATCTCATAATCTTGCCTCTGGATAGTCGAAGTGACAATCGCAGATCGATCCTCGTAATAAGCATGTGCTGCGTCTTTGTCTCCGAACGCCGGTTGTTGAACGAGCTGCCGCTCTTGCTGCAAGCGCAGCTGCTCCATGGTTGCCTGAAGAGTTCGCAGCTGAGCTGCCATGTCGTTGTGATCGCCCATCTCTGTAGAGGCGGTGTCGGATGTTTCTGGTTCTGGAACAGGTGTATTACGTCTTTGCCTGTTCTCTCGTGCCCTTCTTGCTAATTCGTCGTTAGATAAATTGACAAGATCCTCGTTATTCTTACTCCTTGTGCTCCTGGTCATACACCTGAAACGCAAAGAAGAAGAAAAACAGAAAACGAGTTTAGTAGTGTTCTTAGTCTAATGACCTACCCGTAAACCAAAGGTGAATTTTTGGTCCCCGGCAACGGCGCCAAAAACTTGATGTACGAGTTTTAAACCCTATTTCCTACTGCAAGTGCACAGCAAATCAGAGTAGTACTTAGGGGTCGATCCCACGAAGACCAAGTTCACATTATGGTTTAATGAGCTAAAATCAAGAGCTAAGAGATTCAATAATGGAGTTGATGAAATCGTGACTAACAAGTTATGCAAATAAATCGGTTCTAACAATATTAAAGCAAGCGTTAGGTCAAGGCAATTCGCAGGAAATTCAGAGCAAGGTCAAACAACTATTCAGGTTTTTATTAAGAACAAGTCTAGAACTCAAAACACAAGGATAAAATTAATCCACTCTCGTGGTACTAATAACTTTATCTAGCAACCTAAAAACCCTAACTCTCGTTGGTATCAGAATCGCAGATAAGCATTAATAATCAAGTTTGATTTGTTCACAATTCTCCAATACATCTACTCTCGCAGGTAATGAATAAATTGCTCATCTAGATCTCTTCTAGCAACCTAGCAACTCTCGCTGTCTAGATAAACCTAAGATCATGAATAGATTGGCCAAATCGATTCAAGCAATATGAATAACCTAGATGAAGACTATCGATTTTGATTACCTATTTGTGTTCAACCCTAGCTCATGAATTCCTTTGAAAACCTTAACCTAACTAATAGATCTACTCAGACATAATCAAAGATAAAAGAAACAAAACAGAAGAATTAAAAGAAAGCATCAAATCGATATTTAAAATAAGAAGTACTAGGGTTCAGAAATCTCCAAATTGTAGCTTGAGATCTTCTCCCTTACAAAATAATTCCAAAAGCTAAAAGTAGATAAAAGATAAGAGTTCCAAGATATCTAAAAACTAAAACTAGGGAGAGTATTTATATTAGGTGTCATAGGCGGCTGGAAGGAGGCTGGGCTTCTTAAAGTCGGCGGCAATCATTAGGGTAAAACCCTTCTCCTTGTTTGCTTCCGCGGCGAGCAGGTGCTCACTTGGTGGCCGAAATCCGCGAGCATGTGCTCATCGATTGGAGTTAGTGATTCTTCATAAGATTTTCCTTCTTTTCTTCAAATTTGATTCTTTTCTGTTCCAAAGGTTCCAAATGCTCCAAACTCCAATTTCAGCTCCAAAGCTACCTAAAACTCCTAATACACACTCAAAAACTCTAGAAAACAATTAGATAAAAGGGGTTAGAAAGAGTAAAAATCCCAACATATCATTGATCGAGTAGAAAATTATGGCATATTATTTATATCTGAATTTATTTATAAATTGATATGAATAGGCATAAATTCAAGTACTATATGTTTATTTAATTAAATGTGTGGTTACTTATTTTAATCTATATTATTAATTAAGTTTAGAAACAGAATAATTTTTCATTACCATAATTTTATTACTGATTGGTATCAATACAAATCAAATATTTTATGTTGATTTATTTTAGGAAATTTGAATTATGTTTAAATACAATGAAATTTATTATAGCTGTAGTTATATACTATAATAAATATATCTGATAATCATGGTAAGTTGACATAAATTAGTGATTTTTATTTATATACTAAAATTGCTTGTAAGTTGCTTTTTAAGAAAAATAATATATACTTTTTATTATATTATAATCTTTAAGAAAAATAATATATAATTTTTATTATATTATAAGATTATAATATAATATTAATAAAATAAAAGTATTTATAATTTTATATTAAATAAATATTAAAGAATTATAAATATATATAATATAAGATTATGTAAATAAATTATTATGAAGTGATAGAGTTATTATTGTAATTCATAAATATAAGTTAAAACGAATAACTATACTGAAATATAATATATTTTTTCAAGTAAAAGTTATTTAATAAACATGATATATATATTAATATAAAATTATTTGATTATATTGGTCAAATACATAATTAAAGTTATATATTTTATGAATGAATAAATAACATGTATTTTAATTAGAGTCTATGAGATATATCATAGTTTTGATTATGTAATAGTTATAATTAATATAAGTGATCAAATCATATAATAGCATTATATGTAATTAATATAAGTAAGGATGGCACTCTTGTAATAAACACATGAAATAATATATAGGGGATTCGGGAAGTTGATGTTTGTTTGAGTGTCTCTGATGTAAAAAAAAAAAAAACTTAGCCTCATCCACTAAACAACCCCATGAATTAATTAAATGGGGTCATAGCCGATATGTAGTACTGGAGACAATATGTAGTTGAATTAATTAGGGTTGGTCGTCGAGATTACCTCTGTTTTTTTTTTTTTTATAAAAACCATATATGTTGGGGATAAAATATAGGAACATCGATCGCATTGGCCACAACAATTCCCTCTGTTTTTTTTCCTTGATAAAAAGAAACATTTCTATTTATTTTAGGGAAATTTGGCTCAATAGGTTACATTGAAAAGGAATTTGTCCATCTATGCTATTACTAAATAAAATTGTCCACATATGAATTTAATTAATTGAAATCCTATTATACCCTCTTAATTCACTAACTTTTAGTTTTTTATAAAATTAATTTAAACTTTTTAATTAACTTTCTTTAAAAAAAAACTCAAAAAAGGAAATATAAAAACCTAATTCTATTTTTTCTCTTCCCTCTTCCCCGACGTTCTCTTCCCCTGCGTTCTCTTCTCTGTCTCCACCTCTCTCCACCGTCACCTCCTCCTGCCTGCACAGCATCTCCGGCGACAGAATCTGTGGCCAAATCATCTTAGGTGTCCTTTCTCCTCTCTCTGCTATCTCTATCTTTGTTCATTGTTTTTTGTTCTTAGTTTTTGGAATCTCTATTTTCTGAGTTTTTTATTTTGTTTAGTTGCTTTGAGATTTATGAATTGCTTGTTCTTTTTTTCTTGTTGCTTTGGGTTGTATGAATTGGTTTCGTTAGTGAATGCATTTAAAGAAAGCTTAATTAGGTTCAGTATGAGCTTTGCTAATAAAGGGAAAACAGAGTCACAGAAGATACATTTGCTCAGATGAGTGATTTTGTTTCTCTCATTGTTAGGTGAGTTGTAAGACTGACATATGATAAGACATATTTTAAGGAGTAAATATTGAAAGCTAAGAATGCATTCACTCCCTTGCAGAGGTATGCTGATTATAACTTTAGCTTTAGAGTTTCAATGAAAAGACTAATGGAGAAGCTGTTGTTAAAAAGAAATGTGCTGAATTTGTAAGTAGAGAGAAACAGAAGAAGAAAGACTTTCTATCTGATTATGGGCTATACATAAGATGTGAGAGCTAAGGCATAGATTCAGAGAAAAAATTTGTAGTAAATATATTTGATGTTTTCCCTCTGATAGAGCTCTTATATCTAGTAAATATATGAGATGTTCTTATCTGGCTTCTTTTTTACTGTTTGAGAGGTACATGCATGATTATGTTAACTTAGTTTTTTTTTGTTTCATTTGTAGATATGGATTTGGAGTTGCCAAAAGTATTGTATAAACCAGGGCATGAGGTTCTAGTTACGCAGATTAATAACACCTGCACAATGAGTTTTTTGGACAAATTGGAGAAACATCTACCAAGAGAGTATAAGGAAGTGAAGAATGATCCTGTGTTTGCCAAGATAATTTCGATTCATGACAACTGCCTGGGCTATTCCGCAAGGTTGATACACAGCTTCATATGTAGGATGTTGGTCACTGATAAACTACATGAGCTTTGGTTTCAGTTCGCGAGGAGGCCACTACGTTTCTCTATGCAAGAGTTTTACGCAGTTACCGGGCTCAGGTACAAGACTGATGATGCATTTGATTTTAGTAGTTGGAATGATGATGGTGGTTTTTGGAGTAGATTGCTTAAGAGAAAAGGGAATATTTGCATCAAACAAATTATGAAGGAACACATGAAAGATGTTAGGAACTGGAGCCGTGTGGACAGAATTAGGCTGGTGTATGTGTGTATACTTGCGGGTGTGATATTGGCGAGAGATTTGAAGGCTATTATCCCACACCAATATATCAAAGTGTTGATGGATGTTGAGAAGTTTCGGTCCTATCCATGGGGTCTGAGAAGTTATGATCTTCTATTGGATTCAATATTGAAAGCTCGAGACAAGCTGGTTGACGAAAAGGAGAAGTGCAAAAGCTATGTTCTAGAGGGCTTGTCATACGCACTGCAGATTTGGATCATAGAAGCTATTCCAGACATTGGTAAGTTGTTGGGCAAAAAACTCGACACTGATTTCAAAGAAGGTCCTAGATGTTCCAACTGGAAAGGGGCTGCCAAAGTGTCATATGAAAATATCATTATGCTAGAAAAATCATTTCGACCAGAGGTGAGTAATTCCTGCATCTTACTGTTTTTTTAGAACAGATGTTAAGTTGTATCTAAGATCATAACCATTTTTTTAACTATCTTGTAGGATATTATCTACCCCTGTATATCTTCGAACGGCAATTCTGATGTAGTATTAGCTGAATTTTATGGGATGATGAAGTGTCCGACTGCAGAGTTGATCATTTGAATCAACTAATCAGGAATGGAGCTGATTGGAGTAATCATGGATGGGAATTTGAAGAAACCGGAGAGGCTATTCCGCAAGAGACGGATGCAGATTTAGAAAAGGATACTTCAAATGATGGTGATGAAGTTGGAACTCCAATTGCTGAAGACAGTTCAATTTCGAAATATAAGAGGAGTAAAAAAAGGTTCCCGGATCATGGTGCAGAGAAACACAAGCAGAGAGTTCTCTCTGAAAAGTCAGTAGAGAAAGCCGGACGGATTGATGACCACATGGAAACTTTCCTTCATGGTTTGTTTCACAGTTCTTTCACTGCTTTGGAAGAAAAGTTAGAGAAGAAATTTGATGAGAGAATGAACAAACTGGAGAATGAATTCAGTCAGCTGAAAGAGTCCCTCAAACAAGGTGCAGCTACCACTGATAATTACAAGCCATCGACCACTTCAAATCCGGCCACTGAGTTCAAATCCCCTCCAGAAAAAGTGGTAAGGAAGAAAAAAAACCTTGATATGCATCTACCATTTTTTTGTAATGTTTAATGTTGTTAAAATTGAATCATGTTAAAATATTGTTTGTCTAAGATAAGGGCTCACATTCTATTGTTTGGTGAACATAATGACATATGTGTTATGTTATTTCAACGTGCCTCTGAGTCAGACTTCAGAGGTTGATGTGAATTTGGGTACGCAAGAGTTCTTACAAAAAGCCATGAATGGACTATCTCAAGACACATTCTCTTCCGGTTTTGATCCCACCCAGCCGTCAGGTCTCCCAAAACCAGTTGATTGGTGGACTCCAATGACATCTATGAGATCCGATAGAGTTGATCCATTAGCAGAAGCCACACGTTCTCCTTCTCCTAAAAAAATGAAACGAACACCTTGGAGAGAACTTAAATTGAATGATGATGATGTTTCAGATGACTGTCCATTAACTTCTATTCCTGGCGATGAGTGGGACAAATTTCAAGACTGGGGAATCAATAAAACGTAAGTCAATAAACTCACAATTTCTTAATATTTATTGTATTTGTGATATATTGTGCTAAGTTTTTGATTTTTGGGTAATGTACTTTTAGAATTTAAAAGGTTGGTCCAAGTGTCTATGATATTGATGCAGCCTATCGGGTAATGGGACCTAGAACTTGGCTTGGAAACGAGGTAATTTTTAATAGTAAAGATGAATTTTCTTAAAAACAGAGAATTAAATTTTGTTAATAACCCGATGTGTACTTTTCAGGATATTGATGCCGTAATGTTCTTATTCCGAGAGAACACATCCTTGCGCCGTTGGGAACCAGATCGTGTCGCATTTATGACATGTTTATTCGGTATCCACATCAACACTGCATACAACAGGTTTCTTGGGGATAAGAAAAATTTTGTGGTGGATAAATTCCTCAATGCTTATGGAATTGGTGAACTTCCAGCTCATGGGAAAACCAGAAAGATATGGGGAGTGGATGTTGATCGCCTATATATGCCATATTTCGTCAACAAGAACCATTGGATTTCAATGTGTATCAACATTGCGGAGAGGAGAATTGAAGTCTTTGATTGCGAAGGGAGGAAAAGCAGACAGCATGTAGAAAAATTTTCAATCTTGATCCCGAGAATTGTTAAGTCAGTGCAACCATCTGGCAGTAAGAGGCAACGACTCTTAACTCCATATTCTATTGTCGATGTGCCACTGAAGCGAAGATTAAACAAGAGTTCTTGTGACTGTAGTGTGTACGCTTTAAAATTTATAGAAGCTCACTTGTTGGGATTAGACCCGTCAATGATAGATGACGAGCTGATGCAAGAGTGCCGAATGAAGATCGCATATGATCTATGGAAGGCTGGAACTGACCCAGTGCTGAATGAACGAATGTCTAAATATGAGGAACCGGTTTTTGAATCGGGTGAAGTTGTTGAGATTGACGGCTAAAATACTATTTTAACATAGGAATTGCTTTCTTTTTTAAACTATTTGCTTGTTTCGTTACTCTACTTGGATTCTATTCGATTTGTTTCGTAAGTCATGCAATAGTTGTCAAAAACAGGCAGGGAAGCAGAAGAGGAATATACGATCGATCGGTCCAAGAGGTGACTGATCGATCCCAATGCTTCAATTTCTCGATAACGACCGATCGATTTACAATAGGATCGATCGATCTAACATAGAGAAAAAATGCGGACCTTTTCGAGATCGACCATTCCACCGCCGACCGATCGGTCTCGTGCCAGAACGATTGTTCTTTGTTTGTATCGATCGATCCGTATTATTTCGTGGTTTGTTGCCGGTTAGTCCGGTTTAAATCCACTTGATTTAAACCGGAAAAAACCTTCAAATACGATTTTCTGCGGGATTTGAAGATCAACACCCTTCTCCTTCTTCTTCCCCAACGAGTTCTTCTCTTTCTCATGTTCTTGGGCGAAAATGGTCCTCAAACCCTAGCTGTTTCGTTTCTCGACGGATTTAGACGATTTTTAGGTGGGTTTTCATCGGTTTTTCGTGCTCTCTGTTTCCGGTATCGTGTCTGTTAATCGTCAAAGGTATGTGCCTCTATCTCTATCTTTACATTTCGAAAATCATGGATATATGTTGGGAACTTTCAATATTTAGGTTGTTTTGATAGATTTCGTGACTTGCAATGATTTTAAGGCCATTTTCGAAACTATTCCATGCCTAATTTCGTTGATTTATGTGTTACATTGGGAAAATTTAGACCTAAAATAAGTTGAAATTGTCAATTTCCAAAATTTTAGAATTTCCTTCCATTGACAAGTATAAGAACGTATGTTGATTTATGTGTTACTCATTAGTTGTTTTTTTTTGCTTAAAGTTCGTTTATAACGCTAGATATCTTTAGGAAAATTCTGCTTCATAAAAGAGAATGAATTGAATGTAATTTCTAAATAAATGTAGATATGTTTTCCAAACAATGTGAAAGTCTTGAAACTGTGACATGAAAGTCTTGGCTCGTATGACAGATTGAAAGAAAAACAATATGAGGTCACGAACAAGACTTATTCTCTCATTTTTTTTAGTAGAATTGTTTATCAAACAACTATGTTTAGAATTGTTTGTTTTTTAGACTTCTTATACAAAATGCTCTTCATTTTTGGTTTTGCAGATAATGCCGCCCAAGAAACAGTCTAAAAGCAAGTCAGCCGCCACTAAAAGCAAGTCAGCCGCCACTACATCCAGTCCCACCGAGATAGATCCACGAGATCTGCCTGGATATCCTTGGCCGCGACCCGACAACACCCCGTTCGATATCGAGGAATGGGCCTCTCCAGTGATTCCAAATTTTACCATGAGAAGCTTCCTACACCAAAACATCAGATATCAGATGTACACGCACGGGGATCCATGGTCACAACACCACGCGACTTTCTACAATGGGCTGCTGAGGATCGAGATGATGCCTACCAGATTTGTGTGTGAGTGTACACTACAGAAAATGGGTATCCGAGATGAGGTCCGAGACATGTTGCAGCGGATGGGCCTTGATCGCATTGCTTATGAGCCTTATCCTCTCTATCCGGAGTTGGTTCGACAGTTTCTTGCTTCTGCTGAGCTCACATATGAGGAACCTCCATTCCCTCTCGCGAGCCAAGGGATTCTCTCCTACTTCTCCAGCGGCATTTTGTATGAGATATCGATTCCAGACTTGTGTGATCTGTACGGTTTTGACCGGACTAGAGAGAGCTGTCATTTTCCCGAGGATTTTGTACAGGCTTCTGAGCTTTGGCATTTGATTGGCTCCGGACCATATGAGTCTCGTGCAGCTAAGCTGACTATGATTTGGAGCCCTGTGGTTCGAGTTGTTGCCAAAATCCTTGGCAACATTCTTTTTGCTAAGGAAGAATCCGGAGCTTTGAGGATAGATGAGTTGATGTTACTGCATTATGGACTTCCTTCTTTCATCCGCGATAGCTACAGCATTCCTCCTCCAAACGAGCTTAGCACCAACATGGGTGTGATATTTGCTGAGAATTTGATGTCCAAGAAGATTCGAGGCCTGAACACAGTGAACAAGAAAACCGAGAGGATTGGGAGTGTTCTCACTCGACTGTTCAGATTTCATGATATCGATTTGGGTTCGACAGAGCGGGTGTCTACTGTCGACTATTTTGATGAGCAGTATTTCCGGAACAGTGGTGTCCTTAAGCCTGGTTTCATCTACCAGTTTCAATATCGGACAGGCGCCTTTAAGTATTGCAAGCTTCCTCTCCTAGAACACACTGTCCTTACATCTCGAGAGAACATCGAATTCTCCCTAGCACCGGAGTATCTCTGTCTTCCCCCATCGACAGTCCGACGCAGAGGCAGCTCATCCAGAGCCGCTGCCACCCAGCCTCAGCAGGAAGATCTTAGAGTGCCCGAGATGTTCCCACACTCGAGTATGATCTCCCACCACTTCCCGCAGATGCTTCCGAAGCGGACCGTTGGACATGGATGATTGAATCTCAGCGGCGGAACAACACGATGATGCAGCGGATTTGGGGCGCCCTCGCAAAACTTAGATGCCCGAGACCTCCTTCTTGTTTCCGCGCAACCGAGGCTAGACAAGCAGACACAACCACTACCACTGATCCCGATGTTGCTGATGAGGTATCAGATCCCGAGGCACATCTACCGAGGCGTGGACGAGATCATGGACAGAGCCGAAGTGCCAGCCCGGACCCTTGACCTTAATATCATGCAAAATTTACCTCTTATGTTTGTTGCTTAGTATTGAATATTAGTAGAGATTTTGATTTTCATCTAACAGCCTTTTGATTTTCATCTAACTGTCTTTTATATATGTTTTAGTCGTATATGATTCAAAACATGCACAATACTAAATTTGAACACACTAATATCTAATACATTCAAATATATGCTTTAAATACAAAGAAAAGAGTACTACAAAATGAGGAGTTGTCGACACATTTTCATGATCGATAGTCCAGGAGCCGATCGATCGATCTCACATGTGAACGACCGATCGTCTACCAAACGACAATGCCATTTCGAAAACCGGATCGATCGATCGGACATGGATCGGTCGATCTAACGTACCCAGAAAAATAACGAGAGATTTCTGAATCGACCATGTCACTGTAGATCGATCGGGCGCAAACGGGAACGGTCGGTCTCTTCCGGATCGATCGATCTAGCTTCCAATACGCTCTGTTTTGTGTTGTACCATTAACTGTGTAAAAAAAAACCTTTTCAAACTTAAAAAAAAGGAATGAGAATTTGCTCGTAACTGTCAAACGTAGAGTAATGATAATGAAATGTTCACATAAAATATAAAAAAAGAAACATGATGTCTACGGTATCACATAAATAAAAAGAAATGATAACTATATTGGCATATCACATGTTGCTCTGTTATGTCCTTCAATACCACATCGACCGCACTTGTGCTTTTTAGATTCTTTGGCTCCTTGAGATCGTATCTTGTCTTCAACAGTTTCATGTCTCCTTTTTCTTCGCCTGCCCGCAGCTCTTCTTGTTTCTGGTGGTAGAACATTGGCATCTTCAGTACTTGTTGGGACATGCCATTCGTCTTCTGGAATATCTACTGGATTAATGTCTTCCTCATATGCTTTTTTCCATGCACTCGTAGTATACTTTGCATCAGTGAATCGGTATATTTCCATACCTCTAGAAAAGATTGCTGGAATAGCGTGTCTGCAAGGAATCTTCCCCAAGTCATACTTTCTACAAGTACAGGTTCTCCTATCCAGATCAACAAGACAATCGAACCTGTCTCCTTTAACTAGAAATCGGAGATTATTAACAGGATGGACAGTAAATCCCTTAGCCTTACCAATCCTTCTATCAATTTTTTTTTCCACATCAATGGTTAAAGGATCCTTTTGCTTTGAGCTTAATGTTCTACGCTCATAAAACCATCTCGTTAACATTTCTCTTATGCTATCTAACAGAGGAATTACTGGATACTCTCTAGGTGATCTCAGTGCAGCATTTATCGATTCAGCAGGGTTGGTGGTCCTGATGTCGTACCTCCATCCAGGGAATAGACAACGAGCCCATTTTCTCACATCAGCTTCTTCTAGATATGTTCCAACATCAGGACACATACGACAAATTTCCTTGAAACTACTCTCAAAATCAACTAACCGATATGCCTTTGAAGCTTTCTCAATCAATCCAAGCAGACCCCTTTTCTTAAAATATGTGACAACACTATTCAACAAATGGTGGATGCATATGTCATGTCTAGCTTGCGGATAAACAATATCAAATGACTTCGCAATAGACGAATTTCTATCTGACACAAATGCTAAACCTTGATCATCAGCAATTACGACCTTCAGTTGCATTAAAAACCATTCCCATGAACTATCATTCTCTGAATCAACAACCCCAAATGCTATAGGATACAAGTTTGAGTTACCATCTACAGTTGTAGCAACAAGTAAAACTCCTTTGTACTTACTCTTCAGAAAAGTTCCATCAACCACAATTACCCTACGAATGGAGCTGAAGAATCCTCTTATTGATTGACCAAAAGAAAGAAATAGATACTTGAATCTACCATCACCATCAGCTACATAGTGAGTATGCGTACCAGGATTGCTTTCTTTTAGCATATGCAAGTATTTTGGTATTTTACCATAACTTTCCTCTGGTATACCTCTAACAGATGCAACTGCATACTCACGGGATTCCCAAGCCAGAGAGTAGGAGATCTCGCAACCATGCTCCTTACGCATAAACTGCATGATATCCTTTGGTTTTGGCCCTTCCTTGACACCCTCATAGTTATGCATAACCAGATCTCCGATTTTTTTTGCAGAAGCTGTTCTGCCGAAATTTCTTCTCTTTGAAGGAGCACAAGTATGTTCAGATACATACTTGTTCACTTTGAAATATGTAGACCCAGGTAAACATGATGCACAAACCGTCCAATTGCAGATGTCATCTTTGCAGCGTACATACCATTTGGTTTTATCAGACTTTACAACCCAATAATCAAAGTTATGCTTCATTGCATAAATTTCAAGAGTTGCCTGCAAGACATTTTTGCTTCTGAAAAGCTCCCCCTTCTTAACACAATCAACCATCCAAAACCTGACATTCTTATGACTGCCTTTCTTCATTTCACAATAACCATCAACCTTAACACCATTGTTCTTGCTTTTCAAGTTATCAGTAATGATGTTGGGTTTTGCAAATTCTTCAGATGATGTCTCCTTCTTGTGATCAATATCAACTTTGCTCGATTGATTGCCAATTGTAGCTTCAAATGTCACACAAATATGTGGACGAAAACTTCTTAGCATACCCCAGAAAATTCTTCATTTGCCTATCATTTGTGATAAAAACTGGAGGAACTTCCAAGTTTTTGATCAAATCAGCTGGTATGTAACTCAACAGGACACTGGTAATACTCTGTTCCTTTTCATAATCCTCTAAAACCATAACCCGCAACTCATTCAAAGTTATACTAGATTCCAGAGATAGTAGTCTACCTCCATTGGCATCAGCACTGAAACTCCACCGCTTATCCACAGTATATTTCCAAACACCACAGCTTACATAGATATCCATCTTTAGCAGAGAAATGAGAAACCTGGTGGAAGAAGATGATAGATGCAGAGAAAAATTGAAGAAAGAAGAAGAAAACAGAGAAGGGGGAAGGGAGAAGCGTTTGACGTAGAGAGAGATATATATAGAGATTTTTTTGAAATATTTAGTAAATATTCTATTCAGATTTTATTAGATTTTCGTAGAACATACATTCTAAAATAGGTAGAACGAAGACACAAGGTTAGAATACAAATTCTAAATTCCGTAGAATATAGAAGGACGGCTAGATTATGTATTCTAGGACAAGGTAGATTATGCAAGACTAGTTAGGATAGAAGAAGAACGTATTCTAGCCTAGGTAGAACAAAGACTATTACTCAGAATACGTAAACTAACTTAGGTAGAACAAAGAGTAATACTTAGAAAACGTAAACTAGCTTAGGTAGAAATTGAACAAAAGGTAGAATATGTATTCTTGCTAACATAGAACTAAGTGAAATAGGTAGAACACATATTCTAATCAAGGTAGAACAAGAGCAAGACTCAGAATACATATTCTACCTAATTTTTTTCCTAGAATATGAATTCTAGAGGATGCAGAATAGAAAACAAAATATTTTTAAAAAATATTTTGTTTCTAGAAAAATTATAAGAATATATTTTTCTGACTTTTTATGTACATATCCTTTTTATTTCGATTTTTTATATTTTAAAACAAGTTAGTTTTTATTTTTAAATTTTAATTAAGGGTAACATAGTCAAAATCAAGCCAAAATACAAAAAGCATAGATGGACAAATTCCTTTTCAATGTAACCTATTGAGTCAAATCTCCCTTTATTTTAAGACTGATTTCGTAGAGTTCTACAGCTAAATTGAGAATAATTAAATTTAATCATACATAAATCAATTCCTTCACATTCAACACTCTTGTTCGTAAGTATAAACTAATAATAATTCAATAAACTCAATAATATATATCAATATGTTTTGAATTTATAATTTATTAACATGAATATATATACGTAGAAAAGCTAAAAATGAAAAATTTATACTATAAAATAGAAACCTTGAAAAATCATAGAATTGATGGATAATTTCTCTTTTTTTTATATGGTATTGGATATTAGCCAATATTTCTAATTGTATTTGTTTAAGGATATTTAGCAGAATTTTTTTTATTTACTTCGAAAAATTTATAAGTTTTGTAAAAAGCTTACAATATTAAAAATTATTCAGATTATTTAAAAGTAAATTATAATACTCATTTTAAAATTTACTAAAACTCCTTTGTTTCTTAAAGTAAACTTGATATATCTTCTCATGCATTCATATTATTTTTTAATCTGTAGATGTATAATACATATAAGGTGTATATATATATATATATATATATCTATCTATTCGCTTATACACAATTTGAGCATTAAAAAGTTCCAAATTACGAGTCATTGACCTCCATTGTTGTTTGAATATAATTACCGTGTACACACTCATGCTAAGATCGAAATTTGGGAATCTCGAACCAAAGACAGATTAGAACTGACTAAGAGACAAGACGTCCCACAATTTGTCAAGTCCTCGTGTCTTAATAGCTAGGCTAACAATTGTTTTATAACACCTATGGGTTTTATAAATAAAGAATGTAATTGTCTTTCATGAGCTTTTCTCTAATTTATCTATTATTAAATAAAATTTCTCTAGATCTAGTATATCAGATTATGCAGGATCTAGTCGGATTAAAATGATCATCGATATAAGTGCGAATGGATGCCAAAGCGAAAAGAATTGTAGTTTTCTGCATAGCCTAGCGGCAAATTTGTAAACTTCCTAAAGTAGTGAAAAGACTACTATCTAACTATTTAAAATTAATCAAGCAGGTAATAATATCGTTTCCTATTTTATTATGTAATTTCATCATATACTAATCTAGGGGAGAAAAAAAAAGAACTAATAACACGGCTTATATATTACATATTAATATATGACTAGGTAGTAACCCCCGCCATTCGCGGAGTAAAATGTATATATAAATATTAATTAAATATAATTTTATAGTCATTTATATAGATATATAATGTGATTTCAACATTTTCAAAATATTTTAAAATTGTATATTAATAAATGCAAAACAATTAAATCATATATAGGATAACATTGCTAAAAATCAGTTATTTTTCTATCATTATTGATCGAGTAGAAAATTATGGCATATTATTTATATCTGAATTTATTTCTAAATTGATATGAATAGGTATAAATTCAACTACTATATGTTTATTTAATTAAATGTGTGGTTACTTATTTTAATCTATATTATTAATTAAGTTTATAAACAGAATAATTTTTCATTACCATAATTTTATTACTGATTGGTATCAATACAAATCAAATATTTTATGTTGATTTATTTTAGGAAATTTGAATTATGTTTAAATACAATAAAATTTATTATAGCTGTAGTTATATACTATAATAAATATATCTGATAATCATGGTAAGTACTAAGTTGGTATAAATTAGTGATTTTTATTTATATATGAAAATTGCTTGTAAGTTGCTTTTTAAGAAAAATAATATATACTTTATATTATATTATAATCTTTAAGAAAAATAATATATTATTTTTATTATATTATAAGATTATAATATAATATTAATAAAGTAAAAGTATTTATAAGTTTTATATTAAATAAGATTAAAGAATTATAAATATATATAATATAAGATTATGTAAATAAATTATTATGAAGTGATATAGTTATTATTGTAATTCATAAATATAAGTTAAAACGAATAACTATACTGAAATATAATATATTTTTTCAAGTAAAAATTATTTAATAAACATGATATATATATTAATATAAAATTATTTGATTATATTGGTCAAATACATAATTAAAGTTATATATTTTATGAATGAATAAATAACATGTATTTTAATTAGAGTCTATGATATATATCATAGTTTTGATTATGTAATAGTGATAATTAATATAAGTGATCAAATCATATAATAGTATTATATGTAATTAATATAAGTAAGGATAGCACTCTTGTAATAAACACATGAAATAAATGTTAGTCTTTTAAAAAGGATCCGGGATTATGATATTTGAAGAGAAACGTCTTGGGCAAACATCTAAGTATCTGACTTTCTAAACCAAGACTTCAACTAATTCATTCGTTAACTTTGACCATCTCATTCTTTGACCAAGCTTCGTCTTAATATATAATATATATATACCAATAAACTTTACGAAGAGGTTACAGAAAGCGAAGCAAGTATGACGTACCCAAGGTCATATTTATCAAATAATAAAATGTAATGTACATCACCTCTAACAAAAGAGACTCTGCACTCTACACGTACTGGATCTCAGCAAAATAATGAGTTGATCAAATTACCGTGCGTGGAGTGAAGAAAAAGACAGAGGAAGTTTCTTCAATCAACAGACCTGCACGAGTAATAGAGCGGTATTTTGTCGCTTCACCAGCACTATTCAACTAGTAGTCCACATCATATTCGACTAGTAGTCCACATCAAAGTATCTGTATCAACAGTTCAAAATAAATTGAACCCCCACGGCCCCACCCCACACACACACACACATCAACCGGAATAGTACTTTAGTGCGTTTCACATAATATACATGTTAAAAATACTGTTGAAAATTAGTAATTGATTAAAACAATAAAATATCCAATATATTATGTGTCCAAAAAAATAATAGTTTATCTAATTTTTTTTTCTTTTTTTCGAAAAGTTTATCTAGACATTAAAATATTAGATTAAGTATGTAACAATTTTCTGTCTTATTATTTTTAGGAAATGTTATTTTATTTAGCTGTTCCACAATAATTTATCTTTGATTGGAAATTAGTTGTTGTGCGAATTTTAGACCGGTATTTTTTTTTAAGGCTTTCATATTAAAATTAAAATAAAGAGTTCAGATACAGCAAATAAATTAAAGTGTGAGTAAAGAAGAAGGAGGAGGGCAGACCATGAGCACAACGCAACACAGGCATGATTAAAAACAACAAGAAAATGTAATGTTGACTATAAATTAGCCCAGAAAGAGACGAGGTGATCGCCAATATCAGAACCCATGTTACGCAAGGCTAGTGATTTGCTTCTCACCATTTTATAAACTTTTTGCAGTACCAGGTTATGGTGATTTGAAAGGCCATTGTGGTATCTTAAATTTCTTTCCTTCCAAACCTCATAGATCAACGTTTGCCATAGTTGAAGAATAGCCACAGAGCATACCTTATCCGTAGAGGCAGAAGGCAACCACAAAATTATTGAGTCCCAACTATTCGGCGGGGGAGATACCGGTAGTTTCCGAGCTGCTTCATGCCATATATAGTCGGAGAATGGGCATTGAAAAAAGAGTTGGTCCCTGGATTCCAAAAATGCACCATATAAGAGACAAGTACCTTCAACATCAGCACCCCACAAGATGATCTTATCCATGGTTGGGTTACGGTTAAGCATGAATAGCCAAGTGGTTGTTGAATGCTTTGGAATCATTAATGAATTCCAGATCAAAGGATACCAGGAAACCACCGGCTTCCTCTGACGCGTAGCGTTCCAAATCAATTTCGTACTGAAACGCGGAAAAACTTTGTCACCTATAGACCATATCACCTCATCAGGAGAGTCTTTGATAGAGATCGTTGCGATTAAGATTAGAAGCTGCATATGACGATCTGATCTCGCAGGACGCAATACTCAGTTGTTTCCAACAATACAGTCGCTAACCAAGGCATTTAATGGAATTCCCAGATCAGCCGGGGGCCTGTTATACCTAGAAATTCCAGCTATTGCCCAAAAGGAGTCCATGGATCCCACCAGAAGAAAGTCTCGTCCCCTCTATTGATCTTAATGCTTAAAAAAGAAAGAGCCAGAGGACATAGCTTAAGAAGCCTTTGGAACATCCAAGAAGTCGAATACGAATTTATTTTCAGAGCCCAAAATGATTCCCGAAACAGGTATTTGTGTCTTACCCATGCCACCCACATCGATCCTGACTTGAAATACAATAGCCAAATTAATTTTAGTCCAAATACCACATTCCAATCCGACAATTGGCGCATACCTAGACCCCCTTCTTGTTTAGGGTAGCACAAATCCTTCCACGCAACTTTTGCCACATGGTTAGTTTCCATACGTCCGTGCCAAAGGAAAGATGAGACCAGACCAGAAATAATCTTTAGAACCTTTCCCGGAATAAAGAAAGTAGAGGCCCAGAAACCGATAATACCAGGAATGACTGCAGTAATCAAACGCAGCCTTCCTGCCATACTCAGATGCTGAGTTCATCCAACCATTAAGCTTTCTACGAATTTGAGCAAGCAGATGATCACAATCTTTGACGGAGAGGCGCTTTGAGCATAGCGGCAAACCCAGGTATCTAACCGTTAAATCAGTGGTTGAGAGAGAAAACGGGATTTTATGTTGGCAATGATATCTGGAGAAATGCCTGAACAGAACATATAAGTTTTGCTGATATTAACTGATAAACCTGACAACTTCTCGAACTGTGAAAGAACTGAGAGAACTCCTGCCAAAGAGGTTTCCGTTCCTTCAAGAAAAATGAGTAGATCATCAGCAAAAGCAAGGTGAGTGAGCTTAATATTTTCGCATCCTGGATGGTATTTGAAGACTCCACATACAGCATAAATCAATAAATAAAATAAAAAAATCGTATATTTAAAAAAAAAATCAAAATAGTCTAATAGATAAAGAACACACATGAGAACAATTTAACAAAGTATGCACTGGATAATTGTCAGCTAACTTACTTTATACGCATTGAGTTAAGTATATTTAATTTTTATTCATATTAATTAAATCAAAAATATGAACAGTTAACCAATTTAATAAGTTTTGGAAAAAATGAATAACATAATTAGTTAACATACAATTTAAGTAAAATTAGATTTATTTCTTTATATTTTCGATTAAATTTATATTATTTATAGACTGTATGGCAAAATAATAAAATTATCTTTTAACAATAATTAAATTTGTTTATAATAATCCAAATTAGTTGTATGATGACATATATGAATTAAAAGAAAATTATTAAAAACAATTTATAATTTTAACTTATGTAAATCTTATTAATTTATCTGATTCTAAAATATTATCTTTAGATTCTGAATTCCATATATTTTTTTATTTTCTTAACATTTAAAAGTTTATTTAAACTTCAAGTTGTTTGGATTTACCAATGAAACATTATTATATAGTGTTTGTTTTTTCAGTAATCACATCTATTCTGTATAATATTTTTTTTTGGTGCTTCGAATAAATCGTACTATATTATCAACCTCTTTTTCCGTACTAACAAATACATTATTATCATTTGGAGTTTTAATACGATAACGAGTGGCGGACGCAGCCTACGACGGACGGGGTCACGTGGCCCAGGCTAAAATTTGGTTTTCTCTATATAATTAGTTTACGATTTTGATTTTTTTTTTGAATAATTAGCTCAGAATTTATGATAATGCCCCCGTTAATTCAAAATATATGATAGTGCCTCCACTTAAGATCCGTCACTGATTGTGACAAAAAAAAAAATGAAAAATCTACAAATCAAAACCAAACTTATATAGTACTAAACAATCTAGTCCACTCCTACTTTACTTGTCTACTAACCGAGAATCTAAACGTTTGGTGAAAAAATTGAAGTTTTTTTTTTGAGCAAAAAAAATTGAAGTTTTGTTACTACAATAAATGTCTTTCATAAAAACAAGATATGTCTATATCAGTCAAAATTTCAGATCTCTCGCACCACAAAAATAAAAGTACAAACTCCAATATGACAATGTCCATAATTAACTAGAAGCGACTGAATTGATCAAGTCAATGATGGTACATGCAACTGTAACACCCGTCTCCTCGACACTCGAGAACGGCGTGCCACTAACCACGTCACATATGTCCAATACCCCACTCTACAGTGTCTCATAACCCAACTACCTAAAATGCCGTATGTACATGATAAAATACGAATAAAACATAAAAATCCCAAAGAAGCACCGTATCGTCAAAGCGTAAAATACTTGTCCGTCTCACCTGAAAAACTGAAAAGGGAAGAAGGAGGGGTGAGTAACAGGGGAGTCACTCAGTGAGGTATGGGATGCTAATCACAGAAAAGTAAATCTGACCATAGCACGCCATACATAGGAAATAGACTAAACATGCACAATCACGGTACCTAAAGTACCCAAAGAACAATCAACGGTGTCCTACGGCCAGAGCTCGTGGCCAGTCTTATGGGATAGTGCCCAACCCACCGCCCTCAGACGATTTATCGACCTGCCTGAGGTACCGACAGCCGATCGACTAAACTGTCGTACCCCGCCTCAAACAACACGCGACGCAAGTACAGAAATCACGACTCTGTACCCCCGCAATCCCTAACGACTCACATAGTCGACTAACCTAGTTCTAGCATGTTTAAAAGAATCAATTAACAGTTTAATGCACAAACAGTGGGTTGAATCATCTATTATTCCTAAGTCCGATTTACAAACAATCCTAATAAGACTCTAGCATAGAAACGGAACACATTTAGTACTAATCCTATCTACGGCGCTTTTTGATGAAAAATACGATATTCTGCGGAAAGCCCTCACCTTAGCTAAAACGGATGATTACTGCGGCTTCTGAACTCCGGATGCTAAAACGGACACTGAATATGAAATCAGAACGAAATTTCGAGTCAGAACGGCTTTCGAACGGCGAAAAACGGTTAACGGATCAAACCGGTCAAAGTCAACGGTCAACGGTCAGAAAGTCAACGGTCAACGGTCAACCCAGTCAAAGTCAACGGTCTGACCATGTCAAAATCAAACCGCGACTAAACCGGATTAAACCGGATCGAACCAGACTAAACCGGACTCAATTGATTTAAACCAGAAATTTAACCAAACCGAAATCGAATTGAATTAAACCGAACGAACCGAAATTGAACCGGCCGGTTAAACCAAACCGGACTCAAACCGGCGGCAGATCGCCGGCGAGTCTCCGGCGACCGGCGACCGGCGACGGCGAGTCACGGCGGTTTCCGGCGAGTCGCGGCGGTTTCCGGCGACCGGCGACGGCGAGTCGCGGCGGTTTCCGGCGACCGGCGACGGCGAGTCGCGGCGGTTTCCGGCGACCGGCGGCGGCGCGTCCGGCGGCGCGTGAACAGTGCACACGGATCTTTCATCGGCGATTGCGGGCGCGTCCGGTGGCAGTTCAGCATGATCTTGGTGTCTACGGACTCGTCTCGTCGTCCTGAATCCGATGGTGGCCTCAGATTTGCGAGATTCGAAACGGTTAGAAAGTTATGGCGGTTTAAAGATCCGGCCAATAAGAAAAGTGATCGGAAAACGGTTTTTACGGTACCTGAGTTGCGGATGACGGTGGAGGACGGAGCAACCAGTGTTTTCTCTTCATCTTCTTCTTCCTCTTCCTCTTCCTCTTCTTCTTCTTCTTCTTCTCTCACAAACTCTCTCTCTCTTTTCTTTCTCTCTCTCTCTCTCTCTCTCTCTCCATTTTCCTTTGTTCAGTCTTGGTGGAATGGTGAAAGGGGGTGGGGAAAACAAGTTAAACAAAAAGAATAGTTGGGTGGGGTTTAGTTGGTGGATGATAATTAAAGAAAAGGTGGGTGGTGGTGTGTGTGTTGGGGTCGTTACAATTCTTCCCCACTAACGAGGAATTCGTCCTCGAATTCTAGCCCTGAGTCAACTGTTCGACATCCTTAAACAGGTTTGGATAATCGGATCTCGTCTGAGACTCTAACTCCCAAGTCTCCTCCTGAATGTCGTCACTCTACCAACTAACTCTGGCCATCGGTAGCACCTTCCGCTGAACATCTCAATCTCGGCGCTCTAAGACTGTTACTGGTTGACTAACTGCGTCAAATCTCTGCTGATGACACTAGGCGGCTGCTGAGAAATGAACTCTGGCTCCCGAATGACTTTCCTCAGAACTGACACATAAAACACCTCGTGTAACCCAGTCAACTCTGATGATAGTGCTAAGCGGTATGCTACTGCCCCAATCCGCTCAATGATAGGATACATACCCATATATCTCGGTTTAAGCTTCTTCAGTTTCCTGGTCTTGGAACCTCCCTGAAATGTCCTCATCTTAAGGTATACCAGGTCGCCCACCTCAAACTCTAGATCTCTCTGACGCTTATCTGCATAACTCTTCTGGCGATCATGAGCTTCCTTACGCCGGCTCTTGAGCATTTCCACTTGCTCAACTGTCTTCTCAACCAATGTTGGTGCTATACTTCAGCGCTCTACCTTAACCAACTGATAAGTCTGACAACACGACACAAAGGTGCTCAAATCCCTCTTTATGCCGGTTCAGTGATAATATCACTTAATATCCTGATACATCATATTACTTCCTGGATGAATGGAAAAACTAAGAATAATGCGCCTGTTGGAGAATCTCCTTTGTCAACTGAGTCTTGGTCTCACATACGTCCTCCTGAATTTCGTCTTCCCTCAACAGACTCTTACCATCAAGTCACCTCTCCAAAAAATTTTGTTTCTTGACGCCCCGAAACCGCAACTGGTTGGCTAATTGTATATTCTTTTTACATTGCGACTGTTGGTGAAAACGGCGCTGACCTTATAACGATCTTCCTGAATGCAACCCAATTTAACGAAGTCTTCTCCTGTTGTTTTGAATATCCTGAGAAATGATAACCCTTTCGGCTCCTGGAATATGCACTCTCGTTCCCAAACTATACTCAATGCCATGGTAACCGACCCATCCTTAAAGTCACATCATGGTGATTTTAGCTCCATCACTGTTAAGTCTCTGATAAGATCAACTCCCTTGAGTACAACAAATACAACTCGATGTATGCTTCAAGCTCCATGTTTAAATCGACTGCCTAACTCTGTCTACTCTTCGGCTCGAACACATCCTGAGTAACCAATACTCGACTAGGCCCGACATACGAAACTATAAGTATCTCCAATATCCAATAGGGTATAAGCTGCCCACCCCAAGCGACAATCGACAACACAAGTACTAAATCAATGGTTTCCACATAAACGACATACACGAACCACAAACTCAAATCCACAATCTCAAATCCACAACGTCAAAAGAACAGTCTCAACTATCTCGTGGTCCCTAATAACAATACTCACGACAATAGCTTGGCGCTTGGGTGGTGGCAGAAACAACACTGAACTCCCTGCGAACAATCCCCAAAAATGAGATCATGCTAACCACAACTGAACAACTCGGTCTAACTGCTGGTGCTGCAATATAACTGACAAACGACGCATCTACTAACATAGACTGGTAGTAACTTATGACATAATCCAACCATCTGCATGAAAACATTGAACACGCTCTCTCAACATGGTGACGGTAGTAACGAAAAACAACACGATGGAAATCCCGACAACTGCGACACATTGTTATATCCTAAATAAGTCTTATCAAGCTTGACTGTGCCACCTTGAAGAAATATTGCTTCTGCTCTATCTCTGCCTCATGAACAAAAAGTCTTCTCAACCAATCGATTGGACTGGTGTAAACCCGTACGACATCACGGTTACAAGTATCCACTTGTTCCCATTCAAGAACCTCCTGAATAAATCCTTATTGGCTATGAAACTCCCATAAAATCTTCAAAGACGACAAATCACTTACTCGTACTCCCTGATAATCCTATTGTCTTGAGAAATGTGCTTAAAAGCATTGGCATTCCTGTGCTTGGCTTCACGAGGAAAGAACGTCCTGTCGAACTCCCTCTAGAGTGATTGTAGGTTAACTCATAACAATTGTGATTACTCTCAACAACTTCCTTTTGCCAGAGAAACGTGTCATCCCTCAGAAATTGAGTAGTCAAATCCAATTAAAACTCTGTTGTACACTTCTTATGCTCCAAGTTACTGTCAACTTCTTTTTTTTTTTTTATTGACAGCGGTGACAGTATCCACTGTCCTTCCAATCTGATCCAAACTGTTGTCCTGCATCTTTCTCATTAGCTTCCTTTACGTGGGTCCCTCTCTGTCTCTGCCAGATATTGGCGGTAGCGATGGTGGCGGCGGAAGATCAACAAGCTGAGGAGCATGCTGCTGTCAGCACCTCTCGTGGTCCCTT
Source organism: Isatis tinctoria (assembly GCA_010577795.1). NCBI lineage: Eukaryota > Viridiplantae > Streptophyta > Magnoliopsida > Brassicales > Brassicaceae > Isatis > Isatis tinctoria. The sequence goes on along the minus strand of CM021246.1, from coordinate 11,519,235 downwards.
TGAAGCTCCATCCACATTTCTGAATTACTGAGGGTCGACTCTGCTCTTTGAGCCTTAACCGATGGTGCATATGGTGGCGACGATGGGACGGTGGCGGATGCTTACTCTGCTTCAAGGGTGAACTGGCGAACAATCTGCGGTACAGCTATCTGATCAGCTTCCTGCGTAGCTATCCGAGCGGCCTTTTATGCAACTGCTGCATGGACTCCTGAGAAACTTACCTAACTGTCTCTTGAGCGGTCTGACTGACGACATCCTGATTAATCTGTTGAACACTGATCTCTTCGGCATAACCTGTTGAACAATGAGCTGACAATCCGGCGCGAAACAATTACCTTCCTTGATGGCAACTGAAAACCTGTTTAAACTGAGGTTGAAATGAGACGAACTTAGAATAGATTAATACTTGACAGAATGGGTGCTCCTTTGTTTTTTTTTTTTTTTTTTTTAAATACCCGGGAATTTTTTTTTTTTTTTTTTTTTAAACCGTTTAAAACCGAATATGCAATCATGCTTCCAACTATCCGTCTCCCGGGTCAGAACCGGGACGACGCTAACCTAGGCTCTGATACCAAAATGTAACACCCGTCTCCTCGACACTCGAGAACGGCGTGCCACTAACCACGTCACATATGTCCAATACCCCACTCTACAGTGTCTCATAACCCAACTACCTAAAATGCCGTATGTACATGATAAAATACGAATAAAACATAAAAATCCCAAAGAAGCACCGTATCGTCAAAGCGTAAAATACTTGTCCGTCTCACCTGAAAAACTGAAAAGGGAAGAAGGAGGGGTGAGTAACAGGGGAGTCACTCAGTGAGGTATGGGATGCTAATCACAGAAAAGTAAATCTGACCATAGCACGCCATACATAGGAAATAGACTAAACATGCACAATCACGGTACCTAAAGTACCCAAAGAACAATCAACGGTGTCCTACGGCCAGAGCTCGTGGCCAGTCTTATGGGATAGTGCCCAACCCACCGCCCTCAGACGATTTATCGACCTGCCTGAGGTACCGACAGCCGATCGACTAAACTGCCGTACCCCGCCTCAAACAACACGCGACGCAAGTACAGAAATCACGACTCTGTACCCCCGCAATCCCTAACGACTCACATAGTCGACTAACCTAGTTCTAGCATGTTTAAAAGAATCAATTAACAGTTTAATGCACAAACAGTGGGTTGAATCATCTATTATTCCTAAGTCCGATTTACAAACAATCCTAATAAGACTCTAGCATAGAAACGGAACACATTTAGTACTAATCCTATCTACGGCGCTTTTTGATGAAAAATACGATATTCTGCGGAAAGCCCTCACCTTAGCTAAAACGGATGATTACTGCGGCTTCTGAACTCCGGATGCTAAAACGGACACTGAATATGAAATCAGAACGAAATTTCGAGTCAGAACGGCTTTCGAACGGCGAAAAACGGTTAACGGATCAAACCGGTCAAAGTCAACGGTCAACGGTCAGAAAGTCAACCCAGTCAAAGTCAACGGTCTGACCAGGTCAAAATCAAACCGCGACTAAACCGGATTAAACCGGATCGAACCAGACTAAACCGGACTCAATTGATTTAAACCAGAAATTTAACCAAACCGAAATCGAATTGAATTAAACCGAACGAACCGAAATTGAACCGGCCGGTTAAACCAAACCGGACTCAAACCAGCGGCAGATCGCCGGCGAGTCTCCGGCGACCGGCGACGGCGAATCACGGCGGTTTCCGGCGACGGCGACGGCGAGTCGCGGCGGTTTCCGGCGACCGGCGACGGCGAGTCGCGGCGGTTTCCGGCGACCGGCGACGGCGAGTCGCGGCGGTTTCCGGCGACCGGCGGCGGCGCGTCCGGCGGCGCGGCGCGCGTGAACAGTGCACACGGATCTTTCATCGGCGATTGCGGGCGCGTCCGGTGGCAGTTCGGCATGGTCTTGGTGTCTACGGACTCGTCTCGTCGTCCTGAATCCGATGGTGGCCTCAGATTTGCGAGATTCGAAACGGTTAGAAAGGTATGGCGGTTTAAAGATCCGGCCAATAAGAAAAGTGATCGGAAAACGGTTTTTACGGTACCTGAGTTGCGGATGACGGTGGAGGACGGAGCAACCAGTGTTTTCTCTTCATCTTCTTCTTCCTCTTCCTCTTCCTCTTCTTCTTCTTCTTCTCTCACAAACTCTCTCTCTCTTTTCTTTCTCTCTCTCTCTCCATTTTCCTTTGTTCAGTCTTGGTGGAATGGTGAAAGGGGGTGGGGAAAACAAGTTAAACAAAAAGAATAGTTGGGTGGGGTTTAGTTGGTGGATGATAATTAAAGAAAAGGTGGGTGGTGGTGTGTGTGTTGGGGTCGTTACAGCAACATAGAAGCAAAATTTCAAATAGACTCGAATTCTCAAGGGAACCATACATTTTCTGTATTACATTTTTATTTCGTCAACTTTTCAATATAAACGTGAATGGAATTCCCTTGCGAACAAATGAATAATTTGTTTTGTGTCATCTATTTCGTCAATCGAAACATACTCTATTATTATGAAAAGATAATTAATCAAATAAAAAATAAAAAATAGTTCAATAGATATGAAATTAAACCATATAAATTGAAATTTAATTCTTAAATAAACTAACAACATCTTATACTAATTATTTATTAAATTGAAGTTATCATATATAGCTATATATAATTAGATTAGAATTCGCATAATATGCAAATATAAATTAAAATATTTTTAAAAAAATTGATAATCTACATAATTGTGATAATATATATGTATATATATATATATATTCAATTTTAGATTAAAATTCATTTTTTATTATCAATTTTTTTTATATAAATCATAATTAAGAAACCTAAAAGTCCGTAGAAAAAAATTAAAAATTTCAAAATTGAATTAGATTACCTAAAACATTTTGAAAGAAACCCCTCTAAATATATAAAAGAGTTTTAAACGAAAACTGAAAAAGAAAATGTATACTAAAACAAAAACCTCACAACACATAATTAAATTCAATAAAAATATTATAAACTAACTAGCATCAACATGATAAAACCCACTATAGTATTTCATTAACTATCATTAAAAATCAGCATTTTTGGGCAAAAACATCAGCATAAACATATTTTTTGTATTATCACAAAAAAATATAAAGAATATATGTGCACAAAAATTATTATTCTCTTAGATATTTATATAAAGATAAATTTGTTGGTGTAATAAAATTAAGAGAATAATAAATTTTAGGGAAAATGAGACTAGGTGTGGAAAATCCTATACAACATGAAAATTTTGACAAATTAATGTCAGATTTCTATCTAAATTCATTGGTAAATTTTGATGAATCACATCCATCACAAACTATAGAAATTAATTTTGTTGAAACATTGTACACTGGTTTCTAACTATATCTTTTGATGATATTTTCACTAGTTTATGGCCGATATCATTTATACAAAAAATTTGGCCAACTTTTGAAGGAGTATTCATTCATCGAAATTCTATTAAACGTTCACCAATAAATTTTGATAGATGGGATTACCTAGATGGGATCAGTCCAAAAGTCGACTGCTTTGTTATAGTATTTATGTGATGCCGATTAGGAGAAAACAGATCATAACATGGAAGAGCGAGAATAATGATGAACACATATATATTGCTACTTGGTTGTATTTATGGAAGCCAAAGTCTAGCAAATTCGTCAAAATCAATTTATACTGAGTTGAAACTGGTATACTCATCATTCCCTCGTCACGAATTATATATCCTGTACGTTTAGTCTTTCTTATGAATAGACATAATTAACAAAACGATTTATTTTCCTGACTGCTATTAAAACTTAACAAACTATACAGAAGGCATGTTTTGTTTTGGGTTAAGGTCCCACATCGGCAGTTGGAAGGGATCCTAACTAGTATATAAGGGATATGGGCCAATCCACTCATTGCCAATTGGTTTTCAGTTGGAAACCCATAGAACTTAACATGGTATCAGAGGCCGATCCACGCTATCCAACCCGATCCGACTCATAACTGGTCCAACCATCGACAAGCTAGGCCCGTAATCGGTGCCGTCGATCCAAGCTCGAACATTCCGAGATTAATGGCTAAAGAGCCATCATCTCGAGGGGGAGTATTATGACATAATGTCTCACATCGGAAGTTGGAAGGGATCCTAACTAGTATTTAAGGGATATGGGTCAATCCACTCATTGCCAATTGGTTTTTAGTTGGAAGTCCATAGAACTTAACAAACGAGAGGGTAAAGTTTTAGATTTACTTTGAAGGGAAGAATATGGCATGAGTCAAAGAATCATGACTCAGTTACTAAGGAGCAACAAAATAAATTAAAAATTGTTTTTTTTTTTAGATCAAATATATAATAAGAAGATATGGACACAGAGGAAGAGTGGAAGTCGTTGGTGCCATTTCCACTATGGTGCCATTTCCACTATGCCACCTGCTTATGAAAACATTATCACTCTCTCTTTATTTGGTTCTTTAGTTTTAATATTTATATGCATTAATGCATGCATTAGTATTATTGGTTGTTTTGTGCATGCATTCTTTAATGTTGACAAAAAGGTATATCTTAATAGACAAAGTAGATATGCATGCAAGTTATGCGTGTACAGAGCATATTTGTCATATTATTTATTTTTTTGTTTTCTAATTCACAAATAGTGATATTGGCAAATTTTCACTTCATTTTAGTCATCTCCATTGAAAAGATTCTCAATTTAAATATCTTAAAAAAAAAGAATAGTATAAGTATCTCAAATTTGAGAGACTCCCCAATAAAAATGTTCTATAAACTAGTAAATAATGAAAGTGCTCTTAGCTTACTAACTTTTCCGAAACTCAAAATTTGATTTCTACAACTAAATGATGATGTCTGATGACAAATGGCTTTGTGGATTTAGTGCATGGTTGTAACACCCGTCCCCTCAACACTCGAGAACGGCGTGCCACTAACCACATCTCTAAGTCCAATACTCCACTCTACAGTGTCTCATAACCCAACTACCTCAATGCTATATGTACATGATAAAATACGGAGAAAACGTAAAAATCCCAAAGAAGCACCGTATCGTCAAAGCGTAAAATACTTGTCCGTCTCACCTGAAAAACTGGAAAGGAAAGAAGGAGGGGTGAGTAACAGGGGAGTCACTCAGTAAGGTATGGGATGCTAATCACAGAAAACGTAAATCTGACCATAGCACGCCATACATAGGAAATAGACTAAACATGCACAATCACGGTACCTAAAGTACCCAAAGAACAATCTACGGTGTCCTACGGCCAGAGCTCGTGGCCAGTCTTATGGGATAGTGCCCAACTACACCGCCCGTAGACGATTTATCGATTTGACCGGGGTACCGAACAACCGGTCGACTAACCTGTCGTACCCCGCCTCAAACAACACGCGACGCAAGTACAGAGATAACGTCTCTGTACCCCCGCAATCCCTAACGACCCACATGGTCAACTAATCCTAGCTCTAGCATGAATAAAATAATCAATTAACAATTTAATGCACAATCAATGGGTTGAATCATCTATTATTCCTAAGTCTGATTTACAAACAATCCTAAAAAGACTCTAGCATAGAAACGGAACACATTTAATACTAAATCCTATCTACGGCGTTTTTCGATGAAAAATACGATATTCTGCAGAAAGCCCTCACCTTAGCAAAAATGGAGTATATCTGTTTCCTCTGCACTCCAGATGCTTAAACGGACGCTGAATCTGAAATCAGGACAAAATTTCGAGTGAGAAAGGCTTTCGAACGGCGAAAAACGGGTAACGGGTCAAACCGGTCAAAGTCAACGGTCAATGGTCAGAAAGTTAACGGTCAACGGTCAACCCAGTCAAAGTCAACGGTTTGACCAGGTCAAAATCAAACCGCGACTAAACCGGATTAAACCGGATCGAGCCTGACTAAACCGGACTCAATTGATTTTAACCAGAAATTGAACCAAACCGAAATTGAATTGAATTAAACCGAACGAACCAAAATTGAACCGGTCGGTTAAGCCAAACCGGACTCAAACCGGCGGCAGATCGCCTGAGAGTCTCTGGCGACCGGCGGTGGCGAGTCGCGGCGGCTTCCGGCGACCGGCGGCGGCGCGTCCGGCGGCGCGGCGGCGCATGAACAGTGCGTACGGATCTTCCATCGGCGATTGCGGGCGCGTCCGGTGGCGGTTCGGCACGATCTTGGTGTCTACGGACTCGTCTCGTCGTGCTGAATCCGGTGGTGGCCTTGGATTTTCGAGAAACGGAATGGTTAGAGAGGTATGATCGATTTACGATCCGGCCAATAGTATATCAAATCGGAAAAATGGTTTTCCGGCTACCTGAGCTGCGGACGACGGTGGAGGAGAGCAATAGGGCTTTTCTTGTTGTTCTTCTTCTTCCTCTTCCTCTTCTTCTTGTTTTTCTTCTCCTTCTTCTCTTCACAAACTCTCTCTTTCCTTACTCTCTCTCTCTCTCTCTCTCTCTCTCTCTCTCTTCTTTTTTTTGTTTGTTTTTGATTTGGTGGAAGAGTGATGAAAGGGGGTGGGAGAAGTTTATCAATCGAAAAGAAGAAGAGAAAAAGAAGGGGTGGGGTTTATTTAGTGTATGTAATGATGCAAAGAAAAAGGAAGGGGGAAAAAGGGTTTGTGGGTCGTTACAATTCTTCCCTACTAACGAGGAATTCGTCCTCGAATTCTAGCCCTGAGCTGGCTGCTCGACGTCCTTAAACAGGTTTGGATAATCGGATCTCATATGAAACTCGAACTCCCAAGTCTCCTCCTGAATGTCGTCTCTCTTCCAAACAACTCTGACCATCGATAGCACTTTCCGCTGAACATCTCTATCTCGGCGCTCTAAGACTGTCACTGGTTGACTAACTGTGGTCAAATCTCTGCTGATGACACTAGGCGGCTGCTGAGAAATGAACTCGGGCTCCCAAACAACTTTCTTCATAACTGACACATGAAACACATTGTGAAACGTAACCAACTCTACTGATAGCGCTAAGCGGTACTCTACTGCTCCAATCCGCTCAATGATAGGATACATACCCAAATATTTTGGCTTAAGCTGCTTCAGCTTCCAGGTCTCAGAACCTCCATGAAATGTCCTCATCATAAGATATACTAGGTTGCCCACCTCAAACTCTATACCTCTCTGACGCTTATCTGCATAACTCTTCTGGTGATCATGAGCTTCCTTAAGCCGTCTCTTAAGCATTTCCACTTACTCAACTGTCTCCTGGACCAATGTGGGTGCTATACCTCGGCGCTCTCACACCTCCGTCTAACAAAGTGGGGTATGGCACGGTCTACCATAAAGAGCATCATACAGTGTCATCTCAATGCTCGAATGAAAACAGTCGTTGTACGCGAACTCCGCCAACGGTGGATTCTTAACCCAGCTCCCTTCCCAATCCAAAACAATAGCCCTGAGCATATCCTCGAGTGTCTGAATAGTCCTCTCAGACTGACCATCTGTTTGCGGATGATAGGTCGTACTCATATGGACCTTAGTTTCCAATGCCTTCTGAAAGGCTTGCCAAAACATCGATGTGAACTTCGAATCACGATCCGATACTATACTGACTGGTACCCCATGCGATTTCACAATCTCGGCAATGTATCTCTGTGCGAGCTGCTCTGCTCCGTCTGTTTTTTTTTTAATCGCTAAGAAGTGAGCTGACTTGGTGAGTCGATCAATAACAACCCAGTTGGTATTCTTTCCGCTAACTATCCTCGATAATCCGGTGATGAAGTCCATAGTCACTATGTACTATTTCCACTCGGGTAGTGGAAGATTCTGCAGTAACCCACTCGGTAGTTGATGCCTTGTCTTAACCAATTGGCAAGTCTGACAACACGACACGATGGTAGCCACATCCCTCTTCATGCCGGTCCAGTGATAATATCACTTAATATCCTGATACATCTTTTACTTCCTGGATGAATGGAGAACTGAGAATGATGCGCCTGCTGGAGATCTCCTTCCTCAACTGAGTCCTTGTCTCACATAACTCGTCCTGAATTTTGTCTTCCCTCAACAGACTCTTACCATCGAGTCACTTCTCCTAAACTTTTGTATCTAGACGTCCCAGAACTGCCAGTGGTTGGCTAATTGCACATTCTTTTTAATTTACGATTGTTGGTGGAAACGGCGCTGACCTTATAACAATCTTCCTGAATGAAACACAAATTTAACGAAGACTTCTCAAGCTATTTTGAATATGCTGAGAAATGATGACCCTTCCGGCTCCTGGAATATGCACTCCCGTTCCCAAATATACTCAATGCCATGGTAACCGACCCATCCTTAAAGCCACATCATGGTGGTTTTCGCTCCATCACTGCTAAGTCTCTGATAAGATCAACTTCCCTGAGTATAACAAATACAACTCGATGAATGCTTCAAGCTCACTGTTTAATTCGACTGCCTAACTCTGTCCACTCTTTGGTTCGAACACACTGGATGACCAATACTCGGCTAGGCCCGACATACAAACTATAAGTAGCTCCAATAACCAATCGGGTCTAAGCTGTCCCACCCCAAGCGACAATCGACCAACACAAGTAATAAATCAATGGTTTCCACGTAAACGACATACTCGAACCACAAACTCAACTCCACAATCTCAAACCCACAATGTCAAAAAGAACAGTCTCAACTATCTCGTGGTCCCCAATAACAATACTCGCGATAATAGTTTGGCGCTTGGGTGATGGCAGAAACAACCCTGAACTCCCTGCGAACAATCCCTGAAAATGAGATCATGCTAACCACAACTGAACAACTCGGTCTAACTGCTGGTGCTGCAATATAACTGACAAGCGACGCATCCACTAACATCGACTGGTAGTAACTTGTGACATAATCCAACCATCTGTATGAAAACATTGAACACGCTCTCCCAACATGACGACGATAATAACGAACAAATTCCGATAAGTGCGACACCTTGTTACATCCTAAATATGTCTTATCAAGCTTGACTGAGCCACCTTGAAGAAATATTGCTTCTCTTCTATCTCTGCCTCATGAACGAAAAGTCTTCTCAACCAATCGATTAGACTGGTGTGAACCCATACGACATCACGGTTACAATTATCCACTTGTTGCCATTCAAGAACCTGCTGATTAAATCTTCATTCGCTATGATTCCCTAGAAAATCTGCAAAGCCGACCAACTCTTGCTCGTACTCCTTGATAATCCTAGTGCCTTGATAAAAGTGCTTAAAAGCATTGGCATTCCTGTGCCTGGTTTCACGAAGAAAAACGTCCTGTAGAACTCCCTTCAGAGTGATTGTAGCTTAACTCATTACATCCGCGTCTACGCTCAACAACTTCCTTTAACCCGAGAAAGGCATCATCAATATGCTGGACACTTCTTATGCTCCAAGTTACGATCTAGCTTCTTCCTCCAACTGTCTGTGGTGACAGTATCCACTGTCCTTCCAATTTGATCTAAACCGATGTCCCGCATCTTTCTCATTAGCTTCCATTACGTGAGTCCCTCTCTGTCTCTGCCGGGTACTGGCGGCGGCTCTGCTCCCTGAGCCTTAACCGATGGTGCATATGGTGGTGACGGTGGAACGTGCGGATGCTTACTCTGCTTGAAAGGTGAACTGGCGAACAATCTAACTGTCACTTGAGCGGTCTGACTGATGAGATCCTGATTAATCTGCTGAACACTGGTCTCTTCGGGCATAACCTGTTAAACAACGAGCTGACAATCTGGCGCCAAATAATGACCTTCCTTGATGGCAACTGAAAACCTGTTTAAACTGAGGCTGAATTGAGACAAACTTAGAATAGATTAATACTAGACAGAATTGGAACTCCTTTGGTTTTTTTTTAAATACACAAAGTCCCGGGAATTTTTTTTTTTTTTTTGAAACCGTTTAAATCCGAATATGCAATCATGCTTCCTACTACCCGTCTCCCGGGTCAGAACCGGGACAATGCTAACCTAGGCTCTGATACCAAAATGTAACACCCGTCCCCTCAACACTCGAGAACTGCGTGCCACTAACCACATCTCTAAGTCCAATACCCCACTCTACAGTGTCTATGTCTCATAACCCAACTACATCAATGCTATATGTACATGATAAAATACGGAGAAAACGAAAAAATCCCAAAGAAGCATTGTATCGTCAAAGCGTAAAATACTTGTCCGTCTCACCTGAAAAACTAGAAAGGGAAGAAGGAGAGGTGAGTAACAGGGGAGTCACTCAGTGAGGTATGGGATGCTAATCACAGAAAACGTAAATCTGACCATAGCACGCCATACATAGGAAGTAGACTAAACATGCACAATCACGGTACCTAAAGTAACCAAATAATAATCAACGGTGTCCTACAGCCAGAGCTCGTGGCCAGTCTTATGGGATAGTGCCCAACTACACCGCCCGTAGACGATTTATCGATCTGACCGGGGTACCGAACAACTGGTCGACTAAACTGTCGTACCCCGCCTCAAACAATACGCGATCCTAGCTCTGTACCCCCGCAATCCCTAACGTCTATGTACCCCCGCAATCCCTAACGACCCACATGGTCAACTAATCCTAGCTCTAGCATGAATAAAATAATCAATTAACAATTTAATGCACAATCAATGGGTTGAATCATCTATTATTCCTAAGTCTGATTTACAAACAATCCTAAAAAGACTCTAGCATAGAAACGGAACACATTTAATACTAAATCCTATCTACGGCGCTTTTCGATGAAAAAAACGATATTCTGCAGAAAGCCCTCACCTTAGAAAAATGGAGTATATCTGCTTCCTCTGCACTCCAGATGCTTAAACGGACGCTGAATCTGAAATCAGGACGAAATTTCAAGTGAGAAAGGCTTTCGAACGGCGAAAAACGGTTAACGGGTCAAACCGGTCAAAGTCAACGGTCAATGGTCAGAAAGTCAACGGTCAACGGTCAACCCAGTCAAAGTCAACGGTTTGACCAGGTCAATATCAAACCGCGACTAAACCAGATTAAACCGGATCGAACCTGACTAAACTGGACTCAATTGATTTTAACCAGAAATTGAACCAAACCGAAATTGAATTGAATTAAACCGAACAAACCAAAATTGAACCGGCCGGTTAATCCAAACCGGACTCAAACCGGCGACGGCGAGTCGCGGCGGTTTCCGGCGACCGGCGACAGTGAGTCGCGGCGGTTTCCGGCGACCGACTGCGGCGAGTCGCGGCGGTTCCGGCGGCGCGTGTACAGTGCGCACAGATCTTCCATCGGCGATTGCGGGCGCGTCCGGTGGCGGTTCGGCACGATCTTGGTGTCTACGGACTCGTCTCGTCGTGCTGAATCCGGTGGTGGCCTTGGATTTTCGAGAAACGGAATGGTTAGAGAGTTATGATCGATTTACGATCCGGCCAATAGTATATCAAATCGGATAAATGGTTTTCCGGCTACCTGAGCTGCAGACGACAGTGGAGGAGAGTAATAGGGCTTTTCTTGTTCTTCTTCTTCTTCCTCTTCCTCTTCTTCTTGTTTATCTTCTCCTTCTTCTCTTCACAAACTCTCGCTTTCCTTACTCTCTCTCTCTCTTTTTTTTTTTTTTTTGATTTGGTGGAAGAGTGATGAAAGGGGGTGGGAGAAGTATATCAATCTAAAAGAAGAAGAGAAAAAGAAGGGGTAGGGTTTATTTAGTGTATGTAATGATGTAAAGAAAAAGGTTTTTGGGTGGTTACAATGGTTCAATTCCTGCTATATATATTATCTATTATGCTACTACAAAATTATATACACGTACGGCAGATGAAATTAGGTTTTGGTAAAAGATTTTTCCGGTTATAATCTTTTTCTTTATATATCCATAAAGTCACTGACTATTGTTTTAGGTTAACTTTTCTGTTCTTAAAAAATAATTATATTATCCAAAACGAAACACTGAATAACACTAAATCATCATTTTTTGGTAAATATTCATATATCACACAGCTTTAATCACTACAAAGTGTCGATTGATCGATCTATGTGATTTACGGGTCTACGAAAACTGATGTCCCCATTCAAGAGCTAATGCTTTTCCCTGATTGAAGACATTTTTTTTTCTTTTTAACGAATGGGACACTAGTTTCACATCCCACGTGTTGTTAAGTGCTAACCCACCGTAAAGCTAACCAAAAACTAAAAATCTTTTAAAATGAAGTCCCTTTTTATCTATATCCATTATTATCATTTTCTATTATATTTTCCATAATCGATTAAACAAAACTACATTCTTTATTAATTTGAGGTTTGCGATACAAACGATATAATCAAATTATGTGTGTACGAATTGGATCAACACTTTTTTAGCATTCGAATCGTCCCTTGTAAACATTAAATTTACTCTGCGAACCTTCACAATCTACTAAACGAAATCACATTTCTGTAAATTCTATAATGAACATTTAAGATTATAATCCGATAATTAATCTGCTTTTACGATATGCTTTGCACATGCTTTTGCAATTTGATGGAATGTTTGCTGATAGGTTGTTGAAGCACATAATTTGTGTGTTATATCATCTAGTGTCATGCGTGCATTTCTTCATTTCTTGTCTACTAAAGTGTGTGGAATATTGTATATATACGAACAACTATTTAACCTCCACACACATCTAACTATCTTCGAATGTTATATAAACTAGATGATTGTCCACGCTACGCGCGGGAAAGTTTCTACGTAGTGTATGAAAATATTTAACTTTTCTTTTAATTGACTTGTAAATTATGTTTTTTTTTGTTTTTATCAATTTTTAAAACTTTGTTACAGATGTTTATAATTATGTTTTTATCTCATATGTTTATGTGTGTTGCTTTATATTGTTTTTCATTATATATTATTACTAATTTGTTTTTTTATTTGTTGATTGTGTTAGTAAATTTAATGTTCATTAGTTAATTGTGAATTAAACTGGGTTGAAATTGCATCTTTTAAATAATTTTTTTGTTTTTTTAATCATCTTGGTCTTTTTTTTTTCATGCTCTAATTATTTCTATTATTTTTTCTTCTTTCTTAAAATTATTATGTGTTTCTTGTTTTGTACAGATTTTTGTGTATTCACTAAATTTTGTTTTTTGATTTCAGAATGATAGTTTGAAAGGGATTGGATTTATGAAAATGTTGAATTTATTATATAATAAAAGAAGAAGTTGTAGAGTTTTTGTAACTCTTGTAATTAAATAATAGTAATTGTTACTTTTTATTTTTTAAATAAAAGAAATAAAAGACACTTTTTATTTTTCCAATAGCCATGTGGCAAGCAATTGAAGAAAGTTCTTCCTCTTTTATATATAAGATAAGTTACTAACTAAAAGAGTTTAATATTAAATTTCTCGGTCGACACCAATTCTGGCGGCATTTTCGATGCGCGTTTTCCAGGCTTTGCAGAGTTGCAAACAGATCTCTGAAACTCATAATATTTACAGTTAAGTGTCAAACGTGTTTTCCATATTTTCAGACTATTTTTATGGGTTTTTAAGGTCATTGTTTAGACCTATCTATTATTCTAAGCTAGAGTTTTGGAGAGAAGAATTCAGACTCCTTCAGAGAATATTCAGAACTCCTTTAATCTCTATTCTTATTTCTTTTATGCAATCTTATTCAAACATGTTTATTATTTCAATCACCATGTCTGAGTAGTTTGCTAGTTATGTTTAGGATTTCTCATTAGGGATTTCATGGATTGTTAAGTTGATTGGTTAGTTAAGAATTCTGGAACACTAGTTCTTCATCTAGGTTGTGATTAATGGATCATAGGTTGATTCTCGCAACGATAGTTGGTTAATTAGCTAGAAAGAAGCTTAGATGAGTAAAATACCTGTCTGCAAAGGAATTTGATTTAGGGATTTTGTGAACTTATCGAACTTGAGATTATTGCATGTTTATACTTTAGAACTAGCAAAGAAATTTGGTTTTCTAGGTTTTAGACATAGATAGTTTTCGCAGCGACAACTGGTTCACTTTATCATCGTGTTTCGAGTTCTAGAACATAGCAGAATCCTGATTTACCGATTAGCTTGCATTTCTGATTTCCTGAGAATTCTATGAGCATGATGTTTCTCCCATCTGATTTACAACCGATTTTACTGCATTGTTTTCATTACATTTATTCTCGTTTAGTTTAATTCGAATACTATAATCTATTGTGTGAATCATGAGTCTCTGTGGAAATCGATCCCTAAGTACTACAATCGATCTCTTAATTTGGAGAGTAACTCTAGGGTAAATTTGAGCATATCAGAAGGAAAAAACCCCAATGGGGGAGAAGCCAAACACGAGGCTAGGAAGCAAGCATCAACCAAAAGGACGGTTTAATTGCATTTATAACACCGATTTTTCTAGGAATAATTATGTTGTTCTACTTTTGTGTGACTCGGTGACAGCAGTATTTTATGGAAAACTATGTGGTAATTATAATATCTTACTAATATTATTTCCAAGGTACATTTTTAAAAATGTACAACAGAAAGCTTTTAATTACAGAGAATGTCATTAAGTTATTGTTTAATATTTATTTGGAAGAGTATTTAACCAATTACATTAAAGATTTTCTATTTTGGAAATAAACATAAATAATTTTCCTAAAAATGAAATTAAATATTTATTTATTTATTGTAATAAATAGCAGTTATATTTATCGAAAGTAACTAATAATAAAATAAATAAATAAATATCTAAAATACTTTATATGTATAAAAAAAATCTCAGTTATCATCAGCAAGATTGTTTTAAGATTTTTTTTTCAAATTTGTTTTAGTAAATAATACTTCATAAACTAAATCTTAACAATCAATTTAAACAATTATGGATGTACAATTTAAATAATAAAATTTTATATTAATGAGAATTTTTTATTAGAAGATTTCTATCTTACTATTGTTATTTGTAAAGTACATTTTAAAAAATGCTTGAAAAAAGTCTTTAATTGACAATCTATGCCACTGACGTATATTTCGGAGATTTAATTAATATTGGTTTCTAAAACTAATATCCTAAAATCTAACTAATATCTTATATTATATTATCAACTGCATATATCTTCATATCTATAAGAATATCTAACAAAATCAACAAAATATTTAGGATATTTAACTAATATTGGCTTCTAAAAATAATATCATAAAATCTAACTAATTTCTTATATTATTCCCAACCACATATCTCTTCATATCTATAATAATATCTAACAAAATCAACAAAATATTATTCTTACGATATTAACTTAATTGGAAACATTAAGTCGATACTCTAATTTCATTGTTAGAAGAGATATGTATTTGAAATATACAATACTAGTATTATGGCCTGTGACATGCACGGGCATCGGCTATTCTAAAATAAAAAATATAATTACACCATACATGTATATCGGCTATTTAAAATCTAAAAATTTGTATATTATAATTGAATAAATAGATGTAAATTAAAACAATTGTTAATACATATATAAAATTTTTTATTACAATTGGTATGCACTTAATAAAATAAGAACGAAAGTAAAATATAGTTTAAAGATAAAGAGCATAATAAGCATCTCCAAATAATAACAGTTATTATTTTAATCGAAATAATAAAAATCTAATCATGTTCATAGACATGCATTTACCCACAATTATTATTGTTATAGCAAATATATCCTGACTGGTATAAATTTTACAAAAATAGTATTAACAAAAATAGTGTTAACAAAAAAAAAGGATATAAATGGGTTCTAAATTTGTTTAATATAATGTTATATAAACTTTTAATAAAAATTGGATATAAATGCTCTTCTAATAAAAAGAATTCAAAATCTTTAGCATCCTAAAATTTAAATAATTTGTACAAATGATAGTTAATCTAATATATAATCACTTGTAACAATTCACATTTTATATAATTAACCAAATTATAAAAAAAAACATTTGATATATATGACCACTTTCTGGTCAAGTTAATTTGCAAGTGAATACGTTGATGGATGGAACATGTACTTTAAATTTCAATTGAATTCCAATCTTAAAAAACATTTGATATATATGATATTTATGTTATCATGTGCTCCAATATTTGCGAATGAATACGTTGATGGATGGAACATGTACTATTGAATAAATTTATCTTCTACGGGGAATTATGTGCTTGTATCTCGGCCTCTCTTTCGGTGTTTTTACTTTTCATGTGGGTTTGTTTTCCTCTTCCTGTCTACCAACATATTTGTCGGCCCTAACTAACCCGTAAGCAGTGTAGGTAAGAGATTATCGTTCATATTGTGAAATGCAGGAGAATTTAAAACGCGCACATACCTTGACCAATAAGCTTTGCAGTGGAAGGAGAATTTGCCGTGACGTTGGAGGGAAACTTATATGAACAGAGGTTTTTGCAGAGAAAGTTGTTTCTCATATAGGGCTCGACTGGTTCACCCGCAGCGGTTGCGACTGTGGTTGCGGAAGTTTGCGGAAACGGGCGATTGCAATTATTAGCGTTATTGAGCGTTTTGTATGACTGGTATAGCGGTTGAAAACTGTTGCGTTTACTGGACATTATTGACTGGTTGACAGCGGGTGTAATAGCGGTTTGATATTAAAATAATAAAATAAATAAAATATATCATTTATATAAAAACCAGAAATTATATATAAAAATATGTAAACTTAATATTTAAAGACCAAAAAACTAAATCATATAATAAATAGTTAAATAAATATTTTAAAGAGCCTAAAACAATTTTCTGTATAAAAATATAATTGTATAGACAGATATATATATTTAAATAATAAGTATATATTATACATTATCAAATGAAAAATAAAATATAAAGTTTTAAAAAGTTTGAATTTTTTATAAAATATATATAGTTGCATATATAAATTTTAGTTGATAAATGATATATATTAAGAATAAGAATTTAATATAAAAATTATTGATCCGAGAAAATAAAAAATTTCTTAACTTTTTCCAATTTTTTTATTTTTAATTAATTTTTTTAAGATAATTTATTTTATATTTTGAAAAAAAAAATCTGGAACCACCCGCTACCGCCCGCAACCGCAAACGCTTGCTGAAAGCAGCTTTTGAATTTTAGCAGTACAAAGCAGTACAAAGCGGTTTTTATGATTGTTACTAACCACCGCTAACCGCTATCACCCGCTACGTTTGCGTTTGTGGGAGACAGCGGGTAACCAATCAACATCTTAGCCACTAGAATTATTATCTTCTTAAGATTTCATTAATGACAAAATGATTAAGTCAATTATTAACAAAATTATCTATAATATTTAATAATATATTTAAATATCTTTTTGTATCGTTAACATAAAGATATATATTTTTAGTTACAACATAAAATTAAAATATATCTTTTTAATATCTTTTTTTCATAAACCGCATTCATTTAAATACTAAATTAACGGATTAGTCTTTTAATTTTTATAAATTTAAATTAATGGATTATTTTTAAATTTTTATAAATTTAAAATTGCATATATTTAAATTAAAATAAATTTATATGAAATAACATATTGTATAAAAAAGTAAAATATATAATATATTAAAAATATTAGTATATATATTAAAATCTGTAATCATATTATATAATAATACTATAAATAAATTAATAAAGTTATATAATATCATCATCACGAAAATAAATCACCAACATATCTTAAATTATAACTTTTTACAAAGTTAAAAAATTAAATAAAATTGTGTGCATTCGGAAAGGGTTAAATTTAAGAGAGCTTTACGCCCATGAGTAGTTTTCATGTTTATGTTACACTAAAACATAGTTTTAGTGTTTTAGTGTTTGGTGTAGTTATTGTGGACGAGAAGACCATTATACCCCGAAATTGAAGGGACGCGACGGACTTGAATCAAGGCAGTTTCCTTCTCTCTCTCTCTCTCTCTCTCTCTCCTCTCTCTCTCTCTCTCTTCTCTGTCTCTCTCTCTCTCTCTTCTCTCTCTCTCTCTCTCTCTCTCTCTCTCTCCGATCTCTCTCTCTCCGATCTCTCTCTCTCCGATATCTCTCTCACTCTCTCTCAGATTTTGGGAAGAAAGTGAAACGAAGAAGATGATATAATTGTGTACGTACGGAGAAATGAAGGTTGGAGGGTGTACGTACATGCAGATGGAGCTACCTGGGAGAAGGTAAGTGGCGAAGATACCTGGTTGATTAATTGTTTATTGGTTGGAATCATCGTGTTCGAACATTATATGTATACGTGTTCGAACATGTATATTAGCTGAAACACTTTATAGATGAAGCATTGATCATACATTGTTATTCTGTATGATATTTGTGTTTGATTGTAATCTTCGTGTTTGTAGGCGATAAGTTTGTTTCTGTAGAGAGCGATGCATCAGTAAGAGAAGAATCAGCATGAAGAAGATGATATAATTGTGTACGGACGGAGACGTGAATGTAGGAGTGTGTACGTACACGCAGATGGAGCTATCTGGGAGAACGTAAGTGGCGAGGATACCTGGTTGATGCATTATAATTATATGTGTTCGAACATGTATATTAGCTGAAACACTTTGTGGATGAAGCATTGATCATACTTGGTTTAAACACACTGGATGATTAATTGTTTATTGGTTGTAATCATCGTGTTCGACCATTATATTTATATGTGTTCGGATGTATATTAGCTGAAACACTTTATAGATGAAGCATTGATCATACATTGTTATTTTGTTGATTAATTGTGTTTGGTTGTAATCTTCGTGTTTGTAGGCGAATAGTTGTTTCTGTACAGAGCGATTCATCAGTAAGAGAAGAATCAGCATGAAGAAGATGATATAACTGTGTACGGACGGAGACGTGAAGGTAGGAGTGTGTACGTACACGCAGATGGAGCTATCTGGGAGAAGGTAAGTGGCGACGATAGCTGGCTGATGTGTGGATGTACGCATACGTGGAACTATGCGAGTCTATGTTTGGACAAACATGAAACACAGATGCCGAAATGATGCCAGATGCGAAAATGATGTTTGGTTGTAAGGAGGCATGGACATACATTATTCTTTTAATACAATATCTGTTCACAGTGAAACCCTACGTACATACATCCACATCCATACTTACGGGTATTTCGCTGTACACGTATTATAAGACAATGTTCGTCCATAACTGTTTTGACATGTTCATTTCATACATGTTCCATACCCGCTTCTCTGGTCGTGTACGTCCACAACCTGCAATTGGTCCATTCTATCAAATTTCCAGATCCAAACTAATCTCAATCAACAATAATACAACAATTTGATCTACTTTGTTTTGATTTCTACATCCACAGATCTGAAATACAGATCTGATATTCTTCGTTTCAATTTCTTCCCAAAATCTGAGAGAGAGTGAGAGAGAGATCGGAGAGAGAGAGAGAGAGATCGAGGAGAGAGAGAGAGAAACCAAGAGAGAGAGAGAGAGTGAGAGAGAGAAAGAGCGGACAGAGAGACAGAGAGAGACAAAAGCTTAGTTTTTTTAATTTAATTTTTTTTATTTAAAGTAAGTTGGTCTTGCGGAAAGGTATAATCGGGAGAGGTTTGGTTACAATGTGGGGGAAAGTACATTCTATCACAAAAGTTGGTTTTGTGTTATGAGTTTTGAAAAAAGTATGCTCATGTGTAATTATCTCAAAATTTAATAAAATATATAATATATCTATATCATAAATAAAATTGCAAACACAAGTTAAACTTTTACATTTATAAGTAATTTTTTTCAAAGAAAAATAACTCAATATCAGAAAAACAAATTAAAATTTTCTAAACAAATTAAAAACTAAAAATAAAGATTAGTCTTTCTTTAAATTAAAATAATGTCAAACGAAAAAAATTAGTGCTTTTAAAACGCGGATAGAAATCTAGTTATGAGTTAATGCGGAAGATGACGGAGGGGGAGATTGATGATAGTTTCACTTTCATTAAAGCGGCAAGTCTTGCCGGAAATGCTATCCAACTACGTCTCGTTTACGTAAATATTTTAAAAACAATTATATATATACAAACGACAGCTAGTGCTCGTCTAGATAGCATCACGACTTTTCATTTCAATGAATTGCATTCTCTTTTGCTAGCTACCAAAAGAGTCTGCAAAGATTAAAGAAGTTGATGAATGAATGATTGTAATATAGGTAATTGTTTTCCGGTGAAATTGAGCATCCCTTTGAAGTAAGCATTAAGAAGACAATAGAAAAGAGAGATTGATAATAGTTTAGTAAAGAATCTTGAAAGCATTCAAGATTGGTACGTAATGTCCCGAGTTGATAGATAACGAACATAGGAATCAAATATCGAAGGAAAATTAAAATCTGTCGAACTAAGGATTGACCGCAGCTTGGATCTGCTCCAATGTCTTCCCTTTGGTTTCAGGCACCACTGCGATGACAAAGACGATAGCCAGCGCGTTGATCACTGCGTAAATGATGAAAGTTCCTGCAAACAATTTGTTTTTTCTTTGCATTAAAAGAATTGCAATGAGGAAATTTCAGACAAAAAAGTGAATGATATATAATATAGTTTACCATAAGAGCTCCATGACATTAGGAAGTTGAAAGTGTAAGAAACGGCCCACGCTCCAAACCAGTTCACCAGCGTCGCCATGCTTCCTGCTGCTCCTTTTATGTTTATGGGAAATATCTGCAAGTTCCAGTTTTTGTTTGGTAATAGATATTTTTGTCCCTCTCAAAGTAATTTATTTTTATGCAAAAAGATTTGGATTTGTTTACCTCAGACATGACGACCCACGGCATTGCTCCCATTCCTGCTGAAAACGATGCTATGTACACCTGCTCTCACCAATATATGATCTTAACAATCTATTTGGGTTTGGTGGAAACTACGTACATAAGATCAAATTACTTACCATTATACCAACAACAGCCAGGACAGGGACTGCTTCATGTGCCATGTCGTGAACCTTAAGATAGAATGAGACCGCTGTTATCAAACAGCCTATCACTAACCCTGTTGCAGAAACCTGCCACCAAAACTCCTTCGAGTTAGTTATAATCATTCAAGAGTTTTCTTCTTCTTTTTGTTTTTTTTTTCTTACCAGTAGCAATGGCTTTCTTCCGGCTCTGTCAACTATTGGTGCATTAAGCGCAGTGATGCCCACCTGGTTGTGTAAAAAACAAGAGAACGGGATTAAGAATACAAGCATTCTATGACATAACACGAGAATAAGATAAAAAAGCTGGGACCTGAAGCACAGCATATATTATCATCCCAAGTCTTGAGGGGAAACCTGACACAGAAAGATGGCAGATTAGATACAAAGTGAAGGTGTATATATAGTATAGTTCAAGCTTCCCTATGTTAAAGAACCTGCTTGCTCAAATATAGAGCCTGTGTAGAAACAGATCCCGTTGATTCCTCCAAACTGCTGAAACACCATCAACCCGAATGCGATCTGCTCCAACAAAGCATGCAATTGGATACATTATGCACCTCTGAAACAAGAAATGGAAATTTGATTTGCAAAGAACGTTGGTTATGGTGTTACAAGAACAGAGCGTATGTATCTCCTCTGAAACAAATCCAGCGCCTTAGCTTTCGGAAGCCTTTCCAGAGTCTCGATATAATCCTGTCGAAGAATGATCATAGAGATATGTTTTCAGATCAAGAGATGGTTTCTCGATTTAGAAGAATAACAAAAAAACCTGAATCTCTGCTGCCTCCTCCGATATATCAGCCTTCTCCCCACGGAGCTTCCTTAGTGCAGCTTGAAACTCTGTATCACGTCCCATCTTGGCCTGCAAACACAACATTGTACCATCAAAACTACCTAGAAAGAGGTACATGAGCTTCCATGGTGGTGCATCTTCAGGTCTTACCAGCCATCTTGGAGACTCAGGGATACAAAAGAGGCCAAGAAAGGAGACAGCGCATGGGATGAGTCCTGAAGCCAAGGTAACATTTCAGATAAACAGATGATTCTGACCTCAATGAGGTTCTATTTGGAGTACATAGAGATTCCAAACCTATTAGTGCTAAGACTCTCCACGTCACTAATGTGCCTATGATGAAGGAAACCGACACTCCGGTGCAGATCAGAATCTGTGGCACAAGAAGGAAACTTCGACTTTCAGAATTATCTAACGCAAAATCAGGGAGACAAAAGATCTTCATGGTGCTCTCTACCTGATTAAGTGTGGTTAGAGCCCCTCTCAAGGTCTTAGGTGCAATTTCTGCTATAAAAATTGGTACCTACCATTAACAAATCATTCACAGAGTGTTACTCGTCGTATACATTGGATTAGGGACATGTTCGAAAAGAGGATAAATCAACTCGATGAGCTCACCACATAGGAGAATGCTCCCATTCCGTATCCCGTTGCAAGTCTTCCGAGATCCAAAACCACTACTCCCTTTGATTAAGACACCATTTTATCACAAGAGATAAGAGATAGATTAGGCAAACTATGAGACCAGCATAAACATTTTGGTTTGGGATCATGAGTAAGACCTTGGCCAAGAAGATTGCTAGCCACCCGATGACACAAAACGCAGAAGAAACTCTCATCGCCTAGATACAACAAATCAACTAGTAGTAGTAAGTAGTCATAGTCCCACAAAGCCACTCACATGGAAAGTTTCAGATTTTTTTCCCGACCCCTTTTCTTCCAATTAAGTCCGCTATAGGCCCGCTTGTGATAGCGCCAATCATTGCACCAAAAGTCAGTAAAGAGCCAAAGAGTGAAAACTGCAGAATACGAGGTACGAGGTAGTGGTAAGCAACCTTCAATGGCAATGCGTGATCAGTTATAAGATTATGTTTACCTCGGCTATACTCAGAGAAAGATCATTCCTAATTGCAGCTTGAGCAGGTGATGAGTATCCCGCCTGCATCAAAACCCATATCAAAGAGGCACTTTTAGGAACAAAATCAGAGTCACTGTTTCTTAGGCAATGGATATATAAATTCACTTACACAAGAACCAAACGCAAAAGAACCACAAACTGCAACAAATGTGCTCAGATAAACCATCCACTGCTGATCCGGTTTTGATTCAGCCATATCCTTGTGCACCAATGGTTCCCTGACTTCTCTGTTGCCATCACTTGTGTTTGACATCTTCATCTATATGTATCTTCCTCCTGGGCTCTTTCGTCTCCACTAGTACCTCAAAATTGCAAAGAGACGAACCCTGAAGCAAAAGAATTGTTCAATATAGCAAACTGGAAAAGCGGAGGAGGAGAACAAAAGATGACAACTTCTTATTAGGTAACAATGGCCTTTTAGGCAAGAAAGCTATGTTGGGTTTGTTTATTACCTAGAGATGAAAGCTGTTTTATGTCCTTTTCTGCATTAAACTTAAGAGTAGATTCGTTTCCCCTATTGCTAATGACAACGTTGAGCCAGTTAATGGGGTTTGAAAAAAAAATTTACGTGTATACTAAAACTATTATCCATACACGAATATGCTGTGGAAAAACATCTTCTCTAAGATGTACATGCTTTTGGTGAATTCACTTACAAAAAGACGTTTAAGTGAAATTGAATACGGCAAATGTATCCACCACAGACTTGCAAGTGGCTGTCCTGACGTGGATTTGACAGAGACAGAACACGTGATGTCTTTGGCTTCTCGTCAAGAACTTGATCTCAGTTTCTAGGCTTCCTATGAATCCATAAAAAATTTATCCAATAAAATAGATATTTTTCCACGTTCTGGATCTGATGCTCTTGTTAAAATCAAAATCCGTCTGTTACTGCTAAATGGTTCAGAAATTATTGTCTTTATAAAATTGCAGAAAATTAATGCAGAAACAGAGTAGAATAATTCAAGACAACCCACCAAAATGTGATTGCGACTGTTGATTATGACATCATACAGTCATATGTGTAAAAGAGTATACCGCTAGTATGAGCAGCTATAGAAGGAAAGGCACACCACGATTTGTTGCACGTGTTTTGCATGAAGATTATCCCAGAAATTTTGCCACCCCAACTCCGAAATGTATCATTAGTCTACCGCACTAAGAGGGAAGAAACAAGCTTTTATAGATGTTCGTGGGAGTCCTGTTGAGAATTATCAGATGCTGTATTATTATTTGCACATGTTAAAGATGGTGAATGTTGGTACTAAAACAAGCGTCATGGCAGATGAAGAGAGTAGGTTCAAATATTTATTTGTCGCTTTGGGAGCTAGCGTGGATGGGTTTCAGTCGATGAGGAAAGTTTTGATTGTAGATGCGACGTTTCAGACGACTGTACATGGTGCTGTGTTAATTTTTGTACAGTCCAAGATCCTAAGCATCACCATTATCCCATTGCGTTTGGTGTTCTTGTGGGTGAGAAAGAGGCAAGTTCGAATTGGTTTTTCAATGAACTGAAAATCGTTATCACGGACTCTCCTGAATTGGTATTTACTACTGACAGGAATGTAAGCATCATAAAGGTGGTTGGTGAAGTGTATCGGAATGTGAAGCACGGGTACTGTCTATGACATTTGTCCCAGAATGTGAGAGGAAAAGTCTCTAATGTCAACAAGTGCGGTAAGATTTACTCGGAGGTAGAGTTCCTGCATGTTTATGGTGAATTTAGAATGAGATATCCCTCTGCTGCAATGGATGATAGTGTTCAGGTTAAAAATGGGCAAGGTGTTACTTTCCAGGTGAAAGGTACAACATAGACTCGTCCAATGCTGTAGAGTCAATGAATGGTGTTTTTAGAAAAGCAAGGAAGTACTCGCTATTGCCCATGATTGATACAATTATTGAAAAATTCTCTGAATGGTTTAACGCCCATATGAAGGACTCGTGCGGTGGATCAGATGCACATAAGCTCGTGCCTTTTGTGGAGAATGTAATGCACAGAAGATGTAAGGAAGCACATCCTTTAGCTATTACAGAGCTAAACAGCTTCGAAATTGAATACAGTGTCACGGGGGAGGATGGGAAAGGTTTTCTGGTGAACTTGATACTGAGAAGTTGCATGTGTTTTGATATAGACAAGTATGCTTGTGTGCATGCAGTAGCCGCTGTCATGTTATAGATGAAGCGTGAAGATAGGCTACGAAATATCCATGTACACAATTTGTGCTCCATCTATTACTCAACAGAGATGTGGGCATTAGTATATTACAGAACCATTTACCCAGTTCCACCCATGTCAGAATGGATTATTCCTGAAAAAATAAAATAAAAAAAAATCTTACCACCGGTCTACACCAAAAAAAAACAGGAAGGAGTCAAGAGAAGAGGTTTCCTTCAGCTGGAGAAAAGCGTCAGAAAACTAGTAATAGAAGGGTCAATGGACGAAGAATGAAGATTGGTTTAAGTCATGTCCGGCTGAACCTTCACTCTCTTTCAATTTATTTTCCGTTGGAGTACTCTGTTTGTACAACTTTGTAATACTGAAATTCGTATTGGTAAAACAAAGACCACTAAGGTTACATAAAGTTTTTAAAAAATTTCTGAATTAAATGAAATAAATAGAGAAATACCCTCAAATACCACACTTTCATGTTTTTGTGACAAAAATACCACACCAAGATAAAAATGATAAAAATAACATTTATCTAATGGTTTAAAGATAATTAAACTAATAAATATGGGTTCAAAAGTCATTAATTAGGGTTTAGATTTTGAGTTTTAGGGTTTAGGTTTAAGGGATTGGGAAGAAACATATGAAAATAAATGTATAATAGTCTTTTTTTTCTTCAAAATGTTATTTTTGTCATTTTCACATTGGTGTGGTATTTTTGTCACAAAAACATGAAAGTGTGGTATTTTCGAGAATTGCCCAATGAAATATATAAAACTTGGGCTTATGAGCCAGAAAAAGAAACACGAACCAAAAAACTTGGGCTTATGGTCCCAAAAGAAAGGCGAGGAGACCGAAACTCCACTCTATAAAAAAATAATAATTGGAAACACTCACAATCGAATTGGTAATACTAAGACTGTCTCGATATACAAAAAAAATTATGAAAATTATAAAAATCAACACGACTGAGTAAAATATATAATGTACAACTAAAAGGATATATATATTCAAACATGAGATTAGATGACAAATGTATAGCATAGTTGAGAGTTATTAGAATATATACTCTACATGTGTATAGTCTTTTATGATTACTTTGTCTTGGGTAACCACACTCAAAATCAAAAGTTACATGCTATGTGTTTTATGATATATTAATGCATACAAACAATTGTGATATACTTTAAACGCCTACGAACACCGGTAATACTTACAAAGTTAACATCTAACTGATCACGTAAAACTGAATAATTGAATGTACAACTGTTATCAACAAAATAACACTTGGAAACTAAGAAAAACTATGTGCAGAAAAACGGCGCACATGTGCCAAAAAGACAGCGCACGTGTGCCAAAAAGATGGCGCTTGTTCAGGGTTTCTGAAAATTTTCATGGTTTTTCTAATTTTTTCCGGGGGGGGGGGGCATACAAATTTTTCGGGGAAAATACAAATTTTTTTTCAAATTTTAAACTCTTTCTATATTTTTCGACCTAAAATCAAAATATCCTCTCCCTTTCTCTTCAAATCGATCTCTCCCACTAGTAAAAAAATAGTATATAGCCACAAATTATTTTGTGACTAACACTTCAATTTCGTGACTATATGGTCATATAGCCACGACCAGTCACTAAAAAATATCGTGTCTATACGATGGTGACCAAGTTGTAATCGTGACTTTTCGTGACATTATAGTCACGATTTTGCCACGTATATTCTGTGACTGATATTGACACGAAATAGACACATAAAAGTCTGTGACTTATTAGCCACGGTTTTATTCATGACTGTTATGTGGCTATTTAGAAAAAAAAAATTAAAAAAAAACAAATTCTTTTTAGAGTCATTTAGCTCTATATACATAGACAATTTCTTTATTAGGTGACACAGAGAAAAATTATTTAATTAGGTTACACAGAGAATTATTAGTGCAGAAAAGACGGTGGTATCCCCATTGTAATGTTAAGTACGATGTTAACCGATTAATAATTGTAGTATCCAGTGATTTTTAATTTGATTTTGGAAGACGAAAACAAGACGACGATAAGAGTTTTCCGAGTGTTGGAGCCGCTGCTTCACCTGAACCAAGTTGGAACTGAGCTGATCGGCGATGCTTGATGCGAACGTAGTCGCGATTCTCGTAAAGAAGTTACGGGCGGATAGAATGGAGTCGACGGCAGAGAGTCGTTCGTCGCGTCGGCGAAAGAAAACTGCGTGGCGGCATTGTTAGCGTTGATTAATGAGAGTCTTCGGCTTAAGGGAGCTAACGAAGGAGGCAAGAGCAGTGGAAGTGTTGAAGGAAGTTGAAGAGAGAGAAACGAAGAGAGCGAGAGAGAAAGCCAAAAAAATAATTCAGTTGAGCAAGAGAGGGGTGTTTTAGTATTTAAAAAATATGTACAGTAT
Source organism: Isatis tinctoria (assembly GCA_010577795.1). Classification (NCBI taxonomy): domain Eukaryota; kingdom Viridiplantae; phylum Streptophyta; class Magnoliopsida; order Brassicales; family Brassicaceae; genus Isatis; species Isatis tinctoria. The sequence goes on along the minus strand of CM021246.1, from coordinate 11,491,827 downwards.
CATATCTGTATCCCTAATTTAATAAATTATTTTGTATATGGAGTGCAATTTCTCTTCTTTTTATTCACATTTTGTATTAGTAATTACAAAATTACATCCAAACAAAGAATCTAATATATATATATATATATATATTGTAAATACATATATAATGTATATATCGAGTTTATGGATGGCCGGTGGCGGCGAGGTTGGCCGGTATTATGACGGTGAGGGAGAATTGGAACGTGGCAGCGGAGAGAACACGAGATAGATCCAAATCGCAGCAGTGGATGGTCAAAAATGCGACGGCGGCGGAACTCGAGATGCATGTTATTGTGATGTTCAGCGGCTCTGGAGCTAGAACTCAGAAATGGCGACTGTAGAAGCTGGATCTGTAATTACAATAAAAAAACCAGTCAATGATAGAATCAATAGAAAGATCAAAAGAGGAAATAAAAAGAAAAAGAGATATAATCAAAACCCCATCGGAGATCTGGATCCACAAACCTCGACCACCTTCATCGCCGTCGTAACCTAGCTTCCGCCATGAAAAGACAACCCTCGACCACCTTCATCGCCGTCGTAGCCTAGCTTCCGCCATGAAAAGACAACCCTCGACCACCTTCATCGCCATCAAAGACCAAAGGTTTTAGTGTGAAAACCAGATAAACGAGTAGGAGAAGCCCTCTCACAGAGCAAAGAACAAGACTCCAAAGAGGCAAAGCAAAAAAAAATGACTTGAAGAATAGATCAAGGAGGATGGCGGCTAAACCTAATTTCAGAGGCAGAGAGAGTTTCATAAACTCTTTTTTCTTTGTGGAATAAATGGACGTCTGAGTAATTGAGGTTTATTAGTTGAGCGAGAATTGTTTTTGCATCCCAACAGACTTAGTGGATTTTAACTTACCAAAAAAAAAAAGACTTAGTCGATTTTGTATGGTCATGATAAAACAAAATTTGTGTTTATGTTTAAGATTTCATAATTTAGGATTTGAGATTAAAGTTATAGGATTTGAAAATTGGGATTTTAGGATATATCCAAAAAAAATTTGATTTATATTTGAATTTGTTTGACCAAAAAAAAATATATTTAATTTATTATTTAGAATTAAAAATGACTATATTTCAAAAAAAAAATTATGCAAATGGTTTTAAATATTGATTATATATATAACGGTTATATTTTGGTTTTATAGTTTAATTATGATTCAATTTCAAAGTCTAAATATTTAAAGTTTAAGATTTAAATTTATTTTTTATGATTTGAAGTTCAAAATATAGGGGTTTGAGGTTTAGGGTATATGATTTAAGATTTGGAGTCTGAGAGATGGGGTTTCAAGTTTAAGTTTAAGGTTTAAAATTAGGGTTTGTGATTTGATTTCTTCAACTAAGAGTTTAAAGTTTATGATTTAATATTTGGAGTTTGGGGTATAGGGTTTGAAGTTTATGGTTTAGATTTGGGGTTAAGGTTTGAAAATATTAGAGTGGGAAATTGTTTTAAGAAGTGTTTGGTCTTAGCTTTTGGATACAATATATTAAATTCTATGATTAAGAGATTACAAGTTCAGATATAGAGTTTATGTTTTAGATTTTCAGAATTTGGGGTTTGAGGTTTAGGTTCAAGATTTGAAACTAAGGTTTATGATCTCTTTTCTATGATTAATTAAGAGTTTAAGGTTAAAACATAGAGTTTATGTTTTAGATTTGGGGTATATGATTTTTTTGTTTAGGGTTTGTGAGAAAATTGTGGTTATCTTGTATAAAAATTTTAAAATTTTATGATAAATCAACTAGCCACAATAGATTCGTGTCAAAATCGTGACTAAATTGCCACAGTTTTACCACTTTTTTCCAATGTGACTGATAAGTCATGAATATATTGTGGCAAAACGTGACTAATTTATCCACATTATATTTTGTGGCTAAATCGTGGCTAATTTAGTCACGAAAATGTCACGAATTAGTCACGTTTCTTTTATTTTTGTCACGAATTGTATTTTGTGACCGTTTCGTGGCTATTTTACAAAAAGTCTCGAATTGTTTGTGACTCTTTCGTGGCTATAGGGAAAAATTCTACTAGTGTCCTCTCTCATTCTCTCATCCTCTCCTTTATCTCTCTCTCTTTGAATCAAATTCTCATCTCTCTCTCGAAGAACTCTCTCCTCTCCTCTCTCTTTCTCACACAATCCAAATGGATTCGGTTAGTAGCTATGACTACACGGACTTCTTCCCAGAAGACTCAAACGAGGAAGAGAAGAGTCACCGCAAGAAAACCCGGAAACTGTTAAAGCATGCGGAAATGGTTGGATTCGTTGCCAACGCTCAATTTGGGATTCTGACAAAATGCCCATGTGGTGGATTTATGAAGCGTGAAGTATCTCCTACCCCAAAATTTCAACACGATTTCGATACACAACCAGGCAGTACGTACTACACATGCACCAAATTTAAGGTATAATCTGTAAAATTTCAGATCTGGGTTTTTCCGTGTAAAATTGAAAAAACTAGGTGACACTATTTAGATGTTCTTCGGAGTAAAACTGGAAATACTAGGTCACAGTACTTGGATGTTCTTCGGGGTAAGACTGGAAATACTAGGGCACACTAATTTGATTTTTTTGCTAGGATGATGGACTCCACTTTCGTCAGCCATGGGTTTTCGGAGTTAAAGAAGAGATTCGGATGCTAGCTACGATAGTTAACGAGTAGAGCAAGATTATTGAAGAAATGCGAAAACAGATTCAGATCCAAGCCGAAGAGATAAACAAGCTCAATGGTGTTCAACACTTTCCTTAGTTTTCCAGTGTTGTTCAAGACTGAACCAATGTGCAATTTCCTTTAGTTGTTGTTTTAATTGTTGTCATGTTCAAGACTAATGTTTGAATTTTAAACTACTGTTTAGTATCACCTAGTATTTCATTTTATCACATATTATATTGAGTCAAAAACATAGTTATTCCATATAATATGAAACTAGGATTTTACCCGCTCTATGTGCTGGGTAAAGTTTTTTTTTTAATATTCGATAATCATAATAAATGATAATTATATGTTATCATAGTAGTCAAGTTTTATGTTGGCTGATATATTATATGTAGTTGTTTGTTGTATGAAATCTTTTTTTTTGGTTGGTGTTTGAAAAAATGTATTATGTGAGAATATATATCATTTTGATTGGTGCTTGAAGAATTGAAAAATTGTATTATGTGAGATTATATATCGTTATATATCATATAATGACAGAGTGTAAATTATATTTTGTGTTGGTTTAGATTAAAATTTATAAATATTTTCTATGTGTTAATTATATGTTTTTCAGTTTAATAGTTTTTGAAATATTTTTATGAAATATAATAAAGGAAATTATGTATAGTCAAATAATTATTTTTTAATATGAAAAATGTAACAGACTCACAGAACATGAATAGAAGAAAAACCCTAGAACCCAGTCTTTAGTCGGACAGCCGAACAACAATCTTGAGCAGCAGTCCCAAGGCCCAACCAAATTTCTCCTCTTACTCATATCTAGGGTTTATACTTAGTGCTTGTGCCTCTCTGGATTAATATAGCATTTTAATTAAAATTGATTTCATTTTTACAAAATAACAAAGATTTTATTCTTTGTAACTAATTTCTGGAAAATGTGACTCATCAAATAATTAATTTTACGATTTAAAATCAAATATAATTTCAGGTTTTGCTAACAATTTTTCTATTTAATTGATTTAAAAGTTTATTAGTTTATGTATTTTGACTGATTTAGAAATCTGTATATGATTTATAAATCTAAGTAAAATATACTGATTTCCAAATCTGATATGTGAATTTTAATAAGTATTTACAAATCTGAGGGTTTTCCTTTCGATTTAATATTTATATTTTTAACAAAGAAATCCACCCAAATCCACCCAAATTCATTATAAAATCAAATTCATTAGTGAATCCGTATGATTGAATAACACTTGATTTGAATTAAAATTTATAAATCATAGAATCAATAACACTTGATTTTAACTTGGATTTTAAAATCATAGAACTAATAACACTGGATTTTATTCAGATTTATAAATCTATTAAAATACATAAACCAATAACACCCACTTAGAAAGGTTGTTGGGTCATTTTGTTAGTTGAATTTTCATTTTATTTCCTTTTCATCTCATCCAAATCATTTCCAAAATATTAAATTGAATTTTTTTAATTTATTTTTCAAATGATCATGTTGTTCATATTTTCGTAAATCTTATACCTATAAAACAGAAGTCAGTCACACAATGTGGCTCTGACACCTGTCTTTCAGAAAATTCATTTTATTTTTTTGGTTTAAAATTTTATTAAAAAAATTGAAGCTTTACTAAAAAAAATGATCTCTTTTACCGGAAAAAAAAACGCTTACCTCCACGATCTTCTCAACCTCCATGACTAAGGTTATGTTCCAAACAAAAAAAAAACTTTCAACTCAACGATCTCTCTCTCTCAACCTCCATGATTCTCAACTTCCTCATCCACTTCATCTCTAATCAACTGTACTCTTCAACATATAAACACATCTTAACTGAACATGTTTTGGTTTCGGATTACACAAAAAGTGAGTTCTTCTCTCTGATTTTTCTCTTTGTAAATTAGGGATTTTGATGACTAGGGAGGTTGATTCACGATTTGATTCTCAGATTAGTATTATTCCAGCTTAAAATCTTATCATTTTCTTCACAAATTCATTACAGATACTGCGATGAAGCTTCCTTTCACACTAATTTCGCAATTACAGCCTGTTTCTGAAAATGAGATTTTGAAAGTTAAGGTTCGGGTAGACCGTCAATGGCGTTTCCAAAACAATGAAAGGCCTGGCGATTCTGGAGGCCGTGATTCGATTTTTGTCGATGATCAGGTATACTTAAGAATTTGGAATCGATTGTGTTAATGTTCTTCTTTAAAATTGTTTTCGGTTTTATGATTTACTCCTGCATTTCTGATCTCGCTCTCGGTTTCTTTGGTGGTTATTGTCTCCGTCAATCTCAGTTCGAGTTTCGTTTTGTGTTATTTTCGCTCTCGGTTTCTTTTGTGGTGTAAAGGAAAACATATGTCAAATACTATTTCTTAATCAATATCTGATTTTTGATTTCAAAACCCTTTTTATTCCCTGTATGATCACAAATTCACAATTAATTCTACTTACGCTGCATATAATTTATGCAGAACTACACTGAATGTGGAAAAAGTAGTTATAGTTTGTCTTCTTAGTCGAGGTTTCTCCGACAATATTTCATGTTGCCTGACTCTTTTGATGTTGTTGAGGTTTTGTATAATCTGTTCGTTCTATTATCTTCCTTTAGAAAAATATTAGAGATGAACGGATCAAATTATAAACGAACTTCAATATAAACGGTCATAATTTCCATTTTACAAATGGTCGGTCTATTTGCAGCCTAAAGAGTGCACAACAATGCCTTCATCATCGCATTCTCTTATCATTTGAATTAAAACGTTTACTTCATCTCTACTCTCTCGCTTGCAGGAGACCGGTTCTTAACATCTATATTTGGGACAATGTAGCCGCTGAATTCAGGAGGAAAGTTGCAGCCATTGATGGGATCCCATCTGTCATTCTGGTAACCACACTGAATCCCAAAAAAAAAGGAGGTGAGCAACTAAACTGTAGCTAAATGAGCTTTGGTCAATGTTTACAAACAATTTGCCAATTTGCAAATATCAAATATTCTCATACTGACATTGCTAAACGAAAAATGTGTTGTTGTTAAACGTTGCTTTTAACTGCCATAATGGTTTTGCTTGAACACCACAAAAAACAGGAAGAGTAACTTTGGCTTCCATGTCCTCCACAAGAGTTTTTTTTGACACCGAGGTCTTGCCAACGAGAGAATTTCTCGAATGGTACTTTTTTTTTTACTTCTGCAGTGTTAGTTATGTAGACAATTTTTAAAGCTCTGTCTAACTTCAAGCTCTGTTTACCACATGGTTGCAACTCAGGATACCACTCAAGCCACAATTGATTCATCACAGGTTACAAAGGTGGAAACACAGACCATAACTGAGATCCATCAGTTCTTAAAAACACAGCCTGCCCAGGTACAAAAAACCCTTTCAAACTCTCCAGGTAACAAAATGTCTAACCCTACCAATTCCTTTTTATAAACAGAAGGCCACTTTCGCTTGCATCGCCACCCTTGACCATATTACACTACAAGAAAAGTGGTGGTTTATCGACGGGCAAATAATGTCGGAAATTTGACAGTAAGCGTGTTCTCCGACACAATGCCGAGAAAAATCATTGATTCTCGACAGCGATTCGTCGTTGTTTAATGAGAAACAAAGTCCTCTGTATCATGTTGGAAAATTTTGTCGGAAATTACCGACAGATTATGATCAAGGTAAATCGTCAAGATAATGTCGGTATCGATTGTCGCAACCAGGTCGGCTATTTTTGAGAAAAAGGCGACATAGTCGACGTTGAGATAAACCGGCGAGAAGGTGAGAAACAAATTGCCGGAAAGTTACGCGAGATTCTTAAACAATATAGTCGGAAGTAGATGGGTAAATGTCGAGTATATTCTGATAATATGTAGATCGTATATACATCATAACTTTCCAAGAACAAAGCCTAAATCTCAATCCATTGTGGGTATACGTATCGACAGAATCTCGATGAATTTTGAGGAAAGTTATATTAAGATAATAGTACAAATATCTTACACACCATAATACATATAAATGGCTTTCAGAAGATCCAGAAAGCATATCGTACAATATTTTACAAAGCATAGTTGGAAATAAGTTTAGAAAGCAGAGGTTAGATCCATATGTGACAATGTTCAACGAACAGACCATATTTTACATACACAAACGTTCGGAATTGCAAACATTAACGGAAAGTGTTGTTATTACCGACTTCGGCATATTTTACAAGCCTCTTCTACAATTTTCATTTCCGAGCTGGAGCCTTGTTCTAAGAAACCATGCCAAGATCCTGGTTCATTTGGAAGAGCCATACCTTGCAAACTCAAAGATGTGGATTTAGTAATAATCAGTTTAAATCACGTATTTAGACATCAATCGTACTACATAACTGATCAAACTAACATAAGTATGCATACTTACATAGCTATATATATCATACAAAACTGTTGAAAAAAATCTTAGCGAAAGAAACTAACAAAATATTGGGCTTAGACTGTGTTAACTCCGGGCCATATCGAATAATAGTTTGTGTTTATTATGTTGTGAGCACAAATGTTGGAGAAAATACAATAGAAGCTTCAGAGGAAATTTTTTTAACATTGTAATTTTTGAAAATGTAGACTAATTTTTAAAAAATAGAAATGCTTATTACTTTTGTATTAAGTGCTAGATTTTTCTAAAAACTGTTTACAAAAACAATAGGATTGGTATATTCCATAAAATATGAAGATATTATTTTGAAATAATAATAATATTTTTTAAAGTCCAATATCTTAACAAATATGAATATTAAACTAAATATTTTTATAAATATTAGTATCTAAATATTAAAATTTTAATTTAAAAGTTACTTCCACTTATCTTTTAATTACATTTATGTAATTCTTAATTTTTTGCTCTTTCTCAATTTTTTTTTGTTTAAAACTACTTTCTTTCTCTCAATTTCTTATCAAGTCATCAAAAACGACTTTACTTATAATTCTGATCGCAACTTTAAAATATACTATTAATGTTTATTTGCAATGTTATTGTTCTTTTCTAATACTTTATAAATAATACCTATATTTATAAAATTATAAATTCATAAACGATTTATTTAAATGCAAAATTATTAATCATATCCCGCACATTCTAGTTCTTGATTGTTGTTAGAGTTTGTCCGGTTTAGCATTATAAATTATGAAGGCTAATAACGAAAATCTATCACTGATTTCATTCATTCAACCTTTTTCCGAATACTCATTTCGAAAAGTGGATCATAGCATTCACAAAAGGACTCCCTCTGGACTTACCTCGCACCAAATCGGTGTGAAAGAACTCAACAAGAGGGAGTGTTCGAGTTTGGACCCACTAACATTGTACCCATAAAAGTGAGCGTGTTGAGGTAAAGTTATTTGTGAATAACAAATAAATTTGACATTTTGTTTAACAAGTTTGTTGACAATAATTGCACATAAAAAGATAGATAATTTTGTAATAAAAGATGTGGAGAAAAGAGAAAACAAAGAGTTTTGTTATACATTGAGAGGAAGAGAGAGAAAGATGGAGAAATAGCGATATGAATTAGATCCTAGATGGAATGAGAGGAATGTGGTGCTGAAGATAAGTAGAAGCAGCTGCAACTCCACTTCCCAATACAACTGGGTACCCAACATCCTTCAGTATCATCTCAACTCCAGCCAAACACCCAAGAAGTTGCAGCTGCATGTTACATTTGTACTTCGGTTAGAGTTTGATTAACTAAAAACTGGATTACACACATATAGACAAACGTACCTCATTAAGGTTTCCAAGGTGTCCAATTCTGAAAACCTTTCCAGCCACTTTGTTGAGACCAAGACCAAGACTTAGGTTGTACCTCTTCCATGCCCTTTTCACAATCTCTGTACTATCTATATTCGGCGGCACGACGACCGCTGTCACTGTGTTACTTATCCACTCCTCCTTCTGTGTACAATTTTTCAGGCCCCACGCTTCCACCGCAAGCCTATGTATACATGAGTTAACAAACAAACTCTAGTTGATATTTCCCGAGTCGTTTCCGAATTGGTCTAATAAAGGACTCTTGTTAGAAATATTCACATCAAAATCAGAGATGATTTAACTACTACTATATAAATGAGATGGGATTCTCCACTTACTTCTGATTGGCTTTGAGTTGAAAGTCCACAAATTTTCCAAATAATTGAAATGGGAAGAGGACTAGTTTTAGTACAAAGTATATATTACAAAATGGGATGTTATTCATTTATGTATTTTAATTAATTTGGAATCCATATAAAATTTTCAAATCTTTGTAAAATTTAATGATTTACAAATATAACAAGTGAATTTTAATTTGAATTTGCAAATCCCTAGGTTTTCCCTCGAATTTGTCTTTGCATTTTAACATATAATTTTTTTAAATCCACTAAATTCAATATAAAATCAAATCCATAAGTAAATCAGCATGATTGAATATCACCTAATTTTAACCAGTATTTAAAAGTTATTAAATAAATAACGGGTGATTTCCACAGGCAATCTAAATTCTTAAACCCAACAACACTTTCTTTTTAATGTATTATGATGTGTAGTCAAAAAGCTACAAACTTAATTACCTGGTGGCCTTTCCCAAACGAGCGTGACGGGCGATGACATTTTCAAGTCCTTCCTCAAAGATAAGATCAAGAGCAGCTCTAAGACCGTATAGGAGTTGAATGGAAGGTGTGTATGGCCAATATGTTCCAAGCTTGTAAAACTTGAGGTAGTCATTCCAATCAAAGAAGACTTTGAGAGATTTTGAAGTTTTGGTTGCTTCCAAGGCTTTTGGACTGGCGCACACAATCCCAAGTCCTGTTGGAAGAGATAGGGCTTTTTGCGAGCCAGTCAAGGCCACGTCCACTCCCCACTCATCCATTCGGAAATCAAGCGCACATATGGACGAGACACCGTCCACAAGCAGCAAAGCCGGGTGCTTGTAGTGATCTGTGTGAAGACGCGTATGTATATGTGTAAGTGAAATTAATAACAGAGAAAAAAAAAAAACTAAAGACAGCGAGATGTTTGTGAGGAAGTTATTACCAAGGAGGGTTCGGACAGCGGAGATGTCATTAGTGACTCCAGTCGCGGTCTCGTTGTGGACAATGCAAATGGCTTTGATGGAATGGTTTTGGTCCTGTGAGAGCTTTGAGGCCAAGACTTGGAGATTAGCACCTTGTCCCCATTCACTCTCAACAACATCAACGTTGAAATTTAGCCTCTTCTGCTGGTCAATCCACAGCAAGCTAAATTGTCCGATCAGAAACGACACGATCCGGTCTCCAGGAGATAGCGTGTTGGTCAAGGCACTCTCCCAAGCACCAGTCCCGGTCGTGGGAAACATAAATGGTGTCCCAGATGTTGTCTTGAATATCTTCTTCACGTCCTCCAACAACGTTTTTGTAAGTGCTGGGATGGCTGGTGACCGGTAATCCTCGTTGTTCCGGTTCATCGCCCGGATTACCTGTTCCGGTATGTTCACTGGTCCTGGTACGAACAGATGGTGTCTCCCTGGTCCATTCATATAGTCCATTTTTCACCCCCTTTTCTTGTTTCTCCTCCTGCTCCAAATCACACAAGAGTGTTACAAACTTTTAAGAATATACAAAATCGTAATACTGTGATATAACTAGAACATGTGAGTATACATGCATATATGACCATGATGATGTATTATTGCTACTACAACTCAAGTAAGCTATAGCATATTTTAGCTCAAAGAACATAAAAACATATATATATTATACCAACAATACGTCACCGATGATCGGATTAAACAGGTGTAAACCAACAAATATGTCTGATCGGTTCAAAGAGTTATGAGACATACACAGGGGGAAAAAAGCATCAAGCGGAGAAAACGAAGTAATAAACTCTGTAAAATAAGAAAGGGGAGAGAAGCTAACCTCTGAATAAGGCGGAAGCTCCTGAAGGCCTTTTCTTCTCAGATGTCTTTAATATATCTTCTTTTCAATTTTATTTTCAGTTTTATTTCCGTATTTATAAATATTTCTTTTGTTATTTTGTTTATCCCAATCAGGCTTATTGGAATCTCTAGACGCGTGGCAGATAAGAGCAAGGAGAAAAAATCTTTGCCGTTACGTATGGCTCACAATGCATTTGTGATACCTTTGCATTTTTGCCCATCTTCTTTCTATATATTGTATTTCTCCCTCATTTGTGTATTTTTAATAAATGTTGAGAATCTTGAGATGGCGGGGTGGGGTAAAGAGTTGACTTTGATAAACTTCGGGAATAAAAAGAAGGTTGAAACTAATTGGGGAGGGAGAATGTAATAGAGTAAAGTATTGAAGATTTGAGGTGGAAAAGGAAAGAGGAGAGATAAGGAGATAAATGGGAGAGAGCCACACAACTTGTTTTGGTAACAAAGGCCACACGAGTGAACCCGAATCCCTCGCGACTTCCTCACTGTCTCTCGCTCTCTCGTTTTATGTTTTACGATTATTGCACTAGATGACACAAAAGACGTGTTTTATAAAGAGATAATTGCTGTATAGGTGACTTTCTATGTTTCTATTATCAAAAAAAATACCTACATGTTATTGGTGACTTATGCACAACTTTCGAAAATTTTATCCCACAATTACCCCTTATCTCAAACACAACACTAATGAACTACATGGACAATCACATCGTACTCCATGTACAACCACAAATACATGCCCCAAACACTAATGAACTCCATGTACAACCACAAATACATGTCCCAAACAATGCCGAGAGTCATGGTCGAACAATGTTTATTAAATGAAAAGCTTTATTCTTCTCACTTCTCATATGGACTTATCGTGGTCCAACACGAAGAATACAACAAAACACAATTAACCATACAGATTTATCGTGGTCGAACACGTAAAATTATAAATACATCAAAGCTCCCTGAGAGAGACATGCATTCGTCGTCCACGATAATATCTCCTATTTAATGTTACAACCACACATATCTTACAATGTACATCCACTCTTGAACTTCAGATGTTCGAATGTTCATCCACACTTGAACTTCAGATGCTGAGGGCTTAAACCGTCAATTCACCCATAAAAAGTGCACCAAGCACACAAAGTCACTTTTTTGCACACAAACTTTGAGAAGTCACTTTTATGGTTAACCTCTCTTTTATAAAACTATAAAAATACAAATACAAAATTCCTTAGCAAGAAGATTTTGTTCCTTTGGCCAATGGATATTGATGTTTGAATTTAATTTTCATCAAAAACTTACTTTTTTTATAATTAATGTAATTTCTTATTTAACGTTAGAAAGAAAGAAATCAATCAGTTTATTTCGAAAATATTAAAAAAGCAAAAGAAAAAATAAATACTTAAGCAAAACTATATGCAACTCTGGTGTATTTAGTGAGGCCCTCGTCAAAAGTATAGTTAAGTCCAATGAATTAAAGTCTGAAGTCATGAGTGACACAACTAATGATATAAGCCTTGTTGAATTTGAAACCAGAGCATCCGGCGTTCCAATTTCTAGAAGAAGAATGGAGTAAGAGTGTATCAAATGAAGAAGGAGAAAATCCGAAGAAAACCCCAAATTAGCCACGCTCAGACCAAGCAGAAATCGAACTGCTTCTTGTTGTTCTTCATTTCCACCCAAAAAAATTCTGAGGAGAACAAGGGTCAGTGGTGTTAAAAGCTTCAGTCTCTATAAGTGGCATTGTTGCTACTTCATACACAAGAGCAACTGAAGGAGCTGCACCCGAATAAGCTTCATCAACGATAGATTCAAATACTGGAATCTTAGGATCTACGAGAGAGACATAATCACTGTCCTTTCTAGACCTCTTTTATTACAACTATTTTATAACAAAAATCTGAACAATAAAAAGTATATGTCACATCAAAAATCTTAACAACTATTTTAACAATATTCACTTTTGGGAATGGAGTTAATCTAGTGGGACGAGCTTCATGTTTTGTTATCACAAGGAGGATTTGCATCAACTTCTAATAACTAGTGTATCCATTTACCCGATATTGTTGTTGAAGGACTATATTTCTAGGATGAAATATGGAGAGAGTTTTCTCTATCATATCATAATTACTTGTGTTTTCTCCACATAACACCATCTTCGAAGTAATTCTGAACATCGCGGAATTATATTCACTAACATTTTGGTAGTTCTGATACAGGAGGTGTCTACTTACGTTTATTTTTTGGTAAAATCACATATCTAAAATCTCTTCAAATCATAGATTCAATACACTCCCCTTAGTGATCAAACCATTCTTTCAATGATTTCCAAAGATCTGCAGGATCTTTTTTCATGATATATTCAGCTTTTACACCATCATAGATGTGATGGAACAAAAATATTGTGGCTTTTGCATTTTTCTCATCCGATGTCGTTTCCAATTTATTGATTGTATCAAGAAGCTCGTTTCCTCTTAGGTGCATCTTTGCACTAGTCCATGTCATATAATTTCTTTTAGATATATCAAAGGCATTAATTTCGAGTTTTGCCAAATTTAACATGGTGACTGTATTTATAATATAAAATTATAAAGTACCATAAAAGTGAATTTAAATGCAGAATTTAAAAGGCAGAAATTTAAATGTGAAATTTAAAGGTAGAATTTAAATGTGAAATCTAAAAGCAAAAACTTAAATGTGAAATCTAAAAGCAAAAACTTAAATGCGGAATTTAACAGAAAAAAATCTATAATAACTTAAAGCACCTTTTTGGGGCCTCTGAGGCCAACCACATTAGCATTTTTTAGGCTTGGTTCTGAGTTGACACGTGGCATAGAAATTTTCACCCTTATTTTTTTTTTCTCCGTCTCTTCACTTTGCAACAAAATCGATCCACCTTCCTCTGAAATCTTCGTAACGATGAACCGATCCATCTTCCCCATAGTGGAGATACATTAAGTTCTCCTCTTAAAATCCCTTACATCTTCCCTCATTCTTCTCTCCCTGCTACGGTCTCCGCTTAAATTGAGAGATGCCTCGGTCCCATCTACAAGTTATCTCTATCGACGGTCTCGAGTGCTACAGAGACTCAAATTTACATTAGGGGTTTCTTCATCTTCTCCGACGAGCGTTTGTTCCGATTCCTTTACAATCGATCCGTCCTCAAAAAAAAAAAACTATTTTTATAGCGTCTTACACCTACACTTTCTCTTCGAAGGAATTGTCACAATCGTTTAATTAAACATCGAAGGAGATCAAGAGATTGAACAGTATTCTACTTATGCTTTTGCAACATCATCTAACAAGCTGAAATCTTTTTCGATTTTCGAAGTTTTATGAAGTTTTTTGTTTTTGTAGATCCGTATCTTCTCTGTTGATAGAGTCGATTTAGCTATGTAGGCATGGGGCAAAGCGAGGATTGTTTCTCGACTCAGCTATTCGATGGGACTGGTGAATTCAACGTGGAGGGTTTGGATAATTCTGTGAAGAAAAGGAAGCTCTCTGATTGTGGAATTTCTTATGCTGTTGTTGCGACCTCAAAGTAGCGGTATGAGTTTGTTTTTGGTTCTCCTTTTCGAGTTTGTGGTTGAAGGTTCCCAGCTAACTCCAATCAAAGATAAAAAGATTTGAATCTTCGTGGGTTGTTTATGTGTGGACACTCAGAGCTACTAAATGATTGTTTTGACTTTGATTTGCTTATTGTGGCATGCCTTTGTTTTCTTTTTTCAGGGAAGAATACACTTTTGAATCATCTTTTTAAAACCAGTTTTAGGGAAATGGATGCTTTTGCGGGAAAGTTCGTATAGTCAATGCCATTTTTTAGGGTTGAATTTCTTTTGACTTGGTGGTAAAATATGTCTTCGTCTTCCTTGTAGGAGTCAAACAACGAAAGGTATTTGGATGGCTGTGTTGAAATTGAGCCTTTCACACTTGCCATGGATTTGGAGGGTACTGATGGTAGAGAAAGAGGCGAGGTAAAATGGTTTTGGCTAACTTGCTAAGAAATTCTCGAAAGTTTCTAAAGTATATGGAGACTTATATCTTGCAGATGCTTATGCGTATACTTGATACTTTTTTTTATATTTTATTATGATTTCTAGCATTTCTCTTCTTATTGTTGTTGTCAACGGTTCCCGTAATTTTCAGGATGACACTAAAATTGAGAAACAAAGTGCCATGTTCGCTCTGGCTGTTGCTGATATTGTACTAATAAACATGTGAGTCTCCATATTTTTGTTGGCTCATAGAAGCAGAATGTTAACGATCTGTGTTATTAGAAAATAGATTTATCACCCCTCGATACTTATACTTTTGATCTCTTCTGAGTCGTAAGTACTGCGTTAAATTTTAGATTTGAGTAAACTTAGTATAGATCTACCAACACAATCATGATGTTATTGTAAGCATAAAAGGTTTGTACCGTATATCCATTTTTTGTTAGATTTTTAATGAAATAATGAACTCCATAGGTGGTGCTCTGACATTGGAAGGGAACAGGCTGCCAACAAACCAGTACTAACTTTGCTTGGTTTTTAGTAGTTCGGGCACTCCAACCCTTCTTTGTGTGTTGCTGAACTGCTTCCTGAACAAATACAGTTTCTCAGGTATCATGATGTGTTTTTACATATGGAACTTTGTGTTCAATCAATGGCTTTGATAACATGGTCACTATTGCTTTTTTAGGTTATGCTGCGATTGTTTAGCCCTCGGAAAACAACTCTCTTTGTCGTACGTGATAAATCAAAGGTTTAGATTTTGCAATTGAATCATATTTTTGATGGCGAAGCCATATTTCTTAGAATGACATATGTTTTTCTCCTTAGACTCCAATGGAGCTGCTTGAACGTTCCCTAAGCAAAGATATTCAAAAGGTAACACACACACTCAGTTTTCTTTCTATTACTGTTTTCTCCTCTTTGATTTGGGTACCGATTATGATTTATTGCAGATCTGGGATTCGGTTCGCAAGCCTGAAGCTCACAAGAATACACCTCTAAGTGAATTCTTCAATGTAATGAGATAGTCCTACATCAGACGATGCTTCTCATGATGAATTCTATCTGATCAATATACCTTTCTGTCGTTTCCTTATTTGATCATGGGTTCGATTTATCCTTGTAGGTGGAGGTCGTTGCCTTATCCAGCTATGCAGATAAAGAAAAACTGTTTAGCAGGAAGTATTATTCTGTTATGTAAAGCAAGTGGCTTTTGAAGCACGTGGTATTATTCTATTATTCTGCTATGTAATATTTTCTTCAGCCAATCACAACTTCAATCACTTAGAACAAGCAAACTCACCTATGCTGGAGAAATTGACGCATAGAAGCAAAAATATATTTTGAGACAAAATAATATCTTAATTGACCAGATAATAAGATATCATTTGTAGTTGGGAGACAGTGGAAGCCCTTAAACCATTTTGTGTACAATTTTGAAATGGAGAGAATAACAAGAAAATTGTTTACCTTAAAGTCTGCACTAATCTATGTGCCCCAGGCAGTTAATACATTGACAAGAGTTTGTAGCAACTCTGCGGAGCTTGATGCCAAAGCCTTCAAGTTTTTCATTCAGCTTTTTTCAAATAGTGAGATCTACTTTCGAGCTCTGGTTTAGCATCTTCACTTATATAAACTTTTGCTTCGTCCACATCTGTATTGGGCTTCGGGATTCTTCTATTTTGATTTACAAGCATCTAAACAAAGAAAATTTTGTTGAGATTGTTGTAAAAACAATAGGTGGAATATTGGTGTGCTTCTTCTCGAAAACACGAAGAAAGAGGCGAGGAAAAGAAGAAGATGAAATTTTTTTTCTTCTGTTTTAAAAAAGTAATTACTAGACACTTAAGGGGTTCTTACGAACCTAAAACAATCTTTTATGCGCCGGTTCTGAGCTTTAAATTATTGTTCTGATTTTTCGATAAGAACTGCATGCTAAGAACCTTCTATTGATGATGGTCTAACAAATGTGCCTAATATCTAACCATATATCAATATTCATATTATTTTAAAAATATTCAACATCCAACATATATAACCAACTCAAAAATTCTCTATAAAAACAGAAATTTCAAAACAACTTTCCGCGCGTAGCGCGGGATATCATCTAGTTAATGTAGAAACATCTCTATATATAATTAGAAACTGTCTTTCTTCAAATTGCATTTGGTTATGCCACGTGTTCACTTAAACTTCTTCTGTGCGCCGAAGGTGGATTTTACAGAGAATGACTTCCATTTGGGCCCATCCACTTTTGGTTGATAGATTGGGAGATTTAACCTAAATGGGCCATAAAATTAGTTGGCCCACATGAGCCTTATCCACCTTCTTCCTTCTCTTCGAAACGTAGATGCCCTATTCCCCACCGTCACTCTTTCGTCTTCCGTCCGTTTCTCCGGCCGTAACAGCCGTCAACCTTCCCCTTCCTCATCATTTATGCGAAATTGAATCATTCAGTCCCATTAATCACACAATTTATCGCCTTACTCAAACGTTTTCCTTAGCCTGCTATAAAAATGTACCACTCCGAACACTCGATCACATGCTCAAATTTCTTCCTCCTACAAAATTCTCTTACACTTACAAAATCAAATCAAGCTTCTTCGCAATGGCTTCTGTCGATTTCGTTGCCGTCCCGAACGAATCTTCTTACATCAGCTTTCGCGACCTCCGCCTTGGATGCTTTGTTTGTCGTCTTCTTCGTTTCTGGGATTCCAGAAATATCACCTGAGACAATCAATTCATGGGTATCACCCTCCTCTTCCTTGACGAGAAGGTAATCCTTCGGGCCAGTTTTCTCTCTTATGCTCCTAAAAGTTCATTCCCATAAACATTTGCTAAAGCTCCTTTTCATTTCCCTTTTACAGAATTCACTTACCCACGGTTTCATTCCCTCCACACTCGCCACTCAGTTTCGGTCAATTTTACGTGAAGGAATCATCTACCGCATCGGCTCTTTTGACGTTGGACGTTGTACCAAAATGTACAAAATAACAGAGAGCCCATTTGTTATCCGGTTTATGGATCACACTCATCTAGCTCCTGTGGAGCCATCCATTTCAATTGAACATTTGAAGTTCATGCTTCGCAACGTCGACCATCTCCAGGCCCTTGCCAACACTAACTTGGAATTACCAGGTTCGAAAATCTCTAAATTCTCTCTATTAGCTTCTCCAAGTATTGATATTTAGAAAAAAAACAAGGCATGGATTTGGTTATGTACAATTTTAAAATGATGCTTAGATCTGTAACTATGATTCGCTTGCATTCAGAAACAATCTTATGAAGAACAACCAATACTGTTTACTAAAAACAAGGCGGACAACTTCTAAATTTCTTCTCCACTCTTAATTGTAGATGTTGTTGGGCAAATTCGGTTCCTCCAACCCAACCTCAGGACAAAGACTTGTCGTCCGGTTCCGTGTTACAAAGTAACCTTAACATACTCTTCACCTTATTACTTTAAAACTCATCCAAAAAAGCTATCGAGATGCACAGGTAACGTACTTACATCTGTTTCGCAGGGACATCACTGTCTGTCTGTCTCTTTGGGATGATGTTGCCGCCACTTTCCGATCCCACCTCGCATCTGAAAATCCCCTCGAATCAGTGATGATCGTCACAACTGTGAACCCCAAACTATTTGGAGGTAAGTTCAAATTAATAAACGTATCATCTGCAATAAGTCTACGTTGTACTGTCACGCTCTAAATCCACAGATCGTTGTAGGCAACTTATTTTTAAACTCAACTCCCGCGACAAGGTTCTTCTTTCACTCCAACATTGATGCTATCAGAAAGTTCATGGACAGGTGATTACTAATCTTTTCCATCAATTTGCCAATTCGAAAGTCATTTACAAATATTTTTTAAAAACCTGACTCTAACATGAATTTTTATCCGTCTTATAACAAGTGTTGGGATCAGCCGAAACAGTACCACCTTCGCAAAGGCCGACACCACCGAAAGCTTGGGAAAAATGGAAACTGTTTCCATATATGAATTACAAGAGTACATTTCAAAGGAAGATGAAGAGGTGGACTGCGACACTATTGAAACTACTGATATATTCTCACCATGGCCAGGTTCAAGCTGTTGTTAAGAAGTATGATATCCTGTTCATTGCTCATGAGGTATGCACATATCTAACTGAACCATGTTTACTATCACGACCCCAAAATTAATCAAGAAAAAAGATATCATAATCCGTTTCTATTTTGTTTGGCCTATAAGGTGATATGTGCATTTGGAAGGCTCGGGACAGTGTTTACCTTTGACAAATACAACATCAAGCCAGATCTTGTGTACTTAGATAAGGTGAGATTTTGTAAACTGATTAGTACCCTTTTATCTCTGTTGACAAATTTCTCCAGCCGACTGGTATATATTTTTTAATATATGCAAGCATTGTCACCAGCATATATGCTGATTAGAGCCATTCTTATGAGTAACATATGTCATTTATTCTCAAAGCAACAAGCTTGGAACGTTTTAATCATTTGCTTAAGTTATGTTCAACGTGGTAGTATTCTAATTCTCTGATTTTAAAATGTCGTTAACAGGTTTTTTTTTTTTTGTATTCCAGATGCTTTCCTCGCATGGGTTTACCTATTCTGGTCATCCCCACTTTCATGTGCTGCCGCAATTGAAGTTTTAGAGATCTACAAGTAAGTTTTCCACATGCAAGGGAGCCGGATTTTAAAGTGTAATTTTGCCAAAAAAGTCGATTCATATCTGCACTTTAGTTGACTTTGATATTCATATTGTAGGGAGAGGAACATATCAGAGCATGTAGCCAGAGTTGCCCCAAGGTTTCAAGAGGTCTTAAAGCTTTTTTCAAGAGTATCCCTATTACTTTTTTAGTCAAAATAAAATAATCCTCTTATTGGAAAAGTATAATTTCTCTTTAGTTAATTACCCACCAGCTTTTCTTTTGAAGTATTTGATTAAAAATATTGGTCATTTTGTGGTTGTTTTCAGATAAGAGGAACGAGTTTGATTCTTGGGACTAAGTTTACAGACAGCAAATCACAAAACGAACCATTTCCACCAGAATGGGGTGAAGTCTCTCCAATGATCAAACAACAAAAATCTCTCCTCTCCTTGACTCATTAAATTAGAAGTCCCTACACCATTTTCAATTGATGTTTACAGGTGTTGGCGCATACTTTCGAGACAAGTGCCAGAAACGAGGTATGTTAGTCCGTGTCGCAGTTTATAGCATAAAGATGTCTCCGCCGCTTATTATCTCACATGAAGAGATTGAAGAAGTAAATTATAATTCTTGAGACATTTGTCTGCTAAATATTGGGACCAATATCTTTCTCTCATTGTGTTTATATCATTCTTGCAGTTGGTTACTATCTACGGGAAAGCATGGAAAGCAACAGAAGAGAGGGTAAAAGAACGCAAGGCTCAGCAATAAATAAAAAAAGAAGAGAAACAGAGTTGTGATCATGTCCACAAAATAGTGGTTTTGATTCTCCCATCTCTCCTTGAATTGTTAGACATTTCTTTGCACAAATAACAATTTTAGTTGGAGGCAAAAAAAGCATTCGACATAAATAAGCACCCAACTTAAATTCCCATTTTCACGAGCTCTTCACCTCATGAATTGTCTTTGCAAAATGGTCGTAGTGGTAAACGACAGAACCATAAGTATTGCAAAGTATCTTTTAATTATGCACGTCCGGATAAGTGCATTCCATGAGGAATAAACAACAATGTTACATCTCACGACGTGAACAAAATCATATGAGCAAACCTAAGATGCAGAGATATATGACCATGTCTGTTTTTCAATTCCACTACCTGAGACGTTATATATCTGCTTCTCACCTCCATCATTAGAAAGATAGCTTCCCGGGCATGGTTTAGTTTGGGTCTATCCTTAAGTCACTTGTGCCTTTGTCGAATTTGGTGTCCCGACATATGTGATGGTAATTATAGTGCTGATAAAAAGCATGAGCAAAAGAGATTTAGATCAAATGTAAATCTCTTATTTTCCTCATGGGATGTGAGTGTTCGGTACATAGTTTATATTCAATTGAGTTATCTAGCTATAAACCGAATGAAATAAATTATAATCAAATCAAATAAACAGGAGTAAACCAGACTATACATATTCATAATAACAAGTGCATAACTTATTCAACTAATCCTCCTTCAAGTCCCATATCAATCGCCTTTTTCAGATTAACATGTCCAGATCCATGAGCACAGTTCTCCTTTATTGTTATGAGCATTCATCGCAGAAGCTGTACAAACAACAAATGTGATATTGATTGTCTGATACGTGTGACGATAGAAACTTTCCTGAATATTATTGAATTCACCGGTTTGAACAAGATAAATTTACTTTTCAATTTGTTTTTAGAAAATAACTAATTAATAATAAATCAGTATAGAGAAGAAGACATGGAAAAAACAAAAACTAAAAAGAAAAAAAAAATCTCAACAATGAAGAAAAACATACAATTTTATTTGTTCAATAACTACAAAAACAAAAGCAAATATGAAAACAATGAAAATGCTAACAATTCCCGCACACGCAGTACCGCCGAGCACAAGACAAAAACAAGAAATCAATCTTTTGCAATGCCTTCTTTTCTTAAAAACCATAAACAAACTATTTAAATTTATTTATTAAGTATTTCACTTTGCTTTTCATAAATATTATGTTCAATTTGGGATTTTGGTGGAATATATATATATATATATATAATAATGATATCATGATTCCTAAAATATACATAAACGGACAAATAAATATTTAAATATTCTGGATTGCGGAATTTTATTGGAACTAATTATAATACGAAAAAACGCATAACCAATGGAAGATCACCCCGCGCATGCGCGGGGTTAGCAGCTCTTCTAGTATAGAATAATTGAGGAGGCATAAATTCAAAGAAGAGATAAAATTTTCCACTCCATAAATATCTGATCAAGGAGGAGATTTTAACCATCAACTCACATATGATCAATG
The DNA here is from genome assembly GCA_010577795.1 of Isatis tinctoria. Taxonomy (NCBI): domain Eukaryota; kingdom Viridiplantae; phylum Streptophyta; class Magnoliopsida; order Brassicales; family Brassicaceae; genus Isatis; species Isatis tinctoria. The sequence goes on along the minus strand of CM021246.1, from coordinate 11,470,206 downwards.
AGGAGGCATATCCTTCCACTCCATAAATTATTATCTGAGGAGACATAGTCTGCCATGTGATCATGATCGTGAAGGCATAGCCTACCATAATGAAGGCAGCGCCTATCTTTCCGAAACAATATAAAATGGAAAAGATAGAATATATCGTACTGTACAAAGATAAAATAAATTAAACGTAAATCAAAAATCATAATTTTAGTATAAGAGCAGATTTGGAGTCGATCGTGTTGATAACATGTTCTGAATTATTTGTAGAGTAATTCCACAAAAGAGTAACCAATGTTGAGAAAATTAGTCGACAATAAAGCAATGAAACAACACGACACTGTTCACAGATGTTGGCACCCCTGTTGCAACTCTAACATTCGTTCTCGTTTAAACTTCTTTCCTTTCGTCTCTTGTGTCTCTCTCTTTTATTAATTTCTGGTTTATTTTTAACGATTGCATGGCTGAAATTTGTTACGAGACGAGTCAGTAATGATGAAACCAACGTCCACAGTTGTTAAGAAGACGCCGGCAACGACTAAGAAGCGAGAACAACACTTTTCTCAAACAGCGAGAAGGCGAAGAATGGGGATCTGATGTCACAAGTTTGTCTCCGACGAACAAGATGCTGTCTTCGTCGATGGCGAGTTACAGAAGTGGAGAAGAAGAGAATCCGCTAACAGTCCGTCAAAAAACCTTCTCGAGTAGAGTAAGGCAATGGAGCCCTCGCATGCAAATCTTATTATATAAAATATGGTTTCAGAGTTAGTAATTAACAAGATCGTATCATGTGTCATTTATTTTTTAAGATTTTGAGATGTGTCAAATAGAGAAAAAAGATTATTACTATATTTCATAAGGAAAAATATATTTTTCTAATTCGAACAAAAAATAGAAAGAAAATATACAAAATAAAAACATAATAAGACAGTTAATAAAAAAAACACATACCAAAAGAAAACATAAATCGATCGATACAAAAGGAAAACTAAACCAAAAATAAAATATACAAAAGGAAAACAAACATAAATCGATATATACAAAAGAGAAACTAAAGGAAAAAGAAAAAAATACAAATGAAAAACATAATAAGCCGGTTGATAAAAATGAAATATACAAAAGGAAAACATAATAAGCTGGTTGATAAAAATGAAATATACAAAAGGAAAACATAATACGCCGGTGGATAAAAATGAAATATACGAAAGGAAAACACAAATAGATCAATACAAAAGGCAAACTAAAGCAAAAATAATAAAGCGGTTCTTAAAAATGGAAAACATAAAAAATGAAATCATAAATTGATCAATACAATACATCATGATATGTGCTAAGTTAGTAGATCATATTTTGACATGTGTAAATTTTTATTTTTTAATTAGATAAAATGAAAAATATAATTATTTTTTGGCACATGTAAAATAATATTAATTAATTTGATCGATATGTGTCAAATATATCTACTACATGTATAAAATATTTTAAGATAAAAATATACAATAATTACTTCATAACTGTGCTATATGTTAGAAAAATTTATGTTTAAATGTAAAACCATTTTTCAGTTTTAAGGAACCGTGCTATTGTGTGTGATTATATGTGAGAAATTTATGTTTAAATGTAGAACCATTTTAAAATACTTACTTTAATGCAAATTTTAATCTAAAATAAATATATAAATTATGTTACACGGGTTATCAATTTTAGATTTTGAATATTTCATTTTCATTTACAAATCTAAATTTTTATATCTAATTCATTGAAATATTTAAATTTCTATAATATAATAAAATATGTTCTTAGAATTTTTTTTTTTATCTAAAGAATCATTCTTTAGATTTCTCGAGTTCTTAACTACGACTTATAAAACATATCTTGGATAATTTAATGCAAATTTTAATCTAAAATAAATATATAAATTATGTTATACGGGTTATAAATTTTATATTTCGAATATTTTATTTTCACTCGCATATCACGTAGGTGATTAGTATGAAAATAAATAATGATTATTTATATATGGGTTAAGTCGGTTGTTACCAAACTGACATAAAACAAATATTGTCTTATTAAAAAAAGACAAACATCATTATTTATTCGTAACAATCTTAAGATTGTCTTCTTGTTAAATCATTCGGAGTAAGCTCCTTAAACTCCCTATGAACAAACGAATGAAAAAAAAACACATATAAGAAACCATTAAAACCGATGCAATAGACGTGTACGACAGGATTACAAGATACATATGCCTAGCTTTAAAATTATCAGAATCCTTAAAAAAATGTTTATCTTAGTGATTATTATATTATCTCTCAAGTTTATCGCATTGTTCTCCTCATTCTAAGATTACATTTATTCTAGATAACATAGCATTTAAGCACAACTAAATCTGCCAACGATGGATTTGAGAAGTTATGACTTATCAAATATCACGACGGTCGATATTACACATTGACAGAACTTACTTACAAAGATGCTCCTCTGTTTTCTTCAGCAAAAGCGAGAGAGAGAGAGAGAGAGGGAGACAAGTAGTAAATATTCAAATAATGCCGTAATATGTGCTCTTTTTCTCAGATAACCTTTCGAAATGTGAAAAAAAAAATAAGAGAGGATAAAAGGAAATTAAAATTAACAAAACTGGTGATGTACAGTTTGATTTTGCTCTATTCCAAGTGTATAACATTATATATATATAAAGAAAATGGAGTCAGCAGCAAGACTACATCCACAGCTATTTCACCTACACTTGATAAGCAAGTGATATATCCCTTTTGCTCAATAACAAACTCATCATCAGCTGGTCGGGCATGCCAATCTCCAATTTCGAGCAACCAGAAAAAAACCGAACATTGCTGCTTTGTCTTTCCCGACACTTTTTTTTCTTTCTCTAAAAAAGAATTGAAGAATCCATGATCAAAACCAGAGACAAGAGTGGAACTTATCTTGGTGGAAATCCAGTTTGACGTGCCCGATGGCTTCTATCGGATGATGGTGCAGGGCCGAGTATTCCCAGTGAGTTAGAGTTGTTGTTGTTGGCTATTGGTGGTCGCTCAGGTTGAACAACATCGTTGTTGTTGTTGTTCTCTGTTCTTCTTCTCCTTTTCCACGCTTCGAATTTTGCAGTGTCGATGCCTTTGTGAACTTGCTGCGAGTTGTTGTTTCCAGGCGTTTTGAATCTTTGTTGCTGCCTCTGGAAATTCCTGTTTCCTGATGAGCCGTTGAGGTGCGATGGTCCAACACCTTCTTCTTCCTCTCTCTCTTTCTTTAATTTTGAGTAGATCTGGTTGAGTCGATCCCCTGATAAATTTGAGAATGTTGAAACGTAGTTCCATAATCTCATCGTCATTCCTGCATGTCGAATTTCACAAACCATTAGCATCAAAAATCAAAATGGTTGTTTATTTCAACTGTCATCAACACTATGTTAAGGTACTCACTATCTTGCTTGTATGAATCCTCTTCGTGTTCTAACACAATTTCATCTATTCTCCGCCCAAGGATTTGCAAATATCTCCGGATTTTGAAAAGCACCTATTTGTGGAAAAATGTCAGATAAAAGAAGATAAGCACTTTGGGGAAAACAAAATAATAATGAATTAAACCTTCTCCTTTGGAAGATCCGCGCTCGTGGTTTGCAATCTTTGCAAGCGTCCAAGAGTTTTAATTTCATCAGCCAAAACATCTTCACACCATTCCATCCATTTCTGCTCTTTGAACTGCTCGTAAACTTCCTCATCATCAGACATTTCTCCTTCTTCCTTCACCAACGGCTCAGCTTTTTGGGTTCTCCGAGGTCCATCTTTTGTTGTTTTTAAACTTACATTGGCAGGACCAGATTTCCCTTTACGGTCTCTCGCAGGTGCTTTAAATTGATTAATAAGATTATCTTTAACCTTTTTGGAATTTTTACGGGAAGCTTTCGCGTTCGTGTTTTTCCCTCCTGCTGCAGCGAGTTCCTGTGAGAAAAGGTTATTTTCATACTGTGAATCTCTTCTTCAAGGAAGATAAATGAAATAAGAAACAAAGCAAAGCAAGTAGTAATATGCACCATTTCCAGAAGTGCAGTAGCACGCTCCTTTAAGTTTGGAGCACGAGGTAGAAAAGTCTCATGGTGTTGGAGTTCAACAGGAGCAATCTTCTTTGTAAGTCCAAGACTCTCATCTACTCTTATCTTCTCCCAGTTCCCAAAACCATGATAAAGTACTCCCAGAAGCAATCTCGCATCATCGACTGAGAAACACCAAACAATAAAAAGATTTAGAATGAATAATATAAGACAGACGCTGATATAGTCGTATTGGATAAGCATAGCACGTACTCTGATTCCAACCGCAACCCTTGGACCAATTTGAAGGTTTAAGGTATGACAACACCCGGAATTGTGTAATTGGATCGTCATATCGACTAATGCGTTTTGATAAGAGCTGGAGTCCTTCCACACGTTTTAATAGTTCGTTTGCTTTTACTGGCACACCAAAGAAATCCAACACAGGGCCCTGCTTAGAATAAGATAGAGGAAAATTAGGAATACTTCAGTGAACCAGACGAAAAATAGAGCCTCGAGTTCAGATGTTTTAATTCAGATTTTACCTTTGATTCAAAGTTTCCTGTTTCGACAGATTCCCGGCAACCGTCGATTAAAGCATCAAACAGCTCAACCTGTGCTTCTTCCGGGGCTGCTTCAACGACACCACCCACCTCTTCCGCAATACATGCAATTTGATTATGGTTACCAAACTTCATGACCTGAATTATAATGAGGAATGTAACAAGCAGTACTTCAAAAACGTCACGGAGTAAAACTAGATAAACTAGACAATCAAAATCTTGGGACTATCCAAAATGTTACTTAGAAACTAGAGGACCTAAGGAAACACAGAAAATTATTTGCGGGTGAACAATTGGAGCAGCCTTACATTCAAACCTTTTGCTAGTACCTATAAATATGCAGAAAGGAGCATTAGGTAAAAATAGTTTTGACGTACAGTTCGATAAAATCTTTGCGCATCTCTCTTAGGAAGATTTCCATAGGACCAGCCTCTCACTTGAGCAGTAGTCCCCTCTAACATTGGAGTCGAAGGAACAAAATATTCAGTTTTTCTGCGCTTTTGACTTCTATCTGTATGCTCTGCAGGCTCAGATCCTTTCTTTTTTCTTTTACTAGCCCTGTCAGGATGGCTCCTGTCATGATGGCTAGGATCCACATAACTCTTCGTACTCCTAGCAGCCCGTGGTGCAAGAGCTTCCTATACAAAGGTAACACAAGTTTAGAAACTGACAAATCTAAACAGGCTGTGTTAAAAACAAAAAGAAACCTATGACATAGGAGGCCATAATAATATTGCAGAGAGAATTTTTACTTCGGCCGTAACTACGGATTCAGGTTTTATCCAACGACTCCAAAATGACCCATCATCTTCAGCATTACAAAAGTTGGCAACCTGAATGCGAAGAGAAGTTAGCAGAGGAAGGGGTTTCACAGATATAAGCATTAAAAGAAATATTCACAGATTTCATGCCAAGAAGACTTCAAAGCAGACAATAGCTGTGGGCAGCTATGCTTTCCTGCATCTCTGTTAGTTTCACCTAAACCTGAAGACAAAAAGGGGAAAAAATATCTGAACTTGCCTTAAAAGCACCCAAAAGTTCATGTTCTGATTCACCAGCGTCCTTTTCCTCTACTTGCTCTGCCCTCTCTAGGATTTCGTCAATATCCATATTCAACAGCCGCTTCTTGCTTTCTTCATCATTTTTATCCTCTTTAAAAAGTTCTTCCGCTCCAAATCTCAATATTGCAGAAAGCTCGTTCTAGAATACAAGCAATGGTTCATTCTCACAGAAATTAAACCATTAAAGGAATCAAACAGCCACGATAACCATTCAAAAGATCTCCTTACCTTGTCAAAATTAGTTCCCTTTTTAGTTTCTCGCTTCTCCAGCCTACCCTCCGCATTCAGTTTTTGAATAACCAAATGATCAAGAACCTAAAGAATGGTGAACCAAAAAAAAGTTACCACCTGATATAACAAAAGCGATGTACAAAAATAAATCTGGGTTTCGAATGTATCTCATCCCTAGGCGATTGGTTTTACAAACATGGATCTTACGACTTGCATAGATGACAGCAAAATTATGTATTGCATTGCAGCTAAATTTGTAAACTCAACATATGAATGGCTTAAGTATTCCCACGAAAGAAATGGTAACAGTGCTGACGTAGAATCCTTTCATGAAGGTTAGGATGCAGAAAAGAAATTCGTTGTCGCTGTTAAAGAATTCATGCAAACATAATCTGAGAATGTATCCTTCTAAAGGTAATATACCATTTTTCTTTTAGCACGCTCCAGGATTTCTTCCTCGACACTTTTGCTAGTGACAAATCTATAAATGTTCACGACCTCTTGTTGCCCAATTCTGTGCGCTCGACTCATGGCCTGATATAATAGTGGTGCGATTCCATTATCAGCATATAGTGATAGAGAGTAAATTAAATCGAAAAGAAAGATAATTTTTGTTGGAGGGAGAACCTGCAGGTCATTCTGTGGATTCCAGTCAGAGTCAAATATAACGACTGTATCAGCAGTAGCAAGATTGATACCCAGTCCACCAGCGCGTGTTGACAGAAGAAAGCAGAAGTCGTCACTAGCAGGTGCATTAAAATGATCCATTGCCTGCTGACGCAGTTCTGCCTTAGTACTACCATCCAGTCTCTGGAACTGGAAACCTCTTAGAGACAGGTATTCTGCCAGGATATCTAACATTCTTACCATCTGTAAATCAAAAAGAGCAAAATGATTAATTCATAATGTTCAAAACCCAATGTAAGATTTATCGAAAAGATGAAAGAATTTTAAGGGCCTATAATTTAAAGGTGCTCCAGCTCTTTAAACGGTTGTCAAGAACGCAATTTCTGTGTAAAAGCTATAAAGGGTCTTATACATTCTCAATTCGTTTCCGGAGGTGCCTCTCATACAATAAACAAAGCATAACAACCACAAATAACACAAAGTAATAATTATATGTATAAATGATGAACCCATGATGTTATTCTAAACCATCTGGTATGATATGGAAAGAACCATGACTGAAATGTTATCTAAAAATATTCCTGATAGGTAAGTGAAAGGTAACATATTCATGTTAGTTAACATACATTTCAGATAATAAATTTCATTGAACCGCCGCACCTGCGGGAGGATAAGCACACGGTGCTTAGTTTAACACACCCTAACAAAGGAATAGTAGGAGAACAGTGGAACTGATATATCACAATACTCATTTCAATAAAATAAAACCACTAGAAGAAGAAAGTCAATGAACCACACCTGCGAAAAGATTAGCACACGATGCTTAGTCTCACGCAGTCTAACCAGTAGCTTATCTAGGATGACTAGCTTCCCGCTGCTTAGGATAATCTTATCCAGTTTATTGTTATCGTTTATGTCACCCCCATATCCATGGTCTGCACTTTCGAATAAGAAAGGATGATTGCAGCACTTCTTCAACTCCACCACAATGTTTAAAAGTGAAACCTGTTGATTGTAACTAAGAGTTTGTTAGCTTCACAATTAAATACCTGCAAACTAAAGAAGTTAGGTGCAAATAGAAAAGATCCCCCTAATTTACAGCGGGGAAGAGAGAATAACTATTTCATAACCAACATGAGAACCTGGGTGCATCATAAAGTTACCCACCTGATTACCGCGCACCCCTTTATTTAAATCATGGAAGTTGCGCTCCAGTATCCACTTGTAATACCTAAACAGAACAATGGAATATTGTTTACGATATATGAAGATATCGAGTCAACAGGTATTGGCTGAAGTTATGCTTACTGTTTTTGAAGAGGGGACATCTCAACCCTTAGTATACGCTCAATTTTTGGAGGTAAAGACTTCTCAACATCCTTAATCACTCGTCGTAGAATATGAGGTCTCAATTCTAAATGGAGATTGGCGAGCTAAATTCCAAAGAATACATAATTAAACTATATTTCATGAAGACAGCGTACGATTATGCAGTGAACGATGCTTACCTCAGATTCATTGAATGAGCTAAGGTTCTTGTAGTTTTGAACGAACTCATCCTTATTTCTAAACTTGGCAGGATCAAGGAAGTGAAGCAGAGCCCTGCAGAATATTCGGTAAACCAGATATAAGTCATTTATCATAATAGCAGAGTACAAAAGTATGGAAGTAGCATAAGCTACAAGGACGCAATCCATGTAAAATGTCTTAGCAACGAATCATCATGTGTTATTACATAAAAAAGGAAAAAAAAAAATCAGACATAAGCTACAACGTGTCGATAGAAACGGATCGTCAGAATTCTCAATAGCATAGCTTGCCTTAAAAAAGAGTGAATCAACAACATAGAATATAACAATCAAAAGTGTCTAAGATTCTAAACAAACAAAGAACATTAACTTGCAAGTTTCACAATTAATACGAATCCCAAATAATAAGTACGGCCATAAACAACGAAAGAAAGCATACCACAGCTCTTCGACACTATTCTGTAGTGGAGTACCAGTTATAAGCAATTTATTCTTCGTGCTAAATTCCTGAAACAGATAAGATACACTACCCATTCTGACCAACCAAACAAACAAAAAAGAACCCTCATAATATATAAAAGGTCTTGGATAAGTCACAAACCAAAAGGGCCGTGTACAGCTGTGCCTCACTATTTTTCAGTCTATGTGCCTCATCCACCATCAAGTAAATCCACTTAATCTTGGAGAGAACAGCTTTATCCTTGAGAACCACCTCATAAGTAGTCAACAGCGCATTGAATTTTATGGGCCGGCCGACTTTCTTTTCATTGTAAAATTCGTATTGCTGACATACCTGGAGCCAGGATATTACACAAATCATATTATATAACAGCGAGGGGCAGAGGGAGAGAGGAGGAAAAATGTTGTTCAGATTCAATTGTTTTAATGTCAGTACTGAAACTAGGTGAAGACCAAAAAAAATCAAAGTACTTGATATAGAAAGCTAAAGCCACAGCACCTATCCAGTTTGGGGTAGAAAAAATGTTGAAGAGACAACGGAGACGGGACACCAGAGGAAACCTTAACACCCTTTTTAAAAGCTATAACATGATCAACATTTTGTTTCTTACCTCTCGACTCGCCCGGGTGCCAACATATACTATTATATTCATGTCAGGAAGCCACTTTTTGAATTCTTTAGCCCAATTAGCTAATGTTGACAAAGGCACAACGACAAGAAATGGACCCGGGATTTGCTGGGTATTCTGCGAGAGAAAAGAAGTAGGGAAATCTTAACTCATCCAAAGTGGGATGCTGAGAACAATATTTTCAACTAATGAGCAAACTTGAGTGCTCACTTGAAAAGAAAAATATTATCACCTGCAAAAACCCAAGCATTGAAACGGATTGAACAGTTTTACCAAGACCCATTTCGTCAGCCAAAATGACATTAGTGTCATTAAGCCAGCTGGGAAAGATGAAATGACGCGGAACATTAGTCCAAGCAGACAAGTAAATCAACAACGATTATGAAGTGAGATAAGAAACACACCTGTTGACAAGAAAATTCAAACCCTGCAGCTGATAGTCCCGTAGGGTACCTCCGCTTAGCCACTCAGGCTGCTCCTCAAGCTTCCGCAAACTTGCTACATAGAACAGTAACCACGACTAAGCATTAGAAGAAAAAAAATTCACTTACTCAATAACCTCTGATATAAAATGGGAGAGATGACATAACTTTGCAACAATACACAAAACAGAAAACTACCACAATTAACATTAAGATGGTAGAGTGATAAGAGCATACGAAATCAAAGCGATGCATCTCTTACGTACTTCGTTATTTTTCTATTACACGGTATCGTTCACATTCATGAGTTGGTTAGAAGAAATTAGTAAAACCGTCATGTAAACAACAGAGGAATGCAGCATGAAAAAGGAGTCTGATGTGAATGAAGAAACGAGAACCCGCTGGTCAGTTTTCAATAAAGCTTTACATGAGCATCCTTTACGGATTCAAGAGGCAGTTTATCATATGTAGAGTACTTTTCTTATATGCTTATTATAAAATGGGGAATACAAATCTAATGATTCTCGTAACAGACCTTTCCCTTTTGTACGCTGATGCTCCACCATTTTCCCTTGCACCGCAATCGAAACTTCACGAGCCTGAGTCATAGATAGAAATTACCTTAAGCATTAGCGCAACCTAGATGTTTCCAAGGATCTGATTTGGCAGATATGGAGCAATGTATACGCTAGTCCAGATATAATAGACGAGGGATACACAGGTATAATATAACATTCCAATACGCTGTTCATTAAGACTTCTTAGACTGACTAAGAAAGTTACTTAATATTTCAAAAGTATGAGTCCACGTAAATTCTTCTTGTGCTATCAAACAAGAGGTAAACTGCATCTGTCCAAGAAATAACAGCTGTAACCTCATATCTACAGTTTTGAACCCAATTGTCTAATTACTACTAAGCGGAGGGAAAAGGAAACATATTTGGACATAAAAGGCCAAATGGTAAAGCTAAAGCAGAATTTTAACAGAGAAACAAACTCTACCTTGTACTCATCAATAGCAACCTGTGCAAATGATATATCCACATCCTTCTCCCTATATAAAGACAAGAAGAGAAAGATACTTGAGGGGATATAAGGATACAAAATTACAAATTCTAGGTCATCAATAGCATGCTTCTCATTTATGAAACAAACTCTGTTGATATCTAAAAAAAAGGATCAAGATCCATCCAGAGTATTGACGAACCAACAAAGGAAAGAGGAGAAGCCCCAGTTATAATCGAACTCTCCCCTTCCTTTTTAAGGGGAAGAATCATTCGTTTAAGTATTCAATTTTTCTTGAAGTGGCAAAGAATACCAACATGTAACCAAACGATCAGATTCCACTAACTCTCATCAAAAATCAATAAAATACAAAAAACAAAGAAAGTTATTTCAGAAGATAAAATGAAAGAAAATATACCAAGTTGCTTCAGCATAAGAAAGCCCTTTCCACTTTACTAGATACTCTGGCACCACATCACCTAAACCATCTTTGCTTATTCGATCTGCAATTATTCTTTCTACCTAAATCACATTAACTAAATTAACTCACAAGAGGAATACTCCAACGGAAATTGCAAAAGATGAAAACGGAGGGGGAGACGCAAAATGCGGTTACATGTTTGATGTACTCAAAACACTTACCTGACAATTCTGCTTAATGATGTCCAGATCCATTTCTTTGCTCACATCATTGACTTCAATCTAAACGGTTCAAAAAAATATAAGTGGGAGAATTTCAGGTTTATATACAATAACAACGTTTTTGACCGATTTTTTTTACACACTCCAATAAATACTATGGCACCACATTTTTTGTACTATAGTGCCTACATATAAACAAAAATTCATTATTTACATGGCTTAACAAGAAAAACAAGAAACAGAACCATGATGTGGGCTATCAGTGTTATCTTATCGGATGTTTTCTTGCACATCATAAACTCAGAAAATGTTGCCAATATTTAAACATTACCTCCTCTCGTGAGAGTGCTGTCCTGTACCTAATCTCCTCTGTCACTTTCTTCGTGTAGTTAAGAACCTTCTTGAAGCCACTAAGCTACAAGAACACAACATACACAACGAAACAAAGATTTAGAAAAGACAAAAGCCGTTTTACAGATAAAGATTTTTGAACCAATCTATACAGCAGAGATTCCTAGATGCAACAGGGGAGGGGAGCATCGTGGGTACATGTGTATGGACATCTTGCAATAGATTGATCAGATTAACAGAAGTCATCAGGACATACATTTTGGAGATCGCTCAATGATTTCCACTGGCAATGCAAATGCGATTGACCTTTCCATTTGATTAGAAATTCCATTTCATTCCAATCTGGCTCACTATCAAACAGTTGGCTTACGAGAACAGGAACCGTTGATTTGTTATTCGTGTGAGCATCTTCACCCATGCCCTTTGGCTGATGCCAAAGCACTTTTTCAATAGCATCACAATCCTCCTCTTCAATGTCATCCTAACCAGCATATACCAGAAACAAAAAAGAAAAACAGAGAATATGAGTCCTTTAAAAATCTGGGCATGCTTCAAAGGGCCATAAGTTAAATCTATCTTGTCTCCAACAGAAAAAAATAATACCCTAAAAGTGCAGATTGTAACTATAACAATGATCCGCATTGGAAAGGCTTATGACACTACTGCTAGCTTCTACTCAAATGTACCAGGTTTAACGAAGGCAAAGCAAAATGAGGGAAAGTCTATAACCTTGAAATGTAACAAACTATCATACCTTTTGGGTTTTTCGATTTCTCCCATCATCTATATCTTCACTATCTTCGCTCTCCACATAAGAGACTTTACGAACTGATCTGGTGGAGCTCCGCACTTCACTACTCTGTCCTATATTATTTGTAGATCTTCCATTGTTTTGACGGAGAGTTGTCCCTCTTCTGGGCATGCTTTTAAAACTCTCATCAATGTCATTGTCAGAATCCTCCTCTGAGCAATCCTCTTGATATGATGTTTTCCTTTTCTGTCGACCAGAGACATGAACTGGTTTCCGTTCGACAGCAGAGCTTAATTTCCTGGAGCCTTTACCTTGTTGCCTAACCTTACGCTTTTTTGTGTCATAATCATCCTCGGAATCGGAAAGATCGATATCATCATCACTGTCAGGATCTTCATCAGAAACGTCCCAAGCTTGATCATGCTAAAATCAAACATCCACTCAGTTGGAAGAAATTCCATAAAAAGTATAACACGTTACAAGCTAGAACACAACATGTTAACTAAAATGAAGCTCTCTCCTCTCGAATAGCATACTTAGTTAACAAATGACTTAAAAAGTATCTACATTTCTTTTTGTTCAAATTTTAGCTTCATTGTGGAGAATCCGTATCCCAAAACAAGAATTGTAAGAAATCAAACCTTCTTTCTTGCATCACCACTAGGAACAGCATCATCGGGCTCAAAGTCAGCATCTTCAGGGTCATCCTCTGATGAGAAATAAGATCACAATGTTACTTAAGCTCAAACCAAGTAGTTGGCATGAGTAGTCATATAAAAAAATATTGCCGCAAGGTTCTAGTACCGTTACAAATAAACAATGTAGTCAATCTATTTATGGAATAAAAAGTACAAGAGTTTACCATCTTCTTCCTCTTCGTAGTCCATATCAGCATCACCATTCTCGCCATGATTACTATCATCGTAGTGGATATTTTTGTGAATTGCTCTTGAGCCCCTCGACTTACTATGGATAGCAGATCCAGTCTTTGGCAGTGATCTAGAATTTATAGAATTGCTATACCCTTTGTAGTGCACATGGTCACTTTGATGATCTTCATCCTGTTCGTAATATTCATCAGACAACATTTCATCTGCTGGAACATCAGCTTGACCACTCTGACGCTTGTTCAGTTCTTTATCTTCCTCATTTTCATTTTCAGAATCTAATTTGCCGCTCCGATCATTTGAGAGATTATCTTCAGAATGTTCTGCGTCTTTGAAACCAAACTGTGAATCTTTGGCAGAATCAGAGCCCTCTCTCTGTCCCATTGGCTGACAGTCTTTCCAAAATGTGGAACCCCACTTCCCCGATACGCCCATTCTTCTTCCTGAAGGTTGGTATTGTGTATCAACAGGAGCAGCTAAATTATTCATCGTTGTCTGATTTGGTTGCCTAATACTACATCCTGGTTCTGCGTCACTTTGATATTGTACGTCCATGTTCATGTCAAAACCTCTTTCACTATAAGTACCATCCATGTCTTCATTCAAAGGTGAACTGTGGAAAGTAGCAGCGTTTTGCCGCTCCTCATTTTCATCCAGAACATTATGTGATACAGTATCGTTGGAGTAGTTCCTAAAGAAAGCCATCTTCTCACATGAAGGCCCAGCAATCTAAATCAGCTCCGAAAGCTGTTCTTTCAGTCTGCGACAACCACAATCTTCTAGTCTCTACGTATGACTAAGAAAAGAAAAGAGGATTGAGTTTTTAAGCTGCATAAAATGGTAGTAAAATTTGAATAAATGCTACAACACTTGAAAGCGGATCAACACTTGAAAGCATGTTTCAATGGAGATTAAGATTATTCCCAAACTCCAGGAGCACATGACATGAACGGATATCTAACAACAAAGCAGATCTTCAAATTGAGGACAAAATGTCAAAGCAATCTTGAGTTTCATGTCAATGGAAAGCAACGAATTCAAGGGGCTCGAACGTAGATCCACCACGAGAAACACGATTAAACTCCAAATCGAATCCTAAAGCCCTTCTAAATCTCGTAACATCAATCCAATTTTACCGCTGAAACAAAAACGAACCCTAGAAATCGCGTAAAACCGAGTAGAGAAAATTCAAAAACGCTCTCTCAACAGAGACGGAAGCAAAACGAAGTAATAGAAGAGGAGATTGATTTGCTATTCTATACACACAGTCACATAAGAGGCGAAAACTCGGGATAATAAAAGAAACCAGAAAAGCAAAACAAGTAGCAGCATGATTTGAGAAATTTCAAACCACGCTTTTAAGGAATCTCACCGGAATAATCTTAATCTAATCCTCGGGACCGAAAAGAGAAACTGGAAGAGGTTCTCTATCCGTAGCGTTTGGATTGTTCGGAGTTTTGTATCCGAGATGATGGTAGATCGTAATTGAGAATACGGAGAGGACGGCGAGGTTACGGTGGAGGTAAAAGACGATCACCGGTTATCGAGTTTTGGGTGGATCGTCGGCTGCGAGAGAGAGAGAGAGAGAGAGAGAGAGAGAGAGAGAGAGAGAGAGAGGGGATTTTGAAGTGAGAGAAAGCGTATATTTGTGTCTGGGGAGAGAGATTGGGGTTATCGGACGATAAATAATTTTATTGTTTGTATATAACACTTTCTCTAATCATCTTATTGTTTGTATAGACTTGTATATATATGGGACTATGGTCTATTTCTTTTTTTTTGTCTTGGCTAGGCAAGTATATTACTTTAGGGTTATGCTCACAATGTCCCATTGCTCTATCTATCACAACACGGATTGAACGGATTGAGAACAAATATTTGGAAATAATTGTTGAGATATACGAACTAAATTTGTTACATGACCGGACATACGAACTAAACCAATGTACGTATGTGTCGTAACAAATTTGTAAATACATTTAGGGTGGGGATCATAAATAAAGTTTAAATGGTATCCTCTGTATATTATTTGAGGATCATTTTAAAAGAAAAATCTTATGTTCATGTGTAATTAACAAATTTATCATGATAATGTGTCATCACCATATTTTTTTGTTATGTTTGTTTTTAAAAAAAGGTTTGAATTATTATAATAATTACAAAACATGACGCTCATAATTTGGTCCAAAAAGATAAATACTTCTAATCAAACTAATCATATAATTAAGAAAAATTAGGCTATATATTACTCTATTGTGTCATAATTAACTATTTAATATGTGTGATATGCAAATTAGTAATATAACATTCTGAAGATATAAAATTACTTTTCTACCTTACTGCATATAACATTGTAAATAGTTAACTATATTTAAAATAAAATAAGTAATTATATGCAGTAAATAGTTAACTATGTTTCAAAATAAATAATTATGATATTATATTATGAACTATGTTTCAATACACATAATCAACTACATTAAACTTTAGTGAACTATATCAACAAATCTAGTGAACTACATTGAACTATAGTGAACTAAATCTATAAACCTGCAAACTATGAAAACTATTTTAAAATATGATAGTGAACTATATTGAAGTTTAGTGAACTGTATCGAACACACTTGTATGCTATATCAATCATAAGTTATAATATAGTTCACTAACTTAACTATATAACTCATTAACTTAATTATATAGTTCACTAAGTTAACTACACAAGTTAACTATATTGACTACACTACTATATTGAACTATAGTTAACTATAGTGAATTTGATGACATATTAGTCATATCTTATATTATTTTGTTATTTACCTAAATTTGCATTTATATATGCTACTTCTTGAATTTACATATTCAAGTGTATTATCCACTTAATTAACCCAATAATTAATTACTAATCTAAAAAGAATCTTTCATTCTATTTCCTTATATGAAAACCACAAAGTTGTTAAATAATTTAAGAACAAAGATTTGATATCCAAATATATCATCTTATTTAAAAAAAAAATCATTTAAATTTACTCACTACCTTTGTTTAATCTTATTTTTTAAAATAAATTGAATCATCACATCAAACATATAATATAAAAAATACAATTTTTCCACATATGCTATAATTTGAATTTGTAAAAACGAATATAAATTACTAAAATTGTTTAAAATTCCACATCAACTTTTTTGTAAAAATGAATCAGAAATTTGTTATAAGAATATCCAAATGATCACTAATCATATGAGTAGGGAACTAAATGTATAATATCAATTAATTCATATACGTATTTTATTATGTAAATCATATTTTATGTTGTATAAAAATGTTTACTTTGAATTGTAATTTATTTTAAATTTAGACCACATATTATCCACTATCATGAAATTTAAAGTTATGATATAATATATATCTTTTCTTAAACAACTTAAAGGAAATTCCAATATATAAATCAAAATTACTTATCTATATCAACTTACCATGATTATCAGATATTTTTATTAGATATAACTATAGCTATTATAACTTTTATTGTATTTAAAAATAAGTCAAAATTTTCTTTGTTATTTCCCAAAATGAACCAACATGATATCATTCAATAATACAATTATGGTAAGTATAAATTATTCATTTTTAATCTTAACTGATAATATAAATTTAAATAAACAATCACACATTTAATTAAACAAACGTATCCTAATTATATTTATACATATTCATATCAATTTACTAATAAAATAAAATATAAATAATATATCCTAATTATATTTATACATAGTCAGAAAAAAAACTGATTTAGCAAAACTATCATGTATATAGTATATATGATTTAATTGTTTTACTTTTACTAATACATAATTTTTAAAAGATTTTGAGTACTTTAAAATTGTATAATCTATATAAATGGCTATAAAATTATATCTAATAAATATTTCTACAGGAATTTCACTCCGCGCAAGGTGCGGGTTATTACCTAATTTACATAAAATATTGAAGAGTTTGACAGATGCGAGAGAAGCAAAGCCGAAATAGAGGTATGAGCAAATGGTTTCTATTATTGATGATTTCTCAGCCTTGCTACAAGACTCGAGATACAAGTATGAAGAGAATACAAGTAGAGAATTTTGTTGATTGTGTGCGTAGAGAATGTTTTGTCCTCCATGTCTTTGATCATTCATCTACTTTAGCTGGAAATTATGTTTAACGTCTTCATTTACTTCGCTAAATTTGATATTATTGGCTTCGAAATGATGTCTTACTGGACCTAATTAAATGGTTCAGGATTTATTTTCCAAAAAAATTTCCCTAATTTCTTAAATCAGTTATTTTCTAAACCAACTTGAGGAAGTAACTTGCTGTTTCGACAAATTAAAATTCCAGTGAAAGTGATTGATTTTTTCACTTCCTTTATTATTCATCTTCTCGGCTCTAAATTTTTTCACTTTGTTTCTTGATGGTGCTTCAGTATTCCTATGGAAGATTTTCGAAAACTTAGTGGCCGGAGACCAAATTATCTTTGCAATCGATCTCCGATTTCTCATGTAATCTCATGATGGTATCGAGACAGTTACTCATTATTCCGAAGAAAATCCGGAATGGATAAGAAATGGCTGATGTTGCTTCTATGAGTATTACTTTTATGAATCTGGACTTTATTTTCCAATCCTGATGCTTTTGGCGAAATACCTTTGAGAGAATGGTCTCTGCTTATCTCAACTTTGTCCAGATTTTCCTCATTATATGATCGGTCTTACAGTGATGGCCAATGATGAGAGCCTTATCCTCCATCCAATATGTATCTCGCGTTTTGGCTCTATTAAGGCATACCTATAGTTTACCTGAACTTGATCTTTTACTGCTTCCTTAGATCAATAAATTATCAAAGATCTTTCCCTTTCGGTTGACTCGTGGTAGTCTTCGTATTTTTTCTTTTATGATGATAAGATATCCACGAAGTTGTGATTGCTCACTTCTCTTCCACTGAATGAACAAGGAGATTGGGTTTGTGATGATATATTTTAACTCCTTATCTTTTTATAAACTTTATATGCATTTTACTCATTGTTCTTCTCCATTGATCTTTTAGTGATAGATGGGTCTCTTCTTGATCCCCCTCGAATCAAAGCTCTTCTTTATGATTTGTTAGTTAAGAGCTAAGAGATGAAGGGATTTTCCGCCATGAAGATCTTGTTATCTCGATTCTGAGATTTTTTCTCTTCAACACACTGTTTTTTTCCGGTGAAGAAAATCCTGATTGTGATGCGGTACTACATACTAAGCGTCGTAAAATCAAGGAATTATTTGTTCCTTCCTCTGAACCTTTAGTAGATATCCTCCCTACTTATTCTTCCTGCAAGACTTGTGGTTCCTCCTTGTCATTTGACAAAGCAAACCAAATACTCTCATCTTCTTACTATAAGAGAGTTCTTAGAAGGCTTCTTAAGGATCAAAGGTGTCGGGTTTTTCTTTGGTTCGTGTGGCTTCAGAGGAGAATGACAAATAATTAATCATGAATGCCGACTATGAGCGTGTGATGCTTCATGGGATAGGTTTAGATGATTTTGACCCTGAGGAGAGAAGAATTCAGCGAGACATCTTTTAGTTTGCATTGAGTTGTGACTGTGATGCATTGGCCCTAGGCCCCTAGGCCCCTAGCCTTAAGTCTTTTTTTTAGACTCACTCTCGTGTATATGTTGATCTTGACACCCTCTACGAAGAGGGTTTTGATAAGTATATAGCTACTGGTGTTTTGATAAGTATGTAGCTACTAGCGATGCTCTTGTTCAAGTATTTTATATCTCCCTTTATTTTTTGGGCTTGTTATTGCAATCTTTCTTTGCATTCGCTTTTGTTTTTCAATTATGCTCTGGTGCTGACGATTCTTTTGGTGACTATGAGACAGACTTTGTTTCGCGGACTTATCTCTAACTTTTGTTCCAAATTTGGAAGACGGAAGTGTTTCTCTTTGCGAAGAAAGAGGCATCCTTCTGAAGTCTGAGGCTGATCTAAACAAAAGAGTTTGTTTCTTCTTAGGCATTGGTATATATGATCTAAGTTTTTTTTTTTTGCCACCAATATTAAGTTATATATTTTATTATATAATTGATACAAATATATTATATAATTGATACAAATATATTAAATTTTGAAATTTTCAAACTGAATATTAAGTTCATTTTAATAGAAATTTATAGATAATTTATTTTATCTTCCCCTATATATTAATTGAGAAGACGGAGAGAGAAAATTCAGACACGTGTCTCACTCAGAGTAACTTAAGGGAAAATTAACCAATGAAATAGTTACATTCAGACACGTCAACAAAAAAATAATATACTTTTTAATATATGGAAATATATATATATTCCATTAGATTTTTTCTCTCTTTTTATGGTATCATTAAATTCAAACATTTGGAAGCATATAATTAAGAGATTTAATGGCTTATATGATACTTAAATTTTAGAAATTATATAAATGCAAATTTTTATCCCACATGGACTACAAAATAAAATGGATGACATGCATATTGCTTATAAATAATTAATTTACTCAGAAGTTTGAATTACGTATATGAAGTATTTAATAAACGCAGAAATTTGTAAGTTTTTATTTGATTTAATCAGGTTTTATTTGAATTATGTTATTAAATTGAATTTAAAAATATTTATATACTTTTGTTTGATAGAAATTTAAATATTAGAAACTTCCTAAATTGTGAAAATATTAGAATTATTTTAAATTTATCAAAATTATAATATTATAAATATTTTTATGTTAATAAAGTTTATATTATGCTTGATGATATATTGCTATTGTTTATTAGATTAAATATTCTACTGAATATTATATTTATAGATAGTATATTAGCCATAAAAACTTTGACTACTATGATATTATGATAACAGTTTATCTAATAATCAAATATAAATCATATATTTTACCCGCACAAAGTGCGGGGTATCATCTAGTATATGTTTAAAAGAAAAAATATTCTTATATATAACTTTTGTTATATTTATTCTAAGTTTTTTCTGTCACAAAATTAATTATATGTTATGTATAGTTAGCTATATAATTGAGACAATTGTCTTAACTTATAAATTTTCCTAATCTATTTTTTTTTGTTAATAAAAACTTACAAATAAATTTTGTATCTTATGTATTTTTCTATTAACAACATAAAATAATAGAAAAAGTTATATTAAAATTTTTCATAATTAAAAATGTTCACATGAAATGATATTAATGGTTAATTTAAATCTTATGTAGATAGCTTTAAAGACATTTAACTTCAGTTTTTATATGTTAATCGATGATTTATTTTTCTTTTTTGTTTGTTTAACTTTTATGTTAGTTTTCCAAAATATATATCCATTACATCAATCTTATTTTCTTTGTTAATTTAACTTCCCTAATATTAATTTATATTTTATTTAGAAATTTTTTTTTTTTTGGAAACCTTGATATATTTGAAAATATTTAATTGAAATGCTGACTTGGCATGTTCTTATTAGTAGTTTAAAATCCTATATGGATACTCTTAGAGCACAATAGCCTCAATTTTTATATAGTAACTAGATTAGGACCCGCGTGATACGCTGGTGAAATAAAATATTTGAAATCTAAAGTTGATAATCCGTTGAACATAATATATATATTTAGATTTTAAATTTTAAATTTGCATTAAATTATCTAAAAACTATCTTTTATGAATTAATACTAAATTTTTTTTATCTAAGAAAGCATTATTATTATTTTTGCTTTTTATTTATTTAGGAAATGAATTTATAGTTAATGAATTATAATTGACTGATTTAATATGTGTGAAAATTATGTTAATAACTAAAACTTCATATAATAAAATCTATTTCTCTTTTAAAAATAATTTTTATTTTTATAGACGAAAACTGATTATATTTTTCTTTAAATCTAATTAGAATAACAAAATTTATATTGTTAAATTCTGACTGACTTACTTAATACATGTCATGATCATGCTAATTAGTAATTTTAATAAGATATCCTTATTATTATTTTAAAATTAATACTTTATTTTTAGCATAATGCTTTCTTTTTAATAAAATCAATATTTTATTTATAATAATATTTGAATAAGTCATTTTCTTTTCTTTTTAAAAGCCATATGTGTGTCCGGGTCTAGTTTGGATCAGGGTTTAGTTTGGATTTAAATGTTTATAATTTTAAATAAAGAAATCTTTCAAAATCCACAAAATTTCATTCTGAAATCAAATCTATTAGTAAATCTGTATAATTGAACAACACATGATGAAAATGTGAATTTTAAAATTATAGAACCAATAATGCTGAATTTTGTTTGGATTTTGAAATTTATTAATATACACAAATCAATAATCTCTACTAATATTTTCTGGAATCAACCACACATGATTCAACTTCTTGACAATGAATCTGTTCGTTTGTCCATCCAGATGGACCATCTGAATGGACCATCTCAATGACGTTCGTTTTTATCAAAAAATGGTTCATGGAGTCAAAAATAACAATTACAAATATACTCTTATTATTTAAATTGCTTATTTTGAACTAAATTTTAGATAAAAAATAACATAAATCATATTTTGAAATTATTTTGTAAAAAAACCCAAAATTCACATTTTCCAGCCAAATTAAAAAACCAAAATTATCGGTCAAAACCGCAAATGTATGTTTTCCTGCCAAAACTTAAAAATCACGGTTTTCCGCTGAAATCGAAAAATTAAGTCTTTCCGCAAAACCGAAAAATTAAAACTTTCTGTTCAAACCGCAAGTTAAGTTCGGCTTGATGAAAAACCATAATTTTGGGGTTTTGCGGTTTTAATGGAAAAACGTATTATTACATTTTTTGGCTGGAAAACGTAACTTTGCAATTTTGGTGGAAAAACCTAATATTGCGGTTTTGGCGGAAAAACTTAATATTGCGGTTTTGGCGAAAAAACGTAATATTGCGGTTTTGGCAAGAAACCGTAATATTGCGGTTTTGGCGGAAAACGTATTTTGTGGTTTTGGCAGAAAAATATAGTATCGCAATTTGGCGGGAAAATGTAATTTTGCAGTTTTTGGCAGGAAAACGTAATTTTATGGTTTTGGCGGGAAAATGTTATTTTACGGTTTTGATGAAAAACTTGATTTTCCTGTTTTGATGAAAAACTTGATTTGCGGTTTTGATGGGAAAACATACTTTCTCGGTTCTGCGGAAAATTTTGATTTTGCGGTTTTGTTTTGAAAAGTTGATTTTGTGGTTTTGTAGGGAAAACTTGATATTGCGGTTTTGACGGAAAAACATAATATTGCGCTTCTGTCAGAAAAACATAATTTTTTGTTTTAGCTGGAAAACGTAATTTATGTATTATGGTTGGAAAACATAACTAAAATTATTAAAAATATGATTAGATAATAATATGAACATTTGTTAGTTTTCTTATTAAAAGTTAAATGTTATTTGCATTATAATTTATAATTTTTTGCATTTTATATGAACTTATGTAATTTAAATGAATTTTGAAATTTATTATTTGAAAATTATTACTTTGAATATATTTTTAAATCAAAAATTAAAATTAATCTATATATTATAATGAGGCAAGCCTCTTTCCCTCTACTGCAGTTCTGTAATGCCACGTGTCCTTTTTTTTTTTTTTTTAGAATCAACCAAAAAATCCAAAACGTCATCAGCAACAAACCGTTAATGTAGCCATCCATTTTAACATCTCGTTTGACAAAGTCATTTTTTTCTTGGAGTAATTGAACCCATTTACAGTCCAAACCAGATCCAAAACGAAATCCCTTTCGACGCCTTCACCAACGCATAACCTACCTGCACGATCCAATCAAAAGGTCCGCTGTACCGTAACCGGCGTCGATCCCTCAGCTCCCCTTTCTTAACATCACTTCCCCTCTTCAATTATCAACAGTTTCCCACGCCATGAAACCTTATCGCCGTTACGCCTCCCTTCTTATAAATCTTCCTCTCCCAGATACACCCACACTTTCAAATCTTCACGCTTTATATCCAGATACAAATTCACTCCTCTCTCAGATTCAGATTCGAAAATCTTAAGTTTCGTAAGAGAACAAGTGAGAAGGTAAGGTGTGTTTTTATCAAACAGAAGTTCTTTTAAAATTGTAAATGTGTTGAAGGTTTTGAATTTTTGTATCAGAGATAACAATAAAAAAATCCTGTTGTATAAGTTTCTTCTTCTTTCCTCGGGTATTAAATGTGTTAGGATGGGTGTGGAGGGAATAGCCAAGAAAAGTGCAGTGATCGATGATTTTCACCAGCTATAATGCAGGGCTAATCAGAACTTCATTGGCAATGGAAACCGATCATACACAGCGCCAATGGATCTGCCTCTAATAAGAAAGAAGGTGACTCTTTTATACCTTACCGTCGCCTCTCTTAATAGTTTAGATTATGCGTGCAACTGTCAAAATCCAAAGGTTTTTTACTTACTTTCGTATTTTTCAACTTTTCTCTTAGTATGTTTCAAATCATGGTAAGCAGATATATTCAACCCGAGAGAAGGAACCATCTCCAACAATTAGATTGATTCGAAACTGAGCGGAGGAAAATGTTTTGAAAAGAGAGCTTGAGAATGCGAGAAGTTTTAAAGCAGAGATCAATGAACGAGAGATGAGCATTGAGAAGCTTAAGGCCCTTAGGAGATGCGAAAATGGTGCAGCCTTATTTGCAGAGCGGCATAACAAAGCAAAACAATTGGAAGACTCGAAACATGATAGACGAAAGCGAGAAAATCAGTCCCAAAGACATGAAAGAAACCAAAAAAAGGATTAACTGGAGAAGATCAGCTTCTGCATGAGGAGGAGGAGAAGAAGAAGAAGAAACTCTGCGTAAGTTTATTCTGTGGTCTCTTTTCGTTTGAATTGGAAAACAAAAAAAAAGGAAAAAAAATAAACAAAACTATGGGATAGAAGAGAGAGAGAGGCACAATGGGCTCACGCACATAGGAGTTTACACGGTCTTCAGAATCAAGAAACGGGCAATGTTTTCCTCGAGAAAGGTGGTTACAGAGAACTGTCTGAGATCGCAGAACAAGCCAAGAGACAAGCTGAGATCGCAAGGTAATAATAATATTCCTCAACTTCTGATCACCAATGAACAAAACGCTGAGGTTTTTTTTTTTTTTTTTTTGGGGGGGGGGTTAAAGGATATTTTGTTTTAATTCCAGTAATATTAATTTGATTTGTTAGCAAATAGAAACTCAAATCTAGAGAAGCTGACGATATCTGAGGCTTATTGTGACTCGAGTTAACGTTAGGATTTTTATTTGTTTTTTGTTATTGTTGCTTGAAGGCTTAGGTAGCTTCATACGCTTAAAGGATGTAGAGCCTGTGGTGAAGTTGAAGGGACTTGACATTGAGAGAGACCCCTTTGCCAACAACGGCCCCCTCACAATAGAGAGACTCATCAGTTTTAACCAGAAGATGATTAAGGAAGAAGATCCTTAACAAACGCAAGATAATGATGATGATTTCATATGAAAAGAGGGAATAAGGTTTTATTGTTTTTTCGTTATGTTTGTGTTAAATTCCTCAAAACTCCGGGAGTTTTGTTTTTCTCTTCTTCCTTAATTTTCACTTAATTATAATTGTGTTTCAGTTTTTTTCTGTGTTGGAGACAAAAGATAAAATAATAATATCTTAAATTCATGCAAATTGCTTTAATTTCATTATCCTTATTTGTCTATGTATAAAAGTAATGATTCTGAATTTCAAACAAACACCGAAGGACTAATATACGAGTTATGGAATCTCTAAAGTGAACAGCATCGACAAGAAAACAAAAACAAAAAGCAATCAAAATGAACGAATTGTTATAATAATAAATAAAAGGAGAAATTTTTATATCTGCAGAATTTTGGAACACCGAGAATAAAAGTAGAAGAGAGAGAGAGTAAACTTGTATTGAGTTTTGTTGTTAAGATTGTGATTATGAACGAACGAAATGTTCGTTTATATAGAAATAAAAAGTGAATTACTATGCATGAATAGTGACAGTGGACTCCACACAATTGATTTTAACACCGTCGATCGTTTTTTTCTTCCTTCCTTTGTGGACTTTCATAACACTCCCCCTTGGAGACCAATGTCATATTCATATTCTGCTAAATGTTTTTGTTGCCTCGTTAAAAACCTTTCTAGGAAAAACTCAATGGGAAAAACCATAGCAAGGTAAAAAGAGTACAACTGCGCAAGCTCCCCCTTGATTAAGGTTGTCTCAGAGATTTTGTTGATGACGCATTCCAATACTATGTACATGCTTCTTGAACATAGTGGTGGGTAATGATTTTGTGAAAAGATCATCTGCGTTGTCGCATGATCGGACATATCTTACTTCAATCTATTTATTCTTCTCGAGTTCTTGGATGTACAAGAACAACTTTGGATGTATATGTTTCGTCCTATCACTTTTGATATATCCTTCCTTCGTTTGAGCAACACATGCAGCATTATCTTCATACAAGATTGTTGGCTCCGTATCTCCGAGAATCCCACTGCTTGACCGGATGTGTCGGCTTATTGATCTCAGTGAGACGCATTCTCTACTTGCTTCATGGAGTGCAATAAGTTCGGCATGATTCGAGGAAGTAGCCACCAGTGTCTGCTTCTGAGAACGCCAAGATATAGCAGTGCCTCCGTTTGTGAAAACGTATCTCGTTTGTGATCGGGCTTTGTATGGATCAGATATCCTGCATCTGCAAAACCGACCATTTTACCTTTTGAATTTTTAGGATAAAATACTCCTAAGTCAGTAGTCCCTTGAAGGTAACGTAAAACATGCTTAATTCCATTCCAATGTCTTCGCGTAGGGGACGAACTGAATCTTGCCAAAAGATTGACAGCAAATGATATGTCAGGCCGTGTGCAATTTGCAAGGTACATCAAAGCTCCGATTGCACTTAGATATGGTACTTCAGGACCAAGTATCTCTTCGTTTTCCTCATGTGGTCGGAATGGATCATTTTCAATATTAAGTGACCTCACAACCATGGGAGTACTGAGTGGAGTTGCCTTGTCCATGTTAAATCTTTTTAACACTCGTTTGGTATAGGTGGTTTGGTGCGCAAATATAACCTTTTCAGAATGCTCAATCTGAAGGCCAAGACAATACTTTGTCTGCCCGAGATCTTTCATCTTAAATTCTCCTTTCAAATAATTTGATGCTTTTTGGATTTCTTAATGAGTTCCAATAATGTTTAGATCATCAACATATACTGCAATTATCACAAATCCAGATGTTGTTTTCTTGATAAAAACACATGGGCATATAAGATCATTTACATATCTTTCTTTTGTTAAATGCTCACTGAGACGATTATACCACATACGTCAAGATTGTTTTAACCCATATAATGATCTTTGCAATTTGATTGCACATAACTCTTTTGGTTTAAATTTTAATGCTTCTGGCATCTTAAATCCATCGGGAACTCTCATGTAGATATCAGTATCCAATGACCCATATAAATATGCCGTAACGACATCCATAAGTCGCATCTCTAGATTTTCATCAGCCGCCAGACTCATCAGGAATCTAAACGTTATTGCATCCATAACGGGAGAATATGTTTCCTCATAATCTATTCCAGGTCTTTGAGAAAACCCTTGAGCCACAAGACGAGCTTTCTATCTCATAATCTCATTTTTCTCATTTCTTTTCCGAACGAAAACCTATTTGTATCCAACTGGTCTCACATCTGCAGGTGTGAGCATAATAGATCCAAATACTTCTCGTTTATTAAGTGAATCTAATTCAGCTTGTATTGCATCTTTCCATTTTTTCCATTCATGTCTCTTTTGACATTCATACACAGATTTTGGCTCTCGATCCTCGTTTTCTTCATTTATTTCTTTTGATACGAGGTATGAGAAAACATCATCGAGATCTTCTATTTCTTTTCTTTTCCATATCTTTCTGTTATGGATGTAATTGATGGAAATCTCATGATTTTCTTCTGGCTCTTGATGTTCTACATCATTTTGAGTCTCGTGATTTACTTCCTCCAAAGTACTTTCTGCTACTTTGGGGTTTTCATGCATTTCACCTTCCTTTTGTTTCTTAGGATTCTTATTCTTATAACCTACAGGTCTGCCACGCTTTCAGGCGTGTTTTAGACTCACGTGTATTGTCTGCTTTTCCATGTTCTTGTGGTATTTCAATTACGAGCAGGAGCATTTGCAGCTGGTATATGAGATTTTGTTACGGTTCTGGTATCCGCAAATGCATATGTTAGCTGATTTGCTATACTTTGCAAATGCACAATTCGTCGAGCTTCTAGTTCTGACTCTTTTGTAGGAGGATCAAGGTGTAACAAGGATGGTACACTCCACTTGATTTCCTTTCCTACTTGTTTATTTTCTCCCCCTAGAACCGGGAATACTTTTTCATCAAAATGACAATCGTCAAAACGTGCCGTAAAGATATCACCAGTCTGTGGTTCTAGGTATCGTATAATTGATGGAGAATCACAACCAACATATATTCCCAACCTTCTTTGTGGTCCAATCTTTGTGCGTTGTGGTGGTGCTACAAGCACATATACTGCACAACCAAAGATTCTGAGATGAGAAATATTTGGTTCTCGACCAAATGCTAATTGTAGTGGGGAATACTTATGGTATGCACTTGGTCTTATCCGAATGAGTGCTTCTGCATGCAAAATAGCATGTCTCCATACTGATGTTGGAAGTTTTGATCTCATGATTAATGGTCTTGCAATCAATTGCAGACGTTTGATTAATGATTCAGCCAAGACATTTTGTGTATGGACATGAGCAACGGAATGTTCAACTTCAATTCCCGTCACTATACAATAATCATCGAATGCTTGGGATGTGAATTCACCAGCGTTGTCTAGTCTAACTCTTTTAATGGGATAATCAGAAAATTGAGTTCGCAGTTTGATTATCTGAGTTAGAAATCTCGCAAATGCCATATTTCGAGATGATAATAGACAAACATGTGACCATCTACTGGATGCGTCAATTAATACCATAAAATAGTGGAATGGTCCACAAGGTGGATGTAGTGGTCCACAAATATCGCCTTGAATTCGTTCAAGGAATTTTGGTGATTCTTTATCAATTTTACTTGGCGATGGCCTTATAATCAATTTGCCAAGGGAGCATGCTGCACATGTCATTTTATTCCCCTGATATATCTCCTGGATTTTCAGTGAATGACCATGTGAGCTCTCAATGATTTTCCGCATCATTGTGGTGCCTGGGTGCCCAAAGCGATCATGCCATAGTGTGAAATCTTCTGGATTTCTTTTAATCATGAGATTTGATTCTATTGCATCTATATAAGTATGATGCAAGCCAGAAGGGAGTTTTGGGAATTTCTCCAAAATATGCCTTTTGCCAGATATATCAGAAGTTATATACAAATACTTCATTCCATTCTCAATTGCAGACTGAGTATCATATCCGTGAAGGTATATGTCATTAAAACTCAACAAATTCCTTTTGGAATTCGGAGAATACAAGGCATTGTTTATGAAATTTTTGTTCCATTAGGCAACATAAAGGTGGCTTTGTCAATTCCTTCAATCACGTCTGCAGGACCTGAGATTGTATTGACAATTATCCTTCTCGGTTTTATATCAGAGAAATATTTATTTTCTCTTAGAATAGTGTGTGTTGTTCCACTATCTATTATGCAAATTTCTTGAATCTTTTTCTGTAATTTTGATCCATTTCTGTAATTAAGACAAAGATCAATAAAGAGAAAGTGAAATTTATTCATAGAAACACACATGATAATTATACATTAGTAATTATAAGAAAACAACATTATTTGTTTAAAAACTGAAAAAACGTAATAATTATACATGAAATTATTTGAGACTATTCAGTAGTCTTACTACAAGCATTTTATTATTTGAGACTATTCAGTAGTCGAGCTCATTCATAAATTCTGAAGAGTCTAGGTATGTTGTTCCCTCAAAGTGTTCGGTGAGGTTTACTTCCTTTGCTTTTCCTTTTAAGGATTCTTTGTATAACTTGCAAAGGTGTGGAGGAGTACGACACACACGGGACCAATGTCCTTTAGAACCGCATATGTAACAGACTGTCTCACTCTTCTGGGTGGATTCGTTTTGTGTTCCTTTCTCTTTAGAAACTTGATTAGATCAGATCTATTTATTAGATCCTCTCCCCCTTAAGTTGTAAAGATTCCCTCGTCCGCGATTAGATCGACGACCATGACCACGACCACGACCACGACCACGACCACGACCATAACCCCGATTGGTTTGGTAATTCCCTTCGGGTATTTCCACAGTTGTTGTTACATTCACTTCAGGGAATGATTTGGTTCCTGTGGGTCGAGAGTTATGGTTTTTGATGAGAAGTTCATTATTCTTCTCCGCTATCATTAGTGCCACAATTAACTCTGAGAATCTTTTGTATCCCCGGTTCCTGTATTGCTCTTGCAACACATAATGATTTTTATGAAAAGTGAGATAGGTCTTATTAAGAATTTCTGCTTCTGTGACCGGTTTACCGCAATATTCTAATTGCGCCGCTATTCTCAACATAGCGGAATTATATGTCTCAACTTTTTCAAAATCTGGAACCTCAGGTTCGTCCACTCTTCAAGTGCGTGGGGAAGAGTTATCTCCCTTTGGTTGTCGAACCTTTCTTTAAGAGCTTTCCAGAGTTCATTGGGCTCTTTACATTCGCATAGTCATGCCTTAGATTTTTATCGAGGTGTCTCCTTAGAAAAATTATCGCCTTAGCTTTTTTGTGTGGAGGCGATATATTTTTCTCCGTTATGGTGTCGGAGATTTTCTCGCACTGCAGGTGGTGCTCGATATCGGTGGTCCATGCAATGTAGTTTGAACCAGTGACTTTGAGAGTTGGAAACTGGAGTTTCTCAATATTTGCCATTTGATTTTCTAAAACAGAAACATAAAATATTATTAATATTGATGATTTAGAATGAACCGTTTACATTAATAGTACAAGCGATTGTAAGGAAAAACAATGCATAGAAGATTAAGTAAACAGTTAAGACAAAATCTTCGGGAGTAAAATCTCCAACGAAGAGAAAGAAAATACAAGCAAAAATTATAATTGCACAGAAAAACAACATTATGCGAATCATCTTTCTTTCAAAAATTAAATGAAAAATATTTGTGAAATATTTGAGAGAAGAAGAAAGAAGATATGAAATCGATGAGCGAAATGAAATGAGTGAGGGATGAGTGTATTTATAGATCGAAATACTGTTCATTAGCCGTTAGATGTAGCCGTTGGAGAGTAAAAATTTTGTGAAAAATTCTTTGTGACCGTTATGAAAAAGGCTACCGAAAGAATTGAATGTTTGATTAAATCCGTACTACTTCTTCCCAGTTGGACAAGAATGTGCTCTTTAACGGAACATGGGTTCCTGGAGATGTACGTTGATATGAGTTTAGATTTATCCGCCTGAGGAATAAATGAGACCGCAATCTTATTTTGAACACAAAAATATGCATATTTAATTTATAACGATTATAATATAAACAGATATATAATCAGAATATTATGGTGATTTAATCATCCACATTGAAACAATAAATAAATATGCGGTGGCTTAGCCATCCATTATGACATTAACAATAAAATTATTCAGGTGGCTCAGCCATCCATTATAACATTAACAATAAAATTATACAGGTGGCTCAGCCATCCATTATAACATTAACAATAAAATTATACAGGTGGCTCAGCCATCCATTATAACGTTAACAATGAAATTATACAGGTGGCTCAGCCATCCATTATAACGAGGCGACAAAACCGCAACCATATTAATATTAAGTAAATAATAGTGCGTTAAACAAGCATTACAATAATAATAAATTATTATATAGGCGGGTATCCCGACCATTATAATATAGCCGTATCATAGAGTGATCGTGCTGATAACGTGTTATAATAATAAATAAAAGGAGAAATTTTTATACCCGCATAATTTTGGAACACCGAGAATAAAAGTAGAAGAGAGAGAGTAAACTTGTATTGAAGTTTTGTTGTTAAGATTGTGATTATGAACGAACGAAACGTTCATTTATATAGTAAATAAAAAGTGAATTACTATGCATAAATAGTGACAGTGGGCTCCACACAATTGATTTTAACACCGTCGATCGTTTTTTTGTTCCTTCCTTTGTGGACTTTCATAACACGAATAAAATATAGTATTATTCCCTGATTTATATTGGTCCAAAAGCATTTTAGGATCCGGTTAATGACTAGCGGTTTGATTATTTCTTTAGACCAGTTGGATACATATAAACCGAATATCGTAATCCGCGGATCCGTTTGAAATTTTTTTAGTTCAAAACGGATTACAAAATCGAGAAAAATAAGATCTTCTTTTCATGCGAAAACCCATTTTCGACAACAGAAATATAATGTGTCTCTGAATTACAAGTGAAAGATAACAGTTAATTCAATTACTAACTTAAAAGAAAAATATGTAAAAAACAAATAAACAAAAAGGAAAAAAAACATCAAAATAATAAATAAACCGGACACGCGCGGTTATTATATCATCAAAAAAGTTGATTACTTTTTTTACTAATTTAACAAAAATATAAAATTTAATAATAGACGACAATGAAAAACTTTATACTATATATATAATTATATATAAGATTAAAAACAATGAATTATTATTATAAATAAGACAAATCTACTCATTTTTACTCATTTTTTGAAACAAATATACTTAAATATTAAAGTATGTGTTATTCTAGAGATAGGTACCCATATAAAATAAACATTTACAGAATAACTAAAACTGAGTAATAAAATACATTTGTTTAAAAAAATGCAAGCATTTGCAAAAAAGATTAATCTAAAACATCAAGTATACAATGCGATTATTCCAAAGAAAACCAATAAAATAAATTACTTAAAAAATAAACAGATCAAAGTTATATTAAAAGTGAAAATATTAGATGATATTGTCCATATTAGATGAAAAGTATTGTCCACGTAAACAATGAGAAAAGGTAGTTATATAAAAAAAAAGTAAATGAAACGAAAAAAATTACTAACATAATTTCACTAAGAAAATATATATTTTTTTAAGAAATATTAAGCCTTACAAAATTATACATAGATCAATTGAAGACAAATTCTTGAAAATATATTTTAAAATAAGAGAAATTATTGGAATCATATAAAGAGTAAAAAGTATGAAAATAAGTAATCACCAAAGTAAATAAATTAATGTGACTTATTTTAATAATAAACGTATAACCAACGGAACACTACCCCGCGCATGTGCGGGGTTAGCAGTTCTACTAGTATTGATAATTAGACTAAAGTATGAGTATTTTAGGTAATTGTCTTATTACACTTCATTTAAATGGAGATGGAGATGATTAAACAAACAATATCTCATCTGGATGGATCAATCAGATGAATGATCAAAAATGAAACGAACAACAGTTGAATGGACCATCCAGATAGATCAGTTGGATGGATTAGTTAGATGGATGTGAGAGATGGACAAACGAACAGGGCCAATATAGAACGCAATCTATTTGCAAGTTACAACTTAAGCGATTAAATAATATGTTAATTTGCCAGACCATTTTGAATTTTGGGATATAAATAAAATTTGAAAAAATAATATATTTTGTAGATTATCCCTCGAATGTAATACAAATTTTTTACAGGTGTTTTATGAAAGATAAACAACAGTCTATAAATCAGATTTTGAATTTGGCCATAAGCTTATATCCTCAATACGCTTCATCACCACTCAGTTACACAAATCTTCAGTCTCATCGCTTGTAAGGCTCAAAAGGATATCTCTGAAACTCAGAGCCAAAGGTGATAGATTCCTCAGCCGGGGAAAATTAAATGCCTATTTTTGGGGTTTATATTGTTGAAAGAGATGAAAAGATTTTGAAGTTTTCAAGATAAGAAAAATTCACAAGTCACACGGACCACCTTTTTATCAGGCTCACTCTTCTGCTAGAGACTCATTCTCTATCTCTCCACTCTGCTGAATTTTCTAAAAATAGGAATGATGATCCTTTGTCCGTTGATTCCTGTCCCTTACTATCTCTCCTTTGTTGTTACTACTCTATTTCACTACCAATTCATAAGACTCTGATATTGATTTTCTTCCAAAATGGCGTTTATGAGACTTGGCTCCAAATCCGAAGCTTTCCATCGTGAAGGCCAAATCTGGTACTCTATTTCCTCATTTTACCTCCCTTAGTTAGATGAATTGCCTTATGAGTCTTAAGCTTTTTGTCTAGTTGATTCCATATTCTTCTTTGTAATTTTCATAAATTATACTCTCTCTCTCTGTTTCTGACTGATACATGTTTTAGAGTTTTCACACATATTAGGAAAACAAATTAAAACATAGTTATAAATACATCATTTTTTTGTGATTATCAACTTTCTATAAGTTTCTTGAAGTGTACAATTCATCATCAATAATTGTTAATAATGCACTGAAAAATGAAAACATCAATCTTTTAGAAACATAATTTTTTTTCCAGAACACCTAACAATTAGAAACAGAAGGAGGAACTAGAATTAAAGAATACGGCTATCTCTGGCTGTTTTTTTTCTTTACAGTGATGTTTACCACTTTTCTCTTGTTTTGCAGGCTTTGCACTACAGGACTCGTGAGTGATGTTACCATAGAAGTTGGAGACATCAAGTTTCATCTTCACAAGGTTATATTTCTTATTGTTTCTCTTTCTTTATTAAATCCTAGATTTGATGTAGTTGTATAATGTGAAAGCTTGATGATTAACTAGGCCTTGTGTGTCTTGATTTGTGGTGTTTAGTTCCCGCTGCTCTCTAGAAGTGGGCTTCTTGAGAAGCTAATCGAAGAATCTTCTACTGATGATGGATCAGAATGTGTTTTGAGTTTAGATGAGATACCAGGAGGCGACAAAACGTTCGAGCTTATAACAAGATTCTGCTACGGTGTGAAAATTGAGCTTACTGCTTTCAACGTCGTTAGCCTTAGATGTGCAGCTGAGTACCTTGAGATGAATGATAACTACGGAGAAGGGAATCTTGTCGGTATGACGGAGACTTTCCTCAACGAAGTGTTTGGCAACTGGACTGACTCGATGAAAGCTCTTCAGACGTGTGAGGAAGTAACTGATTACAATGAAGATCTTCACATAATCTCGAGGTGTGTTGATTCTTTAGCTATCAAAGCTTGTGCTGATCCGAGCCTTTTCAACTGGACCGTGGGAGGTGGGAAGAACGCAACGAGCGGGCAGAACAGTGAAGATGAAACGCATTTGTGGAACGGAATCTCAGCTTCTGGAAAGATGTTGCAACTGACCGGTGAAGATTGGTGGTTCGACGACGCTTCTTTTCTTAGCTTGCCTCTCTTCAAAAGACTCATCACCGCTATCGAAGCACGAGGCATGAAGCTCAACAACATTGCGATGGCTATTATGTACTATACAAGGAAACATGTCCCACTAATGAACAGACAAGTGACCATGGATGAGCAAGTGATTGAGACACCGACTCCTTCTGAAGCCGAACAAAAGGCTGTTCTGGAAGAGATTATCGGGTTGCTTCCGAGCAAGAAAGGTGTAAACCCGACCAAGTTTCTTCTCAGGCTGCTTCAGACCGCGATGGTGCTGCACGCAAGCCAATCCTCGAGGGAGAATCTTGAGAAACGGATTGGAGATCAGTTGGACCAAGCTGCTCTAGTGGATCTTCTTATACCAAACATGGGATACTCTGAAACGCTTTATGATGTTGAATGCGTTCTGAGAATGATTGAACAGTTTGTCTCTTCAAACGAACAAGCAGGCGTTGTCCCTTCTCCTTGCATCAACGAAGAAGGAGATTTGGTGAAGGATGGAGCCGATTTGCTACCTCCTACAACGTTAGTGGCTACTCTTGTTGACGGCTATCTCGCTGAGGTGGCTCCTGATGTGAACCTAAAGCTAGCCAAGTTCGAAGCTATTGCTGCTGCAGTACCTAATTATGCAAGACCACTAGATGATGGAGTTTATCACGCAATCGATGTGTACTTGAAGGTAATAACACTGCCATTTTTAATATAAGCTAAATTAGAGCATTATTATCCTGAGTCTTTCAAAATAATGGAGTTCTCACAAATTTTATATCATTATTTTATTTGTTTTTTATAATTTAATTAAATTAGAAAAGATTGAACTAATAGTAAAAAGATAAGTGTAGAACTCTATCTAAACATGAGTTATAAAATCTCTCTTTTTAGAATCTCATCTCTCTCTTGGCTTTTTCTTTTTTTTCCTAATTAAAAAAAATGATGAGAACCCCATCTGAAACCATATTAAAAAAATAGATCTATCTAAAACCCTGTACTAAGATTTCGACCCTTTGATTGTGAACTTCGCAGGCACATTCGTGGATTACGGATTCAGAAAGAGAGCATATATGTAGACTCGTGAATTGCCAGAAGCTCTCATTGGAAGCTAGCACACATGCGGCTCAGAACGAGAGGCTGCCTCTTCGAGTGATTGTTCAGGTTCTCTTTTTCGAACAGCTCAGGCTCAGGACATCTATATCAGGCTGGTTTTTTGTCTCTGATAATCTAGACAACCCCGAGCACCAAAGTGGCGGCAATGATGGTTTACTTAAACCAAGAGGTGAGAACGTGAGAGAACGGGTTTCTGAGCTGGAAAAAGAATGTATGAACATGAAACAAGAGCTTCAGAAGCTGGTGAGGTCGAAGAGAAGCTGGAAGAATTTCACCAGGAAGCTTAACTTCAAGAAGAAATCAGAATGTTGCAAGCCAAAGGATCAAGCAAAGCCAGCTATTTAGCAAGAACCGATGGATCAGGCAGAACTACTAGTATCATCTTCTCTTTTTTTATTCACTTATGTATAAAGATCAGAACCTCGATGATCAAAATAGATTAGCTCTGTTTTTTTCTTGTTCTTGATGATACTATGTTTTTCAAAAGTTTCCATCATTCTCTTAGTATCTCGCTGAGAGATGTGATGGTTTTAGATTTTTAGTGTACAGATTAAGATTAAAGCAATATCGTTTTGTTTTTAGATTTATTGGTGATCACTCTTATTTAATCATAAAATATAAGTACATGGTTACCTCGGGGAATAATCCCTTTCTAATCCATTTTTTTAGCAAATAAACAAGCTGTGGATAGATCACATGAATGGCTCAAAGATGAGGATAAGGATCTTCCCATTTTAATTTTAACTCGTCTTTAGAGCTTATACGAACTTTCCACTATCTATGATTTATATTTTATTTTCCTATTTCTCCACATGTATTGAAAATATTTATTCGCTATTTTATATCCAACTACTATTTTAGAAGTCGGCTGAATGATCTGAATATTGATTTGTTTGCTCTATAAATAGATAAACCGATCTAGACAGACTAATCAAGTGAATCTATTTATAGTAAGGTTATCAAAAAAGAAAAACAACAACCATTAAGAGCATCATTATTGGTGAGACTCACTCTAAGCTCCTAAATATATTTTATTAGTAAATATATGATTAGTTTAATTTAAGAGTTTCAATCAATTTTTCTTAGTTTTGAGACTTACAATGGAGAGCTTGAGGTTCTTAAATTTTTTGTTTATTTGTTTTTGTTTTTGAAAACACATAACTAAACTCACAACTAAACTAGTACCTACTGAACAAACAAAAACATAAAACTCAAAAAAAAAAAAGGATTCAAGTGAAAGTTTTCTTCGTCTTCTTCGGCTCACCCTCGGCTCACCCTGGAATCAAACAAGTAACAAGTCAGTAGACAAGGGAAATGAAAGACAGACTTTGGTTTCACAAATAGAAAACCATGAATTATTACCTCTTTCTCTTCTTCTCCTTCCTTAGTTGGTTCTTCCTCTTCAACCTACCAAGAGTTGCAAAATTTCAAACCATGTTTGCAATGTTATCTCTGTCTTCAACTATAAGTTTCAGTGTACTTTTCGCTGTCTGCCAATTGCTCTTAAACTCCTGTATAAACCAAACGAATGCACAACAAGCCCTTAGAATATCAGACACACTTAACCTCCGAACACAAGAAAATTATTCATTACACAAAGAAGAATAACCAAACCTGTTTCTTCAACAATCCTCTTTTTACCAAGTTGTTCAATGCGACCACATGTATTCAAAGACGCAGGACCTTAGTGAGAAGCATCTGTATTAACAAACTAGAGTTAGTAATAATAAATCATATAACAGAGTTATCCTTTTATGCAATCAACGTAAAATGTTTTTCACATCCCTTGTAACAGAAAGAATCATGAAATATTCTTGAATGGAAGTACTAAATACAATTTCCTTCAGAATAAACTTACATGTCATAACTCTCTGCCTCAACAAGTGTCTGTTCCACATGATCCACAAAATGATAAACATAAAGATTCCCGATCAGTCAATGTGGTAACGATATTAACATCATCACCAAGAGAAATATGATTCATTAAGAAAAGTATGCCCCCGGATGAGTTTATCCAAAAGAGGTTCTTTCTGTATATCAATGACAAGAATACAAGCATAAAACAATGTGGGGATCATGTCTAGCAGTATTATTAAGAGAAATAAGATACGACAGAAGTTACCATAAGTAACTCTCAGCTTCAGAAAGAATCAGGAGCAGATTATGCAGAATTATCTCAAGAACAAACAAAATGATTATATTTCGGGATTCTTCATATCGAATTATAACACTAAAGAACAACACATAACTGGAAAGAAGAACTTGCTGCTATTATCAAATATCGAGAGACCTAATGAATCAGCTGAAAACTCGTAATCGATAATGGAGGACACAAATTGTTACTGATGCAAAATGAAATCGGAAGCGGAGGAGGAAGAGACGAAGCCTCCAAAATTAAACTCGTTAAGAATCTTCCGCATTCAATTAGAGATCGATTCCATAAACGTAAGCGAAACTCGAGCCGAAAGAGAGAGAGAGAGAGAGAGAGTACTCACGTGGAAGCGGAGGGGCCGAGCATAGGATTTTCGGAGAGAGGCTGGAAGGAGAATCAGCCGAGTAATTTGGCGGCGCAGTGGCCGTTAGAGTTTCTGGAGCAGTTGTTGACACCCATAGTCGCAACGAAGACGGAGACGAGCCATGCGAGAGAAGGGAAGAAAACAAGATTTTCGGGAGAAAAAAAATCTTTGAACGAATCACAATGAAGCACGTGGAGAACAGAGCCGTTCCCACGCCTCTTCTCTCAGAGTCGATTCCAAAATTAAGAATCGCCACCTCATTTTTTTCATTTTTCTTTCTTTATTTTTTAACTTCAGAACCTTACCAAAGCTGTCCAATAATGATGCTCTAATTACCCTTGTTTCAAAAAAAAGAAAAGATACAACCATCCATTTTCGATAATGTGATCGGTTTGGCAAAAAATTGGTTCCAGATTTGAACAACACTTTAGTATGAATGAGTGGATTTGAATCTATAAAAATAAAAAATGTCAGATCAATATGTTTTCGAACACAAGCTTTTGGAACTTTTGAGTACTGTGATATATACATGTTTGTTTTATCGGAAGATACTGTTGTTTGTGAAATAAAAAATTAGGATTAGGACTTAGGAGAGACAACACATTAATTGCTTTGGCAAAAGCGTGACACAGTCTTTCACTTTTTTGGAATCAACCACACATAATTCAAGTAAGTTTTCGACAATATATAATGCAATTCATTTACAAGTTACAACTAAAGCGATTAAAAAATATGTTAATTTGCCAAAACATTTTGAATTGTGGGATATAAATAAAATTTGAAAGAATATAATATATTTTGTAGATTATCCCTCGAATGTAATACAAATTTTTTACAGGTGTTTTATGAAAGATAAACAACAGTCTAGAAATCAGATTTTGATTTTGGCCATAGCCTATTTGCGCAATACGCTTCATCCCCCACTCAATTAGACAAATCTTTCAGTCTCATCTCTTGTAAGGCTCAAAAGGATATCTCTGAAACTCAGAGGCAAAGGTGATAGATTCCTCGTCGAGTTTCTTCTTCAACCTCCTCCAAGTCCTCATCTTATTAGACTGTATTAATCCTTTATACAAAGTCTCAAACGTTAGCTTCTGTGGCAAGAAACCTCTCTCTATCATCTCCACAAAATACCCACAAGCCTCCTTCCACTTCTCCTTACTACACAACCCATGAACCAAACAAGTATACGAATCCAAATCCGGACCCGTTTCGCTTCCTTTAAGATCATCCCAAATCTCTTTCACAATCTCCATCTTCCCCAAATTGGTAAACGTACCCAAAAGAACATTGTAAGTCTGCGTGTTCGGTTTGCACAATCCATTCTTCATCTTCCTATACAGATTCATTGCCCTAACAGCATCTTTTCTTCCTTTATACTCTTTGAAAAAGCAATTGTATGTTGCAGAAGAAGGACTTATCTCATCTTCCACCATCTTCTCAAGCAACTCCTCT
Source organism: Isatis tinctoria (assembly GCA_010577795.1). Classification (NCBI taxonomy): domain Eukaryota; kingdom Viridiplantae; phylum Streptophyta; class Magnoliopsida; order Brassicales; family Brassicaceae; genus Isatis; species Isatis tinctoria. The sequence goes on along the minus strand of CM021246.1, from coordinate 11,430,549 downwards.
GCTTCTTCCAATCTCCCACAAGAACAGAGACATTTCACAACCGAAGTGTATGTTTCCATCGTAGGACTAATCCCTCTCGCCTTCATGAGTTTCAACTTATCCAAAGTCAGCTCAGACTTATGAGCTCGGCTATACATATGAAGCACAATCGAAAAACTCGTGACGTCAGGCTCAATCCCTCTCTGACGCATTTCATCGAACACTTTCTCTGCATTCCTCACGTTCCTCTCAAACCTCTCCTCCGGGTGCAAACTCGCATTCCTGCAAATCCCATTAAGCAGAACGTTATACGTCACAACGTTTGGTTCAATCCCAGATTCAATCATCTCCGTCAAGAACCTCTCCGCCATGTCGATCCTCCGAAGCTTACACCAACCGTCGATCAAAACCGTGTAGATCTTCTCGTTACAACCAAACTCCATTTTCCTTTCGTTGAAAACCCCAACCGCCATTTTCGTGTATCCGTATTTACAAAGCGTATCGAGAAGAAACCCGAACTCTTCAACACCGAGACGATTCTCGAGGAAACAAGGAGCGTCGTCGAAAGCTCGTACCGCTTGGCGAGTGAGTCCGGCGGCGATTAAGCGTTTGACGAGGATGAGGAACGTTTCGGGAGAAGGTTTGAGGTTTTCTTGCTGCTCCATCTCGACAATTAGCTGTCGAACGACGTCGAATTGACGAACTTTGCCGAGGATGTCGATTACGAGGTTGAAGGAGGTGAGTGTTGTTGTTGTGGTGGAAGGAGAGGGTAAGGAGCGTAGATACTGGAAGAAGGAGAGGGCGATCTTGGAGTTGTGACGGAGACGGAGGAGTGTTTGGTTGATGATGTGAGGAGAGAGGGAGATTCCATGGAGTTGCAGAGATGATTCCGTGAAGTGGAATGGGTTGTGATTGGTGATGAGGATTTGGGAGATTAGTTCGGCGTCGTTTGAGGGTTCGAGTTTTGGGAGATGGAGAGAGAATCCGGCGGAGGAAACGGTGGAGAGACGGCGGAGGAGAAGGTGGAGAGGAAAGGTGGGTGAGATTTTTTGCTTCAGCATCTTTTTTTTTTTTTTTTTTTTTCTTTACATCAATTGTAGACATCTCTTACTCTTTTAATAATTTAATGTCTCTGCTAACAAGGTTGTCCCGCACGTAGCGCGGTTATATCGTTAATTTTTTTGGTGTTTAAATTTTGATGAAAAAAACTAAATCAAAGAACTAAATATACTTAAGGTGTTCCATTTTTTGTTTTGGTCATAAGAATACTGTAGGTTTAAATAGAGACTTAATAGGTGTTACTCAAGATTAACTCTTCTTCATAAGAATACTTGAAAGTAAAGCAAAACAAATTTACAATGAACCAATGAAGTAATATATGCTCTCAGCTTTCTTTCTCCAGACTTATGCTTGAGTCATATCCTTTCATATCTTCTTCCTTTTGCTAGCCCCTTCATTGGTTCATCGCTTTACTGATTGATGTCTTCTTTAACTTTGCTCCTTATATTGGACCATGGAGATTGAACTTTTTACAATATGGATGTGTAAAAGAGTGGATGGCTGTTTCGTTCTTTCGAGCTTTATTTTGAATATGATTCTTTTTGAGTTTGAAATCACATTAACCTTCGTTTAGATAAAAATAATAATATCAATTGTACTTAATGGATAAAGAGAAATCGTTTCTTCCTAAAGTTGGTGCACGCATCTCTTGCGGGATATATGAGTAAATGGAAATGCGAGACTAAATGTTGTTCTTTATCTTCAAAATAGTTTCAATTGCAAGAAGCTCATTTAATACTTGGCTCAGTTTTCCTCCCTACTTAGCTCTCCTTGTCATATTAATTTTATTCCTAAGGTTTGTCAACGACAAACATATAGTATGTTGTCGTGGGTGATTGTTGGGCTGTAGAAGCTATCTACAGCTATCTAGAGAGGACTAAAACTTTAGGCTATTGACACATGGTAATATACAGAGTGATGAAATCACACACCATCAGCGGCGAGAGTAGCCACCACTTTTACAGCTTGGATTTGAATTTCCAAGTCTCAGACTTAATAAAAAAAATCTTCTCAACACCTACTGAAATCAAAGTAGAAAAGAAGATGTAAATTGGATTATCCACAATGAAATCGAGATAAGTTCAAGAGAAAGAATTATGCCTTCTTCACAAAGTCTTGCCATGGTAGCTCTGTGACCAGATAGAGATTTTTTTAAACCCTTAGCGATCTCTGTGAGCCTGTTAGTGGTCCAGATTCTGATGGCCCTTTTGGAATATCTTCCTTCAGATGCTTGTCCTATGAGATGAAATGGACTTAGAAAGACCATGAGGTACAAATACATGTAATAACGGTGCACCAAAGCTCATTGTCAATTCACCTCAACAACAATTTCACTTTCCCTTATATTCTTCTTTAGTTTGGAAAGCCCACTCTCCATTTGTTTTCTTTGCTTTTCTTCCAAAAGAAGTCTTTCCTTCATATCCCGAACCTCTTCACAAAGTCTTTCCTATGTAAAAATTTTGTTTAGCGTATATTCATTAGAGGAAGTCAACTGTTGGATGTTATGAATATAGCCGAACTTAATTGTGTGATATTATTTTCTGTAAGCAGACGTTTAAAGGTCACACCTTTTGATGGAGCAGATCATCATAGTCTAACTCATTGTCTGGAATTCATCTACTGTCAACTCATACATTCGTGAAAGTTCTTCTAATTTTTTCTTGAATTCGTTTGTCTCCTCATTTTCCTGGACCCAAAACCAAGAGTTAAAAACAATTGGGGAGAGAAAGTTCTAGAAGAGCTGAAGCATAAGATGGAACTTATCATGCTGAGAAGATAAAAAAGACAGAAACATAAAGCTGCAAGTCTCATGCTTACTAAAAGTCCAGTTCCCAAAGATCAGGAATAAGCCTAACCTGTGATAAAACTTGTCGATCACTTATAATCCTTTTCATGTGTCTAGTGCAGAGTTAGACCGAGCATGTTCATCTTTCGATTTCTTCTGCAGTCCGTGATTTTAGATTCATACGTGTAAGTGGCTTCCGCAAGTTCCCTTTGAAAAAGTCATACACTATGAACATTTGATTCATTCATTCGATGAATCAATTACCTTTCCAAACAATCTTGGTTGGAGATGATACGCTTCCTCTCCAGGAACATCAGTCACAACACTCAGCTACAAAATCACAGAACAATATTTAACACACAGTTTAAACAGAAACGCTACCATTGAGATGGGTTCTTAGAATGAAGTATGCATACAATTTGTTCACCGAAGTCGATATTAAAATTCTGCTTCTGTATCCCTTCAAGCTCTTCTTAGCCATGTCTGCCCTGGTCTGAGTTGAGTGGGTTTGAGGATGGAACGAATGGTGAACTCCGCCATGGTATTGTCTTAGGCGATGACAAACGAAGAGCCGGAAGAAGGCGGTTACGCTGTGATTAATGGAAGCGTTAAGGGGATGTGAAGTTGGGACGAATGGGTCTTTAAGGAATCTTTGTCGAGACATTGAAATCAACTGGCGAGCAGAGACCGGGAAAATGGCTCAGATACTCTCCAAAGGGATCAAATAACCTCATATGCTCTCGTTTTAAAAAGATATATATAAAGAATCTTAATAATATTATTTGAGAAGTGACTTGCATACGTGTCGCGCTCACGTTGATTTTCACCGTGGTCTATTACAAGCATACCCTTAATGATATAATTTTTTTCTAATTCCTTTTTAATAAAGGAAAGTTTGATTTTTCAATTTCTTTTTTATAAAATAAAAATTTATATATTAAAAACGTGTTTAAAAAATAAAGAAAAGTTTTATTTATTAAATTTCTTTTTTTCTTATTTACTTCTTTTATATAATTTTAAAAAAATATATTTACTTCTTTTTAAAAAATTAGTGGCATTTCCTTTTTCTTATTTACAAATTTGTTTTATATTACTTTTGATAACTATCCAATTTTTAAATTTTTGTAAGAAACGAAAATTTTATTTTTTAAACTTATACTTTATAAATATGTTTAAAATAAATTATTATTTTTTAAAAGGAAAAAAGTAAAAAAGGTTAAAACTTATAAATAAGAAAAAGGAAATTTCAAAAACTTAAAAAAGAAGTTAATGTATTTATTAAAAAACATTCTTAACATGAATAAAAAAAATTATTTTACACCTTTTTGCAATAGAATAATTTTTTTTTAAGTTTAAATAATTTTTATATATATTCAAATACAGAGCTACCCTTAATGAGATAAAATTAGTAAATTCAATTATTTTTTAAAAAAACTTTTTCTTAAATATATTTTTATATATTAATTTATGATTAAAATTAAAATATTTATTTTAAAATTTTCTTTTTTTGAAATAATATAAATGTTTTTTTTTAAAAAATAAGTCTTTTTATATTAGAAGGTGATTAAAAAATAAAGGAAAATTCTATTTTTAAATTTTGGATTCAATTTTAAAGTGATTAGTAGTAGATTTACACAAGTTCAAAAAAAAGCAAATACATGTATATAGAATTAATTATTAAAATAAAAAAAATTCAAGCTAACAATAATAATCCAACCAACCGGAAATAACCATATTTACTAGATTTAAAACAAACAATAAATAAAAATAAAAAACAAAACCATGAATGAAATTAGAAAAAAATTGCGAAATATAGTAATCCAAAACAGCAATTGTAATTAAACAACAACTTAAAATTATTTACGTTATTTATATTTAATCTTAAAACATAAAAATTGCAAAAAAAAATTTAAGACAAATATAACAAAATATTAACTAATTTTAAAAAGATATATATAAAGAATTTCTTTTAAATCGAAAACAGTGGAGAAGACGAAAAAACAGAGGAACTTTTAGATATTTATGGTTTTAAATTGGGCTTGATTTGGCTTGAAAAATTGCCTCTTGTCTGAATTGATTTATGGTTTCTAAATTTTTCTAAGTCCTCGTGTCTTGTCTCCTCGTCTCTCTCTCTACTCGCACAGAAAATCAACCCTCTCTCTCTCTCAGCGAAGAAACCAACTTTTACCGAAACACTAATGGCGAAAGACCCAATTCGCGATGGCAAGAACGAGATACATGCGGAAGCGGAATCCGACCCCGAGTTTGAAGCCGCCGGCGAAGAAGCAGAAGAGTCAGTCGATTGAAGAAGAAGGAACGACCGCGGAACCTCCTCCTCTAACTGTCGAAACCGAAGCGAGTACGGTGGTTTCGGATGGAGAGGAGGTTTCGGCTGGAGAGAAAGTTCCGAGTGAGGCGGATCCGGCTGGAGAGGAAGTTCAGACTGAGGCGGATCCGACAGAGGCGGTTTCGACGGACCAGATGACGGATGCGGAGAGGAGGGAAGAAGAGAGAGAAGAAGATGACGAAGAAGAAGAGCAAGAAGAAAGAGAAGAAGAAGCCGATGAGGTGATAAGCATTTTTTCATAATTCAAAAGAAAATTGCGGGAAATTGGTAGTATTATGTAATCATGTAAGCTAACTATCTCTTTCTCAATTCAATTTTTGTTTGAATTTTGATCCGAATTCGCAATTCTCAATTGCTGGAAATTGTAAAACTAGGTGAATTAGGTAATACTAGAATAATTGCAGGAAATTGTTTTATGTTGGGATTATGTTTTATTTTGGGAACTATGTTTTATTTCTATCTCGGATAAACTATGTTTTTAATTTCGAAATTTCAATTCATGTATTATTAGGTAAAACTAAGTAACATTAGTCATACTAGGTGATACTAACAAGGAAAACTAACACGAAGTAACATTAGTAATACATAAGAAGGAAAACTAACACAAAGTAACATTAGTAATACTTAAGAAAATACAAGATTAAGGAAAGGAAATTGGAAATACAAAGTAACAACAATTAAAGGAAATTGCAAATATGTTGAACAATATTGAGCTTGGCTATCTCTTCGGCTTGGATCTGAATCTGGTTTCACATTTCTTGAATCGTCTTGCTTTGTTCTTCAACTTTCCTAACTAGCATCTCAATCTCTTGTTCGACTCCGAAAACCCATGGCTGAGAAAAAACCCGAGCAACATTCATTAGAGTTATACCTAGTATTTCCAGTTTTACACCCGAAAAACATCTAAATAGTTTGACCCAGTTGTACTAGTTTTACCCTGAAAAAACCCAGATCTGAAATTATAGAGATTATACCTTAAATTTGGTGCAGGAGAAGTACCTACTGCCTGGTTGATTATCAAAATCGTCTTTAAATTTTGTCTGTGTAGTGATAGCTAGAATCCGGATCCATTTGGAGAGAGGAGAGATCGATTTTAAGAGAGATATGAAAGAGAGAAGAAAGAGAGAAGAAAGATTTGTGCAGAGAGAGAAATTGAGAGGTTGGAATGACAAAAGTGAGAGGTGGGAAAGAGAGAAGAATTGTATTTGCCGCTTAAAAATTCACTTTCCCTCCTAAAAATTACAATTTCCCGCCTATATTTTTCATTTTCTGCCTCTATTTTAAATTTACCCCATTAGAAAATACACGTAGTAATACCAAGTTCTTAATTATACCAAATTTCGAAAAATTTGACCCAAAAATTGCACCACCTTATCCTAGTATTACACCAACTAGAAGTTATAATTTTTAGTATTACAGTTCAAGTACATTGTTTTCCATGAAAATATCATAGTCCTGTGCAATAATATGATCGAAAATGATATTATTGTACTTTTCACTAAACAAATTGGTTCTCCTTATGAAAGAGTTTGTTAAAAGTATAAGGAAGTTTCTTGGAAAAACCATGTAAGTTGAAGTTTCTTTGAAAATAAGTTGATGGGTTAATTATTATGTTTGTTTGCCATATGAATTATAATTCTAACACTAAAAACTAATCCATCTCAAAAATCAGTTTTTTTTTTAATTATTATGTTTGTTTGCCATATAATTTGTAGTTCTAGCAACTGTTTGCTTTGAAATGTCAAATGAAACACAATATTGATAGTATTACCACTATTATACAAAAAACAATAAAATAACCCAATTTTTAGCCGAATGGTATTAAATTACAAAAATCAAACCTTAAAAAGTCAACTCAAACACAAATTCATAGTTTTACCAGTATTACAAAAAGACAATACAAAATCACAGATCGAAGTTTTCTTTAAAAAGCAACCCTCGTAGTCCCAGAATTGCTTGTATAAGAGCTTGTTCCGGCTCTCGATTGTTGCACGGGCTGTTTCGGTGTACTAAGCAACTCCACTATCAACACACATCTATGGTTCTCACTATCAAAATGCGTTAGATATACCAAGAGATCCTCATCATCACAAATATACGACGTTTCCTCACATCCACCCAATCTATCAATGTAACTCAATTGCAATATAATCTTACTTTCATCTAACCCAAGCTTTTTGTATAACCTAGCTTCTATCATCGGTATTGTTATCTCCTCAACTGATGTCTTGAACACTTGACCATTGATGCGTCCCTCGCATTTATAATGTATGTTCACATTGTTGCTCATCGTAACATGTCCAAAAAAATCTCATAAAATCTCAATCAATGCAGTTTTTTTCTTCGCAGCTATACCCTAGTATTACCAGTTATACATCGTCTCCACTGTTTCTAGTATTACTTAGTTATACTATTTTCCCAAATATCCAGCTTCGTTCTCCCGATTCTCAGTTACCCAGATCTACTCTATATTTCAAATAACTTACAATTCCCAACGAATTAGCCACTGTAATGCATTTCTAGTCAATATGGAGTCATATTCCACCCAAACAAACACCAAATCCATCTAGAATTTCTCATAATTTCTCAATTCCCTATAACCAAAAAAGGGAAAATTACCCAACGCAGACCTCGAATTTGGAGCTCAGCGGAGCTCCGGTGGTGCGATGGCGGCGAACGGAGGTCGTCCGGTAACTCTCGTCGGGAGAGGCAAAGCTGGGGGGAGAGCTCGGGTAAGAGAGGAGAGAGAGACGAGAGATGGAGAGAGGGGAGAGAGACGCCCGAGGAGAGAGAGTGAAGAGAGAGAGAGGTGGTCAAAGTCAACTCATTAAGGGTAAATTTGTAAAACCAATTATTGGAGAGTATGTTGATTAATGGAGAGTATTGTTGATCAGTTTTTTTTGTAGAAGAGCATTTGAGCCCTTGTCCCCTCTGAAAGCCGACGGTCACAATAACGGAAGAAGGCGATAAACCGGCCAAAAAAACAATTTGGGCCAATTAGGTTGTTTATCTCCATTGGGCCATTAATGGGCCACATCCTTTTCAACTTTCGCAGTGTGGAAAAAAATTTGTGGTCTTCGGTTCTTTAACTTATGTTTGATTTAGTGGGCATCGAATATTTATTTTCGGACCTACCTTTTTAGTTCATAGGGGTGGGCAAGAAATCCAGATCCGAAATCCAAACCCGTACCCGATCCGATATAAGCAGTTTGGTACGGGTATAGATAGAGTGAAATAACTGAACAGATCTTGTGATAGATGACATTGGATATCTGAACCCGAATGGATATTATCCGATATCCGAATTAAAACAGAAGACATCCGAACATTTAAAACATATCATATAATATTCCAATATTCCTTAAGCAGTTTAACACAATTTCCTTATACACAACCATTTTTCTATTTTTACGAATGGATCAATAGTTTTAATAAAAATCTAGAATAAAACCTCAATTTAACAAACTGGAAACCCTAAATACTGAATTCTCACGGTCTCCTCCTCCATCTGAAGCTTCAAAGAAGCAATCAATACTTAAATTTGATATATTATGTTTTTTGGGTTTGGATTTTGAATTTAGATTGAATTCAACTATTTTACATTATTTTCGATATTATCTGTGCAAATGAGATATTCAATAAATATTGTAGAGTTTGGATGAAATCGAAAATAACTGAACCCGAAAATAACCGAACCAAACCCAACCCGAAGATGTAAAATACTTGAATGGATCCTATACCTCTAAACCCGAACATCCAAAAATCCGAAACACCCGAACTGAATCCAAACGGATATCCGAACGTCCACCCCTAGTTCATTGGGCTTCAAATCTGGTTTCGATTACTGTAATGTTTGTAGGAGATTTTTTCAGTATCGAATTGTAAAAGGTATATGTTAGAGGAGGTTTTTGATTGGTTGATGATTAATTAGGTGGCATTTAGATGACGTGGATAGCCTGAGAAGGGTTTGAGGCAATCACTTTTATATTATCATATAATATTCCAATATTCCTTAAGCAGTTTAACACAATTTCCTTATACACAACCATTTTTCTATTTTTACGAATGGATCAATAGTTTTAATAAAAATCTAGAATAAAACCTAAATTTAACAAACTGGAAACCCTAAATACTGAATTCTCACGGTCTCCTCCTCCATCTGAAGCTTTAAAGAAGCAATCAATACTTAAATTTGATATATTATGTTTTTTGGATTTGGATTTTGAATTTAGATTGAATTCAACTATTTTACATTATTTTCGATATTATCTGTGCAGATGAGATATTCGATAAATATTCTAGAGTTTGGATGGAATCGAAAATAACTGAACCCGAAAATAACCGAACCAAACCCAACCCGAAGATGTAAAATACTTGAATGGATCCTATACCTCTAAACCCGAACATCCAAAAATCCGAAACACCCGAACTGAATCCAAACGGATATCCGAACGTCCACCCCTAGTTCATTGGGCTTCAAATCTGGTTTCGATTACTGTAATGTTTGTAGGAGATTTTTTCAGTATCGAATTGTAAAAGGTATATGTTAGAGGAGGTTTTTGATTGGTTGATGATTAATTAGGTGGCATTTAGATGACGTGGATAGCCTGAGAAGGGTTTGAGGCAATCACTTTTATATTAGTGTAGATTCTTTTGGGTGGGATCTTTTAATGTCTATATACTATTAACTAAGAATGTTTTACATTTTTTTTGGAAAATACTTGATTAAACACCATTATATTTTAATAAATAAAAGAAAATTAAAAATATTTATGACATTGATTAATTCTTAATAATTAATTATAATAAAGTAAAAATGAGCATTTTAATATATATATATATATATTAATAATTAATTATAATAAAATAAAAGTCAAAAGAGTTTAAACCGGAAAAAGATATGAACAAACCTCTGGAACACCTTGTCTAACACTCGATATGCGATGAAAAGGTGAATACTGTTACCTTTGAAATTTTTGTGGTTCTGAGAAGCAACCAAAACCTGAGGAACAAGGGAATTCCCGTCAAGTATTGCTACCATAAGACTCGTTTTAAGAAACTAAAAAAAACTCTCGTAAAAGAAATCACGGCATGTTAGGTATATAAGAACTCGTGGTTTTTAAAAAGTATTGGCGAAGATATTTGAGTCTAAAAACTGTGGTGATGAAGAGAATGTACTACTGTGAGAAGACAACAAGCTGTTTTGAGCTTGTGCAAGCTTGTAAGAGTTATTCCTCAATTCTTCAAGAGTTAGAGCTTCTGGGAACAGATGGTTGGGAAAAAGAGTTATCGTTATATTGAGTTGGCTCGCAAATTTCATCTGTTTTTTAGTTACGGGATGTTCAGGAAAAGCTTGAAGAAGTTGAAAATGGTGAGACCTTACTCCATGGAAATGGGAAATGGAGCAGTGGACATCAACAGGAAAATGGAGCGATATATTTTAAAAGATATAGCATCCGATTTTGTTAACTAATAATTATGACCGCAAATTTTAAGTATAGTGTTAATGTTTATGTGTAATGTTATTGTTGTCTTCTAATACTTTTATAAATGATATCTATATTTATAAATTTATAAACTTATATATTATATATAAACTTAAATATAATCTCCCGTTCACGCGCGAGTTAAGGTCTAGTAGATAAAGTAAAACACAAGATAAGCTGAACCGAAAGAAAGGAAAAGGCCCAGCCCATAACAGTTGATATTTACGTGAACACACTAAAACCTAATAAATATGATCTAAAAAGGATAAGAGGTCAGTTGCTTCTCTCATAATTTCGGCTTTAACCCTAATGGATGAAATGAGACGACGGGTAGACAAGGTTTGATTTCGGGACTAGGATGAAATTTGTAATGAATCTCTCTTTTCGAAAAGTCTAATTCGATTTCTGTCGATATTGTAGGAAGCTCTTGCTCGTCACGAAGCTGTAATGGCTCTTCGTCAACTTAATCTCAACCCTGAACGACCTGATTCTGCATATCTGAGGAATCTGGATACTAGTAGCAAGAAGACTACAGAAGTTCTCAAGCAGTTAAAGTGGATGGATAAGGAGGAGCTAGTAGAGACGATTGATGATCTGTGAGGTGTAAGAGTTCGCACTAGTGAAGCAGTTTATGCCATTTGCTAGGCCACAATCTTGTCCTCAAATGTACAACCAGCTGCTCAGGTTAAGGCTTCACTTTCTTACAGTATCCATTCTCTATTTTTACCAAGTTATCTACTGTTAGGATGTTACCGACCGGAGTAGATCAGTGACACTATGTTTTTCATGCAACTCTCATGATCAACATGCCTCGCTGTTAACTTTGTTCAGATAGTTTCTTAATACATTCGACTGCTTGGTATGTCAAACCTCCTTTTTTTGTTGAAATACCTTACCCTTCTTGGAAAACCAGTTTGTTCTTTCTCATGGGCCACATAAAAGTAGCATAAAGCATGTTTACATTCCTTATATTGTTGCTGATATCCTTTATGTTTTGACAGATTTGCTCTCTACTTCATCAGCGGCATAAAGAGTTTTCTCCTTGTTTAAAACAAAGTTTCTTGAAAGTCTTCTCTCCTGGAAATTCTGACTGGATGAAAAAGAGAAGTAACCTATTACTTCTTCTGCTGCTCTACTATGTCGGTAGTGCCAGTGCAACGTTTTGGACTATCCTAAATGAGTTCAAAAATTGTGCACTTTTATTAAATATCATAAAATGATAACAATATAAAAAAAATATGTTTAACTTTTATAAGATAACCAAACTCCATAAACATTTTATATAAAGAAGTAAAACTCATGTATTTGCTTTTAGGACAGAGAATACATTGAAATCTACTAAAACTGAATTCTAAAATAATCAAAAGAAAAATGAATAACATTGGTTTTTAATGTATATTTAAATACATCAAACAAATCTTTAATCCAATAACACTTGTTTTCAATTGATTTTAATGTACTTTTTTATATAAAAAAAACATGAATCAATAACATTGGATTTAGTTGTGCATTTTTTTGGGCTTGTATGTGGGAGTAATCGAAGATAGCCACATCTTTGTCAATGTTATTAAGGATCTTACCAGTGTTGAACAACTGAGTGAGTGACAGAGCTATGATCCTAGATAATGTGTCAACGCTTGTTGATTTCGCTGAGCATGGAAGAGTTTTCTTGGGGCTTCCATTTTTTGGACAATACGAAGTTGTGGGTAGCCTTCTAGATTAACTAAAGTTGTACCCCATATTTGCTGAGCTCCACATTTCTGTTTTTCTTTCCTATACTTATCTAAATGTGACTAAGGTTTTCTCTAGTTTTTTAAGGGTCTTGACATCACCGCAGAACTGAAAAACAATTGCAAGATGGCTTTCAACACATATTATGCTGCTCTGGCTGATCTCCTTTAGTGTGAGCACAAAGGTTAAATCCATAACTCATCAGTTTTTATAAATGTCTTCGTTTCCTCTGCTGGACTTTGGTGATGAAAATCATTGAGTTATAACTTGGCCCACGACAGGATAGTCATTAAAAAATGGTTTTTTGTTTTCTTTGGGATTTGGTTAGGTTTAAACCGTCTTATCTTTGTAATTGACTTAGTATATAAAGCTAAGCATGTGGGGAGTTAGGGTTAACACAAATTTTCTGATCTCCTCTAGGGTTTTAGAAGGAGGCAGAGAGAAACATATAAGCTTGTAATCTGTGATATAGTGGATTACTGGAAAAGCTCCACGCGGAGACGTAGGATCACACATTGTGATCTGAACTCGTTAAATATATGTGTCTTTATTTTATTGCAAAGAACAAACTAATATTCCGCACACAAGAGAGGTTCCATTCTCTTCATCAATAGGGATCAGAGCCAAGTTACTGGTTTCGAGAGCAAGAGCAGAGAAAATCGGCAGTGGTCGGTGCTAGGGATCAACAGCAACGACGTTTTATAGAGTTTCTTGTTTGTGTAGTCGGTTGCTGGGTTAGAGGCATCGGCTGTGAGCTCGGAATCAAGCGTCAGGTATAGTGTCGACCGACACTATCTCTAAACAAAACGAATTAAGGCGTGATGAATTCTAAGAAGATTTTGAAGATGAAGATGGCTGTTTTCGATGGGCAAGGAGATTTCTCCTTGTGGAAAAGAAGGATGATGGCTCATATTTCACTTGCAGGTTTGAAGGATGAATTATCAAGACCAGCAAAAGAGCCTATAAGTCTGTTAAATAAAAAGGACGAGCCTGAAGATGATTTCACAGAAAGACTTCAGGAAGAAGAAGCCAATAAGAGGAACGAGCTGAGAATGCTATAAACATGTTGACTCTCCATCTAGGAGATCATATCCTCAGGAAAACAGAGGAGTGCACAACAGCACGTGATCTTTGGGCTGCACTAGAAAGGTTATACAATAGCAAAACTCTACATAGTAGAATTCATCTTTTGTATCAGTTTTATATATTTAAGATGGATGAGTCAAAGTCAATCAATCAGAACATTGATGACTTCTTGAAGACTATTTCAGAGTTGGCTAGTATGAAGGTTACAGTTGCGGATGAGGTGCAGGCAATTCTATTTCTCAGTTCCTTGCCATCACAGTATGACTCCATGAAGGAGACATTGAAGTATGGTAGAGAATTTATCACTATTGATGATGTAATAAATGCAGCGAGATCTAAGGAGACTGAGCTCAAGGCACTGGGAATATCAACTTCTCAGAAAGCTGGTGAAGTATATGTGGCTTGTGGGAGACAGTCCAATAGGAGTCAGAGGAACTCCGGTGACAGAAGCAGAAGCAGGTCGAAATCGGGATCAAAAATCACCTGCTGGTACTGGAAGAAGGAAGGACATAAGAAGGCTGATTATTTTTCTAGGAAAAAGAGCATGGGCAATGATGATGATGGCGATGCAGCAGTGGTCATTGATCAATCAACGGGAGTTGATGCATTAACAGTCTTAGAAAGCTGGCATCATGAGAGGTGGGTGATTGATTAGGGTTGTTCATATCACATGACCTCAAGGAGAGACTGGTTTGATACGTTCGAGGAGCTCAACTCTGGACAAGTGCTACTGGGGGACGACTATTATGTATAAGTGAAAGGAATAGGTTCCATCAATATCAAGGCATTTGGTGGCACGGTGAAGACATTGACAAATGTCAGGTACATTCCTAAGTTGAAGAGAAATTTAATATCTACAAGTATGTTAGATAAGCTTGAGTTTGATCATGCTGGAGGCGAAGGAAATACAAGGTTCTATAAGAACGGGAAGATGGGTCTTCAAGGTCCATTGTAAGGTTCTTTGTATCTGCTTGATGGAGAGAATTTGACAGGATAGTTGAACATTAGTGTTTCCAGGTAACCTGCCCGCGATGAGACAATATTGTGGTATAGAAGGTTGGGACATGAGCATGAAGAATCTGATGGTCCTTGAAAAAGGGGCATCATTGACAAGAAGAGATTTAGAGAGATGGATTTGTCTGAGAGTTCTGTAATGGGGAAGCAAAAGAAGTTGAGCTTTAATGTTAGGAAGCACAATTCTGGTGAAGCGCTAAAGTATGTTCATTCAGATCTTTGGGGATCTCCATCGGTTACTCAAAGTTTGTCTAGTAAACAATATTTTCTGTCTACCATTGATGATTACACTAGAAAAGTGTGGGTATTCTTCTTGTCTGTTAAGAGTGAAGATTTCACATAGTTTTGTGAATGGAGGAAGCTGGTTGAGAATCAAGTCAGCAAGAAGGTGAAGTGTCTGACAACGGGTTGGAATATGTGAACAAATATTTTAATGAGTTTTGCAAGCAGCATGGGATTGAGAGGCACAAGACATGTGCATATACTCCACAGCAGAATGGAGTAGCTGAATGCATGAATCGAACAATAATTGAGAAAGTGTGTTGTATTCTTGATGAGAGTGGATTAGGAGAAGAATTCTGGACTGAGGCGGTTAGCACAGCCGTGTACCAAATAAATAGAAGTCCCTCATCGGCCTTAGATGGAAATATTCCTGAAGAACTATGGCTGGGAAGAAAGCCTGGTTATAAGCATCTTAGAAGATTTGGGTCATTGGTCTATGTGCATGTAGATCAAGGGAAGTTAAAACCAAGAGCTATGAAGTTGTGGGTAGCCTTCTAGATTAACTAAAGTTGTACCCCATATTTGCTGAGCTCCACATTTCTGTTTTTCTTTCCTATACTTATCTAAATGTGACTAAGGTTTTCTCTAGTTTTTTAAGGGTCTTGACATCACCGCAGAACTGAAAAACAATTGCAAGATGGCTTTCAACACATATTATGCTGCTCTGGCTGATCTCCTTTAGTGTGAGCACAAAGGTTAAATCCATAACTCATCAGTTTTTATAAATGTCTTCGTTTCCTCTGCTGGACTTTGGTGATGAAAATCATTGAGTTATAACTTGGCCTACGACAGGATAGTCATTAAAAAATGGTTTTTTGTTTTCTTTGGGATTTGGTTAGGTTTAAACCGTCTTATCTTTGTAATTGACTTAGTATATAATGCTAAGCATGTGGGGAGTTAGGGTTAACACAAATTTTCTGATCTCCTCTAGGGTTTTTAGAAGGAGGCAGAGAGAAACATATAAGCTTGTAATCTGTGATATAGTGGATTACTGGAAAAGCTCCACGCGGAGACGTAGGATCACACATTGTGATCTGAACTCGTTAAATATATGTGTCTTTATTTTATTGCAAAGAACAAACTAATATTCCGCACACAAGAGAGGTTCCATTCTCTTCATCAATAGGGATCAGAGCCAAGTTACTGGTTTCGAGAGCAAGAGCAGAGAAAATCGGCAGTGGTCGGTGCTAGGGATCAACAGCAACGACGTTTTATAGAGTTTCTTGTTTGTGTAGTCGGTTGCTGGGTTAGAGGCATCGGCTGTGAGCTCGGAATCAAGCGTCAGGTATAGTGTCGACCGACACTATCTCTAAACAAAACGAATTAAGGCGTGATGAATTCTAAGAAGATTTTGAAGATGAAGATGGCTGTTTTCGATGGGCAAGGAGATTTCTCCTTGTGGAAAAGAAGGATGATGGCTCATATTTCACTTGCAGGTTTGAAGGATGAATTATCAATACCAGCAAAAGAGCCTATAAGTCTGTTAAATAAAAAGGACGAGCCTGAAGATGATTTCACAGAAAGACTTCAGGAAGAAGAAGCCAATAAGGAGGAACGAGCTGAGAATGCTATAAACATGTTGACTCTCCATCTAGGAGATCATATCCTCAGGAAAACAGAGGAGTGCACAACAGCACGTGATCTTTGGGCTGCACTAGAAAGGTTATACAATAGCAAAACTCTACATAGTAGAATTCATCTTTTGTATCAGTTTTATATATTTAAGATGGATGAGTCAAAGTCAATCAATCAGAACATTGATGACTTCTTGAAGACTATTTCAGAGTTGGCTAGTATGAAGGTTATAGTTGCGGATGAGGTGCAGGCAATTCTATTTCTCAGTTCCTTGCCATCACAGTATGACTCCATGAAGGAGACATTGAAGTATGGTAGAGAATTTATCACTATTGATGATGTAATAAATGCAGCGAGATCTAAGGAGACTGAGCTCAAGGCACTGGGAATATCAACTTCTCAGAAAGCTGGTGAAGTATATGTGGCTTGTGGGAGACAGTCCAATAGGAGTCAGAGGAACTCCGGTGACAGAAGCAGAAGCAGGTCGAAATCGGGATCAAAAATCACCTGCTGGTACTGGAAGAAGGAAGGACATAAGAAGGCTGATTATTTTTCTAGGAAAAAGAGCATGGGCAATGATGATGATGGCGATGCAGCAGTGGTCATTGATCAATCAACGGGAGTTGATGCATTAACAGTCTTAGAAAGCTGGCATCATGAGAGGTGGGTGATTGATTAGGGTTGTTCATATCACATGACCTCAAGGAGAGACTGGTTTGATACGTTCGAGGAGCTCAACTCTGGACAAGTGCTACTGGGGGACGACTATTATGTATAAGTGAAAGGAATAGGTTCCATCAATATCAAGGCATTTGGTGGCACGGTGAAGACATTGACAAATGTCAGGTACATTCCTAAGTTGAAGAGAAATTTAATATCTACAAGTATGTTAGATAAGCTTGAGTTTGATCATGCTGGAGGCGAAGGAAATACAAGGTTCTATAAGAACGGAAGATGGGTCTTCAAGGTCCATTGTAAGGTTCTTTGTATCTGCTTGATGGAGAGAATTTGACAGGATAGTTGAACATTAGTGTTTCCAGGTAACCTGCCCGCGATGAGACAATATTGTGGCATAGAAGGTTGGGACATGAGCATGAAGAATCTGATGGTCCTTGAAAAAGGGGCATCATTGACAAGAAGAGATTTAGAGAGATGGATTTGTCTGAGAGTTCTGTAATGGGGAAGCAAAAGAAGTTGAGCTTTAACGTTAGGAAGCACAATTCTGGTGAAGCGCTAAAGTATGTTCATTCAGATCTTTGGGGATCTCCATCGGTTACTCAAAGTTTGTCTGGTAAACAATATTTTCTGTCTACCATTGATGATTACACTAGAAAAGTGTGGGTATTCTTCATGTCTGTTAAGAGTGAAGATTTCACATAGTTTTGTGAATGGAGGAAGCTGGTTGAGAATCAAGTCAGCAAGAAGGTGAAGTGTCTGACAACGGGTTGGAATATGTGAACAAATATTTTAATGAGTTTTGCAAGCAGCATGGGATTGAGAGGCACAAGACATGTGCATATACTCCACAGCAGAATGGAGTAGCTGAATGCATGAATCGAACAATAATTGAGAAAGTGTGTTGTATTCTTGATGAGAGTGGATTAGGAGAAGAATTCTGGACTGAGGCGGTTAGCACAGCCGTGTACCAAATAAATAGAAGTCCCTCATCGGCCTTAGATGGAAATATTCCTGAAGAACTATGGCTGGGAAGAAAGCCTGGTTATAAGCATCTTAGAAGATTTGGGTCATTGGTCTATGTGCATGTAGATCAAGGGAAGTTAAAACCAAGAGCTATGAAGGAAATTTTCATAAGCTATCCGGAAGGAGTCAAAGGGTACAAGGTGTGGCTCCTGGATGAAGAAAGATGTACAATAAGCAGGAATGTAGTTTTTGTGGAAGTTAAAGTGTTCAAAGACTTGAAAGAAGGAGTTTCGGCGTCAGAAACAGAGCTGGAGAACCCGAGTCCGGAGACTGTGTCGATCGTTACGCCTGTTGGTGTCGATCAACACAAGGTTGTAGAGAAGGTGTCGATCGACACACCTCTTGGTGTCGATCGACACACAGCGTCTGAATTGACAGTTCCGACTTCTGAAGATCAAGGTGAAGGTTCATTTTCAGGTGAAGCTGTTAGAGATTAAGAATCAGATGAAATACCTCAGAATGATTATCAGTTGGCTGGAGATCGGACTAGAAGAGTAACAAGGCTGCCTGAATGTTTAATTATTATGATTTTGCAAGTTTTACCTTAATAGATGTTGTTGAGATTAGTTCTGAAGAACCAATGAACTATCATGAAGCTATTGAAAGTAGGGATAAAACTTTTTGGAATGGAGGTATGAATGAAGAGATGAGTTCTTTAGAAAAGAACAAAACCTGGAGGTTGGTTAAGAGGCCTAAAGGAATAAAAGTTACTAGCTGCAAGTGGGTATTCAAGTTGAAGTCGGGTATACCAGGAGTAGAAGAACCGAGATATAAGGCTAGATTGGTAGCCAAAGGGTACTCTCAGAGAGAGGGTATTGATTATCAGGATGTTTTCTCGCCAATAGGAAACATGTTTTTATCAGGTTTCTTCTATCTATCACCGCAAATTTAGATATGGAATTGGAGCAACTTGATGTTAAGACTGCGTTTCTTCATGGTTTGCTTGAAGAGGAGATCTATATGGAGCAACCAGAAGGTTTTGTGGTTAAAGGTAAAGAGGACTGTGTTTGCTTGTTGGAGAAAGCATTGTATGGACTTAAGCAAGCTCCAAGGCAGTGGAAAAAATGCTTTGATCAATTTATGGTCAGCCATGGGTTCAAAAGGAGTGAGTTTGATTATTGTGCTTACATAAAGGAGAGAAAAGATAAGTGCTTTATCTACCTACTATTGTATGTTAATGACATGTTAATTGTTTCAAAGGACATGAAAGAGATACATCCTGTGAAAGATCTGTTGAGGAGTAGGTTCGATATGAAATACCTGGGAGCTGCGAGAAGAATTCTTGGTATGGATATTGAGAGGGATCATGAAGGTGAAGTTCTCACTTTATCTCAATCCGGGTACATCAAGAGGATTCTTCAGGTATTCAATATAGATGAGTCTAGATCTGTTTCAACACCTATAGGTTTACATTTTAAGTTGTCTGCTGTCAAAGATGATGAAGTTGTGGACAATTATGGATGATTCCTTATGCTAATGCTATTGGAAGTATCATGTATGCGATGCTGGGAACTATGTGTGATCTAGCATATGTTGTTGGCTTGTGAGTAGGTTTAGGAGCAAGTCGAGCATGATTCACTGGTCTGCAGTGAAGTGGGTGCTAAGATATTTGAAGGGTACTCAGGATATGAAGATTGTATTCAAGAAGAACAAGGAATTTAAGGTTAAAGGTTTCTGTGATTCTGATTTTTCGTCGAATCTGGACAGAGGTAGATCGATTTCAGCGTATGTTTTCACAGCAGGTGGAAGTGTCATTAGTTGGAAGTCGAGTCTTCAATAGGTCGTCGCACTGTCTACAATAGAGGCAGAGTATATGGCGTTGGTGGAAGCTGCGAAAGAAGCTATCCGGCCAATGGGTTTGGCTGAGGAGTTCAGTTTCAAACAAGACTCAGTGGAGATCTGGTGTGACTCTCATAGTACTTTGAGTTTAGCCAAGAACAACGTTCATCATGAGACAACGAAGCACATTAAAAGAAGGATGCATTTCATCAGGGATATAGTTGCTTCAGGTGATGTGAAGCTATCCAAGATCCCTACTAAGAGGAATCTGGCTGATATGTTGACAAAGGTTCTTCCACTGGATAAGTTTGATAAAGCCTTGGGTTTTCTCGGCTTAAAAGAGCACTAAGGTGCTGGTTTGCCTGGAGTTACACATGAATGCAAAGATGAAGATGTTATACTTTGGAGTGATTGTCACCAAGGTGGAGATTTGTTGGGCTTTGGTGATGAAAATCATTGAGTTATAACTTGCCCCACGACAGGATATTCATTAGGAAACTGTTTTTTTGTTTTCTTTGGGCTTCGGTTAGGTTTAAACCGTCTTATTTTTGTAAATGACTTAATATATAACTAGACCCGGACCCGCGCGTCGGCGCGCGGGATATGATTAATATTTTTGTAATCACACACATAATTTTATGAATTTTTTTTCACTTTTGTGATATAATTAGAACTTATAAAATTATTAAAAGTAAACAATTACATAAAGTTGTGGTGTGTATTATTTTGTGAGTTTCTTTTATGTCTCGATTAGAAATTTTGAGAAAGAAAATAGTTTTACAAAGCAAAAAAATTATGACTTACATCAATGTGATTGAGAGACAAGTTAAAGTTAATTTAAAAATAGAAAATTTCAGATACTAATATTATAAAAATATTTAGCTTAATATATTCATATTTGTTAAGATATTGGACTTCAACACTAAATTATACTTATTTCAAAATAATGTTACCAATCAAAATTGTTTTAAAGAAACTTTTTCCAATAAAGAAATTTGAAAACACTATCTTTAGTGTCATAAACATACATATAATTTAATAAAAATATGCCATTTTGCAGAATTGCCCATGATATGATTATATAATATATCAATGGATTTATTTATATATATATTATATATATATATATATATATTTTTTTAACGATATTAATATATGAATATTATAGTTTGAGAAAATTCACAGGCCCATTATATATAGGTTTGAATGTAATTTCACATTTATAAAAAAAATGCTAACCCGTTAATTTATTCGTTTATTAGAATGAAAACAATTAATTAAATATCTTAACCCATATTATTGTTACTTAAATATTTTAATAATAGAAACTATAAAAACCCTGTAATTGTATATATATAAAAAATTAACATGTCTCACTATATTATTGAATAATCTAATGTATATATATATAGACTTAGTTTTAATATTTTTATTTTATCAAGTTAAAATATATCAATCTAATTTAAGAATTTTATTTTCCAAGTTAAAAGTTTATATTTTATAAATTATATTATATTAATATTATATTTGAATTATTTATGTATGATTTATTTTTTAATAATTTAAGTATGTTCAAAAGAATATTTATTTATTTTGCATTATTTTATATTGTTTGGATACTTATTTAATAGAGATAATGTTAATTTCCATAATCCATAATTACCCTTAATGAAATTTTAGAAAATAACTAATATTCACATGTAATATAACACATGGACTAATATTCAGTGGCATTATATGTAATATAACACATGGATAAATGTTTATTTCAGTTTTGTTTCCTTCTTTAATAGTATAGACTGCAATTATATATAATTTATATTAATTTAATATTTATAGTATGATTATATAATATATCTATCAATTTATTTATATATATATATATATATAGTTTTAACTATATTAATATATGAATGTTATAGTTTGAGAAAATTGACAGACCCATTATATATAGATTTGAATGTAATTTCACATTTATCAAAAAAATGTGCTAACATGTTAAATTATTAGTTATTTTAATGTCATAGAATCAAATATATATATAGTTTTAACTATATTAATATATGAATGTTATAGTTTGAGAAAATTGACAGACCCATTATATATAGATTTGAATGTCATTTCACATTTATCAAAAAAATATGCTAACATGTTAATTTATTAGTTATTTTAATGTCATAGAATCAAAACAGATTAATTAAATATCTTAACCATAATAACAGATTAATTAAATATCTTAACCTATATTATTGTTATTTAAATATTTTAGTAATAGAAACTATAAAAACCCTGTAATTATATATATATATATATATATATACATAAATTAATATGTCTCACTGTATCATTGAATAATCTAATATATATAGACTTAGTTTTAATATTTTCATTTTATCAAGTTAAAATATATCAATCTAATTAAGAATTTTATTTTCCAAGTTAAAAATTTATATTTTATAAATTATATTTTACTAATATTATATTTGAATTATTTATGTAGTTTTTATTTTTTAATAATTGAAGTATGTTCAAAAGCATATTTATTTATTTTGATTTTGTGATTTATAAAATAATTGATATGTTATGTTATTTACTTATATTTATTATTTGATTTAATAATTTAATATATATGATTTTATTTTATTTTAGTTTTTAATTAGTAAGAAAAGTGGAACCCATTATTTTATATTGTTTGGATACTTATTTAATAGAGATAATGTTAATTTCCATAATCCATAATTACCTTTAATGAATTTTTACAAAATAACTTAATTCAGTGGTATTACATGTAATATAACAGATGGATAGAGATATTTTTGATTTTGAATTTTGTTTTTATATTTTCTAGTTTGGATAAAGATATATTTTTGTAAGTCATAATTTGAGAAGTGTTGCTAATTTTATTTTGAATTGTCTACAATAATATAATTATATTAATTTCATATTTATAGTATGATTATATCTATCTATCAATTTATATATATATATATATATATATAGTTTTAACTATTTTAATATATGAATATTATAGTTTGAGACTCATTATATATAGATTTGAATGTAATTTCACATTTATAAAAATAAATATGCTAACCCATTAATTTATTAGTTATTTTTAATGTCATAGAATCAAAACAGATTAATTAATATCTTAACCCATATTATTGTCATTTAAATATTTTAATAATAGAAACTATAAAAACCCTGTAATTATATATATTAAAAATTAACCTATCTCACTATATCATTGAATAATCTAATATATATATAGACTTAGTTTTAATATTTTCATGTTATCAAGTTAAAATATATAAATCTAATTTAATAATTTTATTTTTCAAGTTAAAAGTTTTTATTTTATAAATTATATTATATTAATATTATATTTGAATTATTTATGTATGTTTTATTTTTTAATAATTGAAGTATGTTCAAAAACATATTTATTTATTTTTATTTTGTGATTTATAAAAATAAATGATGTGTTATATTATTTATTACTTATATTTATTATTTGATTTAATAATTTAATATGTATGATTTTATTTTATTTTCATTTTTAATAAGTAAGGAAAGTGGGACCCATTACTTTATATTGTTTGGATACTTATTCAATAGATAATGTTAATAATATTAGGTAAGAACAAAAATGTTATTAGCTAATGAATAGGTCCAAACAACTTTTTTAGGTAGATGTATCCTCCCTTAATAGTGTAGAAGCTAAGCATGTGGGGAATTAGGGTTAGCACAAATTTTCTGATCTCCTCTAGGGTTTTAAAAAGAGGCAGAAAGAAACCTATAAGCTTGTAATCTGTGATATAGTGGATTACTGTAAAAGCTCTAGGCCGAGACGTAGGATCACACATCGTGATCTGAACTCGTTAAATCTATGTGTCTTTACTTTACTACTCAAGAACAAACTAATATTCCACACACGAGAGGTTCAATTCTCTTTATCCTCCTTTCTTTTTCTTCAATTTTTTTTAAGTTATTTTCTTTTTTCTGTGTTATCACTGTAATTTTTTATTTATTATTATTTATTCATTTAGTTTGACAGTTACTTGACCAAATGGATAAAAAAAAAAGCTAAAATGGAGGTTGGTGGAGACAATGCATCTTCTCATGAAAAGGTGAAGAAATCATGTTACGACCTCTAATGTTATCTCTCAACGTAAGTATATAACTCAAGCTTTCACATCCATTTTGATATACACCTGCATAATTATGTATCTTTTCTTATTGTCGCAGCTTGGCCTAGTCACTTGATATGCAGCCTCCTCCTGCTAAAGATGGCACAATCACTGAATCAGTTGATTTGCAGCCTATTTTACAACTTGGCTCGCAAAAGTTTGGCCGAATCACTTGATATCCATCGATCTGAGGTAAGCTTATCTAGTTCTGTATTCTGTTTATTTTATTTCCGACTTTTTAATTCACATGCATTGTTTCTCTAGACCATCTGTTGAAACAGATCTGTCTGGTGAAGCAGCTAGTACATCAGATAAGCAATCTGCAAAGGAAAAAGAGAATACCTCTGTGAGTGGATGAAATACTAAATTATATTCTAACTGACTGTCTTCATGGTCTTACTTTTTGATTGGCACGTGTCTAACTTGGAATATCGTCAATCTGCATTGTTTTCATAGGAAGCCTACACTGCCATTCCCATTTGACGTAATGAAAAAAAAATACTATCAAGGTGTGATGTTGAAGATCTTGTCCGGTTCAGAACGGTGAACAAAGAAATCAATGCATACAAGTATAAAAGTACGAGCTGCTGAAGCATCAAGCACTTGAGCTTTTCATCAAGCTGGTGTAAACGGTGAACAACATCTATCACTCTTGTTTTAGATGTCTTTCTTTTGCCGACCTCTGAGATTGGCTTGGACTGTTTTTTCTTATTAAAAACCTGAGTAGAAAGCAGGTTAAATAATTCAAAGATGTAACTCACTCTGTAAATTGATCCCAATCACTGCAACAGACATTGGTATCAATCTCGCTCATGCTTTTTTTTTTTTGCACTGAAAAAAAAAAAAAAAAAAAAACTATATCCGTCTATTTACAGAACCCGTCTATTTAGTGCACTGCTACGGACACGATTTGGCATCTATATCCTCGTTCATGCTTTTCGTTTTGTGTATCATTTCTTTTGCAGAATCCGTTGATCAATACCACACGACAAATCCAAATCCTTGCTATTGTGACTCGTGCAACTCATGAAACACCTCTTTTCTTTTATCAAACTCTGCTAACATTTCTAGATTTAAATTCTGCAACGTTTCTTTTGCTTTAGATTTCTGACCAAGATCGTATATGGCATATCTCTTTTGCTTTAGATGCCTGCAACATCTCGTGTTACTCTTTTTGATAATTTAATTATGAAACACTCTAGCCCAAATTAAACTAGTAAAACGACAATTGAGAAGACTTGAACAGTAAGACTACAGTCGGACGAGATCAGTAGCTATGAATATAACGTTGAACCGCACCCGCACTTAGCAGTAACAAAAATCTCTATATATACCATATCTATACATTTGTATATCTATAAAAACTGCACCGCCATAAAACCGATGGTTCCGCACCGCTTAAAATCCGCTCACCATTCGGAACCTTAAATAGCAATGGGGTTTTGCGGGTTTTTGGGCCTGGCGGGCCGGGCCAGTAGTCCGATTGACACCTTAAGTGCTGGTAAGCTATCCCGCCTAATTTCTCTTTTCTAAAAAAGATATAAAACGAAAACCTAAAGACAAGGACCCAATTGCAAATTTTAATAAAGTTAGGGTATATAAAGTTACCTCATCCATCGAGACAATGAAGAAGCGCTAAAATCCTTGAAAGATATGCATTCTAGAGGGTTCGTCAAGATCTTATCAATCTTTGTATCTGTTTTCTTGAGTTAACGTTGTTTTGTGATTCCTATCTCCTTCTTCTCATTTTGTCTTTTGTAGAAAGGGAATTTCCGCATCCCGTTCAACGCCGAAGGGGCTCAAGACCACCGCGCTCGATGTAAGACTTCTCACATATCTTTGATTTTTGATTCGTGTTTGTGTCCGTGTTGAGACGTTAGCTTCATTTTCTTTAGTTGTATCTCAATGTAAGTGTTTTAACTTAAATCTTACTCCTATCCTGAACTTGGGAACTATAACTTGTTTTAATATTGGGGCTGTCCGAACGTTTGCTTTGTAGCTCTGGAACTTAATTTGCTTGGTCTACTTTTAACATATCTGCGAAAAGAATTGTTCCGTGAAATCTTTAACTTCTGATTCTTCTTCACCCATTTCAGCGTGTTTTGATCCATGATTTTATTATACTCACTCCATTGTTAATAAACAGGTTGATGAGTCGATTTGTTTACATAGACCCATTGACTTATATTACATAGATGCTGAGTTAAGAGACACAGCTTTGGTGTCTGAAATTAGAGAGGCCCTTGCATCTGCCAAAAGTGTGAGTCTTTTTTGCTTCTTCACATTTGTATATACACTAGGATTCTACCCGCACGTACGTGCGGGGTAATGTTTTTTTTTCTATTATTGAAGAATGAAAATGATATTAATATTGAAGATACCAGAGATATATATAAATGATATAACTATTAACTATATAGATCATTAATATATTATATGAAGTTGTTTGTATTATGACATCATTGTTTTGTTGGAGTTAAAAGAATTGTATTATTTGTGAATTATATATAGTTTGTGTTGGTTTAGTAGTTTTAGAGTTATAAACATATTTTTTATATGTTGATTGTATGTTTTTGAATTGAACAGGTTATTTAATATTTTATAAAATATAATTACACAAATATTATATTATATTAGAATTTTATTGTTGAGTTTAAAGTATGAATTTATATTTGATATAGAATTTATAATAAAATTTAGGATTTTGCCCGCACGTACGTGCGGAGTAAAGTTTTTTTTTTATATTTGATAATAACAATAAATAAAAAATTATTTTTTATATAGTTGATTATTATGTAAATTGTTATCATAGTATTATAGTAGGCAAGTTTTTTTGTGTGGCTAATATACTATCTGTAGTTGTTAGTTATATGAATTCTTTTTTTTGGTGTTAAAAAAAATTGTATTTTGCGAGATTATATGTTGTGTTGATTGATGTTTGAAAAATTATATTATGCGTAAATTTGAATTCTTCAAAAAATAATTATTTTTCTATATGAGATTTACTATATTATTGTTTTGTATAATGTATCCATACAACCCATAGATACAACTAAATTTGAGCTGAATAGAGTTATAAATTTTTTTAATCAAAATTTAATCTCGTCAATATCGTCCCATTACATTTTATTATGATCCTCAATTGTGATTTGCAAGAAAAAAATACAATTTTTGTGTGTGATGTATTATTTTGATATAATTTTATTATATTTTTTATTTATAATATACAAACCCATTATATTTTACTTTTGGTATACATGCATTATATATTGTACTAAAGTTTAAGTTATTTTTTTCATTTCTATATTTAAAACCCATTCAATATAATTTATTTTAATTTATCCCATATCTTTTTAAATTTTAAATTTTTTTAAAGTATTATATAAATATAAAAGATAGGTACAATAATATGTATAATATATCTATACAATCCGGAAAAATGCATATGAGGGCGGGTTTCATGTTTCATTTAAATTAGTAGTCTACAATTTTTTCACACAATTCAAAACGTTTGGGTCAGATGATTCATCTAAAACTCTCCTTCTTTTGTTTCTTTAATTTGATCTGATCCAGAGTTTCTGTTTTGTTTGATAATATATTTGTGTGAGATATTATATAAAAAATAATAAACACAAAAATCCTTTTTAATATAAAAACGATTACAAAAGTTGGGTTATATAAATTGGACTTCAACAGTTGTATTGGGCTTTCGGAATGATAGATTGAGTTTGTTAATATTTTAGGTCCACGTAAGATATGGCGGGTTAATTAACAGAGATAATATTCTTGGTCAACCATCACTTTGAGGTCGAAATAGATATTTTCTTTCTCGACTCTTCCTGTTGCCTCGAGCTGTCCGTCATCTTCGAGGTAAAGTTTCCCTAGTTTTTATGCAAATCTAATCGATTCTTTTGTCAATCAATTATGTATTGTTCCTCCGTTGGTGTAGGCATATATGGGAAGCTCAAGGGATATAGCGATCGGACCTGTCGCAGTGGTCTCACTCCTTTTAGGCACTCTGCTTCGGACTGAGATCAACCCGAACACAAACCCTAACGAATATCTCCGCTTAGCCTTTACTGCCACGTTCTTCTCCTTTAATTTCACTCAAGCAACACTCGGATTCTTAAGGTAACTCACTAATCTCATATCACATCATAGTTGTTATTCTCAACTTAGATAAACTTTCCTTTTATCTACAACTTCTCAATTATTTTCAGATTGGGTCTCTTGATCGATTTCTTATCCCACGCCGCGATCGTTGGGTTCGTGGGCGGAGAATCCATCATCATAGCTCTTCAACAAATATTATCTCGATTCTTCAATCCGTCTTCAGCTCTGCCCATCACGGAGTAATAATGTGTCTAATTTACTCTGTCTGCAGCTCAGTTTCTTTCACTTCCTCTATATCCTCACCGTTTCATATCATATGCTTGCAGTGGAATTGAGAGACAATATTCCCGTTCTTGATCTTCCTTTGGTCATCGTAAGTTTGTCAAACCATGGATTGCTCTCTCGTTGATTTCTGTCTCCCTTCTGATCTCTTGACACAAACATCGATTTCTGTTTCCCTTGTGTAGATTATGTTTGTGATGTATAATTGTTCGTGGTGCTCTCCATTCTCGTCCTTCGTGAGGTAAGCTCCGTTGCCGTTTTCATCACTAAACGTGATGTTCTCCATGTTTTGCTGTCAATTTTCTTTATTCTTTGAGTTCTCTGATGTATTGCTCTCCCCCACCTCCATAGCTTGTTCTTCTTTGGCCGCATTTGTGATTCTCCGTTCGTGTTTGAATCCTGATCATGCCCTTGTTTCGTTCCTTGTTACACATATTGTTCTTTTTTATTTCCTTGTTCCACATCCTGCAATTCATTTCCTTGTCCATGTTCTTGCTCTTGTATTACTTTTACCTGATTGAGTCCCATTGTCCTTGTCACGTCTGTTCCACTTGTTCTTTCTCAAACTCTTTTGACCATTATTTCCACTTGACCCTCATCATTCTCCATATTCTCTTCTGTCATTATATTTCTCTTTCCTCATGAATCTTTTCATTGTTTTGTTGAGTCTCGGTCTCATGTTTTTAATTCTCTTTTTTACTGTCATCTCTTGCCTTTGAGGTTGTCCTTTAAGGCTTCTCTTTCAATGACTTTTGTTGTTTGTCTTCAGATTTTATGGCATCGTCTGGAAGCTTTCCTGGATTGCCCTAAGATGTTAATGTTCACCAAATTCTTGCCTTCAGATTTTGTTGGTTCTGGTTCATCATTACCGTTTGAAGAGGTAGACACATCACTCGTATCCATCTCTCCTATTACCGTATATCAACTTGAAAAAAGAAAAGTTTCATTAGCAAACAACATATAGTGAATATAGTATTATATTGTTGTTGATTTTAGTATAATTTGTTTTGACTTTGTTAAACAGCAACACTAAGTTATGAAACCTGGCTATTGGAAGTCGGATCAAATGCTTCAACAACTGCTTGAAAATTACCAAAGTAAGTTAGTATTTTAATACAGTATTGAAAATTATGGATTTTAAAATTTAATTAAAAATGCATTAGAATGCCGAATCATCATTAATGTCATTATTTATCAGTTTTTGACCATTCCATTGCTGATAAGAAATTCAGAATGTGTTAGTAAGTTTGATATTTTAAATATTAGAAGAAGTGATCGAAATTTAAAATAAAATACTGACCTCTTGATCTGCTAAAACCATTTCGATGTGCTAAAATCTTGGTACCCTAATGTTTCAGGAAAAAAATTTATGATGTGTTAGAAAGTATACAATGTTTCGATAAAAATGAAAAAAAAATCGTAAAGGCTATGACTAACCTCTTCATCAGCCAGAATCATCTCAAGTGTCTCGCCAGAGTTAGCATTGTATTGTTTCCATGAGTGAAGAATTTTCACTTGAATTTTTGTAGGGTTTGATCTTAGACAGAAGGGTGATTTGAAAAGAAGAAGACATTCTAAAGTCTTTGGGGTTAAAGTTGTGCGGTACGTGATTTCTCTCTTATAACTATATATAAGTAAAAGTTTCCTAGGTCAAAGAATTGAATGGGTTCAAAATATTTAGTGGTTTAATTTTTCAAAAAATATAACAAATATACGAAATAGGATGGTCAATAAATTGTTAGGATATTTCATAATACCTAGCAAAGATTATGTTATCAATTTGACATAAATAAAGTATGAACCGGGACTATTTATTGGCAAAGTACTTGTTTGTTAAGAATATTTTATGATGATAGTTTGTTAGTAGTAAATCTTATTGTTGCTAAAACTGTTAGGCAAGATAATTTGTATCCTATAAATCTTTACGTTATAGTAATTACTTTAAACAGTTTCTATCTCTTAAGATTTATATAATTTGTTTTATTAAAAAAGGAATAACAGTCATTATTGAATAGATCACAATCTATATATTCGATTTGATATGAATAAGTAGTTGAAATATATTTGTTATCATAATATTTAATGTTTTCCTAAAATAAATGAGGAACTTATAGATATTGAAAATAAATCGGAGAAAATAATTATAATTATTGAATATATATTATTGGAAAATAAGTTTATTTTTGTATGGTATATTCTTTTTTATGGTATAATAATTAGTTCTAAGAGATTAGTTAAGGCAATTAATTATGTTAAAGTTATTCAGTTACCGAAATTTGAATAGATTCAGATTGTTTCGAGAATTTGCTTAACATATATATATATATATATATATATATATATATATATTTCCCGATTTGTCTGATTTGGCTAATTATTGACAGGTGATATTAGTGGGCAAGATTTATCAGGTTCGGTTTGCTTTAAATTTTCTTCTCCAAGATGGTTTGTCTAACTAATGTTAACGATTTTAATTTGGATAATGGTTTAAAACCGGTTTGATTTAAGTTACTTTTAGATCCGCGCGTTTTTCTTTCTCTCTTGGGTCGGGTTTTGGCTTCAAATGGGTTTTACCTTACAACTCATCCGAAATTAGCCTTAGATAATCTTGTTACCAAACATGATTATGTAAAGGGATCAGTGGCAATCTGTGTAATTAAAAGGTTTTTTTCAAGTATTTTTCTAAAAGTGCTTCTCAAATAATAATAGTAAGATATATGTTTCTGTGTGTGTTCTTTTTAAAGTATTGTCTTTTGCTAATTCTAGGAGGATACCCATAAGTATACTGAGCTTGTTCAATTGATGAACATCCAAACCAAATCTCATGTCGATGTTGTTGCACAGCAAGAGGTGGTGTCTCTTTCTCTTCTCCTTTATTCGGTTAAAATTTGTTGTTTGCTTAACTCTTATTTGCTTCGCAGACACTCTTGAAATTTCTATCACGCTCTGTTGCTTTCTTAGATGCTGCTCACCATGAACAGCTTCTTATTCGTGTAAGTTTTTATTTTTTCTAATTGCATGAAGCTTAAGAGTTGAATTCACACATACCTTACCTCTTTCTCCCACTTTTCTTATTTTCTTTAGATTCTTGGAATGAGAATATGGGATCACCAACCTAATGTAGTATATGCATTGCTGGATCTAATCATATCACTGGTACACACAGCTCCCTATCAAGCCAACCTCAGATATACATATATATATATATATATATATATATATATTATCTGCTTTAACAGTTTTTTCTGTCTTCCATCTCTAGGCCACTACTAGTGGAAAGTATCTGAATTGTTGTTTGGAGATGCTCATATTTAATTTACTCTCGCAACCCCGCATACTCAATAAAAAGATGCGGGAAGTTCCTTCCTCGGTGCACTCTGCTCTTCACAATATTTCTTATTTAGTTCCCCATGCTCCCTCTCAATTACTTTCCATACTTGTCAAGAGAATGCCTAACATATACAACAAAGGCCATGTAAGTATTTTTTTTATTATTATAAATTTTAGTCAATGTTGTAACAGCGAGCCTATACCTGTGGTTGGCAACTATTTCATTTGTCTTGCGGTTGCAGTGTTTAGTGACATATGTGGATACCTCGTTGAAGTTGGAGAACAGCTCAATCGGAAAGGTTGTTGGCGACCGGATCCTTAGGGTGATAATGCAGAGGTTGCTAGATCTCGATGTAAGTGGACTGAAACTGTTAAAAGTATAATATAGCCACTAAGTGAATTATGTTCTTTATCATCTTTGTAGTTGGAGATTGAGCGGGATGATATTCCCCAAGATGACTCCACTATAGGCTTGTTTGATATGGAACTTGAAGTTGCAGTTGAAGAGACTATGAATGAAGGAGAGGAGGTAGGTTTTAAATGTGATTACAAGATGCTTTTTTCTCTTGCTATGAAATTTGGACTTTGATTCATAAATTCGATTTTTTCTTTTGCAGTTTCCAGTGCATTCTTTAAATCAGAATTATTCAAAAGTCTCTGAGTTGTTGGACAAATTAATGGTCCTATCTTTTGAGCATCTTGAATCCTGTCAAAAGGCTGGTCGCCTGGATAAGGTATGTCACCAATTGGTGCTTCATCAACATATCTTTCCTTTCATTTCCTGGTAGATGCATTCATCTGTTTATTTTGGGTTTTGTTTTTCATGGTTTAGGTGTTTGAAATTCTTTTCGACTTGTTTGAGAACTTAATTCTGACGACGCGCAAACCGAAAGTTCCATAGGTATATAGGCTCCTAACACTTTACTTCATCATCCGCATGTGGTGTCTTGGCTTAGGTATCTTGACAATTCGTCATGCTAGGTTCCTAACACTTTACTTCGTTGTTGGAATGAGATGTGTCTCATTTTGCTTTCGTCTGCAGTTCGTGTTGTTCTATGCGTGCTCACTAGATCCTGAAAATTGTGGTGTGAAATTTGCCAGTAAGCTGTTGGACATATTTCTCTCCAGCAACAAAGATCAAGTTACTAGGTGAGTTTCATCTAATCCTTCATGGCTGCAAGATATGATCAAGCTAATTCTGTTGTCTCACCAGACTCACCACTTGTACATGGGTTTTGTTTTCTCCCCCTTACTAAACAGGACGAGTGCAGTGGATTATCTAGCTAGCTACTTGTCTCGTGGAAAGTTTTTGCATGCTTCTTTTGTGGCTAGCATGTTAAAAAGGTAGAAAGAGACTGACAAAAAGATGATCATTTTGATCTGAGTCAAGTTTCACTTTGTTGTAACATAGCTTCTCTTGTGTCTGAAATTTCCTAGACTGGTGGATGAGTGTGCGGACTACTGCAGAGCATACAATGTTGGTGCTTCAGGCCATCAAGTTTTCTATTCAGGATGTCAGGTATATATAGTCCAATTTTAGAACCATCTTATTGCTTTTAATCATTAAGAATTCTTCTGTGATATCATCCACGTCTCTATTTATGATTCATCTTTACCCTGGAAAGGAGTTGTATTGGCCTATCTGCGTCTGATTGTATATATGTTTCTCATTCCTCATTTAAAAGAGTCACATAATGCGTATGTCTAGTTGTATTCATTTTTATGACCATTTTTACTTGTTAAAACAATGTTTTAATCATTTGGGGACATAAAGTTCCTACGTCAAGTAATAATTTAAACCTGTTACTCTTCTGTGGCTGTTGTAGGCAATCATGTACGTGCTATGCTTCCGAATGAGATCAATCCTTGACATTCCTCGCTTCCAGTTGCTGCTTACACCGCTGGAGTCGGTTTTATCTCACAAACTAAACCCGTTGAAGGTAACTTGCCCATAGCTCATGTGTATCTAACCACTAGAGTCGGTTTTATCTCACCTAAGTATCAAATGCAGTAAGAGTGCACTAACTTTGTGTGTGTCTGTGAACAGGAGTGCAATCCATATGTAGTTTCTGAGTTCCTTAAACAAGCCAAAGCTGATGGTCTGTTCATTGTCTCGGAAGCCTTCATTTTCGGTGACCTACCTAAGTCTGAGACCTCTCGTGCTTTTGGTGGCTTCTTCTCGTTCAACCCGTGCTTGTTCAAACTCTCCAACAGGTTCTCTATCTGAACTCTTTTTTTTTTTTCTTTTTTTTTGTTGTTAGCCCGGCTCGAGCATCTCTAATGCAAATTCTACTGCATATCTTGAAATCATTAGAAAAAGATTCTTCTTGTGTTGAATACGATGGTTTGCAAGTAGTTGTATTACATAACTCACCCGTTTGCGTGCCAAATGTTGAAGCTTTTTTTCTCCGAACTTTATATACTGGTCAATGGTGAAAAGGACTTTTGACGAAGATGAAGCCTTCGCGGAAGTCATTGTTTATGGAGATACAGACAATGATGAGGACTGTGATGATGACCCCGTTCTTGACAATGACGTGAAGATGTCTATAACTAAGCACTCTCACATGCGGGACACATGGAGACTGTCGAAGATGCCTTCCAGAATCAGACCATCAACAAGTCCTAGTCAATCCCTCTGACCCCAGTGGAGGGTTCTTATTTAAATGTTTTCGCAATATCTGGAATCTTAACTCACTGTTTGAGTTTTTTCTTTTTGTCTTGATTTTGTGTGTACTTAGCTTTATAAAACCTTTAAATCGGTTCAGTTTTATAAATCTTAATAGACACACACATCATCAGTAAAATAGACCTCCAGCTATTTTGCAGATAGATCTGTTTAGCTTTTCTTGCTTCTGCACATTTTTAAAAGCATTATGTATAGTGTGGAAGTTTATCCTACTCAGAGAAAAGACAAACTTTCAAGTTCTATAGTTTATGAGGGCATGTAGCGCTTCAGAACATGCTTTTATGTTATTATTAGG
This sequence comes from Isatis tinctoria, assembly GCA_010577795.1. Classification (NCBI taxonomy): domain Eukaryota; kingdom Viridiplantae; phylum Streptophyta; class Magnoliopsida; order Brassicales; family Brassicaceae; genus Isatis; species Isatis tinctoria. Next base: position 11,395,825 of record CM021246.1, on the reverse strand, counting down.
TGAATAACAAATTAAACACCATGAAACTATAACAGAAAAATCCTTTAGTTATCTTCTTAATTTAGAATAAAAAATCATAAAATAAAACACCATTAACCTATACGATAAACTAGATGGTCTTCTGCACCATAATAACTCTTAAGTATATAATTTAGTTATAAAATATATATTTTTAGTACATTTATTTTTAAGTTTGTTGATCGTGTTGCACCAAGCGCTAGGACAATACCCATGCGGCCATACCCATTCCCTCCACCCTCAGCGTAGGTTCAGAAGAGTGTTTATCCCTTATATAGTCTTATGATTTTTTATTTTTTTTGGATTTTCACCAATAGATTTCTATTGTGATTGTAATCATTTGTAATTTTTGATTTATTTTAATTTTTTAATTTTATTATATTTTAATTTTAAAAGTTAATTCTCATTTTTCGAAATAACAATTTTATACTATTTTATTTCTTTTTAAGAATACATTTTTGTTTTATTATTTTTACTTAAAAGGATTTAACGTATAAAATATACTTATTAAACCTAATGAACCGATTGCTAATCACTCAACAAATTATTGTATCGCAACTAATTTTAAATACAACTAGGGTTCGGTCCGCGCTACGCGCGGATTATGTTATTATTTTTTCTTTTTTTGATTACTGTGTTTTATTTGTGATTGGTGTAGTTTGTCTAATAACCCAAAAATGTGTAATTTAAAAAAAATATGGAAATATGAAATGAATTTTATAAAATTTATCTTTATATGTTTTAGGATTGATGCTTGTCACAAAAATGACTGTTTTTTCCTACCTTTTACGTTTAATAAGCGTCAGAAAGCTGATGCTTTTTCATCCCATATAGATAGTATGACTATTATTTTCCTGTTAATAAATTTATATTGCTGACTATTTGTTTTTTTTAAACAATGTGTCAAAAAATAAAAAATCTATACCTGTTTAATTGTAAGCCTACTACAACCTCCGTTTTTGCCTCTAGGTTCCTCAGATTTGTTCCTTGTATTATGTGTATCTTTCTCACTACATCTATTTAAACGAAGTTAACTGTTTGTTAAGATTTTTGTAGTTTCTTTAATATTTTTAATAAATATTGTGGTAAAGTTGTTAGAATTACCTGGTAATTGTGTTTTGCTATCTCGTAGATTGAGGAGTTATGTATAGTTTTGAATAGAGAATATGTTTGCAGGCATTCCTGGTATTTTCTCCTTTACTTGATCGAATGTCGTTGCAGTTGTCATTTTGAGGAGATATTGATGGGGTGTGAGTTATATTTGCCGTTGTTTGGATGTACCATGAAGTGGGAAACTCCATATATTTGTCTTTCTTCAAGTTTTTTTTATGTTGCTCCACATAAGGGTTTTTACTCTTCGTCTCTATCATATTACCCTGTTTGCTAGATACTTATTTTGAAATAAGAAAATATGTCTAATTTAATTCGAATAGGGACTGTGTTTACCTTTATGTCTAAGAATAGTAAAACTATTCACGAGTTTTTATCTTTTTCGGTGTAGTTTTGTATTTTCCACATCCGGTTGATTCGAATTATTATTGTCAGTTTGGAGAGGCCCAATGTAAGTTCCTTTAAATGATATGTTATCTTATTTTTTGCTCATTCTCTATTCGTGTAATTTTTTTTTAAGCGTTGTTTAGAAAATTTATTTGGTGGTCTTTGCAACTTATCTATATTTGATATGTTAAATATTTGTTATGGTTATATGTGTTTAAGAAAAATGTGGAAAATGAAATCATAGTCTTTCTGTTTTTTTTTTTCATTCTTAATTTTTTGAAAGTATATGGGTCATCGAACCCACCCAAATCATCTTGATTTGTTACATGATTGCACGAACTATATAGATATAGGTTGATCCATGTCGGTTAAAAAATGAATATTGACTAATGTATTAAGCCAACTAAATTACAAAATCCTATTTATAAATGAATTTATCTGAAAATAATAAAATGATCTAAATATATATACATCATACATATAGCACCAAATTGTTAATATAATTTTCTGGGTTTTTTATAACTAAGTTGTACATAATAGATTATATAAATTCGTATCTTAATTTCCTTTATGTTTTCCTGAATATATAATTTTTATGTATAAACGGGGTTTTATTAATTGTACATTCAGTTAATTTTCTTATGGCAAATCTTCCCAGATACATGAGAAGTAACCCTACTGTATTAGCGATCTCATCAATTTTTACACTTTTCTTACATAGTTTTCCCTGAGAACCAGAGTGGCACCTAGAGTACGACTGTAATTAAAATGTAAATTTAAAATACTAAACACACATACTTCTTCTTTGGTATACGCTTCGGCTCATATAGTGTGTCTGTTGCATCTGCTTTCTCTCGGTAAAAATTTTCGTCAAGAAAGAATGTAGAAAGGCTATGGCTATGTTGAAGATATTGATCAGGAGTGTGAACAACATAACTGGAATTTGACATAAAATACTTTCAGATAGTAAAAGGAAAAACGTTTCACCCAAAAAACAACTATCTTCCTTCATCCGAGAAGAAAAAGATTTCACCAACGATAACAAAGTTGAATTTTTATTTTCATGGCGAGTAGGAAGAATTAGTAGCCATTAGATAAAAAGGACCGCTGGACAAAAGAATAGCGGATCAATACATCAAAAAACAAATAGAAAGGAAAGCAGATTGTAAGAGAACAACACAAAACACTGTACATCCAAGAACATCTCTGAATCCTGATTCTTAAAAGCCTGGTCTTTATCATCAAAATGGAAACTAATCCTTTCACTGGTCGTTTTCTGTTGAATTTTATATTTCTCGACCACCTCTCAAATTTATGGTCCATTGCCAAGACTACATACCAAAGTACGTAATTGGTCACCAAGCAACTTTCTCTCGGGAGTATTGAAGATACATCATCTTGATTCAAATCTTTTAATATGAAGCCCTTAATTCTCTTTTTAGTGGTTTTTTTGGGGGGGCGGAGGACGCAATGATCCTTTCAGCGTATTGAAATGAAAACGGGACGTACATTACACACGCATGTTTATTAGCTTTCAACATGTACCTAACAACGTCCCTTCCTTGTTCATGCTCCTTGACCAATAAAATACACTTATTCCTTGTTATTGATCATGTTTAATTATGTAAATTAGCTGACAACTTTGAGGGACAGCACCTCAGATACTCTCATGAGACCAAAGATGGGCTCATATAATCCTCAGTGGCGAAATGACGAAATTGCCATTAATGAAAAGTTATTTTCGGATTTTAAGGGTTAAATATAATTGAATCAGTAGGTGTTCAACGAAAATACGGTGGCTCAGTGGTTACGAGCGGCGCGCGCCCAGGGATCGAATCCCCATATGCGGAGTAATACCAGGGTATACCAAGGTATACCAGGGTAATACCAGGGTATACCAGGGTAATATCCAGTGATACTGGTAATACAAGGTAGTAGTAATCCCAGAGTAACACTTGGTAATACTAGGGACTAAGATAATACCAAGGTAATACTAGGATAACTGGTTGGTACAACTAGGTTCTTCTGTTCATTTATAAATCTTAGAAGGGTAGTTTCATCATTTCACTATAACGAGGAGTATTATAGATTAGTGGAAAGTGTTGTAGATCAGTTTCCTCCAAATAGGAGCATCTGAGACATTTCCCCTAACTTTGACTACACCACAACGACCGTTGTGTATCATTTCATGGTCCAACAGTCCAACCAAATTAAGCACGGGCTCGTATATATACACGAGTTGCAGGCCTAAAAGTTTCAGCTCATTAAAGCCTATTAAGACCCAATCACCGATATAATTATTAGATTAAGGTCTGTTCTCTGATTCTACGTGAAACGACGCCGTCTCATCTTTCCCCTCCACCTTTCTCTTCCTGCGAATAATCTGATTCGTATTTCTGATGCTGTTTGGTTAATAACGAATTAACGTTATTACAAATTATCTGATTAGCCGAGAAGATATATATATATATATATATATTTTTTTTTTTTTTGAAAGGATATATTTTTCTTTTTTTGTAACGCTTGTTGGTCTATGCGATTGTTCTTGTTCAACTACCAGTTTTTGTATTGGTGAAGTTAAACAAAAAAAAATTGATAGTGGGATCTGAATTGTTATGAGATTTGGAAGTTGATTGTGATATTCCTGTGCATATTATGTCTTGATTCCAATATATTAAGTATTAACCTGTAATTCCCGATATATAAGCGCATTAACCAGGATCTGGAATCAAAACCTCTAAAAAAACTTTTAAATATGTAATTTGGGTGAGGAAGAAGAGATATTCTAAATTGGACCCAAAATCATATTTTCCAAGCAGATCTTCAATTAATACATACAAAATCATGTCTCTGTAACTCTACAGTTAACCAGTTTCTAATTAAAAAGCAGAGTGAAATTGAAAAGGTTTACTATTTCATCGAGGAAGAAGAAGACGACGACATAAGACTTCTTGTGGAGATCGACCGAAACGCAGTCTTCGAAGGTAACATGAGAGCTTTTGTTTGGGACAGCAACAAAGCCGAGAGACACAATTTCGAAGCTGGGAGGAGAAATCCAAGACATGAGCGTGAGAGAAGGAAATTTGTGAGATTGAGTGCGTTGGTAGGCGTTGAATTTATAGGAGGTGAGATTGGACGTTTGAAGAAAACCATGAGGTAGCTGATTAATGGGAATCTAAGTGGTTATGCGACGTAATTGCTTTGGAAGGATCGCATTCGGTTACGCATGTAGGTGGCGTCTGAAGTCGAAAGATCAGAGTTCTAATTTGTTTGACTGCTCGATTCAGAAAAATCGTTAGAAGGAAGAAGAAGACTTAGAAGTGGGCTAAGTTAGAAGAAGGCCGAAGTCGAATGATCAATACAGTGGAGATATAGGACTTTGGGCTATATCATGGCAACGATTTGGACCAATTCTACGACTACGACTACGTGGACACCCTAATTGCAATGAGATTCTATCCCTTTTATATATATGTGATTCATTAATTTAAAAACTTGATTTGGTAAGAAAATTAAGTCGAGAGAGTATGAGTGCGATTTTACTGTAGAGAGCGACTTTCTGAGCGATTTTTCTTTTTCGTCGATCAACTTTCCCTTCCATGTCTGCCGACAATCGGAAGCCTCCTCCGCCAGTGGAGGATGTACCGGAGAGTTCACTTCCGACACCACAACCTCCAGACTGGGTTTCTATCCTTCAAGATAAACAAGTTCTGAAAAATTATGCAGTCGAGATCATCAACTCAGATGGCGCTCTCTCTGTTGAGATCCCAGATGAGGTAATGGAGTGTAATACTCCGCTATGGGAAGATTTCATCGTTGGAAAATTCTTAGAGGAAGCTCCGCACATTGCAAAGATTCATGTCATCGTCAATAAGATTTGGAGTCAAGGTCCAGTACGGTCCAAAATAGATGTGTACCAAGTCAATCCATCGGTGGTGAAGTTCAAGATCAGCAACGCTCAGATCAGATCCCGGGTTCTGCATCGCGGGATGTGGAATATTGCGGACATCCCTATGGTGGTGTCCAAATGGGATCCAATCACGAAAGCTCAACAACCAGAGTCCTCCACTATTCCGTTGTGGGTTCATTTGAAAAACGTCCCCCTTAACATGTTCTCTTGGGAAAGACTCAGCTTCATCTCAAGTGCAGTTGGTCCTCCAGTTCGTCTTCATCCGGAAACAGAGGCGTGTTCAACTTTCGAAGTTGCAAAGGTATTTGTCAATGCAGATGTAACTAAGGAGTTGCCACGGAAAATCAAATTCTCAAAAAACGGAAAAGATTTCACGGTGGAGTTCACATACCCTTTGTTACCTCCAAGATGCACTAACTGTGAAAGGTGGGGTCACTTGGGAAAAGGATGTAAGAAGGAGAGGAAAGAACGGTTGTTGAGTGTTATCATACCTCCATTTGAGGACCTTCCAAAAAATTTACCAGAAGTGAATTAAGAGGGCACTAAGGAGGCTATTATTGTTGAGACAAATAAGGAAAATATTGGTGAGGAGGATGCTACTCTTATCGAGACCAATTTGGAAGATTCTCATACCTTTATAGTTCAAGAAAATGCGGCACTCACAAAGGATGAAAGTAGAAAAGAAAACGACCAGAAAGATTCGAAATGGCTTGATGTCTCTCCTGGCAAGGGGACTAAACCCTTCGTGGTTTCAGAAGAGAAGTCAATGATAATTTTTCCGCCTAAATTCGCTGTCCTCAGTCCAGAAGAGGAGGAGGAAGGTGAAATAGTAGACGATGCGAAAACTATACCTACTTCAACAACTGTTACCATCTCTGAATCAGATCATGAAGAGGAAATCAACTCTGGAGGAAAAGAGGAGGTCAAACAAAATAATCAGAAATCGAAAAAGAAGAAGCAAAGAGAGGCGCAAGGTACTTCGACCAAAACTGGTAGAGATGCTTTCCCTGGACTCTTCAAAAACCGTAACTCTCGCAAACATTTTTAAATGTCTAGTTTCTTCTGGAATATGCGCGGATTTAATAAACCATCTAAGCATACCGTAGTGAGAAATTGGATACGAAGTAGCGACTTGCAGTTTGGTTGTCTTTTGGAGACAAGAGGAAACGAACAGAATGCATCTCGTATAGTCAACTCAGTTTTTGAAGATTGGTCGTTTATGGCAAATTATGATATGAACTCTGGTGGTAGAATTTGGGTAGTCTGGCGGCCATCTGTTCGGATGACACTGGTCTTCCATAGTGATCAAATCATCACTTGTTCGGTCCTGCTTGAGGATGCAGCGGATGAATTTTACTGCTCCTTCATTTATGCTTTAAATACGGTGGTGGAAAGGAAGGCTTTGTGGCAGGATCTAAAGTCCCATCAGAACTCACCTTCATTCCGCAATAAACCATGGATGATAAAGGGAGATTTCAACGAAATCTTAGATGTCGAGGAACATTCTCTATCTGAAAGGCCTGCATCTGTCCCCAATGGAATGAGAGACTTCCAAGATGTAGTCCGATACTGTCAGTTTGTGGACCTCGAATACCAAGGCCCGTTGTTTACCTGGTCGGATAAGAGGAGGTCAGGGCCTATCTGTAAGAAATTAGACAGAGTTCTTGTTAATGACATATGGCTTCAACGATTTGATCAAGCCTATAGTATTTTCGAGACTGGAGGATGTTCAGACCATACGCGGTGTCGTATAAGGTTAGTTGCAGAAAAGGAAAAGGTGCGTAAACCTTTCAAATATATTTCCGCCATTGGGAAGCTACCTGAATTCATCCAGATGCTAGAGCAATATTGGAACAATACTGAGAAACTGTTCCACTCTACATCCGCTCTCTTCCGCTTCTCAAAGAAGCTTAAACTGCTAAAACCTTTGATTCGCTCTCTTGGGAGGGAGATGTTGGGAGACTTACCAAAACGGGCTAAAGAAGCATACAAGACACTATGTGACAAACAATTACTCTCTCTGCAAAATCCGTCAGATGAAACAGTGGCCGAAGAAACAGAGGCGCACTCAAGATGGCTACATGTCTCGACTCTGGAAGAAGAGTTTTACAAACAAAAATCAAAGCTCCATTGGCTTAATGTGGGAGACCAAAATAATAAAGTCTTCCATAATGCAGTCAAAGCTCGAGAATCTCATAATTCCATATGTGAAATCAGGTGTGTAGACGGTTCGGTGGTCTCGTCCCAGGAGGATATAAAAAATGAGGCGGTGAAATTTTTCTCTGAATTCATGCAACATCAGCCAGCCGACTTTGAGGGACTCTCAGTTGAAAGTATCGGTGATCTTATTGCTTTCCGCTGTTCAGAGGATGAGATTTCAAATCTACAGAAACAGGTGAAAGAAGTGCGTGCCATATTGTTTGCAATGCCTACAGGCAAATCTCCGGGTCCTGACGGCTATCCCTGCGAATTCTTTAAGCTGGCTTGGCCGATTCTGGGTAAAGACTTCCTTGTGGCAGTACAATCTTTCTTCATCATGGGATTTCTCCCTAAGGTGTTAACTCCACTATCCTAGCATTGATACCAAGAAATCGGATGCAGAGGTAATGAAAGATTATCGTCCAATAGCTTGTTGCAATGTTCTATACAAGGTGATTTCAAAAATTATTGCAAACCGTTGAAAGTCCTTCTCCCGCGTATGATACTACCTAACCAGTCAGCTTTTGTGCAAGGGAGGTTACTGATGGAAAATGTTCTATTGGCATCAGAAATAGTGAAAGACTACCATGGAAACTCAGTCTCTCCTAGATGTGCAATGAAAATTGACATCTCTAAGCCTTTGACTCGGTTCAATGGATTTTTATACTCAACTCGCTAAAGGCAATGAGTTTCCAGAGACTTTTATACACTGGATTAGATTGTGTATCACTTCGGCCTCCTTCTCTGTTCAGGTCAATGGGGAACTGGCGGTTACTTTCCATCGCGAGAGGAATAAGGCAAGGATGTTCACTATCACCATATCTGTTTGTCATCTGCATGAATGTCCTTTCTTATAAGATCAACAAGGCAGCTGAAGCTAAGATCATTGGCTATCATCCCCGCTGTCAACGTCTTACCTTGACGCATCTATGCTTTGCGGATGATTTACTGGTATTTGTAGAGGCACACAAGCATCCATTGAGGCAATAATTAACGTTTTTGACGATTTTGCACGATCATCAGGCTTGAAGATCAGTATGGAAAAATCGACAATTTATATGGCAGGGGTCCCTCATTCTACCCGTAACGACATCTTGTCTCACTTCCCGTTTAAGGCAGGGGAGTTTCCGGTTCGATATTTGGGTCTTCCATTGCTAACAAAATGTTTGTCTAAGCAGGACTATCAACCGCTGATTGAGAAAATCAGGGCAAGAATCAGCTCATGGACCATTCGATTCCTCACTTTCAGGGGACGGCTGCAACTGATTAGATCGGTCCTTATGAGCATCACTAACTTCTGGTCATCTGCCTATCGTTTACCGAGTGCTTGAATGAAGGATATAGAGAGTCTCTTCTCTGCTTTTCTTTGGTCTGGACCGGATTTAAATCCACATAAATCAAAGCTGTCTTGGGATGATGTATGTATACCAAGAGCTGCGGGTGGTCTGGGTATAAGAAGGCTTAAAGAGGTAAACATTGTTAGTGGCTTAAAACTCATTTGGAGAATGCTCACTACCAACTCACTATGGGCTCAATGGGTGAAGCTTTATACGCTCCGCATCACACCTTCTGGGACATCCCTACGACCTCAACATTAGGATCATGGATGTGGAAAAAAACAATCAAGCTTCGTAATCTAGCAAAAACGTTCTACAAGAAGGAAATCGGTAATGGCAATGACACTCTTTTCTGGTTTGAAAACTGGAGTGACAAAGGAATCTTATTTGATCATCTGGGACAACGGGGGTTCATGATTTGGGCATTAGTGCAAAATCTTCTGTTGGAAAAATGCTTAGTCTACGCAGGCGATGCAATCATCGGACAGCTACCCTGAATGATATAGAAAGAACTATAGACAACTGCCGATCAAAACTCAAACCTGGCGTCGAAGACATTCCTCTCTGGCGACGGTCATCGGGATACTTCCCTTCTTTTTCTTCATATGAAACGTGGTCTGAGTTGCAGGGAGAACATTTGAATATGGATTGGTCTCAGGGGTTTGGTTCACACACTCAACTCCTAAATTCTCCTTCATTACTTGGCTTGCTATGCTTGACAGGCTCAGTACATGCGATCGTATGAGGAAATGGTCACCATCATTAGACGATACTTGTTGTCTTTGTAAAACGGCTCAGGAATCAAGGAACCATCTGTTCTTTGAATGCTCCTACACATCTATGATATGGCACAAATCTACAATGGGCATTCTCCGTGATGGCTACACTTTCGACTGGTTGGGGGTAAAGAACCTAATCACGGCCACGACTTTGGACCGCACCTCTCTATTCTTGACCCGCTATGCGCTACAGGTGACAGTACACTCTATCTGGGGCGAGCGAAACAAACGGCGACACGGGAATGGCCAGATAACCTCACAACAACTCAGCCGCAACATCGACAAAATGGTTAGGAATCGGCTAAGTTTTCTAAGGAACTCAGGGGACCAAGCTTTCGAAGATATCTTAAGGAAATGGTTTGAAACAAGAATTTAAACAATTTTTAGATTATAATTTTTGTAATTTGTAATCTCAGATTTCGTTGCTCTACTTAAGAGTACCAACAGTGTTTTTGATGAATTAATTTAAAAATCATTCAAAAAAAAAAGTTGATAAAAAAGACACATTATTAAGAGGTAGAGGATGACGTGGCTTCCTCTGAAAATATGATTGGATATGAATTATTAGCTGGATTAAAAAGTGATGTGGACACCCTAATTGCACTGGGATTCTATCCTTTTATATATATGTGATTCATTAATTTAAAAACTTGATTAATTTATTCTTATATTAAGTTATAAACTTAAACATAGCCTTACTTATTTAATTATCCACAAAAATATAGCTATTTTATAATTTTTTATTTTTTAATATGATATAAAGATTATTAAATTTCCTTAAGATCTTTTTAAAATATAAATAAGCCGAGACAAACAAAAGTTTTGAACTGACCATAGGTAGGCTGCAAAGAGAGGGGGGATCTACAACAAAATTGATCATGTTAGTATAATTTTAACAACATATAATAATTTTTGAAAAATGATATTATATTATATATAAAAATATGGTAGTGCCACAATATCTTATTACTTTACCATATATAGATGTTTCTCATCAGAAACACTAAAAATATATAAATTACTAATAAAATAAATGAATAAAGCATTGGAATGAGTTTGGTAAAAGGAAATACTGCATTAAGTCAAAATAGCCATGGCTATGGATTAAGGGAATGCTTGTGTTTATGTCATCCTTCTTTGATGACAAGGGTCTATGGTTAAAGATGGACAAACGATTGTGTCTCATGTTTACTGCGTTGGGTCTGCTCATTGACATGAAACAGATATGCAATGCCAAGATGAAGGAAGATGCACTCCCATGGAGAGGTAATTGCAATCAATTTTTCGACTTTAAATCTTTGACGTCTTCGTCCCATGGTTTATGGTGGAATCCATTGGAAATTTCCAGACTTATATTCAGTTATTGTATGTGTCTTAATGGCTGGATGATATGAGATAGACACACCTTATTTAGAATGAGCGGAAGGAGTACTAGCAATGCTGCACTTTGGAAGATAGTTTTGTTGGTTTATATTGGAGTTAAGTTAAGGTCTATGATATTTACAAGTACATTGCTGTTGACTAATTGGTATGAAATTATCGCAATATCAAGACTAGTATCAGACATAATGAGTTTTACTAATACGATTACGAAACAGCCTCAATATAAAAAGAAAGGCAGAAATCGTATTGGAGCAATAAAGTTGAAGAAATACTACGAATATGTGTATTCGTTACCGAGTAAGGCATTTTCGACCAAAATGCATCGTGAATCTTTTTTCTTTGTACTAATTTTAGAAGATGACACACATAGCTGCTTGTGTAATAATTTATGTTCTGTAGTCTTGTATGACTTTTAAATTATAACTTCCATATAACAATCTTTTAGCCTACAAAAAAAAAAGAAAATCCTTAAATCAGTTATTTTCTAAACCAACTGGAAGAATTTCTAATAATTTGCTATTTCGAAAAATTAAAATCCCAGCGAAAGTGATTGATCTTTTCTCTTTCTTAATTGTTCGTCTTCTTGGCTCCTGAATTTTTCACTTCGTTTCTTGATGGTGCTTCAGTATTCCTATGGAAGATTTTCGAAAACTTAGTGGCCGAAGACAAGATTATCTTTGCAATCGATCTCCGATTCCTCATGTAATCTCATGATTGTATCGAGATTGTTACTCATTATTTCGAAGAAAATCCGGAATGGATAAGAAATGGCTGATGTTGCTCATATGAGTTCTACTTTTATGAATCTGGACATAATTTTGCAAATCCTGACGCTTTTGGTGAAATACCTTTAAGAGAATTGTCTCTGCGTATCTCAACTTTGTCCAGATTTTTCTCATTATATTATCGGTCTTATAGTGATGGCCAATGATGAGGGCCTTGTCCTCCATCCAATATATAGTTTACCTGTACTTTTTCTTTTACTGATTCCTTAGATCAATAAATTATCAAATATTTTAGGGAAAACGATCTATTTCTCCACCAGAAATATCATATAACACCATATGCATCCCGAACTATGACCTCATGCTAAATCTTCCCGAAGAAAAAGTTCGAAATCTATATCTCCCGTATTGAAAGTTCGTAACCTTAAGACACATAAAATTGATTTTATCGGTTATTATTGACAAACCACACATAATCTAACCAAAATCGATTCTAAACCGAACTAAAACCCAATTACAACTAAAACCTGAAAAGACCAAAACCCACTTCCAATTTCCTCTTCTTCTCCAATTACATTATTCAAAAATTGATTTGCTTAAGCAACATTTTCTTCTCCTTTTTAGTGTATTTTTTGTATGAGATTGTTTTTATGATCTTCTGAAATTTGGTTCTTCTTCTGCTAAATTCAAGAGAATGACAGATAAAAGAGATGAGCATGAACAATTCGGAATAGCTAAGCAATGGCTTAGAAACCTGTGTCTAACATGGCTCTTTTCTTGTGGATCCTTGTGGTTGCTGCCTCTGGTGTGATCTGTTCATGATTGTGGAAAAGTTGAAGCAAAAGCACAAACAGAGAGACACTAAGAAGGAAGAGAAAAGGCTTCTCATAAGAAAGCAAAGAAGGAGTGGAGGGAGTTTTGATTTCATGCAGGTGAATCTGAGAAACAGAATCAGAGCAAATGAGATTAGACACGACATTATTGGGTTTTCAATTTTGAGAAGAATCTAGGGTAATTTGATTCTAGGAGGATTTTTGGAAGAACTGGTGACAAAGGAGAGAAGAAGAAAAAAGGGGAAGAAAAAGCGTCTGGTTGAGTCGATTTTTTTGGGGATCAATTCAGTTTTTTTTTAATGTAATTATATTTAATCTCGGTCTCAACTATATAATTAACCATATATAACTTAGAATAAGTATCGGTGACCAAAAAATATAGATCAAATATAATAATAAAAAACTGTCTGTATAGGATTAATTTATAGTTAAGAGAATGGTTTTAGTTAAATCTTATACTAATAAGATTGCCTTTATATACCTTTTACCGTTTTACGTTTACTAGATTAGCCAATTAAATATTATACTAATAAAATTGTCATTATATACTTTTAAAATATTCTCTATTAGCTTTTAAATAACCAATTAAATATTCTAAATTTTCATCTTAAGTTAATTGTATATTTGTATATTTTGTTTTAGTTATTAAAAATGATTTTTAAATCCTGAAACAATATTATAAACATGAAAGATGATAAAAAATATTAAAAATAAAATCATTAATTGATATGAGATTGTAATTTTGAAACTCTTAAGCTTTTGTTATCAATTATTGTTTGCTTATTTTTTACTTATATTTTGTTTATTTTTTTTCTCATTTTGTTTATTTGTTCAACTCTCGTTCTTTTCATTTTTTGTTCTCCAAAATTTAGAATAACTATAACATATGTATGATGTATCTATGTAACCAACATGCGAATGAAGTATCAAACACCTGCCTAGATAAAACAATAAGATAAAATATATATAAAAAGAGAGACTTTCAAGAAAAAGAAACAAATTGTGTCTCCGCCGTAAATCCAGCCGAGATTCCAAGCTGCTATCGTACTCATTTCGATGAACCTGACTGGTAGTATCTCTCCACGATTTGGGGATTTCACATCAGTAATTGTGATCGATCTTTCTCGTAACCTTCTTACTGGAACCATTCCCTTTGAGCTCACCAAGATGGAACTGAGAACCCTGGATCTTTCCTACAACAAACTACATGGGAAAGTGCCACATTTTGAGACACAAGTTCCAAAGAACTGAAGGGAATCCAAAGATTATGACAAGCAACATTCATGTTCCTTTTTTGACAGGTAACAAGAACAAAGCAGTCGTCTTCGGACTTTTCATTGGAATTTTGGTTCTTGGTTTGCTGCTTATTGGAGGATGCATTGTTTACTATCAGGTTATGAAAAGGAACCGGTCTGATAATGATAGGCAGCCAGAGCAGAATGATAGGTTGGCACATTCTCAGCAGAACAAGATCCTGTATAATCATGCTGGTGGTGCAGCAGACATTTCTCATGAACTGCAAGGCATTATGTCGAGAAAGGTAGTAATATTTGTGGTGTGATATCACTAGCAAAAACATGATTGATCTTCAATTTCTAATCTATGCTTCAATGATTTCAGTGTCCAGCCTCGTAATAGCTTGTGGGTAGATAAGTACCAGCCAAGAAGTTCCTCCGAGGTAAGAAAATTTGAACCTACCGCATTCATAGTAGAATATGCCTGTTTATATCGTCTTGGTAACTTGATTAAAGAAAAGCAGCCAACACAAGTTTCTTAGATTTTTAGGATATATGTACATCTTCTTTTGTTAAAACAATTAATTAGGAAGATTCATGCCTTTTTTTTTTGATATTTAGTTTTTTTTTTTTATAATCTATATATTTAAAATTTAGAAGTTTAAGGTGTTCGAACAGTTTTTTTTGTGTGCATAATGTAATATATAGTTTTAATATGTTATGAGAATGGAAAATACTTTTAGTTAGTATTTAATTTAATTTTTTCTATTTTGCATGAAAAAATATATTTGTGTAAGTAATAATTTGTAATATGTTAATAGTTTTATTTTCAAATAGATGATAATACTCAGAGTCGTGCCTCTATGAAAGTTTTAGAAACTTTCACCTATGTCTAGCTTTTTCTTTTCTAATTTTTATTCAAAATGTTGCTTATTTTTTGCTTATTTTTTTTATCGCAACAATGTTGCTTATGTTTAAGTTTACAAAATAAATGGTTTACAAGATTACTTTAACTTTTTTACTGCAATATACTATTTGTAATGTATAAGTTTAAAAATTGTTTTCTTATATGTATGTAAAGCCTGCAAAATTACTTGTTTATAACTAAAAACTAAATAAATAAAAAGCAAATAAAAATTTGATACACATTTAGATAATATATTAACAACTTATAAGATAATAAAGAAAGTTCTATCAACATATTTTGTAAATTTTCTTTAAATTTTTTTTTTACAGAATCGCTTATTGTATCCATAAGTAGAAATTGGAGATAATTAATTATATAATTAATAAAATTATAGTATGATTATATAATATGTTTATCGATTTGGAGATAATTACATGATAACACACTTTATCCAACTTATATAACACAATAAGTCACAATAAGACACTTGAGCATTTTACCACGTTTTTGTACACAAGCTTAAGAAGCCCACCATATTGAAATACCATTACTGCCCTCCATCATGTTTGTGTAACTGTAACTATTTTTTGGTTCGGTTTCATCCTAAGTAGAAAGTACTCACCGATTGTGAGGAAGAAACCGCCAATTTCAAATTGGTGATGTGATTGGTGTTTAAACCCAGCCATACATTAAGCTGTAAATGCATCCAGATCAAACGGCCCAGATCAATTAGGCAGATATCTGGATATTTGGTCCAACTTTTACAGATTCACTGTAATTTATCTGTAAAACCTGGATGTTGCAGACAAATTCTCATACCTCCGACATACTTTTGAGACATCCGAGGTATCACCGTTTTTGGCTTCTTCCATGTTTATGCCCTTACATGTTTATAACCTCGGCATTACTGTTTAGAAACAGCCAATTTTGTCTTTGAAATTGTTCATGTTCAAGAGATACTCACGTTTCTCTTATACAATTGCAGGAAGCTTGTAAGCGATGGTTAACCACTGCTTGGTTATTTCCGGCGAATGGCGTCGCTCTCAGCTCGGGAAGTGGAAGTTTGTTGTGGACACGGAAGAAATGTCCAGAGTTGTCCCGGTTGATGTCGGGATTACCCTGCCAGAGCTCCCAAAAAGCTGTGCTTCGAGAGTTTTTCGGCGACAAAGATACAGGCCTTTCTGTCTTCTTAAGCTACTGGCCGCCTAACACAAAAGAGCTCGCCACAGGGTTAACTACACCTCCGGTGCTTCTGACTAACGACGGGGCCATTGTTTACTTCTTCAGACATTGGCAGGTCCACCAAACCATGAACTTGTTTGTCCGCTTCACCAGCGTCATATCGAAGAGGGGATGGAGTGAGGTTGTGGATAACGCCGGTGGTTACACGACCCCAGTTCCTCTTTCCAAAAACCACCGTTTCTTCAAAGAAACTTCCGCCTTTGACAAACAAGACATTGGGAGTACTGACGGATGTACTTCCACTACAGGATCTAAGATGCATCCTTTAATCTTTGACGACGATGATGAAATCCTTACTAATGTTGAGCTTGAAGAAGAAAGGCTTAGGAGAGAGTCACCCCACGAAAAAGACTCCTGGCTCAGTGATGATGATGAAGATATTTCTGAAGAAACAATCGATATCCACGACCCTGATGTCAGACCCCATGGATACGACCATGACTTCAGGGTGCCACTCTTAGACGACTCTTTCGGTGGATCTAATGCAGCTGAAGTCATGTGTGGACTGAATAGACCAAACATCACGCCGCGGCAGTACAGCTGCACCACCAATGATGTCTTTGACCATGTCGTGGTTGCCGGTGCTGGTCCTTTCCCTCAGCAGAGGAAAGAGGAGATTCCAACCAAATCCACACACACATCATCTCATGGACGACTTGGCGCTCAACCATCCAAATCCACATGGACATTCAACAATGGACAACATTACTCTCACAACAGTGGATCTCCCCACTCAGGACAGGCCTAGGCCTCAGGTGCACCAACCGGCTCGCCCATGTGGACATTTAATGGTGTCCACTCTGGCAACGAATCTGTTTCCGAGCCCATGTCTCACACAAACCCAAATGAACACCCTAGGACTCTAGCTGACGTCGGCGATGGGGATTTCAATATCCCGTCTCTAGTGAATGGCATGGAATATGCCACTGACGACATACCCGAACTCCATATGGACGACAACGATGATGAAGTCCACGTCGGGAATGTACCAACTTTTCTACTGTGCCTTACTGGTCACACCAATGGATGACAAATGTTGTTGATTACAAAAGGATGGTCTAGTTCTCAAATGATACATTGATGTATTTGTCATTACCTCTCCTTTTCATTTTCGTCATCTATTTCTATCCTCCGACTGAAACTTACCTTTAGGATTTAGCCTCTCTATTCCTATGTTCTCATTTCGCTTCAAGTTCATTTGAATCGCACTAATTTACCTTTGGTTTTCGAAATGAGTCTCTTACAGATTTTTATTCAGTAACTAAAAGGGACTTAACTATTTGTATTCGAAGTCACTCGTATTATCCATAGTTCCATACACGCAAAAGGAAATAAACCCACTACCACAACTCTCCATCAAAGCATAGACAGATTTCAGAAGTTTTGATTGCTTGAAGAATATATGTGAGAATCTTCTGGTGGGACAATGATGGAAGATTGATATAAGGAATATGTAGGGAGTTCGCTGAGCCCCGAGCCTTGCTTTAGGCATGACCTTAGTGCTTAGTTTCTTCATTTATACTAGAACTTGACCCGCGCTTGAGCGCATGATTATATACTAAATTTTGTATTTAAACAAATATAAGTTTATAAATTTTTATTTTATAAATATAGATATAATTTATTAAAGAATGAAAAAGAATAATAACATTGGACATAAACATTAACACTATATTTTAAAGTTGGGGTTGGAATTATAACTAAAGTATTTTTTGATGGCTTGATAAGAAATTGAGAGAAAGAAAATAGTTTTAAACAAAAAGAAGTAGAGAAATATATGTCGACAATATATTCCGATTTTCAAACTTCAGTTCGAATCAAACTTTATGCAAATAGTTCTTAAACTGAACTATAATAGATTGAATATAATAACAATATTTTTTTGGATATATCTAATATAAATTGTATATGTATATAAAGCTTGCATATAAAACTTGGATTGTTAGATGAATAAAAATTACCATTGTGTAGATTATATTTGATCTTATAAAGAGTAAAGTTTTATAACATATTGATTTATATTTGTTCTTATGAAGTTTTATATTTGATTTATATGTATATGAAACTTGCATATAAAACTTCAATTTCAGATTGTTAGATGAATAAGAATCTGTGTGTGGCTTTTATTTGATCTTATGAAGTGTTCACGTGTTATAACATCTATACTATTATTTGCGAATACGCTCTCGTGAATTTGCTTATTTTTTTTAATTTCATTGGTTGTTGCTGACTGTATAATGATGACATGGAATGCCGACTCAATGTTGACATGGCAGGCGAAAAATGTGACGTGAAAATTTGGTTGGCTTTAACCTTGACAACTCAAAAAACACAAATACAACTAACTAAACACTAACCTCATTTTTAATCGTATGCATTAATACCAAAGTAACTTCCATATATATGTTGTTGGAAAACATACTATATGGTTCTCTGTCAATATAAAAATATCATCTTCTAATATATAGTTTTATTTTTTATACTCTGAATATATATATCATTTATGATCTAACCACACTTCTAAATTATTGTTTTCAGTAATAGTCCATATTAAAATGTGATTAGAATACATGCACAATATATAACTTTGATTTATGCAGTTACGTAAACATTTCAGATTCATTATACGGTTACGAGTCATCGTAATTATAGGAAAACTATTAGATTTATATTTGTGATTCTTAACCGTTTATGAAAATTAAAATCTGTTCTAATTTTATAAAATAATCGTAATCTTGATGGTTGAATAGGTTATCAGTATATTACTTTCCCTCCAAACTAAATTATATTCTGGAAAATGATTTCGGAAAGTAGTTAATGCGGGTAGTATTTACATAACTCCAAACATAAAAATTATATAACATTTCCTGAAATGTTAGGATATTCTTAATAAATATCTTAATAAATACATTTCCTTCAAACATTTACTTTTCTATAATCATTATTTGTTAACGAAAAATATGGATTGCAATTCCATATTTGTTGAAAATAATTATCATTTGTTGAGATTATGTAAACTGTACAATCTTTTGAAATATATGGTAAATTTTTCAAATTTAATGCGAGTGGCGGGATTATTTTCCGCCAGTCATCCGCGTTACAAGCAGTGTAAAAATCTTAGGTCAGAAACAAACTCCTATAAATATAGAGTTTACCCTACACATGAACACGTCCATTGCTTTATTTTGAATATCTAATTTCAAAATGTCTCTGGTCAAAAGATCTACTATTCAATATTCCCGTGCATGTGCTTTGGTAATGGCAAGCGAAACCCAAAATATAAGGGTTAAGATTATTAACCTTTGGAAGCTGTGGAATTCTAAGACTGGTCAATCAATGGAAATCGTCTTTGTCGACGTAGAGGTGACCATTAGTATCACACATCTTGATTTTTCTTTGGTAGATCTTTATACTTCTGGACAAACATATTCATCCCTTCTTATCAACCTTTCTATATTTTCAACAGGGAACTAGGTTGCATGCCACGATTGAGAGTTCTTTTGTGCAGAAATATAAAGACCTTCTCAAGGAAGGTCAGTCTTTATCCATCAACGCATTTGGTCTGAAAGATTATGGTGGTGAATTTTGCACAAGTTGATGTACGAGTTTTAAACCCTATTTTCCTACTGCAAGTGCACAGCAAATCGTAGTAGTACTTAGGGGTCGATCCCACGAAGACCAAGTTTACTCTATGGTTTTTAAGACTAAATAAAAAGCTAAGACAATGCAATATGAAGTTGGAATCATATCTAACAAGAATAAATCTAAATTGGTTGTGAAAACAATAATGAGAAAGTGTTAGGTCAAGGCAATTCGCAGGCAATCCAGAGCAAAGGGTCAAACTATTCAGGCTATGATTAAGCACCAGTCTAGAACTCAAACACGAAGATAATATCAATCCACTGTCGTGGCATCAATAACTTTGTCTAGCGACCTAGAAATCCTAACTGTCGTTGGTACTAGAAATCGCAAACAAGCATTATAGATCAGGTTTGATAGGTTCACAATTCTCCAATACATCTACTGTCGCAGGTAATGAATAAATTGCTCACCAATGTTTCTTCTAGCAACCTAGCAACTGTCGTTGTCTAAATTAAACCTAATATCATAAAATCAAGTGATCAAATCGATTTAAGCATTAAGAACAACAAGGGTGAAGACATCGATTTTGTTTGCCTATTTGTGTTTAACCCTAGCTCATGAATTCCTTTGAAAACCTTAACCTAACTATGCGATCTACTCACACAT
Organism: Isatis tinctoria; assembly: GCA_010577795.1. Lineage (NCBI taxonomy): Eukaryota > Viridiplantae > Streptophyta > Magnoliopsida > Brassicales > Brassicaceae > Isatis > Isatis tinctoria. Next base: position 11,375,512 of record CM021246.1, on the reverse strand, counting down.
AATGAAAGAAGAAAGCAAAACAATAGAATAAAAAGACTGTATCGATATTAAAATAAAAGAATAGGGTTCAGAAATCTTCTCAGAATTGTAGCTTGAAATCTTCTCCCTTACAAAAGAATTCCTAGGTATTGAAAATCTAAAAGCCAAAAGCAAAGATAAAAGATAGATTGATATAAAACCTAAGACTAAGAGGAGTATTTATATCAGGGATAATAGGCGGCTGCTCCCTCCAAAGTCGGTGGCTTGATTAGGTTAAATTTTCCTTCCTTTTATTTTTCCGCGGCGAGCAGGTGCTCGCTTGGTGGCCGAAATTTGAGAGCATGTGCTCGCCGATTGGAGTTGGTGATACTTTGCAGGATTTTCCTTCTTTTCTTCAATTCTGGCTCTTTTCTTTTCCAAAGGCTTCAACTGCTCCAAACTCCAATAACAGCTCCAAAGCTACCTAAGATCTCCTGAAATATACTCAAAAACTCTAAAAAGCAATCAGATACTAAGGTTAGTATGGGTCAAAATCCCAACATATCAATTCCCCCAGACTTAGACCTTTGTTTGTCCTCAAACAAACTAAAGCTTAAACCCGTGAGATCGATTTGAAAACAGGGATCTCACCTTCTCAATCAGAATAATTGCACCAACTACTTAGACCTGTAAGCCACATTCTTCATGAACCAATCCAAAAATCGACCACCATGTACTTCTCCTTAGCCACATCGCAGTTTTTCCAGATTAACTCCACAAAATCTCAACTTCTTCCACTATCCTTCATTGCATAGAGACTAACAATGCTTCCAATGCCAAGAACCTTATAGACTCTTTCCCATACTATACCTTGACAAATACAACCATGTAATCCACCTATTTGGTACTCTTTCTCTCCCCCAGACTTATTCTTTTCTCATACTCTGCATTGATCTTTTGATAATCTCTCTTTTTTTTACGAATTTTTTTGTTTCTTTTTTTTTTTGCAAAAGTGTGACGAATAATGGGGTCATGGGAAATTTTCCTCTCCCTCGTTTCCACCCTTGTGTGATCATTTCTTTCAAAGTAAAATAATGGGGTCTTGGGAAATTTTCCTACCCCTTTACTCAAAAGAAAATCATCTCATCTTTTCATTTGTTTCTCAAGATTTTCGGATAAGGGAGAGGAGTACCTTAAGCTTCTCACAATAGCCGCAGATGTCAGGTATGAATGAGAGAATCAAGCTCTTTGATCACCAGCTGCAGTTGAAAGATCTCCGTAAATAGATCAGGTCTGTTAAATTTGCTGGAAATATGGGTTTCTCTAGTGGACTGGTCAGACTTTGGATTTTTCATTAGTCTTAGCTGAATGGATCCTAAAGATATGGTCACTAAGTAAAAACAGCCAGCTCAACATTCTAAGAGATAGTTCATAAATCCTAATCAAAATTTTGACCCAATAAAACAGATTGACTCTAAAATAGACAATAAAGAAGACTCAATAAATAAATAAAGTGCTGACTCAAGGCACGACCCTCCCCCAGACTTACTTCACACCGTCTCGGTGTGAAAATGAGATAGAGAAGAGGCGTAGAAAACTTACCTGGGTCGGCAGGGTAGAACATCAAGGCGGAGCAGGTGCTCCGGAACAGAAGCGGGTGCTCGCCCTCCTTTTTTTTTATATCTGAAACAAAGAAAACAAAAACCAAGAATTAAAAGCAAAAGAAAATAAAGTAAAGTAAAAACACTTACCAGTGGGTTGCCTCCCACTCAGCGCTTGGTTTAAGTCACTAGCTTGACTTGGTGAGCTGATTAGTCAGGTTGGGCTAGAGAGCTTGCTCCAAAACAAACTCCACAATCAGACATTCTCATGTTCAGAACTTTACTCAGCATTCCATTCACAACACCAATACCCTTCTCTTTCAACTCTGATTGAAGAATAGCTCTAACTCTAGAGAAAGGTTTAGGACGACCTTTGCACTTCACCTTGTAGTCCACCGAGTTTCCGTCATATCCTTGAGGGATCAAAGTCATTTGAGGACCTCACGTCATCCTTTTGCACTGCACGTTTTCTTGCATTTTTGTCTTCTCCCTAAACCTTCCGGGTGGTGGAGCAGGTGCTCGCGGGATCGGAGCATGTGCTTCCTCGTTATCCACTGCAAAGATGCAAGAGGCGCGTGTGGTGGTTCCTATGAGAACGGCTTTGTAGAAGACCTGTTTGTCAATCTTGGAAAAGCAGACTTGCTTATTCGGCATATCTATGATTGCGCCCACTGTAGCCATGAATGGTCTTCCAAGAAGTAAGGCCATTCCATAACCATCTCGCATCTCCACGATCTGAAAATCAGTTGGAACTAGGCAATCCCCTATTTTGATGGGTAGATCGTGAATGCTGGCAGACGATGTTGTTGGGTAGGAGTTTGAAAATTGAAGAGTCATATGACTAGGTTTTACCTCAGAAATTTTCAACTTCTCTACAATTGCTTTTGATATGAGATTAACAGTAGACACAGAATCACAAAGAGCGTCCTTGAAGTTAACTCCTGTAATGGAGCATGGGACCAAGAACTTTCCAGGATCTTCAACTTTAGGCAATACCCTCAATGGTGGATAAGGCACCTTAGGAGTGTACACCCTCTCTGGAATCACTGCGGATTTCGGGGTGGAAGTGGCCTGTGTAGCCTGACCGAGCACGTGCTCTGCGGATCTGTGGGGGTGCTCTGTTGTGTCGTCTTCGAGAATATCAAAGGGTGAGTTTGATGTTCCAGCGCGTGTTGTACGGTCGTTTGCACCACCATTTTTACAGACAAATTGATTTCCACCGAGCAGGTGCTCGCCGGGTGGGAGCACGTGCTCTGTGGTCGCCTCTTTTTCTTTAGCCGATTTTGGAGATGAAGCTGCAGATGTGTGTAGTGTCTTTCCACTGCGTAATTCAATGGCATTGACGAATTCTGCCTTAGGTTTTTCAACCTTCACAGGAAGAGTTTCTTGTGCCCTCCTAATCGATTCAGTAGTTTGCGAAATCTGAGTGTCAAGCTGCTTCATGTGAGTCGACACAGCCTCAAATTTACTATGGAGATCATTGTACATGCTCTCCACCTTAACATTGATCTCATTAGCAGATTTCTGTTGGTTGAGTAAAACCAAGTGCATAAGAGACTTCAGCTCATCTTGTGAGTTAGACGCTTGAGCTTGAAAGCTCTGATTCTCCACATAGACTCCATTCACGTAGTTCACCTCTGCATGAGTCCCTGGTGTCCTCTTAATTGATTCAGCAGTTTGTGCGATCTGAATATCGAGCTGCTTCATGTGAGTCCATACAGCTTTGTACTTTGCATTGAGGTCCACATACATGGTGTCAACCTTGGAGTTGATCTCAGCCGCGGCTTTTCGCTGTCCCGCCAGTAGTTGTTGCATCATGTTCTTCAGCTCGTCTTGGGAACCGGTTGCTGAAGATGGAGGCTGCGGATTTGGGAATGGCTGAGACTGTGAATTTGCGAAAGGCTGTCTCGGTTGAATCCCTGCTTGGAGCCGATTCTGATTTGGAACAAATGGCCGGTTTTGGTAGTTGTTGGAGTAGTTCTTCTGAAAACCCATATGTGGCTGATTTCCATGCTTAGGATAAACCTGATCTTGCGGATTCTCCACATTGGTGCTCCTATAGGACAGGTTCGGATGAGTGTCGAAACCTTGGTTGTTGAAACCGCGGTTCTGTCCAAAACCTTGTCCGTTCACATAGTTGACCTCCATCCGATCATTATTGGTTTCTTCCTCATAGACTTGAGCGAGGGGTGCTTCTCCATTCTTATCCACAAAGTTGACCGACTTTTGGTTTCCCTTTAGGAGAAGGTTAACCTTGGCTGTGAGCTCCGCAATCTGCTTGGACTCCACGCTGTTGACCTTCTTCCTATCGTACTCTGGACTCTTGTTGCTGGAACTTCGGGCTAAGTTCTCGATCAGCTGTAGAGCTCCTTCTTTTGATATGGTGTAGAAATCTCCATTACTAGCTGCATTAAGGGTGTTTCTGTAGTCCCAGTCTACTCCATCATAGAAGGTGCTGAGCAGCTGCTCGTCGCTGAAACCGTGGTGAGGGCACTCACGCTTATACTCTTTGAATCGCTCTCATGCTTCATTGAAGGACTCGCCGGGATGTTGCTCGAACGAGGAGATCTTGTTCCTCAAGGCTGCGGTCTTAGACTTGGTGTAGAACTTGTCTAAGAAAGCCAATCTTGCATCAGCCCAAGTCTGCAGAGAGCCCGGTGGTAGAGACTTTAACCACCGTGATGCTTTTCCCGCAAGAGAGAAGGGGAAAAGCTTGCACTTCAAGAAATCTGGAGGCACACCATTGGAGCCAGTTGTGCTGCAGATCTCTTCAAAGTTCTCGATGTGATCCATCGGAATTTCAGCAGGCAGGCCATGAAACAGGTGTTGCTTCACGAGGGCAATCATCTGAGGCTTTATCTCATAATCTTGCCTCTGGATAGTCAGGGTAACGATCGCAGATTGATCCTGGTAGTATGCATGAGCCGCATCTTTATCCCCGAAAGCAGGTTGTGCAACGAGTTGCCTCTCCTGTTGCAAACGAAGCTGCTCCATAGCCATTTGAAATTGTTGCAGCTGAGCCGCAATTGGCTTTGTGGTCGCCCATCTCTGGAGTGTCGGTGTCGGACGTTTCTGGTTCCGGAACGGGCGTGTTGCGTCTCTGCCTGTTCTTTCGTTCTCTCCTTGCTAGCTCGTCGTTTGTCAAGCTCAAAAGATTCTCGTCGTTTCTGCTCCTTGTGCTTCTTGTGGATATGCACCTGAAACACAAAGAAAAGAAAAAGAAAAAAATGAGTTTAATAAGGTTCTTAGTCTAGAAATTTAGCCGTAAACCAAATTTAAAAATTTGGTCCCCGGCAACGGCACCAAAAACTTGATGTACGAGTTTTAAACCCTATTTTCCTACTGCAAGTGCACAGCAAATCGTAGTAGTACTTAGGGGTCGATCCCACGAAGACCAAGTTTACTCTATGGTTTTTAAGACTAAATAAAAAGCTAAGACAATGCAATATGAAGTTCGAATCGTATCTAACAAGAATAAATCTAAATCGGTTGTGAAAAAAATAATGAGAAAGCATTAGGTCAAGGCAATTCGCAGGCAATCCAGAGCAAAGGGTTAAACAACTATTCAGACTATGATTAAGCACCAGTCTAGAACTCAAACACGAAGATAATATCAATCCACTGTCGTGGCATCAACAACTTTGTCTAGCGACCTAGAAATCCTAACTGTCGTTGGTACTAAAAATCGCAAACAAGCATTATAGATCAGGTTTGATATGTTCACAATTCTCCAATACATCTACTGTCGCAGGTAATGAATAAGTTGCTCACCAATGTTTCTTCTAGCAACCTAGCAACTGTCGTTGTCTAAATTAAACCTAACATCATAAAATCAAGTGATCAAATCGATTTAAGCATTAAGAACAACAAGGGTGAAGACATCGATTTTGTTTGCCTATTTGTGTTTAACTCTAAGTCATGAATTCCTTTGAAAACCTTAACCTAACTATGAGATTTACTCACACATAATTAAAGAAGAAAGCAAAACAATAGAATAAAAAGACTGCATCGATATTAAAATAAAAGAATATGGTTCAGAAATCTTCTCAGAATTGTAGCTTGAAATCTTCTCCCTTACAAAAGAATTCCTAGGTATTGAAAAGCTAAAAGCCAAAAGCAAAGATAAAAGATAGATTGAAATAAAACCTAAGACTAAGAGGAGTATTTATATCAGGGATAATAGGCAGCTGCTCCTTCCAAAGTCGGTGGCTTGATTAGGTTAAATTCTCCTTCCTTTTATTTTTCCGCAGTGAGCAGGTGTTCGCTTGGTGGCCGAAATTTTGGAGCATGTGCTCGCCGATTGGAGTTGGTGATACTTTGCAGGATTTTCCTTCTTTTCTTCAATTCTGGCTCTTTTCTTTTCCAAAGGCTTGAACTGCTCCAAACTCCAATAACAGCTCCAAAGCTACCTAAGATCTCCTGAAATATACTCAAAAACTCTAAAAAGCAATCAGATACTAAGGTTAGTATGGGTCAAAATCCCAACATATCACAAGTCCACTTGAATACAAGCTTTGTCTACTAAGGACATCCAGGGTTAAACCCTGTGATGATTTCTTAGAAGAAGTTTCCGACAAGTATTTTATTGATTTCAGTAAAATACTTAATTCTGAATACGATAAGAGCACACTGGTTGGTAAGATTCAATATAATTTAAGTATTTTCGATATTGCTCAAATATTTTCGTTACTGTTTTATAATGCATAACTCTATTAGAAATTAAATAAAAATGTGCAGATGTCATTGGTCAAATAATCAGCGTTGGTGCAATGGAGGATGTCAAGACAAAGAACAAGTCGAATACTTCTGCTAAGCTTCAACTCGTGTTGCGTGACCAAAATTATGTATAGGAAACAAATTCAATTTCGTATCAATTAAAAATTTATTTTGACGAAGGATCTGATAGATTAATGTTTTAACTATATATATATATATATATGTTTTAGTGAGTACACTCTAAAATGCACGCTTTGGGGTGAACATGCCAAAAAAAGGCTGGCATATACTCAGAAGCACATGCAGTCTATTGTGATATGTGTGAAGCGTTTTGTCAGTGTGAAGTGGTATAAAGGTAAGGGTGTGAATTTTGTTAAACCTAACTTGATTGAGTTCATGTAGTTGTGTCTGATATTTTTTTATTTGATTATTCTATCAGGTGAAATTACCATCTCCAATGCATCCAGTTCTACTCAGATTGCTTTTGATCCTGAAACCGACCAGATTTACAAGTTCAGAGAAAGGTATGTTATATTAAGGAGTATATCTATACCAATTATAGCATCAGATAACTAACATATCATTTTATTTTAGTTTATCAAATGCACATCAGCTTATCACGGTTGGTGAATTCGGAAAAACCCGTTATAATAACTCACTAGATATCCGGCAAGAACTGTTGTTCAGGACTCCCAGGAAAAACGTTGCTGAAATCATATGTGCTCCCGTGGTTAGTAATTAAAGATTCAATATAGATATATATTTTAATGTTTTGAGGTCAGCATGTAACTGACATATTAATTTTTTCATAAATATACCCGGGAAAAGCTGTTTGCTTGGTCACCATTAATGAGATAGATAGTACCAAGAACTGGTACTTTTGGGCCTGCAAGTCTTGCAATTTTAAGGTTCAAGAGTATGGTGAGTTGTCAGATGAAGATGGTAACCAAAAAATTTACAATTGCAAGACTTGTGGTGACATTGATAATGTATACCCAAGGTAAACAATAATTTGTTTTATTGTAAGATAGAAATTTAGCATATACCTATTTTACTTATTTTCGCCAATTTTTTTTATTAGGTACTATGTTGTGATATGCGCTGGTGATCGTGATGATCAGACAAGGTTTTTGGTGTTTGACCCTCACGCTAAAACGTTGATTGGATCTTCTGCTCAAACTCTTATGACGGAATTTGAAGAGGTTACTATCAGATTATCGATCTATCTTAATATAAACATCTTAATTTTTAACATAATCTATGTATCAGTTCCAAATTGGTCTGCACCTACTCCAGACTACTGCCCCTCTTTTAAGTACAGGAAAATCGCGAAGGATTGGCCTATCCTCCAGGTTTCGGAAGGCTTATTGGGAAATCATGTTTGCTGAAGATTACCATAAAAGGTGAAAACGGCAGATTTGACCATGGACCATATGTTGTGGATTTGTATTCTACTGAGCAAGACCTTATCAATGAGTGGCACAAGACTTCTTTACATGTGGTCAATCCATACTATTATTCCTTAGATCACAAGTTCAATATATATTTCAATAATAACTCATGTTTAATGCTTCATTCGTATTTAAATGCAGTCTCTTATGATAACGAGTGGTGAAGGTTGTTGGCCTGAAAATTCTGGTGGATCTTCTCAGACTCCTGTGAGCAAAATCATGTCAAACTGATTTGCTGTGATCAGTCACAAAAAATGAAGCTTGAGGAATAGAAATTAGTTGTCATTCGTTTAATTCTGTTTTTCCAAATAACATGCCACATTTATATTGTGGTATCGTTTATGGCTTCTGAAATTTCCGATAAACTTTCACTTTATTATAGTATTTTGGGGTTTTTATTGGGACTTATAATTTTTTAAGTATTTTCACTTAATAGAGTTTTTCTACTGTATAATCGTTAAATATTATTGGTACTTCACGATCAGCTCGGTAACAATTTAATCAGTTACCAAAAAATTAAGCTTTGATGCATGTGTTAGTTTTAATTTCTTTAAGATTGCTTCGTTATATCACTTATCACATTTCATATATTGTATTGTTTGTTTGCATGCTTTATTAGCTGTACTTCTGAATGAAGTTACGTTTCGGGCCAGTGGTGACCATATTAATATCTTTAGACAACCAATTATGATCGTGAATCCCTAATTAATCGCAAGTATATCACATGATTATAATTTCCCAATATTTGAAAATATTTTGCCATCCCTCCAAAGAAACCTAATAATACGAATATATTAATTCCTTAAATACTCAATTCGTAATTTTTGGAAGTGATTACGATACCGCAATAGTATAGATATTCAGTATCTTAAAAATATCAAAACAATATTCCAAACATTCATTACACATGTAACCTACTCATTTCAAACTATGATATGTAGGTCAATAGCATCCTAATATAAATAGGGAGCGTAACCTACTCATTTCCGCAATGAGATTGTAGGTAGTTACCTTTAGTCTGAGAAATGGATAGAGTAAAGAGATCTACCCTTCCTTACATCCCTGTTTCATCTTTGATCACGACCAGTGAAACCCAGAAAATTAGGGTTAAAATAGTGAATCTCTGGAAACTATTTAATTCTAGGAATGGTAATACCATCGAAGTAGTCTTTGTCGACGAAGAGGTTCGTTATGGTTTATAAGTGCTTTGCATTTCTTATTAGATGATTATGTTTGTCAACGGAGTCATAATATTTTTGCTTAATGATATTTCGACCTTTTCACAGGGGACGAGATGGCATGGGTCTATAGAGAGTAGCTTTGACCAGAAACATAAGATGTTGCTGAAAGAAGGTCAATGTCTATGTATCAACGCATTTTGCTTGAAATATTACATTGATGAACTCCGAACAATCCCATTGTCGTACAAGTTGTGTCTTGTTAGGACTTCCAGGATTAAACCTTGCGATGATTTCAAACAAGATGTGCCCGAGCTATATTTTACTGACTTCTATAGTATATTGACTCTTCAGTTTGACAAGAACATCCTGATTGGTTAGACTAATCTTTTTAATTCATATACCGTCCTGATTTGAAACTTATTATCCGGTCACAATAAAATATGCAGATGTAATTGGTCAAATCATCATCGTTGGTGCAATTGATTATGTTAAGACCAGGGGCAAATCAACCAATTCTTCTAAGCTTCAATTGGTAGATCAAAAGTATGTCTCTGTCCCTTATTTTAAATAAGTATGTTATTATCAATCATTTATTTCGTTTTATCAATTTGGTAATTAAAGGTATTCCTGTTCATTGTGCCAACTATACTTTTTGTACGTATTTTCCAGTGATTTGACTTTGAATTGCATATTGTTGGGAGACTATGCAAATAAAGCTCTTGCATATACTCAGAAGCATATGGACTCTGTTGTCATTTCTGTTATGCGTTTTGTTTGTGTGAAGAACTATAAAGGTATTCTTTATTAATCTATTATTACGTTTGTTGTATATTTCAATTCGTTAATGTATTTGAAATATTATCAAAGATATTTTTTAAAATTTATTATGCCAGGCGAAGTTACGATTTCCAACGCTTTCAGTTCAACTCAGATTTCGTTTGATCCTCAGTCAGAACAAGTGTCAAAGTTCAGAGAAAGGTATTATATAGTTGCCTGATTATCAATTCTCATTATAATATGTAAATACTAACAATTCACGTTATCGTAGATTATCAGATGAACATCAGCTTATCAAGGTCGCTGACTTCGCTGAACCTTCATACAACAATTCAGTTGATATCCATAGCGAATTGTTATTCAGCACTCTTAGGAAGACCATTGCTTCTATTTTAGAATCTTTTATGGTTATTATCCATGCACAATAGTATATTTCATTATCTCTTTATACAACTTTACAATTGATATATTATACATTTTTCTTTAAAAGCCTGAGAAAGCTGTTTTTTGGTTACAATTAGAGACATTGATTGTACCAAAAATTGGTTCTTTTGGGCGTGCAAATCTTGCAGTTTGAAAGTGCAAGAGTATGGTGATTTGTCGGACGACGAGGCAAATCAGTCAAAGGACAATTGCAGGAGCTGTGGGGATACTGATATTGTATATCCTAGGTAATAAATAATGTTTAAGATTCCTAAATTAAGAGGTATATATGTCAATATAAATTATGAGTAACCAAATGATTGACGAGATTATGTATTTTAAAAATTAGGTACTATGTTGTTTTCCGTGCATTCGATGAGGATGATGAGACAAGTTTTCTAGTGTTCGACCCTCTCGCTGAATCCATGATTGGAATCACCGCTGAGTCTGCAGTGACCGAGTTTGAGCAGATTATTTAACCTTATTCATTTAGTTAATAATAATTCATTATTTATACCTTATTTAACTGATTCTATAATGTTATGTATGAATTCAATTAATTATATCATCAACTATCTTCATACGATGAAATAAGTTGTGGACCTTTAGGATAATTCCGAAGGATTGGCGTATCCTCCACGATTCACTGATATTGTAGGTAAAACGTATTTGTTGAAAATTACGATCAAAGGGGAAAATGGCAGGTATGGCCATGGACCATACGCTGTGGATTTGTTTTCCACTGATGAAGCCATTATCAATTAGTGGCACGAAACTTCTTCTCAGTGGATGTTTTAGATTTCTAGGGTTAAGATTATCATAAACTTCTTCTCGAATTTTTAATTTGATGATTTTTTTTCCTCTTTTAACTTCTCTTCAATATGAAAAAATGCAGTCGCTTATGATAACAAGTGGTGACGATTGTTCTGAAAATTTGTCTGGATCTTTTCAAACCCCAGTTTCCAGGATGATGCCAAACCGATTTGCTGTTGACGCATCAGCTAGCAAAAGAGTTAAGATGGAGGACATAAATTAATTTGTCATTTGTTTCAGTTTGCTTTTCTATATCATATTCCTGTTATAATCCATTGAGGTTGGATCTCCATAACCGGCCCAGTTTAAAGTGTCATTGTCCTAGACAGCCCAATTTCCTATTCCTTGTGGTCCAATGTTTACCTTTTCTAGTTTATGTAATATTTTATTTTCTTCACTTGTGTAATCACTATATAAAGAGGCATTTGGTCCTCATAATAATACACATAAACACGTTATCAGCACGACTTGCTCTGGAGAAACCCTAGCCGCCGACGAAGAACACAAAACCGCCACTGCCTTCTTTTTGCCGCCGGCTGCCGCCGATTTCAACAAAGGTGTTTCCGATCCAAGGTTGAGATTTTTCCGAGGTCTATTAGCTCCCGGTACATACCAGTTCAACCCCAAAAGGTGATTGAGGTAAATCCCTAATCTAAGAACAAGAGAAAATCGAATTTGACCTAAGAAAAACCAAACCCTAAAATCGATTGTCCCATATAAACCTGATTGATCTTGTTAAAACTCATACTTGAACTTGGATCTAAGCTAAAGAGAAGACCTAAAATCGATTTGTTTGTTTAACATTGTTTGATCTTGTTTAAACCCAAATCGAATTTGACATGAGATATATCGAACCCTAAAATCGATTTCTATGCTTGATTGTTTGATAAATTGCTTGTTTAAATCCCTGCATAAAATAGGTTGCATATGTTAGGGTTGTTAGATTATCTCTTGTCCCTTGCATAAAACCAAACCCTAAATTCTGATAATTAAAATCGGACATCATATAGATATTGTTAAAACCGAATTTGATTCATCGTTGAAATCGCATGCTCCCTTTAATCATCACTTGAAATCGATTGCTTGTATTCATGAGTTAGGGTTGCTAGATTGCTTGTTTAGATCATGAATAAAATCGGCCACCATAGAGAAAAAGAGAAGTTGAAATCGTTTTGGCTAAACCCTAATCCTATTCCAAATAGGAAATTCTAATCCCTTCATTTTTAGAAAAAATGAAAGTTTGAGAATATCCTTTTCCTCGTGCATGATTATCCTTTTATTTCTTTGTCCATTAATTAATTATTTTAGGATTAATCTTGCATAAAGGAAATTGTTAAAAAAATCGAATTAGACAAATGCATAATCACCTAATTAAAAATCGGCCACAAATAGAAATTTGTTTGAATTGCATGATTTCTTGAGCACATGAAGTTTAAGATCGGATCAAGAAAATCGGCCATCTTCTTAAGGCTATGATTTTATTAAAAGCCCTGAGAGAAAGTTGATGCATATTTTTCAGATGACAAAAGTCTGCTCAGATTACCCGGTCCTAAATCTCTCCGGAGACTATTTCCTAGAATGAGTGATGAGCACTAAAAATGTTTTGCAAACTATGGGACTCGGAAGATGCATCATAAACGACAATCATGAAATAGAAAGCTAATGGCAAAGAGCCATAACACTTATGCGCTACCATCTTACTGAAGAACTGAGAGATCAGTACCAAGATGTTAAGGACCCTTTTGACCTTTGGACAAAATTGGGTGAAACTTTTCAATGGAATTGTGGCAAAACTCCATGGAAGAATGGGAGAATCTCAGTTTCCAAGATTTTGAATTTGTGGATGAATACAACTCTGCCCTAATGAAAATTGTCCATGGCCTCAAGCTATGTGGCGAAGTGATAACACATGATGATCTTTTAAAAAAGACCATCTCTACATTCCATTCAAGGGAAGTGCTGTTATCACGTAAGGCCAAAAGTTTCACTGACTATAATGATCTATTTCATTACCTCAGAAGAGGGCAGAGGACCAAAGAAATTATCAGCAGATTTGATGAACTGATGAAAAGATGCAGTGAGATGGATATTCCTCAAACAAATGATGAGGAGGAAGGCTCGGATTGTGAGGGCAGCTCAAAAGTTGACCAGAGATTCAGAAATTTTAAAACTCATGTTGCTTCAATGTTTGCTTTGATTTTATGTCTTTGGATTTGTTTCTTTGATTTTGAGTGAATTAATTTAAGTCTTTTAAGACAGAATTCTTGTTTTGACTAAAAGGCAACATGGATGAATTTGTGGTGGATAGTGAGTCAAGCCACACGATTTTAAAGGACAAAAGATATTTTATAAATCTTACATTGAAAAAGGCCAATATAAGTACTATAGCAGGATCGGCCAGCCTAATAGAAGGCTACGTCCAGGCCAATGTCCTATTGCCTAAGGGGACGCATCTAGAGATTGTGGATGCATTGTTTTCCCCCAGCTCAAAAAGAAGCCTATTGAGCTTTAAAGACATTCGAATGAATGCTCTTCATGTTGAAACACTGGACGAGGGAACCCGAGAGTTCCTCCAAATAATTGAAATCGTCCAAAGACAAAAGAAAGTCCAAGAGACTATACCTGCATTAGCTACCGACTTAATATTGCACTAAGGTCAATATGATTGAGGCCAATGCCACAGTAAACAAAGAGTTCGCGGATATGTTTACCCTATGGCACGACCGGCTGGGACACCCCAGGTCGAATATGATGCGAAAATTAATAGCCAATACTAATGGGCACGCCTTGAAAGAAAGGAGAGTTATCCCGAAAAGTCTTACTTGTGCCTCGTGTTCACAAGGGAAACTCATTGTAAGGCCATCACTAGTGAAAGTGACTAAGGAAACAATAAATTTCCTGGAAAGAATTCAAGGAGAGATATGCGGACCAATACACCCACCTTGTGGGACGTTCTGATATTTTATGGTCCTCATTGACGCATCTACAAGATGGTCACATGTATGCTTATTGTCATCACGGAATATGGCATTTGCAAGACTCCTTGCTCATATAATACGCCTAAGGGCTCACTTTCCAGATTTTCCTCTGAAAACCCTACGAATGGACAATGCTGGTGAATTCACTTCCCAAGCGTTTAATGACTACTGTATGTCCATGGGGGTAAGTGTTGAATACTCCGTGGAACATGTAGATACACAAAACGGCTTGGCCGAGTCATTTATGAAACGCATACAGTTGATTGCTAGACCATTACTCATGAGGCCAAAGCTTCCTGTATCCGCTTGGGGACATGCGATCTTAACGCTGCCGAACTAATTCGCATCAGGCCATCAAGTGACCATAGATATTCCCCATCCCAATTACTAACGGGACAAGAGCCAGACATTTCCCATCTTAAGATATTCGGTTGCTCAATTTATGTGCCGATTGCACCACCACAGAGGACTAAGATGGGACCTCAAAGGAGGATGGGGATATATGTTGGATATGATTCTCCCACAATCATAATGTACCTTGAGCCGGCCACCAGAGATTTATTTAAGACCAGGTACGTGAATTGTCACTTTGGCGAATCCATTTTTCCAACATTAGGTGATGGAAACCAGCTGGTAAAAGAAATTGCATGGAATCAAACATCCTTAAAATGGCAAGATCCTCGGACTCGTGAAAGTGATTTAGAGGTCCAAAAGGTTATACATTTGCAAAAGTTAGCTATACAATTGCCAGATTCCTTTGCAGACCCAAAGAGGGTAACGAAATCGCATATACCAGCCGTGAATGCACCGATGCGTATTGATGTCCAAGAAGGACCGAGTCAAGTGGCTACTGAGTCTAAACCACGATTGAAACGTGGAAGACCAATTGGTTCCAAAGATAAAACTCCTCGGAAATTAAAGAAAGTTGCTGAAATTCAGACCGAGGAGATAGTGGACATTGGAGACACAAATGAACCTAAGGTGCCGGAAAATGTTGCTTGGGACGCCAAGCTTCATGGGCCTGAAGTTCCTGATAATAAAGAGACCGCGATCAATTATGTCTCGTCTGGAATCCAATGGAACAGAAAGAATGTCGACATTGATGAAATATTTTCATGCAATGTAGCACTTGAGCTCATGAATGAGGATCTAGAACACACGTCCATTTTAGAGTGGGCTCGCCGATTAGACTGGAATAAATGGAAAGATGTTATAAACGTGGAGTTAAACTCTTTAAAGAAGAGAGAGGTTTTTGATCTCATAATTCGAACACCTCGTGATGTTATACCAGTTAGACATAAATGGGTCTTTGTGAGGAAGAGAAACGTACAAGGTAAAATCTGGAGACACAAAGCACAGCTTGTGGTAAAAGGATTCTCACAAAGGCCAGGAATCTATTATGAGGAGACATACTCCTCTATGGTGGATGCAACGACTTTTAGATTCATGATAAGTCTGGCCATAAGAGAAAACTTAGATCTGCGGTTAATGGATGTTGTAACCGCATACTTATATGGTCCACTGGATAATGAAATTTATATGAAAATCCCAGAGGGCATAGAGCTGAAAGATAAAAGAAGTTCTCAAGACCAGCATTGTATTAAGCTGAATAAATAGACAGACACAGGATTGAAACAGTCAGGTCGCATGTGGTATAATAGACTAAGTGCGTACTTAGTAAAAGAGGGCTATAAGAACGATCCCATAAGTCCATGCATATATATTAAGAAATTTGCTAAGGGATTTGTAATCATCGCGGTGTATGTTGATGACATGAACATCCTAGGAACATGTGAGGAAATATCCCAAACGGTTGAATACCTCAAGAAAGAGCTTGAAATAATAGACTTAGGAAAGACTAAGTTCTGTTTGGGAATACAACTCGAGTACATTAATAATGGAATCCTTGTGCATTAAATGGCATATACAGAAAAGTACTCAAGCGTTTTAATATAGACCAGGCTCATCCACTGAGTAGTCAAATGATGGTGTGAAGCCTCGTATTGGACAGTGATCCATTCGGTCCAAAGAAAAAGGATGAAGAAGTCCTTGGTCCCGAAGTGACATATCTCAGTGCCATAGGAGCGTTAATGTATTTGGCTAGTCACACTAGACCGGACATATGCTTTGCCGTGAACCTCCTATCAAGATTCAGTTCTTGTCCGAACCAAAGGCACAGGAATGGGACTAAACATCTACTTCTTTACCTGAAAGGGACGAAGGACATGGGTCTATTTTACACTAACCTTAACAAAGAAGGTTTAGTTGGTTTTGCTGATGCAGGTTACCTTTCGGATCCGCACAACGGTCGATCCCAGACGGGATATGTTTTCACTCATGGTAGAACAGCCATTTCATGGAGGTCTATGAAGCAGACACTCACGGCTACATCGTCCAATCACGCAGAGATATTGGCGATTCATGAGGCAAGCCGAGAATGTGTTTGGTTGAGGTCAATGACTCAACACATAAGACAAGATTGTGGGATGACAGAAGGGAAAGAAGAACCGACCATCATGTATGAGGACAACGCTGCATGCATAGCTCAGTTGAAGGATGGATACATCAAAGGAGATCGGACGAAGCACATACTACCAAAGTTCTTTTTTCACTCACGACCTACAGAAGGCCGAAGAAATCAAAGTGCTCCAAGTCCGTTCAAATTTCTTTTTAATGTGGACTCCTCTTCATTCGGAATTTTATTATAACATAATTGATATGTGATATTATGTGTTTTTAACGTATTTTGATTTGTTTTTAGTATTCGGTTTGAGTTTTTATTTGCATCTTTCGTTAGCTTTTCGAGTCTTTTCTTTTGTTTTGAGTCTTTTTACAGATTTTATGGAGTTCCGATGGAGTTTGGCGTTTACGGACATGTTCGAGTCGAGTTAATGTGGAAAACACGAGAAAAGGACCAACACAAGAGAACGACCGTTCTTTGGCTAGAACGACCATGGAGAACGATCGTTCCACCTAAGGAACGATCGTTCCCCTCTTCACCTACCTTGCCGACAAGAGAAGAGGAATGACCGTTCCCTGAAGAGAACGACCGTTCTTGCCCTCACCTACTCCACCAACAACCATGCACGGAACGACCGTTCTCCACCTAGAACGATCGTTCCCCGACTTCCACATCTCACATACTACGGATCGACCATTGGGAATGATCGTTCTCCACCTAGAACGACCGTTCCCCGTCTCACCTACTCCCCTTCACCTTGGCCTATATAATGAATTCACTCTTGATGCTTCAAACCACACCATCCTTCTCTCTTCTCTAGCTTCAAAGCATTGCTCCTTCTTCAGTTTTTAGCTTTTATGTTTATGCTTTTATTAAGTTTTATTTAGTTTCTTTTAAGCTTTATACATTTATGCTTATGCTTTAAGTTTTACTTTCAGTTCTTATATTTATGCTTATGCTTTAAGTTTTACTTTCAGTTCTTATATTTATGCTTTACTTTCGTTCTTATAAGTTTATATCCAGCTTTTGTTATCTATTCAAGTTTTTATGATGAACTTTATAATCTCTTTGTTATCTTCTTCTTTAATTATGTCTGAGTAGATCTCTTAGTTAGGTTGAGGTTTGTCAAAGGAATTCATGAGCTTTAGGGTTAAACACAAATAGGTTATTCAAATCGATGTCTTCACATTTGTTGTTCTTAATGCTTAGATCAAATTGATCATTTGATTTTATGATATTAGGTTAATTTAGACAACGACAGTTGCTAGGTTGCTAGAATAAACATTGGTGAGCAATTTATTCATTACCTACGACAGTAGATGTAGTGGAGAATTGTGAACAAGTCGAATCTATCCTTAATGCTTGTTTGCGATTTCTAGTACCAACGACAGTTATGATTTCTAGGTCGCTAGACAAAGTTATTAATACCACGACAGTGGATTGATATTATCTTTATGTTTGAGTTCTAGACTTGTTCTTAAACACTGCCTGAATAGTTGTTTGATCCGCTGCTCTGAATCTCCTGCGATATTCCTTGACCTAACGCTTGTTTAAAATTATCTTTACAACCGATTTCGCTTTTATTATTGCTATCTACAAAAAAACCAAAAAACACATTGAATTGTCTTAGCTCTTAATTTAGCTCATTATATCAAAGTGTGGAAACTGGTCTTCGTGGGATCGACCCCTAAATACTACTTCATATGCTGTGCACTTGCAGTAGGAAAAAAGGGTTTAAAACTCGTGTATCAATATGTTAGTCCTATTTTCAGTAAAAACATATTACATTATAATTAGTATAAAGCAGAACAGAAAACAGCCTCTATCATATTGTTGAACCAACCTTCTCCGGAATGGAGAACGGCTTCAAACGCTCAGCCTCCAAGGCATTAAGAGCTAAAACCAGTGTTCATGCGCCTCTAATTGTGGAACAACTTTCGTCATCCTCGACTCCAAATCAGACCCGAGTGCTGCCGGTTATCAGTTAAACCTGTAACCGCCTATCTTTCTTTTTCCAAGCTTTGTATGTTGTTTATGTAAACTCCTTGGCAAAGAGTTTTGATTTCCTTTGATTTGTAACCGGAGTTTAAGATTAATATAAGAAATCGTTTGTCCAAAAAAAAATCATATTGTTGAACATATTACAATTTTATTTATATTGGATTAAAATTATATGTTCTGCTCGATAGTTGCATTTTTTTAGCCAATTAAATTGAAACCATGTTAAAACCAATATTTTTAAAACAAATAAGGAATTAAATATTTAGTTAGGCATATTCTCCTTCATTGCAAATCAAAAAAATTTTCAACCAAATGACGATTGAATCATAATATTCCTTAACAGTCCTCTAACATATTTGAAACAATAATTACAAAAACTAACATATGTTGTGGGAACCATTGCGCATTTGGCTAAACCCTAATAAACTTCAGTCCCTATATATTGACCATGTGATCAAACTACGAGTACAAAAGTTGACTATCCTCCCACCTCTTCTAATTGGACAATATAGAATCTCAAAAAAATTAAAGCGCCAATGGAAGTGTCTACGATCCTTTGTTTGCCGATTGAGATACAAGAAGAAGTTGTGAAGTATGTTTGCATAAATTCTTTGGTAGATTATCTCAATCTAAAGTCAACATGCAAATCGCTGAAGCAAATTTGTGAGTTACCATCCGCTTATGCATCTTTTGATTTTTAAATCTAAGGTGCAACCATTCCATTGAAGGTAAAATTTGTATGGCAAAATGTTTTCAATATGGAAACCTAAGTGCCATTTATATCAAATGAACACAAGATTATTTTCTCCACGATCTGCCTGTTGAAGGTCTTTATTCAATAAAATTTGCCGCATATCGTGGATATGATATTGCTACATATACATATGTAATGATTCGGAAAATAATCCACAATGACGATAACTCTTTGTCTCTAATCACGAGGGATGTTGTTAGACGCATCAACTCGCATTTTGTTGTTAATTAAAAGGGACGATTAGAGTTGCTAAATGTACTGGAACCGATGAGACACGAAATGGTAAACGTCATTCCCCTCATGTACAAGTGCAAGTGTACACCTTATCAACCATTCAGTATGTTACACTTTTACGACTCTGAAGATGTAGAGCTGTGCCACAACTGTTTTCGGTCTTGGCATGTAGGAATCTTTGTTAATTTTTTTCAAAGTTGTAAGATTTCCTGATAACAAAGTATGGTTGGTTTGATTGTATTAAGATTACTTTTATGTACTTTATTTTAATTTAATATTATTGCATATTTTGTTCCCTATTTCTAAAGACAAACTATTAACAATCCATGTAGGTTTGAAATTAATCTTACGAACCAAATAATTTTTTTAAAAATATGCAAATCATAGATATCTGAAATTGTTCTTGGAAGACTTGATTAGTATTTCTATCTAAGGATTTATAACACTCCCTCGGTCCGTCATTTTCATGAATCTGCAAGAACATATAAGTCCAAATTATTAATGAGATACTATGACTTTCTTTAATATCATATAAGTACAAAAGATATGTACCTTCCCCTGAATTCTATCGCTTATAGGAGTAATTGTGTTACCTTTTGATCCTTGAAACAATCAAATCTCAACTCACCAGTAAGTACTGAAGTTGGCACTCTGTCGTTTACATGTCCTCAAATTTTGGATTGTTAAGGAAATAGCAAGTCGAGATTGGCCTAGTGAACCTTACTAGGGTTGTTCGAGTGAAAACCATCTCGAATCTATGATTAGATAGTTTAGGGACCCTGTTGTTAGGTTCGAAAGCCAAAGTCATGATAAACCTCCACTCACCCTCAACCAAATTATCTCGAAAACGTTCCATAAGTTCTGGAGGTATCGTACCACCAATTCTAACACCCTGTACACAGCAGCATAATAATTTAATAGTACATTGAATGTTCAATATATTATTTGTAAAAAAAATTCAGTATCGAACTCGAAACATAAATTTTCATATAAAATAAAAACAATTATATTGTAAAAGTTCTCTGATTTTAATCTACTTTGTCGTGCTATCGCGAATACCATCTAACAGTTATATAATAATTTATATTATTGAAAAAAAAATCCTTTTATGGCTAATTCACAATTTTAGTATACCTCTTTATCACAAACCACCATTCTCATGCATGTTTCGCCGTTTTCGTAACAATTGAGGCCATAATCTCAGTATTTTCACACATATTGCCTAGGTCTTACCCACAGGCCTGAGTTCCCTTAGATCATCTCTTGAAATTCTCTACTCCCTTCCATCTCTTATTAATCTGTCTTCCATTGATTAATGAAGATGTATTTCTATAAACTAGGATTGACAGAAAAAAAAAACCAAAAGGGATTTTTTGCAGTGGCTTGATAGAACTAAGAAAACGAACGAAGCTTTGATAATCTAAATTGAAGATTCCACGCAAAAACTCCTTTTCCGTCTCACAGTTTCCACACAAAAAAAAAAGTTATAATTACTTTTGTCAGGTAAATAGTATTTTCCTTTTTTCAAAAATAAATTTATTAATATTTATTATAATGAAACGTGTTAATAGATGTCGTTTCGATAACAAGAAAACGGCATTATATGATTATATATACTAAGACCACTACTAGACTAATTCACAGTCATATTCAATATATTACTTCTTTTATGGGATCAGAAATATAAAACCATTTTATTAGTTCGAAACTCTCATTATTTTAGTTTGTTTTTGAACTCAAAATTTAAAAAATGTCTTCTCTCGCACATGGCTTAGGTTAATGATAACCTCTTAGCCTATTGTTTTGTACAGACTGAATATTCTGTTCATATATATAAAATATCGAGAAACTATACCGTCGCATCGCTTACAATCAAGGTCATGATCATGCACATTTTCTGATATTTTTAGATAATTAAAAACTATATATATGTGGTCGAAACTGTTCAATTATTTTAACGGCCATTTGTTATAAACACAATTCGCTATTCAATATTGCATTTATCTTCATTCTGCTTCAATAAAAAGTTACTAAAGTCTACTAATGTCCAAGAGAAGAGAAAATTAAACACCTCCAATATGTCTACTTATGACTTGATCTTGCGATTTCATTCACACAAAACGGATTAGAGTGTAAGAGTGAAAGTCATAAAAAATGGTTTGAAAGGGGTTTAACAATACCAGATTCGTTACAGTTCTTTTTAATGGATGATGATGTTTGTTTTATCTAATTATTTTTCTGTACAATATATCCATTTGGTGTGAAGTCTTATACTAAGAGATGATTTCAATTTTTTCAGGGTGAATATATACAAGCATATGTATATCTGAGTCATCTGATTAAGTACTGTGATAAGACAATCTACGAAGGTCAATGGAAGAGCCTAATGAATTTCATTGTCTTTGCTGATATCAAAGAAGAACGAAACACATTGATTGGTTTCGCCATCAAAATATGCGAGAACACTATCATCTTGAACACTCCTCCAAGAGAAATCGTCAATCACATTGGTTTTCACACTTTTGGGCAGATTATGGCAAGAGAGTTCGATATTGATCTTCCAATGAGTTAATTATTTTCATTTTAGTATTGTTTAAGACTTTCACTAGATTTTTAATATTTTTTGTAGCAACAACTCGGATATGTGAAAAAGGATTTGTTTTTTCATGATAAATTCAGGTACGGTCGGTTTTATTGTGGCTATGGAAGAGCTGACGACAGTTCTTGATGAAAGAGTACATTCGAGGCCTAACAAAAGGACAACCAGCTTGACTTTCGCTTTAAAGGATGACAAGTAAGAAATTAATTTGGAATGAACTTACATTATCGGATTTGTTTTGTGTTGTAATTAGTTTGACAATGTTTAACAGGGGATTTCTCTTAAGATGTACTGCATTAGGACAAGTAACAGTCGATATGAATAACAATATCTGTATTCAAGCTCATATGACTGTATTGTGCCACTTAACAGACTGGACTGTCAAAATCGATGACGGTTAGTTTTGAAACAGTTCATGAGTATTTTTCCTATGAATATGACCTTCTTCGGCAGTTCTTTCTTATATGAATCTGTTTTTTTAGGTGGTACCTCATTTATCCAAACTAGAGGTGGCATTTCAGGAATTGATTTCCATCCCTATTTTCCAGATGCAGCTGCATTTGTGAAGAGGTAATAGTGGTATCTTCGAAACTGTGATAATTACAAAACCGTATATGGTGTTGTTTAATTTAGATTTCTGTTTTTCAGGTTTTGGGACAGTGAGGATCAGCGAGCTGTTTGCCGTGGTGATGTCTTACAAACGAGCATAAAGTGAACTAAAGTAGTTATCTTATTACCGAGCATATCTTATCACCCAACTCCTAACTCTGTATCTTCTCTCTGTTCTTCTTTTATTGTAAACTATTTATCTTAACTTCGTGTTTTATTTTGCTAAAGTACTTATGTTAGTTTTAAAATGATAGATGGATCCGTTTTAGATGACACATCATCACATCTCTATGTACCCTATATATATTTATCTTTTTTCGGAAAAAAATAACTTGAATATTTAAATCCCTCCGAAACTGAATATAATACCCTATTAATTCTGCACAAATCATAATTTTGTCCATTAACTCAAGTGAATATTTAAATCAGTAAATAACTCATGGATTATTAGGGTGAAAATAAAAAGATAATTGAAAGACATGAAAATCTCATTATTTTGTTTTTTTACGCGAATATTATATTTTGTATTTCTATAATTTGTCATAACTCCAATGCCACTATTATATTTTGTTTGCTATAATTTTGTTATTTGAAATCAAATTCCCATTCATTGACTCCATAATTTTCTTAAAACCGAGCGTTACAGTATCATAATATTTTTTTAAAAGGAGATGAAAGATGAACAGTTCTTTAAACATGAATGATGTCCCCCTATATAACTATGAATACTTAAAAGTCAAACACTTTACGTCATAAACCTCGAGAAACTGCACCGTCGTATCCCTTGCAATCAAGGTCATTATCATAGACCTTCTCATATATTATTTTAGAAATTTAATTTCATAAAATATTTTCCTTCCTACCAAATTATCTGCTGAATTATATTTTTATTCAATAAGTCGTATTGCTGAATTATCAATATTTGATGAAATATGCTTTCTTTTATGTTTATTATTTTAAATAAGTCATCGTCTGTAATTACTTATTTTATTTGGAGATTTTAACAAATTACTTTTGCTTTTTTAGAAAAAAACTATTTAACTCACTTTCCTATAAAGAAATTATGAGACACATGCTAATCTCATTATAATATGGTGTGATTTTGTATATCAAAAGTTTGTCAAACTCTAACCAAATACAGGTTCTCGAGAACACAAAACGTCACCAGTCATCATACACCTTTTCCAAAATTATACCCTAATATTTATATCTGGCAAATCCTTCCCATATTATCTCTTTTTTCAAACTAAAAGAACACAACAAATATTTGTCGTATACAAGAAGCCTAACCCCTTCTCTATTTTTAGACCAACACAAAATAATTAGATACAAAATTATTTACTTTATCATTTACACTTTCCTTTCTTCTCAAGTTCCAAAAAGAAGAGTCTTTTCCTATTATCTTCATAGAATGGATTCTCAATGTTGGTTGCCTAAACGTGTTCGTCGAGAGGTTCTGCTAGGAGGATGAGATCAGCACGAAAATGTTTGTCTACTCGATCTACCTACAGAAATCCTACATACAATCATGTTGTATGTGTCTCAAGATCTCAAGGATCACTATAATGCAATAGCAGCCATAAGTACTTTAAGGAGAGTGGCCGCTGATGAATCTTTCTTGAGAGCAGTTGATCTTTACACAGTGGAATATGCATGGGCTGTTGTAAGGGAAAGTACTAGAAATTTATTCATAAGATGTCACCACTCTGGTAACATCTCTGCTCTGTTCATTCATGGCTGTTCTCAGTTTTTCCACAAATATGATTTGGAAAACGGCGTAGCCATGATTCGTGAAGCAACTCTCTCTGGATATGAACTCGCCATATAATTTTATAGCAATCTTATGAGAATTTTGTCTCCTGATCTCCAAATCGATTTGGAATTAATTAATCCAAGTCGTGATTTAATTGGCGGATGAAAACGACAGTTGACACTTCTCCCCATAATTTCTGGCCACCCAGTCCAATGCCACAACTATACTTAGATCGTTGTGGTGCATTTGATTCCAGCATTATTAGGCGTTGCCATTGTGCATGGAATGACAAGTGGAATTATGATTGGGAGGAAAGTGTTAAAGATCCATGGATGTGTGATCTGTGTTTCTACTCCATCCATGTACTAGGATTTATTAGGTTGATCTCTGACAAGTTGGAGAACTGGCATATGGATTATTACTTTTAAGATTCTTTTGGTTTGTATCAATATTTTGTGTTGTATTTGTTGAATACTATTTAGCTTTTTTTTTTTATAAACAAATATTTGCCTTTGGACTTTTTTATATATTAATACAAGGTGATTTTATCAACCGTGATTATATCATTACTTTATGAGTTGTGAGTGCAAATAACCCCCACAAATCGACTAAGGTTGAACACGAAAGATTAACTGAGAAGTAGATATAAGAACATTATTATAATGGTTATGAAACCATTACGTAATTTTGTTTGATTTTCGATTGTTGGCATTCTCTAATGAAGATTAATTTAGATTTCTATAAGTAGTCAGAATAATATTTCGTTTAAATTATTTCAATATGTTTCATTTTAAACCATTTCTTAACAACTATCCCTGCTTTCATGGCTATCTCCATATATTAAAATGCTATAAATTATTCAGTAAGATATTCGTTAACATAAATATAATATCGAATTCATGGTTTTCCTTAATTTCTATATTCTTAATATTCCTATATATTATCGCAATCAATTTTGATACGACTAACTGTTTTCCTTTATGCTTTTTACTAATAACCTACTATGCCTCCATATTCTACTTCCATTAAAAACCTAATTGACACAACATCACCACTCTATGTACCCTATATATATTGCTCATTTACAAATATACTAAATCGCTATTAATTTGTCTGTATTCCATATATACTTTTATGGGGTTATTGTAATTTCATATAATTTGAATATTTTCTCTATATTTTGTTCTATATATCATGCGATACATTATAATCTATTTGCATTTATTGTTATTATGTATATGCCGAACTGACAGACTCTACCAAAATAAATATCAAGTAAACAAACCGTCATTCATCATTAAGCACTTCCTCCATTATTATACCCTATTATTTATATCTCATTCCATTACATAACTTGCCTTTTATTTCAATTTCTATTACTCTCAGTTTCTATCTCTCATGGAACATTAAATGGCTGTCCTTAGCATTTAATGATAAGGACAAAATCGTTTGTTTCACAAGTGTTTCTAACATTTGTAAAGGAAAGTAATTAACCCACTTCCTTGTAATTAATTTATGGAAAATTATATACTCTCTTTGGTTTTATTGTGATTTTCTCCATCTGAAATTGTCAATTTCTAATTTTCTTTAATATGAAGAAAACTTAAGGTCACCCATCATCATGAACCTCTTCCACTATTATTATACCTCATCTATCCTCTCCTTTTTTTCTTTTCCATTCTCTTTCAACTTCCACTACACTCATATTCTCTCCAATTTTTTAACCTAAAATGGCTTCTATTACCAAATTTACAGATCTTAAAATCTCTAAACTGTCTCACACGACAATCCGTGCATTCGTCAAAAGAGCTTATGAAGAAAAATATTACAATTCGGTTTACGAACTAAAATTTATTCTATCTGATGAAGATGTAAGTATTAAATCTTTTTATTTGCTCATATATTATACTTCAGATTTACTCATTTCTGATTCGCTAGGGAAACACAATGGAGGCGTACTTATCTAAGGATATTGCAAAAAAAAATTGAGAACGATTTCAAGGAGGGTGGATATTATAAGATAAGTAACTTTGGAGTTTACAAAGCATCTGTGTTTTCTAGATTCACAAGTCTGCCTATAGAGATTTGCTTCTACACTGAAACCACATGCATCGAAGACAATTCCATACCTCCAATGAAAAAGTATTCATTTACAGATTTTGATAAAGTGCTTGATGGATCACACTATAGCTCTTGCGAAGGAGGTACTACTTACTTTGGTAATTATCAGAATGCTTTAGTTTTAATAAATGTCTATTAAAGTACTAATTCTCATAACTGTTTGAAACATCAGTTGACCTTTTAGATGTGGTGGTGAAGGTTGAAAAACTGAATATTTATCATAATCCACACCTAAATAGAGCTTCACTAAAGCACTTGAGGTTCACTCTCAGGGATGTCAAGTAAGATCTATTAACTATTTCACGTAATATTTTGTACTTATATTTTTTATTATTTAATATTTTATATGCGTTATATATAGTGGGAAGGAACTTCGCTACACTGCTTAGGGTACATTGGCTACTCGATTTAAAGTAACCTGGAAGATTTTGCGTCGTAGGGATATGAACATATGTGCTTTAAGGTTATAGACCATAGTTAGGTTTGATGGTTAGTTTTTTTGCGACATACTTATGTTAATGTTTCTTATCAAACTAATAATGTAATTTTCCATTTTAAAATTCGATTTCTATATATCTGTCTTTATTTAAACTACACAGGAGAATTTACAATTCACTCCAGAGGTGGTGCTTCAGAGTTTTGGTTGAACCCTCGCTTACACGAATCCTATCTTGCTGCGAAGAGGTAATATTGTAAAACGATTTTTTTATTGTGTTATTAACGTATGAAAAATGAATAATGTTGTACCCAATTTTGGTCTTCCACTATTGTTTCATATTTACTGTTAAATAGATTTGTCATGGATCCTCAAGCAATGAAGGTGGAGGACGAGTACGAACAGGAATAATCTGACTCTGACTACGACTAATTTAGTTTCCTTTGTAATCTTATGTAAATCTTAACTTAAAACATGGTTTTATTATTGTGTGAATTTTATTTTTGATACTTAAAATATTTGTTTCTATTAAGGTTGAAATTATTGAAGGCTTGTTAATTAATATTGTTTAAATCTCTTCAATATCTAATCTATATTCAATTGAAATCAACTTTATGGGAATGTATGTAGTATAAATCTATAAACCATGTATTTTTTACTCCTTAAAAATATAGAAATAAAATTTTACAAAGCTATGACTCATTTATAATGATTATAAGTTAAAAGTAGATTTTGATTGACAATTTCTGTACTTTTCGTCTCTGACACGTAAAATAAGCTATCTATTTTATACCCTAAATCTAAACAAACAGCTATACGGTTTAGAAGGAAAAGACATCTTTCCAAATACTGTGCACGAGAATATTGCGTCTGACACAATATAATTACTTTTTATTGGTAATGTAAATTTTAGCTAAACTTTATCTCTAAAATATACTCACCAAAAAAATTACATTATAATTGTAAATTTTGAAAGAGCCTCTCACAAATTTCTCTGAAGTTAATATTACTCTCAAGTGAGTATATCGCTATGGGTGACTACGACATAGTCTCTGATATTCATTTGGAGAACTGATTGGCGTATTAGAGTAAAAATTCAAAAAAAATGGGAGTCCTTTTCAGCTAAATCAGAGAGATGTCTTCAGTTTGTTCTCGTGGATGAAGAGGTTAGTTCCCTGTTTTTCATAGTTTGTAAATTTAAGATCCCCATGTCTTACAAGGCCTATAGTGTTATGTAATGGTTTGACATTGTGTACTAATTGTGTAGGGTGATAGGATACGAGCTGAAATTCATCATCATAATTTAGTTGATCAGTACAACCGTGATATGCATGAAGGACAATGGAAAATTATTGAAAATTTTATACTTACTGATTCCAGATTTGGATATCTCAACAGTAAGAATGATTTCGGCATATCCTTTATTGAGAACACTAAAATGAACAGGATGAACCCTCCAGTTTATTCTGATTTCATTAATTTGACTGATTTCTCTGAGATCTTTGAAGAAAGAGTTAATCAAATTTCTCATATTGGTATGGTTAAACTCTTGATTTCTATTAACACTAAAACTGTTTTCATTATCTTATTCAATTCCAATTTTATGTATTTATCAAAATTTTGATTTCAATTGCTTTTGGTGTAGATTTGATTGGATATATTGATTTTGTTGGTTATCTTCATATTGCCTAAGATATATCTTACAATTGGAGCATTGCAAAAAAAAAAACAGTTGTATTCATTTTGGCTTGAGAGATTCAAGGTAATAGATTTTAATGATGATGTTTGTAACAAGGAATGTTGTTGACATTATATGGATTACTAATACTGCATTTTCATAGCATTTGTTACACTACAACTAATCTTTCAAATTATATTTTACGGAATACTGTGATCAAGTGTTCAGCCTTTGGTAAATTAGCAATTGGATTACATGATCATTGCTGGAACTATAGTAGAGATGCCTGTGTCCTTTGTCTGTTGACTGACTGGGGTGTTTCTTCTAACAATGGTATTTTGTTTATATTATACTTAGTTTTTGTCTACCTTCGTCAATGTTTTTTGTTTATTTTGTTACCGTTATTTTCTAAAATAGTTATTGCGGCATATGTAAATCATGTAAATGATCGCGGAGGTATTTCTAGATTTGAGTTTGATCCTGACATAACGGAAGCAGAGGATTTTAGGAAAAGGTGAATCTCTGCTATATATCTAAGCTTCTAATGAAATTATTCGACAAGCCCATACAAGTACTTATGTGTTATGTTTATTTATAGTTTTGCTGAAAGGGAGAATGCAGCAAGTTCTTTTGTCGTTGGCAGCTCTTCTTCTCTTCCAGCAACTAGATCAACAAAGAAGAAGAAAAAAATGAACACTTAGATGTATATGTTGTTTCTTTGTTTGGTGAAGTATACACTTTTTTTTGGAAACTACCCAAATTTCTATGAGTTTATTTTGTTTGTCGAAATCTATCATTAATTTTCATATCTATCTGTTGAAACTTTTTAATTTGATCCTTGACATGAATTCAGTTAACTTAAAACATCATTACATTATAATAACATTTTTCTGGCCAAGTCATGTTAGGTCTCGTGTTATAAATTTTTGTATTTGTTTCACGAAATTTTGAAGTAACCATAATCCGTAATTTCACATAATCAAAGTCTTTCAATGTAATGAAATGGACACCTTAGTTCATTTTTAAAAAATTTCATGCACGCAAGAGCACATAGTGAGATGGTTGAAACTCACATATTTGGCTTCGAGCCACATCTGTCAATTCTTTCATATTACAATATTCGGATATATTATACTGACACCAATCACATTACAATATGATCAATTTATGTATTAACCTCGTGCCAGCGAGTGTAAAAGCCAAGACTACTAACCATTCCATCATTTTGAGTTTAAATGCAGCCATAATTTTCAGAGATGTATACATAAACCTAGAAGCAAAGAACTGATAAATCATAACAAAACTACAACATGTGTCAACACATTCATATCAAACTTATTCAATTGTATGCAAGTTACACCAATAACATGTTCATATCATTCACCTTCATTTACAACCTCATGCCCGCGAAACTGCGGGCGAATTATCTAGTATTGATTTATATTTGATCTTATGAACTGATATATATGATTGATCTTCTGTACAGTGTACTCGTATATATTTGATTGATCTTGTGTACATGAGACTCATATATAATTAATGACTGCGTTTTTCCCTTTATATGATGTATTATCTTTAATGACTCTATTAAAAAGTTAATGAAAACCAGTGGCACAAATAATAAGCCACATGATTATATGTTTTTTTCATATTAGACTCGTGTTTTAATATATAGATATAGTATACACAAAGAAAATTCAAAAACAGCAATTGTTCTTCCGTTAGGGTTTCTGAATAATGTATTAGATAAATTAAAGATTCTACATATCACAGAGATATAAATAGGAGGAACCATTATCTCTTCTACTAGCCCATAAAAAACGTTACTTTTCTCTATTAGGGTTTTTGAGTAAAATGCATATGTAGTGAATGCTTCTCTCTTCTGCAGCAGTGCAGTGAATACTAAATTGAGATCAGACTTTTCCTTCGAGTTTATTGTTATTAACAAGAAAGAAGTAACTAAATCTTGTTTCTTGGGGTACAAGGAGTCCTAGGAGTTCCAGGCTGCTGCTGCGAAAGCATATGCCTCACGTTATCCATAAAATGTGCAGCCCACAAGGGTAATTCTGCATCCAACAACATTCATATACAATATTGGGTTACAGAATATCAACCATGACACCAATACAGCCAGCGCAACGTGCAAAATGAATTTATGAACCATATACGCCGAAAAAACTCAACATGACTTCCATCAATACAAACTTGATTCAATCACTAGTGTTCATATAAATTGACAAATAAAAAAAAAAGGCTAATGGTTGTCTTGCATCAAACCAAGAAAAAAATAGAGAAAGAAGCAATGGAGATCAAATACACAAGGAATGAGTGTTACGGATAAGGATAGTTTACATATTCTTATATATCATATCTTTTGTGTATATTCTCTTTACTTGAGTACCAAGCTTGATGAAACTATATATATGTTCTATATGTCAATAATAAAATACAAGCCTTTCTACTAAGATTTACATGGTATCAGAGCTAAGGAAAATCTGAAACCCTAATTTTTATTTCTCCTCTTCTACCTATCTAAAACCGTCGCTTCCATCAAAAGCTATGGTTGAAACCGATTCCTCTTTAACGAAGGAATCCATAACTTCTTCTCCATACCATCTATCCTCCAATGATCAACCTCACCACGTTATTACTCCCTTTCTTCTTGATGGTCATAACTATGAAAAGTGGGCTAAAATAGCAAGGAACAATCTTTCCGCAAAATCCAAACTCGGCTTCATCGATGGTAGTCTACCCAAGCCCGCCGCTGATTCTCCTGACCTTCCACGGTGGATCAAAACAAACTCCATGTTGTGTGGTTGGCTCTACGCTAGTCTCGATCCGGAAGTCCAGAAAGTCATCTCTTTCGTCAACGATGCTCAAGCTTTGTGGACCAATCTCAAAAATCGTTACTCTATTGGTAACGCTTCCCGGGTTCATCAAATTAAGGCATCTATTTCAGGCTGTGTGCAGGATGGCCAAACCGTTGCCGAATACTTTGGGAAGCTAAAAGTTCTATGGGACGATCTTGACGATTTCGAGCCCTTCATAGATTGTTGCTGCAATTCATCAACTTGTCCTCAACGTATGAAACAACAACGACGTCGAGATCTCGAACGCATCCATCAATTCTTAATGGGACTCGACGCCTCTCGCTTTAGCACTACTCGCACAACCATCCTGAGCCGACTCAACCGTGATACAGATATGAATCTCGACCAAATCTACTCTGAACTGATAGGTGAAGAACGACACCTTATTGTTGCTCGCAGCAAAGAAGAACGTTTGGATGCCGTTGGTTTTGCTGTTAAGACCGGCACAAATGCTATTGCTTCTGCTGCACGTTTGAATCAAGGTCCTTGTACTCATTGTGGACGCATAAATCACTCGGTAGATACATGTTTTGAACTTCATGGTCTTCCTGACTGGTGGATTGAGAAACACGGCGACTCTAGAGGTGGTGGTTCACGGTCAGATAATAATCGCGGAAGGGGACGTGGTTCAAATAAAAGCCGAGGACGTGGCCGTGGCTCCAACTCAGCTCGAGCCAATCACGTCCAAACTACTGCAGAATCTCCGGATCTTCCTGGTGTAAGTAGAGAAACGTGGTCCGCCATTGTGAACCTTCTCAAGAGTGATCAATCGCAAGCCCACGAAAAGCTCTCTGGTAAGCATCATTGTGTTGATTTTTTGCTTGACTCCGGAGCCTCTCACCACATGACAGGTGATGAAGATCTACTCGTGGATATACATCTCATTCCACGTAGTATTATTGTTCTTCCGAATGGAAAGCATACTTTTGCAACTAAAGAAGGAACTATGCTGCTTGGCGATACTGTTCAACTTTCCCGCGTCCTATTTGTTCCTGATCTTTCATGCACCCTTATCTCACTAGCACGTTTGCTGCGAGAACACTCATGTTATGCTATGTTCACTGATAAATATTGTGTTATACAGGACCGCACTTCGAAGATGCTGATTGGAGCAGGTGAAGAGAGAGAGGGGGTTTATCATTTTCGCGGCGCAGTTTCAGAAGCTCAAGTCAATAGTGTTCAGCAAGCAAGCAAAACTCTTTGGCATGAACGGTTGGGACATCCGTCAAGCAAAGTTTTATCTAGTTTTTTATCTAGTTTACCGGGCTTTGATAATCATAGTGGTGATAGTAATAGTTTCTGCGAAGTTTGTATTCAAGCAAAACAAACAAGATCTGTTTTTCCCGAGAGTTTCAATACAGCAGAAATGAATTTTTCTTTGATTCATTGTGATATATGGGGGCCATATAAGTTAGCCTCTTCGTCTGGTGCACATTATTTCCTCACTATTGTTGATGATCATTCTAGAGCTGTTTGGGTTTCACTTCTACTCGCTAAACATGAAGCTGCCCCTATTCTCAAACAGTTCATTGCAATGGCCTCAAACCAATTTGGCAAACCTGTTCAAACTGTTCGCAGTGACAATGGCAGTGAGTTCCTTAGTCTGACTTCGTTCTTCAAGGAAAATGGAATCAATCACCAAAGATCATGCATTTACACGCCTCAACAGAATGGCCGGGTAGAAAGGAAACATCGTCACATCCTTAACGTAGCTCGCGATCTTCTCTTCCACGCCAAACTACCAACCAAATTCTGGGGTGAAAGTGTCCTTACTGCTGCTTATTTGATCAATCGTACTCCCACTCCGCTGCTTAAAGGACTCACTCCTTACGAGGTATTGCATTCCTCACCCCCGAAGTATGACCACCTTCGTGTCTTTGGCTCGTTATGTTTTGCTAAAAGGCATTCTGCTCATCGAGATAAATTTCAAGAACGGAGCCGAAAGTGTATTTTCATGGGCTATCCACATAATCAAAAGGGGTGGCGCGTTTATGATATGGAAAAAGATGATTTCTTCATCTCCCGTGATGTGATTTTCCAAGAGAACATTCTCCCGTACACTTTACCGTCTCCAGCCGTGTCTTCTACACCACTACCACGTTCCCCTGAGTTAGTCTCGTCTGAAGATGATGATGAGTCTTTCTATCTTGACTTACCAGATCTTGAAGCCAGGGGGAGTTCACAAAATGTACCGCCTACGTCTACTCCTCTTGTTCACGATACAATGTCTCAAGTTGTTGATCCGGTGGGCGTTGAGCCTGTTGTTTCTGACCCGGATATTGTTGTGTCTCCTTCCAGTGAACAAGCTCCCGCTGCTACAGAAAACTTTGATGTCGGTACTGAACCTCTCGGTCGTGGACACAGACAAAAGCACAGGTCTGTACGTCTTGAACCCTACGTCACCTATTCTGCTCGCCGCGAACAAACCCTCATCTCTCTCAAACCTGAGCTCTCCACAGCATCTTCAGGTACCCACTATGTATCAAGTGATAAGTTTAGTTCTGCCCATCAACGTTTTCTCGCAGCGGTTACAATGGTTGACGAACCCGTGACTTATAAACAAGCTGTTCAACTACTTGAGTGGCGTGAAGCTATGCGTAAGGAGATAGATGCATTGGAACTAAATGAGACGTGGACTTTGGAGAAATTACCTTCTGGCGTTAAAGCTCTAGGTTCTAAGTGGGTATATCACTTGAAGTTCAACTCTGACGGTACCCTTGAAAGATATAAAGCGAGATTAGTTGCACTTGGTAATCATCAGAAAAAGGGTGTCGATTTTTCAGAAACCTTTGCGCCAGTGGCTAAGATGCAAACGGTGCGTGTTCTACTCAGTGTTGCTTCTGTTAAGAATTGGGAACTACATCAAATGGATGTTCATAACGCATTCTTACATGGTGATCTCGACGAGGAAATTTACATGAAACCACCTCCCGGCTTTCTACCTGCTGATTCATCCCTCGTATGCAAGTTAAAGAAGTCGATTTACGGACTTCGCCAATCTCCTCGGTGTTGGTTTGCTAAGTTGTCATCTGCTATTCTTGATTATGGCTTTGTTCGCTCTCATAAAGACAACTCGCTGTTTGCATACACTAAAGGATCTGTCGTTCTTCATGTACTTGTTTATGTCGACGATTTGATCATTTCTGGTAACGATTCCGCTGTCATCACCTCATTCAAAGCATATCTTAGCCGGTGCTTTAGAATGAAAGATCTTGGTGTCTTAAAATATTTTCTCGGTCTTGAGGTTGCACGTGGACCTGATGGTATCTATCTTTCTCAGAGAAAATATTGTCTTGACATTATTGAAGAATGTGGTTTATCTGGTTCTCGTCCTGTGGAAACGCCTATTGAGCAAAATCATAAGTTACTATCTTCTACAAGTCCTCCATATGCTGCACCAGATCAATATAGACGCTTGGTTGGTCGTCTTGTATATCTCACTCACACTCGTCCCGAGTTGAGTTATGCTGTCAACATACTTGCCCAGTCCATGCAAACGCCTCTTATTGATCATTGGGATGCAGCCCAACGTGTTGTTAGATACTTAAAGAATGCACCAGGTCAAGGTATTGTTCTCTCATCACGTTCACCACTGCAAGTCAATGCTTTCTGCGACTCTGATTTCAATTCGTGCCCACAAACTCGGAAATCCTTAACCGGCTACATGGTCATGCTTGGTGATTCTCCTTTAACATGGAAGACTAAGAAGCAGTCACGAGTCTCTCTTTCTTCTGCTGAGGCTGAATATAGAGCTATGGCTATGACGTGTAAAGAACTGCTTTGGACGAAGGAGGTGCTCACGTTTCTTGGTATTTCTCATTCTCATCCAATGCGTCTGTTTTGTGATAGTAAAGCTGCACTTCATATAGCTGCTAACTCAGTTTTTCATGAGCGTACTAAACATATTGAAAGTGATTGTCACTTTGTCCGAGATGAAGTTGTGTCTGGCAACATTGCTACATCGTATATCTCTACACACGATCAACCTGCGGACATCTTTACCAAAGCTCTTGGGCGTGATCAGTTCTGTTATCTACAGTCCAAGTTGGGCGTTCTAGACTTACACGCTCCACCTTGAGGGGGAGTGTTACGGATAAGGATAGTTTACATATTCTTATATATCATATCTTTTGTGTATATTCTCTTTACTTGAGTACCAAGCTTGATGAAACTATATATATGTTCTATATGTCAATAATAAAATACAAGCCTTTCTACTAAGATTTACAATGAGTAATAGCTCGATGGGCAAGAAGCGAAAGAGATACTACCGGCTGGACCATTAGCTGGATTGCCCGGAATCGAACTGCTTGAAGGAACCGTATATCCTCTTGGTGAAGCCACAACTATGGATCCTCCACCAACAACACCATCAAACTCTGGTGAAGGTGAAGATGAAGGTGTAGGTGAAGGTGTGTATATCACTTCCTTTGGAACAGTATCAGGTGGAGCTAAAAGCGGCTCCAATTGTAAAGGTCCTGCAGAGTTTTTTTTCCAAATGCATTTCAGTTAAGATACCAAGATTTCATTCAGTGGGTTTTTTCTTCTTATAAGCATGATGAGTCATTATACTTACCAGGACATCGAGGTTGAAGAGACATGGAAAACCTGAAAACCAACCCGAGAAGAGATTGGTTAAACTTTAAAGTCATTAGCAGGGGGAAAATGCGATAAGAAAAGGCTCATTATGTGGTCAAGATAGTGTCGTTAGCGAAACCATTGTAACTACAAGTAGTAAGTTTACAACCAGCACTACTCTACTGCGAAGTGATGTTCCCGAGCATGAACTTGTTGTTTCTACATTGCATACTAGAGCAAGAGACTACCAAAGAAGTAGGCTCAGAGTACATACTGCATCACACCAAACGCAAAAAATGAGCTAGTTATAATAAGTACAAAGGGAAGCTTAAAGGATATGCAAAGCCACAATTAACCTATATTTAATAAGGAAATATGATAATAATATAAAATAATATTATTCTCAATACTCCTCCCCATGTTTAAGTATGAAAATTATATATGTCTAAGTTGCAAAGCAAACGAATAAATTTGATCTTTAGTGAGAACTTTGGTGAAGATATCAGTTGGTTAATCAGTGGCTCGGACATGAGAAGTGGAGATGAGACCGACTTCAACAGAATCACGAGTAAATGACTATCTCTCAATATGCATACTTTTCCATTTTTTTGTTAGTTCGTTCATCCAACACCACCGCCGTTGAGGGTCTTCTTCTTTCTCATCTATCTATCTACTTCGGGCCTCTGGCGCTCACTGATGATGTTGACATGTTGACTCCTATGAATGGATTGTTGAGGGACGTAAATGGACTAAGTTTAGAACTGGTGAGATTTATAACATTATTAAAAAAGCACCAACCATTGGTACCTTAGTGTGAGATTGTCATACCAAGGCACTCGTTCTTGACTTGGTTAGCTGTCTTGGCCGTCTTTCCATCCGTGACCGTCTGCTGTTCAGTAGTGGACTGGAATCTCGAAACCATCTCTACTTCGACTGCTCTTACTCCTGGGAAATTTGGGAACCTCTATCTCTTCGCTGTGGTCTCTCTCCGCAACGATCTTAGAATCTGTTTATTGACATCTTAATTGGTATCCCTGGTCCTCCCTGGCGCCGTAATCGCATCTTACTAGTATGGCAACAAGCTCTCTACACTACTTGGGCTGAGCGAAACACTCGATATCATCGGAACTCATTTAAGGACGCTGACTCGATCCTCCGGGACATTGATCGGACTACTCGAAACAAGATTCTTGGTTTCAGAAGCTCGAACCCGATTGTTGCCTCTCAAATGATGCAACTATGGCTCTCTATCTCCCCTCGCTAATCCAAATCTATGCTTGCATGTGATTTCATTGGCGGGCTTTCCACTACATAATGACATATTCTGATTTGGTTATTGATCTGATTTTCTAATATCTAGTTATGATTATGGGCTTCACCCAACAAAACATTAAGGCCTTGGTTGGACTTGTATTTTTTCTTTCTCATGCATTTCAATTGAAAATCTAGTTCAAAAAAATAAAAAATAAATAAATACACACCATCATCGTTGCCGCCTTTTTGTCGAAAACTGCACTTCCAGCAAAACCTCTGATCGGAACACTACCACTGTGTATGTGCCACATTCGTCGTTGTCGTCTTGTTGCGCCGCCAATGACCACCTCCATCCCTGATCGGTTTAGTTTGGTTAACCAATTTAGTTAGCTGAACCATATTTGATTTGGTTTTGGTTCATTGGTCTAAATCGGTTTAATTAAACTAGACAAGTTTAGTTTGGTTATACTAAACCGGTTGGTTAATTTTGGATTAACTGATTTAATTAAACCAGCTAGTTTAACCGGTTGACTCCGGTTAGGCCAAACCATTGGTTTAAGGAGGGAATTGGGGTGGTCCAGGCCCAATTCAGAGCTGGTTTTAAAGGAAAAGGAGTCAGCTTGAGGAGGAAAAAAGAAGAAGAGAAGAGATAGTAACTAGAGAAGCAAGTTACTGAAGTTGCTTCAAGTCAGACTTCTACAGCTTAGAGTTCAGGAGCGGGTTCACGAAGGTTTCCATCGTTACTGTAACACCCCCGAACCGGACTAGACAGGACCGGCTGACCAACAATCAAACAAGAACATGGAACAGCCAAATCCATTTATGCGATCGAACGACAATCAAACAAGAACACGAACGACCGCACAGACCAGCCGACCCGGAGATGCCACAGTACGGGGTTAAGTAACGAGTCAGCGCATTCCAGGACGAAGTCCGAAAACAGAGCCGTCCCATTACCTAACACCGTTTACCTCTCGACCGCGGCCTAAGGCTTTTTAACCCGTACTTTGGTCTCGAGTTGTGTTAGTCCGGACAAGGACTAATATCATTGAGCCAGATCATGTTTACTTAAAACATTCCATTTTATTAATGATCCAAATCATTGCTTTACAAACACAAATCGTTTGGCGATCGCACTAAAAATCCAATGGGAAAACATTCTTACAAACGAGTCCTTTACAAAAGTCAAGGAAATCTACTTCCAATGGTCCTAACATTCCGCCTCCCGCTCTACCAGCTTACTACAGGTTACCTGCAATAGGAGGGGTAAATGAAAAGGGGTAAGTAATCGGGAGATTACTTAGTGAGTCCAGATATTCAAAACCCATCCCATTCCCCATCATGCAACACACAACACACAAGCATAGAATAGCCGAAGCAACATAAAAGTAAATAGTCGAAGCAAGAAAACACGTTAGTAAGTTGAGTGCACCAGCACTCCTCTGATGCCTCTGCATCCTTCTGAAACCGCGTTCTCGCAACGCACAACACACGCGTGGGCACTGAGATCTCAAAGCATGGTGTGAATCCCCGTTAACACCCTGCACTTGACTATCACAAAGACCGTCAAGCCGGAACATGAAAAACAAGGCCATACACCGGCTTTCGCACAAGTGTTTCCAGACCCCAGCCCCGTCCTTCCTCTTCCGGACGCTGTCAAAACCGTACCTCGTCAGGTACACTCAGGCTGGGCAGCCACCCCGACATCCGAGTCTTCCCCACCTCTCAGTCCATCGATGCCGTGGAGGTATACCAAATGGGATCACACACATACCGCCACTGAACCGTATGCCCCGGTTCCGCTCCAGTCCGAAAGCTACCCGCAAACGGACTGACTCTACAACCACATCACCACCACACACTACAACTCACAACCAATCCTCCACAACTCAAACTCCCCACAAGTCAAACTCCACAGTCTCATGGCTCTCACTAGCCGAGTTCAATACATCCCTATGTGGTGCTACCTGCATAAAACGTTAGTCTGCACCACAGAGGCTACCTGCATTACAACACAAGTATGCAACCAATCCATACACAAGCAAACAAAATCCATTTGAAAATGCTTCTTTTCATCAAAACCGATTTAAAACCTTCTTAGTAAATCAATTTTATTTGAAACTCCTCTTAGACTATTACCCCAATGCAAAGTTAAACACTCTAACTTAAACTCAACGATTCTTTTAGAGCAAATCCTGCAAAGTCCCTTCTCTTAAATTCTATCATGCAACTCTTAATCCATATCTAAATGCAATCTCTTAATCCAACTCTAACAATCGCTTAACAACACTCAATCATGCACATCCTAACTCACGCTAACATCCTTTGATCTCCTCTGAAACACATAACCATGCCTAAACTTTATAGCTTCATTTTAATCCAAATTAACATACTTCTTAATCCCAAATGCAACTGATTACTACACCAAAACCACAATGAATTCTTAGTCTAGCATTCAAGAGAAAAAGACCTAACTAACGATAACCTAGCAAGCATGCCATCTATAGTTACTTACTTAAAACTAACAATTCTAACAAAGTACTCTAAATTACTAAGCATGCAACCTATGGTGACTTCTTATAACCTATCACACTTATTATCCTATTATACTAAACTAAAATACACTTAATCACTAATCAAATTTATTTATTTAATTTCATGCAAGACCTATAATCTACTCAAATTCTTAACACTTAAACATCAATTAAAGTTCTCTGAATAAACATCCTAACCAATTATTTCTCCAAACATTTTCTAAATTACTAACTTCTTAATCACCTTTCTAAACCAACACAAATGCTATCTTACTAATCTCTTAACATGCAGGGAAGCATCTATCAACTCAACTTCCTAACCAATCATGCATGCATGTAACTCTCTAGTCCCATAAACTTACTTAACCACTACATGCATGACACTACAATCACTACTATCTTACTTTCTTTTTCTCATCTACATGCAATGCATCTTTCTCTCTATTCTTACTCCAACCCAAGAGTTTCAAGCTTAAAACCGAGATTCATAATAAAAGAAATCAGTTTCCAAAGCAAAAGGCTTGAAATCACTCTTTAAGAAAAGAAACCACTTGAAAACACAAATCAAAGAGTTTAAGCTTACAACCCATTTTATCAATCAAACCATTTCCAAATGACACACAACATGCAATAACATTTAACAATTCATCAAACAACATGCATGTGGAAATTGAAATACCAATTTCATCAAACAAGTATACAGCACACAATACTCCACTTTAACAAACATGCATGCAAGGATCAAGGATTAACTTAAATCAACATGCATGACAACATCAAGAACCAGCTAGTTAATCAACCATAAACACCACATCACAAACAGTAAGTATGAGGTTTAGGTGGGATTTTCCTAAACTGAACTCACCTAGAACTGCTCCAAAGGCTAGGGCA
The DNA here is from genome assembly GCA_010577795.1 of Isatis tinctoria. NCBI lineage: Eukaryota > Viridiplantae > Streptophyta > Magnoliopsida > Brassicales > Brassicaceae > Isatis > Isatis tinctoria. The sequence goes on along the minus strand of CM021246.1, from coordinate 11,334,841 downwards.
CTCTTCTCAAGCTCAGCTACACCTTCTACACTACTACAGAACTTCCCTTCACTCTCTCATGCAAACACACTTAGACAAAGGAAACCAATTTCTCTGATTTTGCTAAAAATGGTCTAAGGAAAAGGAGAGAGAGGCGCTTATATAGGGGAGAGGAATTCACAGGAGGAAGACAACTAAGAGGACAATACTCCCTTAAGGTTGACACATAGCTCTCACACACTGTCCTGATTTAATTAGATGGCACTTGTACTCCACTTAGAGGTGTCAAAATGGGTCATAGGTCATGGGTTGACCCAAACCAAGTTGATCCATTAACCCAAATGAACCCATTATTTTTGAACCAATGGGTTAATAGGTCAAATGGTTAATGGGTCAAATGGTTATGAGTCAAATGGTTAATGGGTCAAATGGTTAAATGGGTATATTGGGTTGGGTTTACTGGGTTGGGTCTATGGATTGGATCAATCCTGACCCGTTGAGTTTTTAATTATTTTTAAATTAAAATAAAAAACAATTTTAATTACTTTTCAAATTAAAATAAAATAGTAGAATCGCATTTTCCCGCCAAAAACGCGGAATCACGTTTTCCCGCCAAAAACGCGGAATAGCGTTTTCCCGCCAAAAACACGGAATAGCGTTTTCCCGTCCAAAAACTCGGAATCGCGTTTTCCCGCCAAAAACGCGGAATCGCGTTTTCCCGCCAAAAATGTGGAATCACGTTTTCCCGCCAAAAACGCGGAATCGCGTTTTCCCGCCAAAATCCGCGTTTTCCCGCCAAAAACGCGGAATCGCGTTTTCCCGCTAAAATCCGCAGAATCGCGTTTTCCCGCCAAAAAACGCGGAATCGCGTTTTCCCGCAAAAAATGCGGAATCGCGTTTTCCCGCCAAAAATGCGGAAACGCAATTCGGCGTTTTCCCGCCAAAAACGCGGAATCGCATTTTCCCGCCAAAAATGCGGAAACGCGATTCCGGGTTTTCCCGCCAAAAACGCGGAATCGCGTTTTCCCGCCAAAAATGCGGAAACGCAATTCGGCGTTTTCCCGCCAAAAACGCGGAATCGCATTTTCCCGCCAAAAATGCGGAAACGCGATTCCGGGTTTTCCCGCCAAAAACGCGGAATCGCGTTTGCCCGCCAAAAATGCGGAAACGCAATTCGGCGTTTTCCCGCCAAAAACGCGGAATCGCGTTTTCCCGCCAAAAACGCGGAAACGCGATTCCGGGTTGTCCCGCCAAAAACGCGGAATCGCGTTTTCCCGCCAAAAACGCGGAATCGCGTTTTCCCGCCAAAAACGCGATTCTGCGTTTTCTCGCTAAAAACTCGATTCCGCGTTTTCTCGCTAAAAACTCGATTCCGCGTTTTCCCGCCAAAAAAACGGGATTCCATATTTTTCAAATTGATGCATCATAATGTATGTATTAATTCTTAAGTTTTGTTTGTTATGTTTTAAAGTTCTAATAATTTGAAAAAAAAGAGAGTAAATGTTGGGTTAATGGGTCAACCATCAACCCATCTTATCCAGCTAATTTAATGGGTTATGGGTCAACCCAACCCATTTATTAAAAGGGTTGGGTTGACCCATGACCCATTAAGGTTCAACCCATTTGGGTTATGGATTGGGTTGACCCATTTGATCCATTTTGACACCTCTAACTCCACTACACAAAATTTAGCTAATTAAATTATTCTATTACCACTTTCATCATCATCTGCTGTCACATCTGCCTCTGACCACGAAATTATCTTGCTTCCTGCCACATGGATGCCCAAAGATGAGTCTGATCAAACCTTAGACTGATCTCTCTGAAGATTACTCAACTGATTCACCCAACAACCTTCTACACCTCAAAAATCATAATTTTCGTTTTCCTTATTCAAAAATTTCTCTGTTTGGTTCTGAATGCTCCTTAAGATGTCCTTTGTGCCCGCAAAAAGTTTCAGAATTTTTCGATGCGTAAATCTCGACTTATGAATTTTCTACTCCAAACTGCCAGTCTTCGTCATCTCATCTTGTCCGATTATTAACTTCCACAGGAGAATTTTTATTTGACCAACTCTTTTTGCAATAGCTCCATATGGGTCTTGTGTACCTTTGTGAAAAAGCCCGGGATTTTAAAAATAATTCTCCTAATCCTTTCGGATTTAGTTTCTCGAACTATCCCTTCTTCGCCAAAATCTGACTCTCGTGATTTTTCTGGGTCGCGTCTGAATTTTTCTTGGCATGAATCTTTTTGAAATAGCTTCTCTGATGTCTTGTGCAGCTACGCTCCAAGTCCCATAATTTTTAAAATTGTTCTCATCGGTCATCCAAAATTGTTTTACTTCGTTGTAATTTCTGCCCTAGTATCGGGGTATTACAGTTACCGCTCAGTCACTCCAGCTGCTGCGTAAAGCCAAGGTGAGTGGGTGCATGATTTTTGTTTTTTTAGAACTAGATCCGTACCCGCGCGTCGGCTCGCGGGATATGAATAATATTTTTCCAATTAAATACATAAATTTAAGAATTTTTAATATATTTTGATATAATAATAATTTTTAAAATTATTAAAAGAAAACAATAATATTGCAAATAATTTGTAATACTATACTTTAAAGTTGTGGTGTGAATTATTTTGTGAGTTTTTTTTATGGCTTAATTAGAAATTTACAGAAACAAAGTAGTTTAAACAGAAAGAAGTAGATAAACACCAAGAAATTTTTCAATTACATCAATTTAATGCACACATACGTGGAAGTAAATTTAATATTATAAAATTTATTCTATTCATACTAATATTTATGAAAATGTTTAGCATTTCTAGAAAGAAAATAGTTTTAAACCAATAGCAAAAAATTAAAAATTACATCAATGTTATTAGAAGATAAGTGGAAGTAAATTGTAAATTAGGAAATTTAATATTTACATACTAATATTTCTGAAAATAATTAGCTTAATATTTATATTTGTTAATATATTGAAATTTTAAAAACATTATTCTGATTTCAAAATAATAATACAATAGACTATATTTTTATATTATAAATTTTATTTTATGTTTATATTCGATAATAATAAAATAGACCATATCCTGTCCTTAAGATAATTTTTTTTAATGTGTAGTAATTTTTTTAAATAGTGTGTATTTATAAATTTAAAAGCTATAGTTTGAGATGGACTGATAGTTTTATTTTAAGTGTCTATTCTATTAATTTGAATTTGTTCTTTTATTTTCTAATTTTTATAATTAAATTTACAATTTTATATATATTTAGGAAAACTAAAATATGATAATCCGTTTATGAAACTTATCGCATCTTAATAATTTTTAATAGTTTGATAAATAAAATAAGTTAATTAGTCTTTTTAACCTGTTTTCTAATTGTCTAAATATATTGCATATTTTAGCAAAACAAATTATACAGACCTGGAATTATATATATATATATATATATATATATATATATATCAAATTAAAAATACAAAATATACTTTATGTTACTTTCTGTGTATATTTACCAAATATATTTTTATGTTACTTTATGTGTATATTTACTAAAATTGGAATTTATGTCTTGAACAAAAATTATTATATTAATTAATTATATTTATCATTTTATTTAATATCTTATATATATATATATTATTACTATTTTTGTTTTTAATTAATCAGATAAGTGGGACCCATTATTTTAAATTGTTAAGATACATATCTAATTAATATATTTTTATATATGGTAATTAATCTAAATATAATCAGATGTATTCAAGTGTATTAAAACTATTATAGACTACATATATGTTTAGGCTAAATTACCATTAATGAAATTCTATCTTTTCTTTAACACCCGTCTCATCGACACTCGAGAACGGCGTGCCACTAACCACGTCATGTATGTCAAATACCCCACTCTACATTGTCTCATATCTCAACTACCTCAAATGCTATATGTATATGATAAAATACGATGAAAATGTAAAAATCCCAAAGAAGCACCGTATCGTCAAAGCGTAAAATACTTGTCCGTCTCACCTGAAAAACTGGAAAGGGAAGAAGGAGGGGTGAGTAACAGGAGAGTCACTCAGTGAGGTATGAGATGCTAATCACAGAAAATGTAAATCTGACCATAGCACGCCATATACAGGACATAGACAAAACATGTACATTCACAGTACCTAAAGTGCCCAACGAACAGCCAACGTCCTATTACTGGATCCAGTGACCGGCAGCACCCTCTTCCCCGGAGGACAACTTAGGGGATAGTGCCCAACCACATCGCCCGTAGACGATTATCGACCTCGAAGGTACTGGAACAGCAGGTCGACTAATTCTGCCCAGCACCATCTCCTCAAACAACACGCGACGCAAGTACAGAAATCATGTCTCTGTACCCCCGCAATTCCTAACAACCCACATGGTCGACTAATCCTAGCTCCAGCATGAATAAAAGAATCAATTAACAATTTAATGCACAATCAATGGGTTAAATCATCTATTATTCCTAAGTCCGATTTACAATCAATCCTAAAAGACTCTAGCATAGAAACGGAACAAATTTAATAATAAATCCTATCTACGGCAATTTTTATGAAAGATACGAAAGTCTGCGAAAAGCCCTCACCTTAGCAAAAATGGAGTATAACTGCTTCCTCTGCACTCCAGATGCTAAAACGGACACTGAATCTGAAATCAGTACGAAATTTCAATGAGAACGATTTTCAAACGGTGAACAACGGTTAACAGGTCAACTAGTCAAAGTCTCAAGCCGGACCCGATCCGACCCGGTTATCCAAAATCGGATCCAAACCCGACTGAATTCTTAAACCAACTTGAATTGGACCAATCCAGGATTAAACCAACTTAACTAAACCAAACCGAAATTTAATTAAACCAAACCAGAATTAAACTAAACCAGAATTAATTATATCAAACCAATACTAACCCAACCAAATCTTTGGCATAAGCTCACGAATTGTTAAGGAAGTTACAGTATAAGCTCCGAGCACAGGATCGATGGCATGGTCGGTGGTGAGCAATGGCAGAGATGATGTGATGATGTCGGCAAGGAGGAGAGCCCGGTGATGTCAAGATCGGAACTACAAAACTGAACGGAAGTGGTGGAGAGGAGATGGCTTGCTCCGCAAGCAAGGAATTGAGATAGCGATCTCGTCTTGAGCTTGTTACCGACGGCACGCGAGAGCTCTTCGGATGAAAGCGAACTGCTCCGGTGATGATCCTGCTCTGGTGATGGATAAACCCAAGGGAGGTGACGATGGCGGAGGTCGGAGGAGACGACATGGTGAAGCTCACACTCGATGCGACGGTGGAGGATGATAGTTGAGGATAAAGCAAAGACGTGCTCCTTATTCTCTCCTTTCCTCTCTCTCTCTCTCTCTCTCTCTCTCTCTCTCTCTCTCTCTCTCTCTCTCTCTCTCTCTCTCTCTCTCTCTCTCTTCTTTCTTTTCTTTGTTTTTCTAGCTTCGGTGGATGAGTGATGAAAGGGAGGGAATATATCAATCAAAAAAAGGAAGTGGTGGTAGGGTCTTTTAGTGGGTGGTGATGATGGAGGAAAGGGGTGGGGTTTGGTGATGATGAGGGGTGGTGGTCGTTACAATTCTTCCCTACTAACAAGGAATTCATCCTCGAATTCTAGTCCTGAGTCAACTGCTCGTCATCCTTAAAAAGCTCAGGAAATTCAGACTTCATCTGAGACTCTAACTCCCAAGTCTCCTCCTGAATGCCTTCTCTCTCCCGACTAACTCTGACCATCGGAATCACTTTCCCCTGAACCACTCTATCTCGGCGCTCTAGGATTGACACTGGCTGACTAACTGCAGTCAAGTCTCTACTGATATCACTCGGTGGCTGCTGAAAGATGAGCTCTGGCTCCCGAACGACTTTCCTCATAACCGACACATGAAACACATCGTGAAACCCAGCTAACTCTGCTGATAACGCTAAGCAGTATGCTACTGCCCCAATCCACTCAATGATAGGGTACAGACCCATATATCTCGGCTTAAGCATCTTCAGTTTCCGGGTCTCAGAACCTCCATGAAATGTCCTCATCTTAAGATATACCAGGTCGCCCACCTCAAACTCTAAATCTCTCTGATGCTTATCTGCATAGCTCTTCTGGCTGTCATAAGCTTCTTTAAGCCGTCTCTTGAGCATTTCCACTTGCTCAACTGTCTCATGAACCCATGTTGGTTCTAAGTCTCGGTGCTCTCCCACCTCTGTCCAACAAAGTGGTGTACGGCACGGTCTACCATAAAGAGCCTCATACGGTGCCATCTCAATGCTCGAATGGAAGCTGTTGATATACGCGAACTCTGCCAGCGGTAGATACTTAACCCAGCTCCCTTTACAGTCCAAAACACAAGCCCTGAGCATATCCTTGAGTGTCTGAATAGTCCTCTCAGATTGGCCATCTATCAACGGATGGTAGGCCGTACTCACATGGATCTTAGTCCCCAATGTCTTCTGAAAGGCTTGCCAAAACGTCGATGTGAACTTTGTATCACGATCTGACACTATACTGACTGGTACTCCATGCAATCTCACAATCTCAGCAATGTACCCTGTGCTAGCTGCTCTGCTTCGTCTGTTTTCTTAATCGCTAAGAAGTGAGCTTACTTAGTGAGTCGATCAACAATAACCCAGATAGCATCCTTCCCGCCAACTGTCCTCAGATTAAGGTAATCCGGTGATGAAGTTCATAGTCACCAAGTCCCATTTCCACTCGGGTAGTGGAAGATTCTGCAGTAATCCACTCGGTACCTGATGCTCTGCCTTAATCAACTGGCAAGTCTGACAACACGACACAAAGGTAGGCACATCCCTCTTCATGCCGGTCCAGTGATAATATCGCTTAAGATCCTGATACATCTTATTACTTCCTGGATGAATTGAAAACTGAGAATGATGCACCCTCTGGAGAATCTCCTTCCTCAACTGAGTATCGGTCTCACATACGTCCTCCTGAATTTCGTCTTCCCTCAACAGACTCTTACCATCGAGTCACTTCTCCTAAACTTTTGTTTCTTGACGCCCTGGCACTACCACTGGTTGGATAATCGCAAATTCTTTTTACTCTGCAACTGTTGGTGAAAACAGCGTTGACCTTATAACGATCTTCCTGAATGCAACACAAATTTAACAAAGACTTCTCCTGTTGTTTTGAATATCCTGAGAAATGATAATCCTTTCGGCTCCTGGAATACGCACTCTCGTTCCCAAACTATACTCAATGCCATGGTAACCGACCCATCCTTAAAGTCACATCATGGTGGTTTAGCTCCATCACTGCTAAGTCTCTGATAAGATCAACTTCCCTGAGTACAACAAATACAACTCGATGAATGCTTCAAGCTCCCTGTTTAAATCGACTGCTTAACTCTGTCTACTCTTCGGCTCGAACATATCCTGGGTGACCAATACTCGACAATGCCCGACATACGAAACTATAAGTAGCTCCAATATCCAATAGGGTATAAGCTGTCCCGCCCCAAGCGACAATCGACCAACACAAGTACTAAATCAATGGTTTCCACATAAACGACATACTCGAACCACAAACTCAAATCCACAATCTAAAATCCACCACGTCAAAAAGAACAGTCTCAACTATCTCGTGGTCCCCAATAAGAATACTCGCGACAATAGCTTGGCACCTGGGTGGTGGCAGAACAACCATGAACTCACTGCGAACAATCCCGGAAAATGAGAACATGCTAACCACAACTGAACAACTCGGTCTAACTGCTGGTGCTGCAATATAACTGACGAATGACTCATCCACTAACATCGACTGGTAGTAACTTATGACATAATCCAACCATCTGCATGAAAACGCTGAACACACTCTCCCATCATGATGACAGTAATAACGAAAATAACACGGTGGAAATCCCGACAGCTGCGACACATTGTTATATCCTAGATAAGTCTTATCAAGCTTGACTGAGCCACCTTTAAGAAATATTGTATCTCTTCCATCTCCGTCTCATGAACAAAAGTCTTCTAAAAAACAATAATGATCAGGCCGGTGAAGTCTCGTACGACATAATGCTTTTAAATTTCCACTCGCTGACCATTCAGGAACCTCCTGATCAAGTCCTCATCGGCTATGAAACTCCCAGAAAATCTTCAAAGACGACAAAACACTTACTCGTACTCCCTGATATTCCTAGTGCCTTGAGAAAGGTGCTTAAAAGTATTGGCATTCCTGTGCCGGGCTTCACGAGGAAAGAACGCCCTGTCGAACTCCTTCTAGAGTGATTGTAGGTTAATTCATAACAACTGCGACTACTCTCAACAACTCTCTTTAACCAGATAAAGGCATCATCCCACAGAAATTGAGTAGTCAACTCCAACTGAAACTCTATTGTACACTTCTTATGCTCCAAGTTGCAGTCAAATTCTTCCATAAATTGTTTGTGGTGATAGTATCCACTGTCCTTCCAATATGATCCAAACTGTTGTCCCATCTTTGTCTCATTAGCCTCCAACACGTAGGTCCCTCTCTGTATCTGCCAGATACTGGCGTCGGCGGTGGTGGCGGCGGAAGATCAACAAACTGGGGTGCATGCTGCTGTCCGCGCCTCTCGCAGTATCGCTGAAGCTCCATCCACATTTATGAATTACTAAGGGTCGACTCTGCTCCCTGAGTCTTAACCGATGGTGCACATGGTGGTGACGGTGTGACGGTGGTGGATTCTTACTCTGCTTGAAGGGTGAACTGGTGAACAATCTGCGGTACAGCTATCCGATCAGCTTCCTGCGTAGCTATCCGAGCGGCATTTTACGAAACTGCTGCATGGACTCCTGAGGAACTTATCTAACTGTCTCTTGAGCGGTCAGACTGATGACATCTTGATTAATCTGCTGAACATTGGACTCTTCGGGCATAACCTGTTGAACAAAGAGCTGACAAACCTAGCGCCAAACAATTACCTTCCTTGATGGCAACTGAAAACCTGTTCAAACTGCGGCTGAAATGAGACCAACTTAGAATAGATTAACACCAGACAGAATAGGTGCTCCTTTTTTTGTTTTTTTTTTTTATAAATACACAAGTTAAGGAAAACCGAATATGCAATCATGCTTCCTACTACCCGTCTCCCGGGTCAGAACCGGGACGACAATAACCTAGGCTCTGATACCAAAATGTAACACCCGTCTCATCGACACTCGAGAACGGCGTGCCACTAACCACGTCACATATGTCAAATACCCCACTCTACAGTGTCTCATATCTCAACTACCTCAAATGCTATATGTATATGATAAAATACGAAGAAAATGTAAAAATCCCAAAGAAGCACCGTATCGTCAAAGCGTAAAATACTTGTCCATCTCACCTGAAAAAACTGGAAAGGGAAGAAGGAGGGGTGAGTAATAGGGGAGTCACTCAGTGAGGTATGGGATGCTAATCACAGAAAATGTAAATCTAACCATAGCACGCCATACATAGGACATAGACAAAACATGCACAATCAAAGTACCTAAAGAACCCAACGAACAGCCAACGTCCTATTACCGGATCCAGTGCCCGGCGGCACCCTCCTCCCCGGAGGACAACTTATGGGATAGTGCCCAACCACACCGCCCGTAGACGATTATCGACCTTAAAGGTACTGGAACAGCAGGTCGACTAATTCTGCCCAGCACCATCTCCTCAAACAACACGCGACGCAAGTATAAAAATCACGTCTATGTACCCCCGCAATCCCTAACAACCCACATGGTCGACTAATCTTAGCTCTATCATGAATAAAAGAATCAATTAACAATTTAATGCACAATCAATGGGTTAAATCATCTATTATTCCTAGGTCCGATTTACAATCAATCCTAAAAGACTCTAGCATAGAAACGGAACACATTTAATATTAAATCCTATCTACGACGCTTTTTATGAAAGATACGAAAGTCTGCGAAAAGCCCTCACCTTAGCAAAAATGGAGTATAACTGCTTCATCTGCACTCCAGATGTTAAAACGAACGCTGAATCTGAAATCAGTACGAAATTTCAATTGAGAACAGCTTTCAAACGGCGAACAACGGTTAACAGGTCAACTAGTCAAAGTCTGAAGCCGGACCCGATCCGACCCGGTTATCCAAAATCGGATCCAAACCCGACTGAATTCTTAAACCAACTTAAATTGGACCAATCCAGGATTAAACCAACTTAACTAAACCAAACCGAAATTTAATTAAACCAAACCAGAATTAAACTAAACCGAATTAATTATATCAAACCAATACTAACCCAACTAAATCTAGCTACGTTAACTAGCATGGTAACGCTCACGAATTGTTAAGGAAGTTACAGTAAAATACTTGTCCGTCTCACCTGAAAAACTGGAAAGGGAAGAAGGAGGGGTGAGTAATAGGGGAGTCACTCAGTGAGGTGTGGGATGCTAATCACAGAAAATGTAAATCTGACCATAGCACGCCATACATAGGACATAGACAAAACATGCACAATCACAGTACCTAAAGTACCCAACGAACAGCCAACGTCCTATTACCGGATCCAATGACCGGCGGCACCCTCCTCCCCAGAGGACAACTTATGGGATAGTGCCTAACCACACCGCCCGTAGACGATTATCGACCTTGAAGGTACTGGAACAACAGGTCGACTAATTCTGCCCAGCACCATCTCCTCAAACAACACGCGACGCAAGTACAGAAATCACGTCTCTGTACCCCCGCAATCCCTAACAACCCACATGGTCGACTAATCCTAGCTCTAGCATGAATAAAAGAATCAATTAACAATTTAATGCACAATCAATGGGTTAAATCATCTATTATTCCTAGGTCCGATTTACAATCAATCCTAAAAGACTCTAGCATAGAAACGAAACACATTTAATACTAAATCCTATCTACGGCGCTTTTTATGAAAGATACGAAAGTCTGCGAAAAGCCCTCACCTTAGCAAAAATGGAGTATAACTGCTTCCTCTGCACTCCAGATGCTAAAACGGACGCTGAATCTGAAATCAGTACGAAATTTCAATTGAGAACGGCTTTCAAATGGCGAACAACGGTTAACAGGTCAACTAGTCAAAGTCTGAAGTCAGACCCGATCCGACCCAGTTATCCAAAATCGGATCCAAACCCGACTGAATTCTTAAACCAACTTAAATTGGACCAATCCAGGATTAAACCAACTTAACTAAACTAAACCGAAATTTAATTAAATCAAACCAGAATTAAACTAAACCATAATTAATTATATCAAACCAATACTAACCCAACTAAATCTAGCTACCTTAACTAGCATGGTAACGCTCACGAATTGTTAAGGAAGTTACAGTATAAGCTCCGAGCACAATATCGATGGCATGGTCGGTGGTGAGCAATGGCAGAGATGATGTGATGATGTCGGCAAGGAGGAGAGCCCGGTGATGTCAAGATCGGAGCTACAAAACTGAACGGAGGTGGTGGAGAGGATATGGCTTGCTCCGCAAGCAAGGAGGTGAGATCGCGATCTCGTCTTGAGCTCGTTACCGAGAGCTCTACTGATGAAAGCGAACTGCTCCGGTGATGATCCTGCTCTGGTGATGGATAAACCCAAGGGAGGTGACGATGGCGGAGGTCGGAGGAGACGACATGGTGAAGCTCACACTCGATGCGACGGTGGAGGATGATAGCTGAGGATAAAGCAAAGACGTGCTCCTTATTCTATCCTTTCCTCTCTCTCTCTTCTTTCTTTTCTTTGTTTTTCTAGCTTCGGTGGATGAGTGATGAAAGGGAGGGAATATATCAATAAAAAAAAAAAGGAAGTGGTGGTAGGGTCTTTTAGTGGGTGGTGATGATGGAGGAGAGGGGTTGAGTTTGGTGATGATGAAAGGTGGTGGTCGTTACATTTTCATTAAATTTCAGTGACATATTTCGTACTATAACACATGACAATATATTTATTTTTTAAATGACTCATATTTTAATATAATAGATGCATTAGATCTCCACAAACCTTAGGATTTTTTTAGACGCACCCTGAGATTAGTACTGGTGCGGGCCCGGTCGTAGTTAAATGGCATGTTTAAGTGGAACTCTTAATAACTGGATTAGAAATACAAAATAAAAAAACTATAAAAATTATAAAAAGTTTCTTTAGTGTTTAGATCCTCTTGCACTCATAAGAACCCCGAAAACCACAAAAACAGAATACTAGTTTATTTATCGTTTGCATTCACACTAAAAGGGAAAAAGACGATAATCATTGTTTCCATTTGTCTTAGTTAATGTTAACTTTCCGATTCCTTTTGCCCTCGATTTGTGTTTTTTGAGCTGAGAACTATAACTGTGCCATATACTCTGTTGCTAAGCTATCAGCTTTTGATGTGTCATTCTCGAAGCGAGTTGATACATCAACCACAGCATTGAATACAATAGATCAAAATCACCTTTAAGGTTTTGCAATGTTAGAGTTGAACGATGAGTAACTTATGAATCACTCTTTAACCATATGCGCCCTATCTTCTACCAAGTGTAGACTGGATTCAGCCAAGGCATGCTCCAATATTTTCCCTCTCTTCACATCTTGAGTTCTTCTTCTGTTCGATTCAAGTGTTATAAGCAGAGCTGTTATGTCAGCAGGACTGACTCCCCCCACTCTACTTGCCTGCCCGATCGTCTGCGGCCTCACCTGAAATTATAATTGTTCATAACATCAGAACATAGGCTATAAAATAAAACATATTCATTTACTCAAATATTACTCTCTATTTCCGAAAAAAATAAAAGCTTTAAAAAACCTTTTTTAAAATAGATTTTTTTAAGTTTTATATACAATTTTTTACTGATTATTATTGATAAATTGTAAACTTCGGAAAAAAAAAGAATTTTTTTAATTAATACTCCTCCGTATCACAAGTGTCATTTTAAAGTTTTGTTCCTGTTTTATAAAAGACTACTTTTAACTTTGTTATATTAGTGTATTAATTAGAAATATAAATTTTTAATGTATTTATATGGGTTATAATAGGATTTTTTATATGTTTTTTAATATGTGTGAGAAAGAGTAAAATGATACTCTTTGTCAAAAAGAGAGAATATTAGTTTAAAATTATTGAAAATTGTTAATTATAAAAAACTGATGCATTTATTGTAAAATTTTAATGTCTACGTGAAAACACCCAAAAAAATTATTAATGGGAAACATAGGGAGTAATTTTGAACACACCTTTGAAAGTTTCTCACGCCCTTCATGGGATAGAGTTCCCATCGAAAAGTAATCCAAATCCTCTGGAAGTCGTCTATGTTCTTGCTGAGCCATCTATTTAAAGGATTATATTTCTCAATTTCATGTTTATATAAAAACCAAACATGCAAGGAGCATTTAAATAAACAAAACATACCTGTTGCAGTTGGTTTTTCTGGCGTATAATGAAGCCTTCATATTTTATATCGATCTCTACACACTCTTTCTCCATTCTAGATAATGTCTCATTTCCAAAACCATGCTTTTCAAGAATCTTGTAGTGGACATGAGGTTTCTTCAGTAGACTCTCTAGTGTCGCTGATTCTTTAACTGGCTGAGAAGACACCTCTGTAACTTCAGCAGCCAAATCACCTCCTGCACCTGTAAGCAACACATCATCAGCATGCACCAAATCCAGTTTTTCCCCCTGGTTTTAAAAAGCGCATGGCGCACCTAAGCGATATGCTTAAGACCTTGCGCTATAAGGATGTCTCTTTAAAGACCAAACGGTTTCAAACCACATGAAAACTTAGAAATGCATTGATAGACAAAGAAAATGAAAAAAAAAATAAAGTTAAAAACCAAAACTTGTTTCCCAACATTCAAATCCAAAATAGAAAGACACCAAAAAATACGAAAACAAAGAACTTTGAAAAACAAAACACTAAATCCAAAGATTCAAAACACCAAAACACCAGAAAAGGCGAATTCAGCGCCACAATTTTATGCAAAGGCGCGACCGCCTTAGGGATGTTGCGTCGCCATAGGTAGCCAAGGCGTTTAAGCCATCACACCGTGGCGCAAGAACGGCATGCTTTTTTAAAACTCGGGTTTTGCCAAATCTTAATACGTTTGCTTAGAGAGACAGTGAGCTATCTCATGTGTTATAACAGTCGCCAGTCAAAAAAAAAAAAACATGAGGGGGTTTAACAAATTTCTCGTGCGTGAATACTCTTACACCACACGGCTTTTTCCAAAGAACTATCTCATATTGAATGGATGCAACAGAAAGCGTAAGTTCGTTGTAAAGAAAACTTCAGTTAGGAGAGAACCTGGAATCTTGACAGTTTTCAGTCTCGTCTTCTCTTCTGAAATCCTGGCTTGCTTGTCTTGGTATAACTTCCAACGTCTATCATCTATCAATCCAAGTTCACGCCCTAGAGGCGTGAGTCGACTATCCGCGTTATCAAATCGAAGAAGAAGCCGATGTTCTGAACGGCTGTCATTGAGAAGAAAACAAATATTTGAATATCCCGCGTTATCAAACACGCATAAGCACTCATCAAGAACTTAAAAAAGTAATGGACTTTAAGCACAGGCACAAAATAGATCATCTGAACAGAAAAAAAAGTTAAACAAGTCGTCGCCAAAGAGAAGCATCAAGAAAAGATAAAGCGTTATGTTTTATTCAAACTTTAAATGAAAACTATCTACAACGATGGAGTATCAGATACATATATTGATGCCAGACGAGATGCTTATATAAAGCAGAGAAATTGATGCTAGCACCTCTGTTATTACGATCAGGTGGGCATAATAAGGCGTAACTAAAAAATAAAAGACTTATTTTCTTTCTACAGATGTCTGGTTCTAAGAAAGTTTATGATTCAGTAAGTAGAATGAAGGATTGTTATAATAAGCAAGAAAATGAAATGGAGCTTGCCTTGTTAGCATGCGGTATGGCTCTCTGAGGTCCTTTGTGACTAAATCGTCAATCAACGTACCAATATAACTGCTTTCCCTCTCAAGAACAACGTGTTTCTTACCGTCCGAATGTCTCGCAGCATTGATTCCAGATATAATACCCTAAATATAAAATAAATAAACAGAGATTGGTTCCACTATACGCACTTACCTCTAAACAGCAACTTTCATTGTAATTAGAATTGAAGTCTCGTACAGATCAGTCACCTGTGCAGCAGCCTCTTCATAACCAGTTGTGCCGTTGATCTGACCAGAGAAGAAAAGACCTTCGATTTTCTTCGTCATAAGGGACCTTGAACACTGATGAGCTGGCAAATAATCATACTCAACAGCATAGGCAGGCCTTAGCATAGCGCAATTTTCGAGCCCTGGCAAGCTTCTTAGAAGTGGCAGTTGGAGATTCTCCGGTAGGCCAGTTGAAAATCCCTATGAAAAAAATACTAATCGATAAGAATGATGGTGACACCAAAGACATTGCATTCTAACCAATCACTCGTAAGAAAAGATATAGAAACGGCTTGATAGACTTAGATATCAATGCATAAGTTAGCTACTGAATACCTAACAGACAAGCTAAGATATCTGCTCTGGTCTTGAAAACTTAACATACAGACCCTCACATTAAACTACAGACAACTTCTGCGCAGTAACAAACTTTAGGCTTGCTCTAACTCCATAAAGAAAGTTTCTGAACAAGCATATAGAAGCTAGATTCTTTTTCTCATCCTTAGGCTTCACACTTTTTCCTTACCAGAGACGTTTAACAGTTAGAAAAATCATATTCATAACTAAGACATGCATTAACCTGCACGTAGATCTCAGGAACATCTCGGCCCTCTGGTTCAAGGAATATTTGATGCGACTCTTTGTCTTTAAACCTAACAATCTGAAACCAAATAAGATATAGAATTCATCAGAAGTAGTTTAAGAGAAAGATGATTCAATATTTTCTTTGTACCGACCGTAGAAACAGTGAATACAAGATTGCTTTTAGAAATTAGAAGAACCACCGACAACACTATAATAGAAGGGAACTTCAGGACTTGCAAATGAAACATGCTGGAAAACGTAGAGCAGTTTGCAGGAATGAAGCATATTTTTAATTTGCTTCCGTGACATTATCCAAGATAGAGACAGAAAATATATGTATGGTAAGAATGAGAATGATTTCGAAATGATATGCGGTTTTATTAACACTTGCTGAAGCAAGAAAAAATAATTCCAAGCAACCAAGGGTTTGTTCTACAGAACCTAAACTCACCCCATTCTTTTTCCTAATCCTTTTTTGACAGAGATAATACAAAGAAAAAGAGGTAAAACATATGGAAAGAAAAGAATGTACCTTGTCTTCAATGGAAGGGCAGTACCTAGGACCTTTTGCTTCAACCCATCCACCATAAGTTGGGGTCTCATGCAAATTGTCCCTGATCAATTGGTGTGTAAACTCTGTCGTGCGAGTCAGGTAGCAGCACATTTGCTCTCTCTCAACATGGAAATCTGGGTCGAAACTAAACCAGCTGACCTGGGAAACGAAAATTCATGGTCAGCATCTTCGAACACAAAAGGTTCATGAATCCCTTCAATTAGAAACCAGAGAAAAAAATGAAATATAATTCCAATGGTGAGAAATATTTATAAAGCGCCAATGAAAGGTTACATAACTTACGCTTGCTGCTACTTAACTGGCCGCTCACTGATATTATTGCTTTAGCCCATGTAACCCTACAATAATGATCCTAAATAGCCCATTTATTATATTCAACGGTATAGAGTAATACCTCCTCATCTCCATGTTGAGCCTCCAAAAGGGAGAAATCTATGGTCCGGCGATCAACACGAGCTGGAGTGCCTGTCTTTAAGCGATCTGTTTCAAATCCAAGTTGCTGCAAATTCTCTGTCAGTCCTTGTGAAGCTGACTCGCCAGCTCTTCCAGCTGGCATAGACTTTCTACCGACCCAAATCTTCCCACTCATAAAGGTTCCAGTGGTGAGAATTACAGAAGGTGCATAAAAGTTCATCCCGAAAAATGTGGCTACGCCTTCCACGTTGTCATTCTTCCCAACGAGAATATCCGTTACCATTGCCTCTCTTATACATAGATTTTCAGTGCTAACATACCAAGGAAAAACTGCAGTTATTAGCCAGAATACAAGAACCAATTGAACAACTGTTAATACAAAACATATACTACTTGTAATTCAAGATTGTATTCCAAACTTGTAATGAGTAAATTTGCCAGCGCAAAAACTAGAATATGAAAGCAAGAGGTAAACTTTCAGCTAACCTTTCCACTATCTTTTTCATCTCCATGGCATACTCCCTTTTGTCGGTCTGAGCACGTAACGATCTTACAGCAGGCCCCCTTGAGACATTTAGGATACGCTTCTGTAAATAGCATCTGTACTTTAAAATTGTCCAGTGACAGTGACGAAGAAGAAACCATGATCAGTAACATTATTTACACGTATAAGTTAACAGAGTAAAGTAGCGTGAGTGCTCTTTACATTCAAAACTACATATACAACAACAGAAGAGGATATAACATGATACATAACCAAATAGGTTTGAGACGCTTGACAAAATATGGAAAACAAGACACGACCACTGCTCTAGAGAAGATATATCAGAGACACTGCCATGAGCTAGATCTATAAACACTCAATTTGAACAAACTTACTTAACAGCGACCTTGCCAATATCACCACCTAGTGCAGTGAGCAAGATCTATAAACACTCAATTCGATCTATCAAGACTCAGTTTGAATAAACTTACTTGTCAATATCACTTCCTAGTGCTATGAGCTAGATCAATAAAAACTCAATTCGATCTATAAACACTCAATTCGATCTACAAACACTCAATTTGAATAAATTTACTTGTCAATATCACTTTCTAGTGCAATTAGCTACATCTATAAACACTCAATTCGATATATAAGCAATCAATCTGAATAAACTTATTCCTAGTGCAATGAGCTAGATTTATAAACACTCAATTCGAATAAACTTACTTGTCAGCAACCTTGCCAATATCACCACCTAGTGCATCAACTTCATGTACTAACTGTGATTTTGCTGGTCCACCTACTGCTGGATTGCAAGGCTTCACGTAACAGTACAGTGATCGGAATTATTGTTCCACAGTTAATAACAAGTAAGCACAAGACAAAAGTTACAAACCTGCCAAGCAATTCGATCGAGGTTTAACGTGAGAAGCAGAGTACTCGCTCCCAATCGTGCAGAGGCTAAAGCCGCTTCGCATCCAGCGTGTCCCGCTCCAACCACAATCACATCGTACTTGGAACCAGACGTGTAACCTAAAGTAGATTACTCGTTCAAACAAAAGAATCGCAAAAATTAGGAAATGGAAAATGTGGTGGTTGTAACCTGGTGATGAACCGAAGTTTGCGGCCTGGGGACGGTTGAGGAAGAGTTGGCGACGGCGGAGGAATAAGCATGGACGAGGAGAGTGGAGAGGGAATGAGATTGAGGAGTAGGATGAGAAGAGAAGAGACGGGACAGTACAAGAGAAGGTGCGGAGATGACGGAGACTGAGAGAGGCGGAGGCGGAGACGGTGGCTCTCATCTCAAAAAGGAGCCTATAACTTTGACGGAGGTTGTGAGTGTTCGAGCCAGCGATTTGAATTTCTCGTAGTCGGCAACAACAACAGCAACCACAATCTTCTAATCGAAGAAGAGGATTGTGTTTATAACGGACAATCGTCTGATATGCCCCTATATCTGTGGGAGAAAAAGAAAAAAAAACTGCGTTGCCCTTCCAAAATCTACTTGTCCCTACTAAGTATGGAAAAATGGCTCAGATACTCTCGCAAGTGACCAAATAACCTCAGATGCTCTCGTTATAATTTTTTTTTTGTTAAACAATGGAAATGACCATAAAACCAGATGAAATACATAAGATTTACAATTTGACCTTGGGCCTGAAATGAGTTTTCTTGAACTTGGGCCAGATATTAAAAAATTGGAAGAATTTTTTCAAGTTCCCTCTTCCCTTCCCGAACTCTCTCTCTTCTCTTCCTTACAAACTCAAACGTCCCATCCCGTCTCTCTCTCTCACGAAACCGAAATTCCCCCAAAACCACCACTTTCTTCCCAAACCCTAACAGCGACGGAGACTGTTTCACGGCAAGCAAAAGATGGCACCAAGGACGAGAAATATGCGGAAGAAGAACCCGAACCCGAGTGAGAAGCCGCCGCCGGCGGCAAAAGATGACCCGACAGACGGTGACCCACCGAATACTGACCCGCCGAACCATGTCCCCACAAAGGCTGACCCGACGGGGGAGGCAGAAGAAGAGGATGAAGCAACAGGTTTGCAGGAAATTTGTAGTATTATTTGGTAATACTAGCTTGATGGTAAAACTAAGAAAACCGGGTAAAACTACTGAAATTTTCTAATATTCTGTTATATTGAACTTTGTATGTTGCAGGGTTTGATGCGACCAGAGTTATTCTTGAAGCCGGATGTATATTGCAAGGGCATTAAACTACCCACGAGCATGCGTTAATTTTGAACCTTTGTTTTGGAACCTTTGTTTAATTTGAAACTTTTGTTTTGGAACCTTTGTTTAACATAGTGTTACGAAGTAACATTAGAAATACCCAGTGTTACAAAGTAACATTAGAAATACCAAGTGTTACGAGATTATGTATCATTTTCATATTTATGTTGGGATTATGTTTTAACATTGTAAATACGAAGAACAATTATATAACATTAGAAATACTAAGTGATACTACGACAGAGTAACAAAAGTGAAACTTAGTACAACTATCTAACATTAGAAATACTAAGTGATACGAGTAACAAAAGTGAAACTTAGTACAACTATATAACATTAGAAATACTAAGTGATACTACAACAGAGTATCAAAAGTGAATACTAAGTCGTCAATAACACGGAAATTGCAGATAATTCTTCAATAATAAAGCTGCTTTTCCATCTCCTCAACTGTATTTCCAACTTTCTGGATCTCTTCTTCAACTCCTAAAACTCATGGCTAGCGATAGTGGAGTCCATTATCCTACATAAAAAACGAACAGATATGAAATTGAAGATTTTACTCACCAAAAAGGACACAAAAAACCCAGATCTGAGATTGCGGATATTGTACCTTGTAATCTGAGAGATGAAGGAGAGATGAGAGATTTGAGAGAAAGATGGATGAAAGAGAGAAAACAATGGATGAAAGAGAGAGAACGATGGATGAAAGAGAGAGAACCAGAGATGAAAGAGAGAAGAAAGAGAGAAGAAAGATTTGTGCAGAGAGAGAAAGTGAGAGGTTGGAATGACAAAAGTGAGAGGTGGGAAAGAGAGAAGAATTGTATTTTTCGCCTAAAAAAATCACTTTCCCTCCTAAAAATTATAATTTCCCGCCTATATTTTTTATTTTCCGCCTCTATTTTAAAGTTACCCCATTGGAAAATACACGTAGTAATACCAAGTTCTTAGTTATACCAAATTTCGAAAAATTTGACCCAAAAATTTCACCACCTTATCCTAGTATTACACCAACTAGAAGTTATAATTTTTAGTATTACAGTTCAAGTACATTGTTTTCCATGAGAATATCATAGTCCTGTGCAATAATATGATCGAAAATGATATTATTGTACTTTTCACTAAACAAATTGGTTCTCCTTATGAAAGAGTTTGTTAAAGTATAAGGAAGTTTCTTGGAAAAACCATGTAAGTTGAAGTTTCTTTGAAAATAAGTTGATGGGTTAATTATTATGTTTGTTTGCCATATGAATTTTAATTTTAACACTAAAAACTAATCCATCTCGACAATCAGTTATTTTTTTCAATTATTATGTTTGTTTGCCATATAATTTATAGTTCTAACAATTATTTGCTTTGAAAAGTCAAATGAAACACAATATTGATAGTATTACAACTATTATACAGAAAACAATAAAATAACCCAATTTATAGCCTAATGATATTAAATTACATAAATCAAACGTTGAAAAGTCAACTCAAACACAAATTCATAGTTTTACCAGTATTACAAAAAGACAATACAAAATCATAAATTGAAGTTTTCTCCAAAAAGCAACCCTCCTTGATGTAATCCGGTACATTCCACGAATCACTATCAGAATCACTATCAGAATCACTATCAGAATCATCAACCTCCTCTTCTTCTTCTTCTTCTTCTTCTTCTTCTTCATTTCCACCTCTGTTGTCAACATGCAGCGTTATGGCATTAGGTCCTATTACTACGCTTTCATCATCAACACGCTTATAATTCTTACCATAAGAGCTTGTTCCGGCTCTCGATTGTTGCACGGGCTGTTCCGGTGTACTAAGCAACTTCACTAGCAACACACATCTATGGTTCTCACTATCAAATGCGTTAAATATACCAAGAGATCCTCATCATCACAAATATATGACATTTGCTCACATCCACCCAATCTAGCAATGTAACTCAATTGCAATCTAATCTTACTTTCATCTAACCCAAGCTTCTTGTATAACCTAGCTTCGATCATCGGCATAGTTATCTCCTCAAATGATGTCTTGAACATTAGACCATTGATGAGACCTTCACATTTATAATGTATGGCCATGTTATTGCTCATTTTAACCTGCCAAAAACTATAAAAAAATCCCACAAAATCTCGATCAATACTGTTTTTTGTTGACAGTAATACCCTAGTTTTTCTAAGTTATACACTACTTGTTCCCAGTTAAATACTAGTTTTACTAGTTATACATCGTTTCCCATTGTTTCTAGTATTAGTAGTTATACTATTTTCGCAGAGATCCAGGTTCTCAGATCCAATCGAGATTTCAAAAACTTATAATTCACCACGATTCAGCCACCGTATTGCATTTGTAGCCAATGTAGAGTCATATTCAACCCAGAAACATTCGTTACACACCAATGCATCAAATCCAAATTTCTCCTACTTTTTCAATTTCAAATCCCTAAAACCCAAAAACCACAAAACCTAAAAAAAAATAACACATACCTCAATTTCGGACCTCCACGAAGCTCCGGCGGTGAAACGGCGGCGAACAGAGGTCGACGGAGCTCGTCGGTTGTCTCTCGTCGGGGAGGGAAAGAGAGGAAAGAGAGAGAAGAGGAGAGAGAGTAGAGAGGAGAGAGAGAAGAGAGAGAAGGTCAAGGTCAAAGGGGGAGAAGCTGGGTCAAAGTCAATTCATTAAGGGTAAAAAGGTCAGACAACATTAACAAGAGTAGGGTAGATTGAAGGAGAGTTTTGTTGATCACTTTTTTTTGTAGAGGAGCATCTGAGATGATGTCCCAAGGGTATTGGTTTTGCTTTTAATCAACTCATTTTTTTAAAAAATTTGAATTCAATCGAACTCAATCACCAGCGGGTAACGGATCCAAATCCGCGTCCACGGATTCTCGGATCGAATCTGACATGCCCACTACCACGCGGATAAAGACTTGAAATGTCCCTATTTGTGAAAAAAAAAAAAACTGTGTTACCCTTCATTAATCTACATGTTCCTTCGGTTTTTCCCTTGCTGACTTTTGTAGACCAATTGGTAAAGTTATCGTCACTCCTATTTTGAATAGAGATAATATTTTTTTATTGCATCAGGAGATAATGAGAAACAATGTAAACATATATTTTGATTACGGAGGAAGTTATTCAACAGTCGAGGGAGAGGATATATGGAATTCTGAAGGTCACATATATGTTTTATTGTTTAAGATAGCTATTGAGGAGATAACCTAGTCAGTGTTAGTAGGTAGGATATGCAGAAAGATTGGGATAACTAAAAGTACAGCTGATACAATCATGCAAAGCATCAAGGATAAGAAACTGGAAGCAAAGCCAACAGCTGACTTTAAGGCCAAGAAGCTTGAACCAGGAGGAGTTACAACCCGTTTTGAGGAAGCTATTGCTCAGATTCTGCAAGGCCTATCCAAACTAGGAAGCTATTGTTTTGATTCTGGAAGGCATACACGAATTCAGAAGCTGATGCTCAAATTCTAGAAGGACTACATGAACGAGTGTGATGCCAATCAACTCAACACTTTTGGTTCTCAATCAACTTATGGTTCTCAGTCAAGTCCAAGGAAATCAGCAAATGGGCAAGTAATCTATGTGTACTCTTTTTTTCCCTTCCTTTGGTTTTGTTTGGGTTTTCCAAAGAAGATTTTTAATGAGACAATTGGATTACTTCCAAAACACCCATTTGTTGATCAAGACCCAATTCTGAAAGCTACTGTTCGGATTCAAGAAGATCTTCACAAGTACCAGATTCAGGAAAGAAGTGTACAGATTCAGACAGGTCTTACCGAGTCGACTTTTTAGGAAGTATGAACAAGGATTTAGGAACCCCTTCCTAACGACGGATCAAATTCACAAACTGAAGGGATTTCGAAGGTCAAGAGTCATTTTCTTCAACTGAAGAGTCAAGTCTTAATTTTCATTCAAGTTTTATCTTAATTTCGAAACCCCCAAACATCCTTCGCTATATGTATCTCAAAATCTATTGTAACAAACAATCAACTTTTTATCAAACTTATTTTCGTTTTCGAAAACTCCCTTGGAGAGAGATTATCATATGTTCTTCTTTGAACAAACCTGTTACTTGGTGAGTCATATCCAATTAACAAACCTTCTTATATTGTCTAGGTGTGTCATATCCTAGTATAGTTGGAGTTGGAATATCAAGGGCAATTCTGCACCCCTTGTGAGACCATTCGATCCACATCACCTTAACTCAGGCTAGTAGCTCGTGGTTGAAGACATATCAATCTATCACCATCCTTTGAGTGCAATTCCTTGGGAAAATTCTATCATGAGGTATCAGAGCACACTTGAAGGTTTTGGTATCGTTTTCTAACTCCATCTTTCTCATCTTCCATCAAATTCCTTCTTTTTCTTCCATCAATTTCTTTTATGTCTATATGTTTGCTAGTTGAGCCAGCCTCAATCCTAGATCCAAAAAAAGGGAAAAGCAAAAAAGAAATCGTATAAAGAAAAAGAAGAAGAGAGAAATCAATCTATAAAGGAGGGCTTGGTCAATTAATCAGCCACAAAAATCTTGCAATCTGTCTATCTTTCTTCTTCAATTCCGTTTCTTGATTGGGTTGATTCACTGGGTTTGATCGGGTTTTGTTCACTTAGAACCTTTGAGAGATCACTGAGTGATAAACATAAAGAGAGAAACAGTTTGGAGAGAAACACTTGTGATTTAGGAAAGGCTTCCTGAAAACGCTTCTGAAGAAAGCTTTTGCTTCTAATCGTGTTTGTTAGTGTTTGCAGGGACAAGATGTTTGGTCTTCAAAAGAAATCTAGCCAACAGCAGATCTCACACAAAGGCGTTTTAAAATCCTTTTCTAAAACCTTGTTTGATAGTGAGCAACCGATTTTTAGGAATAAGAAACAGTTTGTTTTTGACAAGTTTGGTTTTGTGCAGGAAGAGCCACGCCTAAGAAGGTCACATGAGAAGCCCAAATGTAGAGGCAGAGAGAAATACAAACTGTCCAGAGAAGAAGTAGATCAAGACCACAACCATGGTGGACAAAGGAGGCTTCAAAACCGGTTTGATTGCCAAGGATTTTTTGAAAGCTTTGAGAAGCAAATGATGAAGGCACTTAAGGCCGTGAGTAAGAGCAAGAGAGAGAGCACCATCTCAAGCCAATCTCTTAACACTGGGGCTGACCAACCAATTTTCATCAGTGAAAAGCCTAAAGGTATCTCTGAATTCTTTGTTTTGGAGAATATTGCTGATCCATCTTGTTTGTGTCAAGACAGAGTTTCAAACTCAAGAGAATAAAACAGTCAGGACATCCATGAGCTAGAGGACGTGCTTATTGTGTTTGAAGAAGAAGCTGATAGTATCCCTGAAGAGGAGGAAGAATTCTCATATGCTTTGCCAATCTTTGATGAGTATGAAGAAGATTTATTTCAGTGCATGACATCTTGTGAGGATAAGTTTGATTCTCCTTCTTCTGAAATTTATTCTGTGCTTGAGAATGAACAAACTTGTGAAGAACTTACCTGTCTTAAACCGGAGCTGCCGAGTTGCATTGGTTTTATTTCACAGGTTCAAAAAGAAAGCTATGCAGAAAAATCACAAGAAAATTTGCCACATGAAGATGTCTTGGAGGAAAAGGCTAGTCTTGTACCAAAACTGCCTTTTCACTCATTCCTTGATGAAAACCCCATCCAGCACTGTAAAGGAATTGTTGTGAACAATAATTTTCCTAGCTTGTTTGTTCTAGTCACTCCTCTTGAAGAAAAACATTTTGGCTTAGAAAATGTGAAAGAGTTTTGTGTTTCTGAATTTTTTTTGATAAAGTGATTCAGTCTTTTGAAACACTTAAATCTGAGAATTTATTTATGCCAAATTGTGTTTTAATTGATGAATTTTGTGGCCTTGCTTGTCCCATAGAAAATTCTTTAAGTGAGAAAACATTTGAGCTGTTTAGAGCTAGAACAGAGTTTGGGCTTGCTGAAAATTTTTCTGTGCTTAAACCAAGTCTTAAAAAACGTTTTCTGTGATCCTAGTCTTGCCTTGACACTTAACTTGCTTGGGAAAATGTTTGGAAATGATTTAATTGGAAGTGATAAGGATCTTCGGTTTGCTGAACAATTCTCTGAATTGGAACACTTCACTTCATTCTCTATGAAAGAATTGCATAACTGAATTCATTGAGAAAAGGAAGTGATATTCTGTGTTGTGATGACTATTGGTTTCTAAATCTTTGTGAGACAAGTTCTACTTGGAAGAAAAATATGTTTTGATAAAAGATTTTCTAGGCTGAAACAAGTGTTCGTTTTCTGAAAAAGCTTTGTGTGAATTTAGATCATTTCAGGAAATGTGCGCTTCTGATTGTTCTCTGAATGAGAATTGGTTTAGGAAACTGCGTGAGCTGCTTAGGACTAGCAGAATTTTTATGTTTGAAAATGCTGAAAAGATTTCCAAGTGGGCACCATTCAATCAGTTTGTTTGCATTGATACTTCTTTGATTGTTTTGTGTTCAAAAGGAGATTTCTGTGTCAATTTGTGTCATCGTGCCAAACTGGTCTATGAAAATGCTTTAGATGATGATCCCAGGAATTTGAGTCTTCTTCTAGACGTCCTTAGTCCAAAGAAATTGTTTATGTATTTCTTTTGCACATTTGATATGGTTTTTCTAGTGTTTGTGAAAGGACAGGTTGAACAGGTCAAGTATTCTATTTACATGGAAAAGAAAATCCGAATTTTTGCTAAGCGTGTTTATGAAGGATCAAAGGAGTTCTTGAAACAAGATCAGAAACACTTTAGCAAAAAGGAAGAGCAGCATCCTAAGAGCAAAACCATGTGGAAGCACCAAACCTTTCTCAAAAGGTCCCTTAAAGCTAAGTGTTCCCTTCCATCTTCTCAATCTGATTTTGTGCATGGAGATAAAAAGAGTTGTGCTGAACTAACCATCTTTGAACCGGAGCATGCGAGTAGCACTGATTCTTTTTCACAGGTTTATGAAGAAATCTCATCAGGAGAAGCACCAAGGAGAGAGCTACAGATTGATGTCATAGAGCAGCCAATCGAACTTGTGCCAAAACTGGATCTTATGTCCATTCCTTATGACTATCCTAAGCACTGTAAGGAGCTTGATTTGTTTAGGACAGATCCGAGTATGTTTAGGACAGATCCGAGTTTGTTTATGACAGAGCTGAATTTATTTAGGACAGAGCCTAATTTGTTTGATTTGGTTTCTGCTCTTGATGAAAAGCGTTTTGGTTTGGAGAAAAATAAAGAGTTTTGTGTTTCTGAATTTTCTGAATTTGTTTTCAACTTGATTACAATTTCTAAAACACACATCTGTGAACATGATTTGATTGATCATGTTTTAAAAAGTTTTTCGGAATTTGCAATGATCATCTCATGTTTTGATAAAGCTTTGCTTGCCTTAAGAACACTACTAGATTTTTTGTGCTCATATCAATTCTTGGTGTTTGATAAAATCTTTGGGGTTCATAAAAAGCATTTGGAACGTGTTTTGAATGTTCTATGCATGGAAAAATTGTTTGGGCATCTTGAGGATTTGCTTGATTATTCCTTTTGCACATGTGATCTGGGTTTTCTAGTCATTGTTAAAGCACATGTTATAGATTATGTTCCAAAGGCAAGAGTGCTTCAAATTGATTATGGACCGTTGGATCATTTGGTCAAAGATCTGTACCTAGAGGGAAACAGCCGCAGCCACTTACAAGAGACTTATCAGTCTAGAGAAAGAACTTGGAATCACAACTGGAATCTGCCACCTAGTGTCCAAGGAAGTCCCAATCCTTTTGTGGATGACATTATCTACACTGATTCATTCTACTTTAGAGTTTTAGGGTCTAATCCGTTTTCTTTTGACAGGTTCATTAGAGGCTCTAAGAATGATGAAGTGGAAGCATTGATGGAACCATGCGATTCCGACTCCTTCTCAGGCAGCATAAGCTATTTCCTACAACCAAGTGTGTATGATGAACCATTTGGCCAAGTATGCTTGTGTGCACACCGTAGCCGATGTCATGTTATGTATGAAGCGTGAAGATAGGCCACAAGATATCCATGTATAAGATTTATGCTCCAAATATTATTCGATAAATCAGTGGGCATTGACATATTACAGAACCATTTACCCAGTTCCACTCATTTCTGAATGGTAATTCCTAAAATAATAAAAGAACAGAAAATTTTACCTCCGGCCTACACCAAATCAACATGAAGGAATCAAGAGAAGATGTTTCCTTCGGCAGGAGAAAAGCGTCGAAAGACGAATAATAAGAATGGCTGATTGGTTTGAGCCAGGTCTAAGTAACCATATATCCAGAATGATGATGAAGTTCTTGGCTACCTAATGCAAGTTAATAACCAACTATGTAGAAGTCTGTTTCATGTGGAGATCGTGAAAGAGGTCGAATAAAATTCGGGAATTAGGCAACCAGATGATCATGAAAGTGATAGTGGTGTAAGTAATGAAGAGATGTTTGGTAGATTTTTTAATGATGGTGGAGATGGTGATGAAGATAGAGATGGTGATGAAGATAGAGATGGTAATGATGGTATAGTTACACTCTACCATTAGTTAAATAATGTTGTATGTTATACTTGTTAAGGGGAAGATGAATAACGGTAGATGTATTGTTATCAGTTTTGATTATGGGGGATGTTATGAAAAAGACGTGAGGAGATAAGATGGGTCTCGAGAGAAGATGAGTTAGTTAAGGGGATTTGCAGGAAAATTAAGAAAGATGAAGCAATGACGTAAGTGAAAGTTAGTTACTTTCCATTGGTAGTGGATCCTAAGAAACCATCATCTATCTGAAATGATGATGAAGTTCTCAGCTACCTAATGCAAGTTAATAACCAAACATGTAGAAGTGTGTTGCATGTGGAGATCGTGAAAGAGGTTGATGGAAACCAGGGAATTGGGCAACCAGATGATCATGAAAGTTATAAATATGTAAGTAATGAAGAGATGTTTGGTAGAGATGTTAATGATGGTAGTGATGGTGATGAAGGTAGAGATGGTAATGATGGTATGATGCACTGTTATTTGTTTTGATTATGGGGGATGTTATGAAAAGGATGGTGAGGAGATAAGATGGGTTTCAAGAGAACAAGAAATTCACATTATAGTAATAAATAAATCGGTTGAGGAGGTCACTTATGATTGGTTACTTAAGGGTTATGCAGAAAGATTGAGAAAGATGAAGCAACGAGGCAAGTAAAAGTTCATTTCCACTGGTAGTGGATCCTAAGAAACCATCATATATCTGGAATGATGATGAAGTTCTTGGTAACCTAATGCAAGTTAATAACCAAACATGTAGAAGTGTGTTACATGTGAATATCGTGAAACATGTTGAAGAAAACCTGGGAATTGAGCAACCAGATGATCATGAAAGTGATAGCGGTGTAAGTAATGAAAACATGTTTGGTAGAGATGTTAACTATCGTGATGAATATAGAGATGGTAATTATGGTATGGCTATGCTTTACCATTAGTTAACTAATGGTGTTATACTTGTTTAGATGAAACTGAATGATGGTAAATGTATGAGTATTGTTTTATTTATGGGTGATGTTATGAAAAGGACATGAGGAGATAAAATGGGTCTCAGAAGAAGATGAAATTCACACTATAGTGATAAAGAAATTTTTTTAGGAAGTCACTTATGATGGGTTTGTTAAGGGAATTTGGAGGAAGATTAAGAAAGATGACGCAACAGCGCAAGTGAAAGTTCCTGACAACCTAATGCAAGTTAATAACCAAACATGTAGAAGTGTGTTGCATGTGGAGATCGTGAAAAAGGTTGATGAAAACCAGGGAATTGAGCAACCAGATGATCATGAAAGTGATAACGATGTAAGTAATAATGAGATATTTGGTAGAGATGTTAATAATGGTAGAGATGGTGATGAAGATAGAGATGGTAATGATGGTATGGCCTATTACTCTCTATCATTAGTTAACTAATGGTATTTGTTATTCTTGTTTAGGGGAAAATGAATAATGGTTGATGCACTGTTATTTGTTTTGATTATGGGGGATGTTATGAAAATGACGGTGAGAAGATAAAATGGGTCTCGGGAGAAGATAAAATTCACACTATTATTGTAAACTAGTAGAGCTGCTAACGGGGTGGTGTTCCGTTTGTTATGTATTTATTTCCTTCGTATTATATTTAGTTCCAATAAAATTACGCAATCCAAAATATTTTAACATTTATTTGTCTGTTTATGTATATTTTAATAATACATTATTTGTCCCAGACAAACCGGCGAATTAATCATTGATATTCTTTTTACCTTCTTTTGCGTTTCGCACCCATTGGTTACACGTCATTCTTTTGTGTTGATATCTCATTATCTTATTTGTAATCTATAGGTGATAGTTCTTTATCCAGTATTCAAACACCTCTCAGAACCTAGATGATGTCTAACCATAATGGCTTCTATTTTCTTCCTCTTTGCACGGGGTATATGTTTGTCTTATTTTTTATTTTTCTGTTGAATATATAATCTAATTTTTATAGTTAGATAATAATTATTGTTATTTTATGTGTTTATTTGTATCAATATAATAACCTTAATTTTTCTTTGATTTTATTTATCTAATGATATTCTTTTCATTTTTTTAACTCTTCCACGTTTTTATGTTAATATAAGATAAATTGTTGAGGATTGCAAGATATAGTTTTTCACTTCTTCATGGCCAGGACTATATCTCATAAGACTTTTTATTGCAAATTTTACTCATAAGAACTATATTTTACATTCAAATATTGAAACTGTTTATGTGACAATTGACGATCTCATGAATTGTCTTTTTTTATAAAAAAAACTCATGAATTGTCTCTTGATGGAAGGTACTTCTCCATTAAAAACCTCTGGATATTATAATTTTTCTTGTATGACATTTTAATCAGTTTAAAATGGATCAATTCTATCTTTTTATTCGGATTAAAGTATCATTATTTAATACTACACACTTATTGTATTTTATATATAAAAAAATTGCTAAATCTAAAATTAAAGTAAACCATGATTTGTAATTGAATAGGTTTTTGTTAGTGTTATCGGAATGTATTATTGCTCGAATTCTTTATTCACTTCTCATCAACTTGTTTAACGTAAGAATGTATTTTTGTTAGTGTTAACCCAGGTTCGGGAACTCACTAGGCGTTAGTCGGGCGGTGGGTCCGGACCTAGCGAGTTACCAAAAAATATTAGATTTCTTGGGGAAGAGTTTTAAGACATTTTTACTATAATATTGTTTATATATTTGTTTTGGTAAACGTTGTCAACGAAACAACATGGTCATGTGGCTATAGGTATGTTTAATACTCTCTGTATCCGAGTTCGAGTCCACCACGCACCATTTTCTCTCTTTTTTTTTAAACCCAAAATAAAGACGCCACATGGCATTAGGTGGTGCAAAGTGAATAAAGATCTTGACTAATTATATATAAGATGCTGAACTGTCCAATTTTGGTGAGTTGCAGTGGCAAAAGTAAAGTAGTAGAGTTTCTTCTACTTTTATATAGTAGATTTTTCTTTTTCAAACATCACATGTGAGGGTTAATCTATAATTATATAAAAATAATTATAAAAAAGAAATTAAACACCAAAATTTTGAAACTTAATCGCACTAAAAACAGTGCTAAAAATATATGTGCAACTGTTTGTAAAACAATTATTATATTTACAGATTATAAATACGTTTTCATAATTTATATATGTATATATGTACAATTTACAATGTCAAACATATATTAATTATAACTTTAATAGTGTTATAAACTATTGAGGTTTGGATGTCCATAACCGGCTCAGTCCATCGGGCCCAATCCGTGGTCTGGTCTCGACGTGAAGACCAAGTCCTATTAGAGATAGGATTTCATTTTTCCTAATACCAATAGGATTAGTAGAAGTTTTCCTATTCCTTGTATGAGTAGTAAAAGAACAATTTTCTTTTCTCTTCTTGATGTAACCACTATATAAAGAGACAATTGGTCCTCTATAATAATACACAGAATACAAGTTATTCACAACACGTTATCAGCACGAAACTCTAACCCACGAGCAATCCACGAAACCCTAGCCGTTTAAACAAAACTAAAACCCTAACGAATCTCTCCGCGATGTATCCGTTTACGTTCCCGATCTTTTCGAGAACCCACGACTCCATTCTTTCCTATCAAGATAAGTATCTGTCTTTTATATGCCTTATGCGACTAATACTATCACACATGAGTATGTGAATATTTCTTTCGTTTCATATTGAAATTGATTGGGCAGGTTTGATGTAAATTAGATTTGTGTTCTTTTGACATATGCATGTGTTGAATCGATGTTAAGCAATAACATAAGTGGCTGTTTCACTAGACGATATATATTTTTTATTATTATTTGTGAATTGATAGGAGTTATAGGAAGAACATATGTTCATCTCCAAATTGTTTATTAATTAGAGTCACTGTAGCATGTTCGCTGCTTCATCATCGTTAATATGATGGTTATATTATTTTATTATTTATGTTAGATGTTTCTTTCATTATAATATATGGGTTTGCTACTATATGTCAAACGTTGATTTCTAATTGCTTTATTATTGTTTGCTCGTGTGTTATCGCTTGACAATTATGAATTGAGCAAGACAATTCAACCGATGTATAAAACAAAGATTGGATCTTTGGCGATGTCTCCATTTTATTCTCTAACCCCACAAATTGAATCCTTTCAAGCTAAGTCCTCATGCTTAATTAGCTACATAATTTGATTGATATATTTGCATACAGACGTATGATATTATTAGCTTGTTAGTTGATTTCAACCATAAGTAGCTGACTTTTATTTTGTTCTAATCGATGAACATGCTAATATCTTACCACTAATTAGCTTACTCTTTCCATATATGAGTTTACTATCGTTTGTTGGTTGTTTATGATCACTAGTGCTTTTGCTTTATTGACATTTGTTAATGATCATAAATTAAAAGGTAGTGTTACATGGTCGTATAATCTAAAATAGTTATACTGATTATAATTTCACATGCAATAGCCGAATTTATGTAGCTATATTTATATTTTGAGAGTTGAATCTCTATATAATCCGAATTTATTTTAAAAGAATCGGTTTACTCCAAATATTTAGACATCAGGTTGTTTAAAATAGGCATTAAATTTTTATTTTGTTGCTTTCATGTTTTGCTTTGATTTTTTAGAACTACTTTGAGTTTATTGCTATTATCTTGTTTGATTCTTGCTTGATAATATGAATGTTTTATTGCTCATATAAACGACAATATGAGTTCAAAAGTGCAAGTATAAAATCTCGACAAAAAAAGCATTGCCTAAAGGGCATGAATTTTTCACTCATACAAAGCCCATTAGGTTATAAGAATAGTTTCCAAATAGAAACAATGGGCAAAAAGAAATGAAAGTTCCTTAAGATTGCCTAAGGCATTAAAGGAAAATGGTCGAGACTATACTCTACTGATCTAGTCTATGCCAAAGATCAGTATGATAGAGGCAAAAGCCATGATAACCACAATTGGTATACCCCACGAAATTTACACTATATGGCATGACTGGACTAGCCATCCAAGTCCAAAACTTGATGCAAAGATTGATCATGAAAACGACACATAGAGTTATCCCATAGAGTCTCGCGTTGTGTTACATGTGCACAAGGGAAACTCATTAGATTTATTATCCCAAGCATCACAAAATTATAGTATATTCATGAGGGGAAGTGAGGTAAAACCCATGGTCCATGACTATACTACAAACTCGATGATCATAATAAGACTCGGCCGAATTTTATAAAGAAAGGTCATTACCTATAAGGTTTAGACCCTAAAAGTGTATAAGCTTGGAGACATCACAAGTTTTACATGTATATAAAGATCAATATGCATCAGGCCATATAAGTGAGCATAGATATTCCCATCTCAGATTGAATACGAGTCATGAGCCATACATATACCATCTTAAGAGATTTTGAATAAAACCACCACATACACATGTGCCTTCTAAGATGGAACCTCATAAGGAGATTGAGAATATATATATGTTCAATAAGAAATGTTTCTCCTACGAATTTTTAAAGAAACCTTGAACCAAATATGGGTGATCTATTTAGTAGCCAAGGAACACGGATTACATGAGTTTAATGAATCCGAATATCCAACATTATAAGGAGAAACGTAATAAGCTGATAAGAGAAATAAAATGGTATTAAACCATCATTGTTTTGGCAAGATCCTCGGACTAGAAAAAGATTTAATGACGTCCAAATACAAAGATCATATAAAGCTAGCAGAATCAGATGCCAGACACATTGACCCGAAAAGAAAAGAATGACTAAGTCATATCAGCTTAAGCACCACGAAATTGATGTCTTAGAGACATAATCAAGTTGCTACGAACACTACAGGAATTTATCAAAATAGCTGCGGACCGGCTACGTACAGTTCCGTAGCCATGATTATTAGCTACGGAAACGGTGAGGGATGGCAACAGAACTAAATCTGTAGCAAAATTGTAGCGCTAAATAGCTAGAGATTGATTCTGTAGTCAATTTGTAGCTAAATAGCTACGCATTAACTATAGATAAGTTGTAGCTATAAATATTCTATTTAGCGATGGATAGCTACAAAAAATATTGTAACTATTTAGCAATAACTTGTATATTGTCGCTAATCCGTTGCAGTTATAGAAATATTTGTATCTATGTTCTTTTAGTGTTGTTATGAAATATTTGTCTCTCACATGAATTATGTGAGAAAAATTATCATTTAATCATTATATATATATACTATTTATTTAATTTTATTTTTATTGTTTGTATTTGTAATCTACAAATAATAATATATCGACAGAATGAAAGATAACACTTAATCTATAACATACATGAGTTTAAAGCTATAGAGGGTAGATAACAGGTAAGTGATGAGTTTGGTTTACATCAAATCATCAATTATAAATTTTCGATGAAAGTGTAGGTAATTAGTTGGTGTCAACCACCACTTACATTGAAGATAAATATTTATTACGTATGGTATATTTTTAGTTTATATAAATGAGATGCAGATCGAACATGAGTCCTTGAAACGATAAAATTAAAGTAGATCTCGGGTCAGCAAAGATAATTCTTTTGATAATTTTGGATTATCACTTTTGCTTCTCTCTTAAGAAGTTGGAGAAAACTAACGGCTGTATATGACACCGTGATCACAGCTGTATACTAACGGCTGTATACGAATCGTATAATACGACACCGTGAAAACTAAAGGCGAGAAGAAAATTGTGAAGAACGGATCAAAGACGTAACCAAGACTTAACGTAAGCACATGTCCAGTGTATATTTTGTAAAACTACTTAATTTTTTTTTTAATTTGTATTGGTATATTGTAATTGTTATTCTAAAGTTGTTCTGCTTGGCTTATTGCATGAGACTAAATTAAAGGCTATAATTGTGGAGAAGACGGGGATCGAAGACATAATCAAGTTGATCGTAAGGGAAGCACGTGTCCAAGGTAAGTATCATAAAACAACTTAATTTATTTGTTTTCATTTGTATTGTTTTTTTTTTTTTTATTTAACCTGGGATATCCCAGACCTATGGATGAGTCCAGACTAGTCCCAAGGGAAGGTACAACCCAGCGACAGGTCCTCTCTCCGGGTATTCATACGGAACGTTTAGAATTTTCGCAGCCGCGTGGCCAAGTGGAGTCGAACTGCGGGTACCGTATTGGAGTTGGAGCCTAAACTCCCCCCTCAAGTACCACTAGACCAACCCAACTTGGTTTTTCATTTGTATTGTTATTCTAAAGTTGGAAGTTTTACTGCTTTAATTAGACTAAATAAATTTATTCCAATTAACCAGTTTTCTTAATTAATATAATAAACCGTACCAATGCATTATTCTGTGATTTTTGATAATTAAATTATTAATTTGGTATTTAAAAGTAATCTTTTTAGGGATGATAAGTTAAACTCAGCAAAATGTAGAAATTTGTTTGACAAGGAAATAATAAAAATATCAAATAAGATGTTATTAAGCTGTAAATATATATGTATATAACTAAAGATACAAAATATATATGTATATAACTAAAGGTAGAACAAAAAGGTATATTTCGATTAAAATTTTGAAATCCCAAATTAATCTGTTAAACATGAAATAATGTGAATGCTTATATCATTTGTATTACACTTGTATTACGTCACTTGCCTTATGTCAACGTCAGTTTTACGTCGTTTGGTTTAAAGTAATCCGTCTTATATGCATTTGCTCATTTGTTTATTTTATTTTGATTTTAATTAATGATTCTGTGTAATAACTTTATCAAACTAGTAAAACAATTAGCTTAAAATACTTCTACTATATTAAAACATGAGTTCCTTAATAAATAAATATATTGTTATGTGTTATATTACGAAATATGCCACTGAAACTTAATGAAAAAATAGAATTTCATTAAGGGTAATTTAGACTAAACATGTATATAGTATATAATAGTTTTAATACACTTGAACACATCTGATTATGTAGAGATTAATTACCATAAATAAAAATATATTAATTAGATATGTATCTTAACAATTTAAAATAATGGGTCCCACTTATGTGATTAATTAAAAACGAAAATAGTAATAATATATATATATTAGATATTCAATCAAATGATAAATATAATTAATTAATCTAATATATTAGTTTTTATGACATAAAATCTACTTTTAGTAAACATACACATAAAGTAACATAAAAATATATTTGGTATATATATACAGAAAGTAACATAAAGTATATTTTGTGTTTTTAATTTGATATATATATATATATATATATATTTCCGGGTTTGTATAGTTTGTTTTATTAAAATATGTAATATATTTAGACAATTAGAAAACGGGTTGAAAAGACTAATTAACTCATTTTAATTATCAAACTATTAAAAATTATTAAGATGCGATAAGTTTCATAAATGGATTATCATATTTTAACTTTCCTAAATATATATAAAAATTTCAATTCAATTATAAAGTTAGAAAATAAAAGAACAAATACAAATTAGTAGAATCGACTATATAATTTTATCATATACTTAAAATAAAACTATCAGTACATCTCAAACTATAAATTTTAAATTTACAAATATACACTATCTAAAAAAAAATAACTACACATTAAAAAACCTTATCTTAAGGACAAGATATAGTCTATTATATTATTATTGAATATAAAATAAGATTAAATTTTATATTCTTATAAAATAAGTTAAACTTTTATTTAGATATTAAGTCAAAAAATATTATTTTGAAATCAGAATAATGTTTTTAAAAGTTCAATATATTAACAAATATAAATATTAAGCTAACTATTTTCATAAATATTAGTATGTAAATATTAAATTTCCTAATTTACAATTTACTTCCACTTATCTTCTAATTATATTGATGTAATTTTTCATTTTTTGCTATTGGTTTATAACTATTTTCTTTCTAGAAATGCTAAACATTTTCATAAATATTAGAATGGATATAATAAATTTTATAATATTAAATTTACTTCCACTTATGTGTGCATTAAATTGATGTAATTGAAAAATTTATTGCTGCTTATCTACTTCTTTCTGTTTAAAACTACTTTCTTTCTGTAAATTTCTAATCAAGCCATAAAAAAAACTCACAAAATAATTCACACTACAACTTTAAAGTATAGTGTTACAAATTATTTTCAATGTTATTGTTTTTTTAATAATTTTAAAAATTATTATTATATGAAAATATATTAAAAATTCTTAAATTTATGTATTTAATTGAAAAAATATTATTCATATCCCGCGCGCCGACGCGCGGGTTCGGATCTAGTTTTATTTAATTTAAGAGTTAATATAATATATCTATAATAAATATAACAAAATTAGCTAGCTAGATTAATCATTATGTTGCTGATATTTCGGTTTGTGTTGATGAAGAAAATTGGAGGCTTTCAAACTTAAAAGGTCATGATTGTCATGTTATTATGCAATGTCTACTTCCAATAACATTTTCTGAGCTATTTCCACGAGATGTCCATAAAGCAATAGCAGGTACTTGATAAAGTTACAAATCCCAATTTTATATACTGAATTTATTTAACTTGGTGTATGTTACTAAATTATTAATAAAATTATGTCTACAGATCTAGCGCTTTTTTCAGAGATATTTGTGGGAAGACTCTAAAAGCAAGCGATGTCGAACTTATGAAAGACAATATTGCGGTGAAGATTTGCAATCTAGAAAAGATTTTCCCTCCCGCATTCTTTGATGTAATGGAGCATCTACCAGTTCACCTACCAGACGAAGCTGCATTAGGAGGTCCTGTTCAGTTCAGATGGATGTATCCGTTCGAACGATATATGCATCATTTGAAAATGAAAGAGAAAAACAAAGCAAAGATTGGAGGGTCGATAGTTGCTCAATGTATCACAGAAGAAATCTCCCATTTTTGCTCTTACTACTTTGCAGCAGATGGTCGAGATTCACATCATCATCCAACAACCGGTGGTGAACTTCAGTTCATCTACAATTATCAAGGTGTTCCTAGCATGTTCCAACCTACTGGAAGAGTAAGTGGGAAATCCAAAGAAGCATGGTTAACTGAGGAAGACACCCACATCTTACAAACATTTCTTTTGCTTAATTGTCAAGAAATAGAACCATATGAGAGGTATATATATATAATAACAAAAAAAATATTAGTATTATGTAAAGTACAATTAACCGTTTTAAACATTTATATGTAGGTTGTTTGAGGAATATATGTGTTTACAGCAGCCGAACATTATAGATCAAGAATTAACATTGGCAAAAGAATGTCATTTCGCTTATTGGTGTAGAGATTACGTATGTCTTAAATCTGTCTCTGATAAACTTTTAAAATTATATATATTTTAAGTATATAAGTTTAACCAATTTAAATTGATTGCAGATAAATGATCTAGAACTTAATGATCCGGCTAATTGTCCTCATTTGTGGTTGCTTGAGTTTGTCCGAGGGCCAAAGCGGCATTACACATCATGGCCGATGTTTTTTTCAAGGGGCTACAAGTTTCACACATATGACTATGGACAACATAAGAAAACGATGAATTATGGAGTTTGCGTCCGAGGGTCAGTAGATTCAGAGTTTTATGGTCTTATAAACGAGATCTTTATGATTGAATATCATGGTGCTGTCGGTCTGAAAACAATGGTTTTTCGGTGTGTATGGTTTGATCAAACAATTGGACAAGGAATGCGGAGACATTCTTCTGACATTGTTAATATATGTCCGAAGAAACACTACCAAAAGTATGATCCGTTTATTATAACTGAGAATACTGAACAGGCGCTTCATATCAGCAACACAAACTCCAAGAACCGGAAGTCCGAACGTAATGGAGATGGTATCCATCAACATATTTCGGGTTCCAAATCTTATGCAAAGGTCAAATATGATATGGTATAAACGAATGAACTCTGTCTCTTTTACTTTTCATTATACATTTTTCTCATAATGTTTTATTGTGAAGTCTTTTTATCCATTTAATATAGATGATGGAGTTAGGTGAGGAACCAGCGATCACTGACTTAGTGAGGAAGACGCATATGAAAAGTGATGGGAGTTATGTAGACAAACGTGCAAAGAAGATTGTGGATGAAGTTGAATCCATTGTTGTTTCACAACAGGTTTCCAACACTGATTATGAAGACCTTGACAGCCATGGCTCAAACTCACAAACACCAATCACATCTCTCATGCGAGTATTTTGTGTTGGTTTTCAAACTCGGTAAATGTTTCTGGTATTTTGTGTTAGTTTCTATTTTGTTATCTCTGAAGTTGAACGAGCGTTGCATCACTAGTATTGTAGGATATTGTTCCTCTTTACTCTGGTTATATAAGTATTATGGTTTATGGTATTTTGTGTTAATTTTCAATAGAGCCTAAATCAGAACGATCATTGCATCATGAGTGTGTGATATTGTTCCTCTTCTGATGCTATTTTGTTTCTGTTTTTGTTTTGTTTTTGTTTTGTTTTTGTTGTGTAGATAGTAAAATCACACAAAGGAAGGTTATTTGGACTTGGAACAGCTCAAATGGAGAGTTATGATCCCATTGATCCACCAGCTGCTGTTCTTCCTCGTCAAGCTCGTTTGTAGCGTGATGTTATCAATCTCACTGAAGTTATCAAGCTTATAAGCCAGCAGATAACCTCTTTGTGTGAAGCTAGAGGAGTCACAGCACGACCAGCGCCTCAGACTGAGCAACCAACACAACAGCCTCACTCACAGACAGCTAACGATGCCTCTACTGACCTTTCTCCAGCCCCATCTCCCATCACCAACGAGCAGAGGAACTAGGTTCATCACCAACAAACAAACAAATGAGTTTTTTTACATAACAAACAAAAGCTTTTGCTTTTTATTTTGAACTTTAATTTTGTTATGTCTTTTGGTTTTACTCTTTGTTTGTCGGATTTCATTTTTATTTATGTTTATGCATTCCTATAATGTTTTAGGAATTTCGGAATTAATATTATGCATTTCGATAATTTGTTTTTTTGTATTCAAAACAAATTATTCTTAGTTTAGCTACAGCAAAATATGTTGCAACCACTCTAACTTTAGCAACAAGGAAATCTGTTGCTATAATTTGTAACCAATTCTTTAACTATATTGGATACAAATTTGCTAAAGATAGATTGTGTCTAATTAGACATGTATAATCCTTAGTTAAAAATGTGGCTAATAAGCAACATAAACAGATCGTAGCTATACTGTGGCTAATTTGCTACAACCATCACTCTTGCTAATCTGTTGCAAGATGGCTACGCCATTGCTCTCGCCAATCCGTTGCAAGCTGCCATTTCTCTCGCCAATCCGTTGCAAGCTGGCTACGACCATTTCTCTCGCCCATCCGTTGCAAGATAGATACGACTGTTGCTCTCACTAATCCGTCACAATGTGGCTACAGTTTGGCGATGGAATATATTTAGTGTCGGCTCTGAGGCCATGGTTCCAATCTGTCGCTATCCGTGGCCTACATCTTTTTGCTACGGATTGGTACCTCTAGGTATAGAAAAATCGGTAGCCAAATTAGTGAATTCTTGTAGTGGAAGTCTATACAAGATAAACCAATGAGTTCCATAAGATAAGAAACCTCGAAATGAAAAAGGGTGCATAATACAAATCCGAGTTTATTAAGGAAACCAGTTATGACATAGAGATATAAGGCTGGCCAGCTGAACATCTAAGGTACCAAACCATGTATCTTAGGACGCCAAACTGCAAGGTAATAAAGGTCATGGATAATGAAATCTCAGATCGATCAAATCATGTCTGGATCAAAATAGGAACTACATAAAAGTGTTAACACCAAATGTATAAGAAAGCGCGTACAAGATAGTAGCACCTGAACAATAAAGAAACAAGCGAGGATCAGAACCCACAAAAAAGAATGCATTCATAAGATAAAAGGAAACGTGGGATTATGAAAGTGGTAGGCATATTGACCACATAAGAAATGCCATCAGATGATTAAACCAGTGGATAAATAAGTCATGTGAAGAAAAGAAAATCGTGAGACCACATGATTTAAAGTGTTCATGTTTTACAAGCATTTTGAGATAGCTTGGATACTCACAGAGACTAAGGAACAAATTATAAGGAGATGTGGTGGGTGCTGCTACAAACTCGAAAGTTTATGATGTCTGGACACATAAGAAAGAAATCAAATTGATATAGTAAGCAGCCTATATATGGATCACTGGATAAGAGTTTTATACGAAAGTCCCACAGGGGATATAGCTGAAAGATAAAAGAAGTTCTCGAGACCAGCATTGTATTAATCTGAATAAATCGCTCTATGGATTGAAACAATAGACTAAGCGAGTACTTAGTGAAAGAGGGCTATAAAAACGATCCCATAAGTCCATGCATATTCATAAAGAAATTCGACAAGGGATTCGTAATCATCGCGAAAAGGTACTCAAGCGATTTAATATGGACCAGGCTCACCCACTGACTAGCCCAATGATGCTGAGAAGCCTCAGACTGGACACCGATCCATTCGGACTAAAGAAGGACAATGAAGAAGTCTTTGGTCCCGAAGTGCCATGTCTTAGCGTCATAGGAGCGTTAATGTACTTGGCTAGTCACACTAGGCCGGACATATGCTTTGCCGTGAACCTCCTTTCAAGATTCAGTTCTTGTCCGACCCAGAGGCACTGGAATGGGATAAAACATATACTTCATTACCTGAAAGGGACGAAAGACATGAGTCTATTTTATACTAACCTTAACAAAGAAGGATTAGTTGGTTTTGCTGATGCAGGTTACCTTTCGGATCCACACAACGGTCGACCTCAAACGGGATATGTCTTCACTTACAGAGGAACAGCCATTTCATGGTGATCCATAAAGTAAACACTCACGGCCACATCGTCCAATCACACACAGATATTGGCAATCCATGAGGCCAGCTGAGAATGTGTTTGGTTGAGGTCAATGACTCAACACATTAGACGAGATTGTGGGATGACAGAAGGGAAAGAAGAACCGACCAGCATGTATGAGGACAATGCCGCATGCATAGCTCAGTTGAAGGATGGATACATCAAAGGAGATCGGACGAAGCACATCTTGCCAAGGTTCTTTTTAACTCACGACCTACAGAAGGCTGGTGAACTCCAGGTGCTCCAAGTCCGCTCAAGTGACAACTCAGCCGACCTTTTCACAAAGTCGTCTCCAACCTCCACGCTCAAGAAGCTTATGCATCAGATCGGCATGCGCCGATTGAAGGACCTTCAGTGATGTTCATTTTGGGGGAGTAATACGTGCTATACTCTTTTTTCTTCACTAAGGTTTTGTCCCACTGGGTTTTCCTTGTTAAGGTTTTAATGAGGCAGCATTCCCCAAGCGTATTACTGAGATCCCATTGTTGTCATCACATCCGGTTATGTCATCCAAAGGGAGTGTTATAAACCATTGAGGTTTGAATGTCCATAACTGACTCAGTCCATCGGGCCCAATCTGTGGTCAAGTCTCGACGTGAAGAAAAGTCCTATTAGAAATAGGATTTCCTTTTTCCTAATACCAATAGGATTAATAGAAGTTTTTCTATTCCTTGTATGAGTAGTTTTCTCTCTTTGATGTAACTACTATATAAAGAGACCATTGATCCTCTATAATAATACACAGAATACAAGTTATTCACAATAAATAACACATTTTGGTGTTTTTGTCACAAAAATAGCCAGAGAATGACCCACTTGAAGTTTAGTGGGGTCAGTTGACAACCTAAAAATAATGAAATTTTCCATTGTTGCACAGATTTATTTAAATGTTCTCTGCTTAAATCGTGTGTTGACCCCGCAATAAAATTGCGTTTGACCACTTTCCTTTTTATTCTTAATTGAAAAAAGAAAGCATTTG
Organism: Isatis tinctoria; assembly: GCA_010577795.1. Lineage (NCBI taxonomy): Eukaryota > Viridiplantae > Streptophyta > Magnoliopsida > Brassicales > Brassicaceae > Isatis > Isatis tinctoria. The sequence goes on along the minus strand of CM021246.1, from coordinate 11,291,973 downwards.
CTGATGAATCTTTTTTTTTTCTTGTTCAGCAATAAGAATATCATTAATTAACACTTCTTTTTTGTGGACATTCATTCATTTAAAGCCCAAAACGACAAGATACAATGGTGATTCAGAAAATCCAGCATACATAAGGTCCAATATAGGTCCAACAACATAAGATAAGATTACTAAAAAACTATGGCCTAAAATGGACCACATGTTCCACGGAGGTTGGAGGTGGAAAGATCACGAAACTCGTCTTCGACTCGTCCTCGACTCGCCATTAACTCAGCTCGTTACCACCATTCCACCATAGCTGACCTCCGAGCAAATTCAGATTTTCCGAATCGAATTTCTCTAGAATCAGCTATTTTTCTTGAAACACCATTATGAATTTCTTTGCACAACATCCGAGAGTGATAAAATATAGATCCAGAAATCAACAAAAAAATAAAACTCTGGAAAAGATGACAAGGGAAGAGGTTAGATCCAGTCGCAAAACCCGCTCTCCTGAGTCCGTCTTCACTAGCCATCAAGTTCCAATCATCAAGATTCACAAACAAAGAAGAGGTACCATCATCCACAGCTGACTACGTCCATAAGGGGATGACGGATTTATCCTTTCCTGCAAGGAATCGAGCAGTTGTTGATTTCATAAACCTCTATTTTCATACCTGGCTTTAGTTTTCATCATTGGAAACAATTTCAGGAACTGCAAAGAAAGGACCCAAAACAACTAAAAGAAAACTCCCATAAAGCGAGAGGAAAGACCCGGACTGTGCCGAAAACAAAACCGAACTAGTCGGAGATAAAAGACAAAAGATCCGACAAACGGAATTTATTAACCGATCCGAAATATAAACAAACAGAAAACCAGACCGTCGGTAAAACGGAAGCACAAAAAAGATTGAAGTTTATAGAGAGAGGTCAGAGGAATTAACACTTCAAACGTGGAACGAAGAGATGATTTTTTTTTCAATCTATAACACATTCGGCTCTTTATCTCTTACCATTAACATTTATTATAGATGTGGTAGGAATTTTGTTTAAAAGGGTTGGTTTTCACAGACGTGGGTTTCTAATATTATATGTTTTCTAAAATACAAAATTTCTTAAGAAAAAGATAGTAAAAATAATATGTATACAACTATCATATATACAATAAATATATAAATAGTTTTTTTCTTTATTTTTGTTTTTGTCGATATTTTTGATAATACATTTTAAATAAATAAAGATGTATATATATATTTGATATACAAGAAGTTACATGTCTAAGTTTATAACTTTTTCAGACCGAAAACAGAAACAGTATATATTTTGACCCTAATAAAAAATATTCCTGGGTCCGCCACTGAAAATAGCACACCAAGAAAAACATGACAATAATAACATACTTTAATTATTTTTATATATATATTACACTAATGAATTTGGGTTCACAAATCTTTAATTACGGTTTAGATTTTAATACAAAATTGAGAAAAATAGATGAAAAGTAAATGTATAATAGTCTTTTTCTTTTTCAATAAATGCTATTTTATCATTTTCAGCATGGTGTGCTATTTTTGTGACAAAAACATGAAAGTGTGTCATTTTTGAGAATTGCTATTTAAATATAAAGATAATAATTTAATCAATTAGTTATTTATATTTTTACTACAACTACAAAATATTGAAAACTAAGCTATTCTTTTTAACATCACTATGAATTTAAAGATTGATAAATGTGATTAAATGACTGCGACATAGTTAAGATGTTTTTGTATTAATTTATTCTTTTTTAATTTAACATCCACACTCAGAACCATTTTTATTCTGGTACACGAAATTAGATTTTGCAATCAGTTTTATTTAGATTATGTTCTTTTTGTTTTGTTTTCTATTTGAATTGAATACAATTTTGATAAAGTTTTACAAGGGTTTAAACTTAGTATATATATAACAAATTAGTTATATTTTTGTAATGAATAAAGAGAAATTGTTATAAATACCACCTAAAATATACACTTTTTCAGAAATACCACCAGTTCAATTCTTTACAAAATTAAGGTAATAAAATTACTCATTTACCCTTAATAAAATCTAATGGTTGATTCTCTTGTCCCAAATTTTCCAGTGGTTTTCTCTCTCTCCCACCTCTTCTTCTCCGGGGATAAACCTCACCGTTGTTTAATTCTAATCCTTTTTCCGATCTCCTCCATATTCATCCTGATTTCGCCGGAGATTACAACCTCTCCATCGATCTGCTCTTCTGTCACTTCGAAGGCCTTAAACTCAGCACCGCGCACTTCGCCATTAGCAGAGAACTACACAACATCAAGCTACGTTTCTTAAAGAGAGGACGTCACTTTTCCAGAGCTCCAGAGATGCGTCCGGTCCGACTTCGCAAGAGACGTTTGGTCCGGCTGGAAACCATGGGGAGGTGAATTTTCTTCTATCTCTGATTCAATTAAGATAAACTTGACGAGATTTTGCGTTTGTTTACAATTTCAGATCTGTTTGAATAAAGAAATAAACTATTGATTCATCAATCCGTTGTCGAAGACTTACTTATTTCGTTCGCTTCTTAGGATCCGTTACATTGTATTATGCAGGGATCACGGATTCGTGTGTGATTTTCTTTTTTCCTGATCGAATTGATTTGGTTTCTATTGTTGTGTCCTTTTTGTGACAGCGAATCATAGTATATGATCTCTAGGTATGAACCTTAGCTTTATCGGTGCTGATTCGTTTTTGTTCTTTTCGGTACTAGATTCAGGTTCACTGTTACTTTTTTTTTCCTGTGAATTTGATGATATAGGTGTGTGATTTTTGATCTAATTTATCATGATCTGAGCTTCTGGATCCATTTCCTGATCTTATGAACTTAAATTCTTGTTGGCTTGATTTTACAAGTAGTGTTTTGTAAGTTGTTTATTGAAACTTGAACACAGATCGGACTTCTTAACACTCTACGTATTGCTATAATGTGGATTTGTTTCCTGCATTTTGAATTTCTCAGAGTCAGCTACTAAAAATTTCATGATTAGTTTTTGCATGTTCTGAGATTTGATTATAATTATCTGAATGAGCTTTAGCTTTCGTAAGTGGGATCTGACTTCTAAAGAATCTCCACTGCTCTGAAATTCTCATATTTGAAGTCTAAATCATCAATTGTTTTTTGCTTTTGTGGTGCTAGTACGCTCAGTATTTATGAAGATGAGAAATCTTTTTTTTCTTAGAATAAAGAGGAAGTGTCATGCACTGTGATATGATATTCTTTGCATTGGATTTAAGCCAGGCTTTGAGAGTTTCTGATTATTCTTTTGGTTTAAGAATAGCTTTGACAGAGGTCACGGTTTCACTTTTGCCATTTTATGTTACGGTTCCATAATCAGGGTTCATGTTTTGTAGAAATGAGTGCGTATGCGAAGATTCTTATAAATGCTCCTTTTGATATCAGGATTCGTGTCTCATCTGTATTACTTTTAATGTGCTTTCTTCTTTCTTCTTGTCTTATCGCCACTCATTTATAAACCACTCCTTTATAAAGCCTTATAAATGACTTTATAACCTTTATAAATGATTTTATAAACCCTTCTAAATTTGACAATTTTTACAAATGGTTTATGAAATATTACAAATAATTTATAAACAAGTATAAGAAGAAGGATCATTTAGCTTTTAAATTTTAAAAGAATTATAAAGTTTTTATAAAGTCATAATTGTATAAAACCTTTATAAATAATTTTAGAAAGACTTTATAAAAGATTTATAAATGTTTATAAATTATAAACCTTTATAAAATATTTATAAACCTTTACAAAATATATTTATAAACCTTTACAAAATATATTTATAAACCTTTACAAAATATATTTATAAACCTTTTCAAAATATATTTATAAACCTTTATCAAATATTTATAACCCTTTACAAAATATATTTATAAACCTTTATAAAATATTTATAAACCTTTACAAAATATATTTATAAACCTTTATAATATATAATTATAAACCTTTATGAAATATATTTATAAACCCTTATAAATAAAATTTACAAACCCTTATAAATATTTATAAAAGTTTAGAAATGATTTATAAAGCTTTTATACATAATTTTGTATAGTCTTTATAACAGATTTATAAACCTTTAAAAAACATTTATAACCTTTTATAAAAAATTATAAACAAGTGTAGGAAAGTCCTTTATCTATAAAGCCTTTATAAAAAATTCTAAAGCTTTTATAAGTAATTTTGTATAGCATTTATAAAAGATTTATAAACCTTTATAAAAAATTATAAACAAGTGTAGGAGGGTCCTTTAGCTTATGACTTATAAAAAGATTTTATAAACATTTATAAAAGATTTATAAAGCCTTTTATATAAGATTTATAAAGCCTTTTTAAAATATTTATAAATCCCTATAAAAAATTATAATTTATAAACCTTTCTAAAAAAGATATATAAACCTTTATAAAAAGCATTTATAAACCTTTATAAAGACGGGTTTCATTTGACAAAGAAATGTTATTTTGGTCATTTTCACAATAGAAAGAAGTGTAAAAATGAAAATGACTTCTCTACAAATGCAAAAGTGAAAAAGTGTATCAAACAAAGTGTATTAGTGCAATTGTCCCATGAATAAATTACATATATACAATGTAAAACTAATTGTTGGTTTATTGGTTCTATTTAGTTTGGTTATTCATAAATGAGTTTTCTTCTAATAAAACCAGTGGATTTATAAAAAGTTTTAACATTTTGGTTTGATCAGTTTACTTAGTTATATTAAAATACAATATAAATATCATACATATTATATAAATATCATACATATTTATGATTTTATGAACTGATTTTATATGTGATATTATTTAATATAATCAGATTACCATTTAATGGAAATCTACTAAGCTCTAATTTTAAAAAACTATTGTAATTAGACATATCTTCAAAAATTTCCATCTAATTTAAATCTGTAGAACTATAATTTTAAAAAACTATAGTAGTTAAATATATCTTCATAAGATTTGCCAAAATTTATTTAAATAGATGACTACTAATACTTTTAACTAAAATTATATACATTATTATATGTACAATGTATAAAACCATATCAATATCTTACATATATACATTATAAGAAACGGGTGCGAGAGGCAACATGCGTTTTTGTCGGTAAATGGACAGAGAGCACCTCCTCCGACTTTGTTCTGAGAAAGTCCGTTTTGTAGGAGTTTGACGGTCGGAAACAAAGGTTGCTCGCAAATTCGTCGGAAACCGACACCAAATTTTGTCGGTAAATTTTGTCAGGACAGTTCGTCTGAAGATAGCGATGACTTTCCATGATTTGAGTTGACAGAACACGTTATCGGGCCACGTCGTCAGTAAAATATTCTCGATAACATCTTCGAAGTTGACGTTGACTTTATGATGATACGAGTTCTCAGAAGATTATTTCGGTCAGTCGTCGCAAAGATTTTATAGGTATTCTATCGAAAATTTCCGACTACTAACCGACTACTAACTCTTAATTACATTAGCGAGAATTAAGTCGTCATTATCTCGGTATCCTTATTCAGAATTTTCTCGTAAATTACCGACCCCGTATCCAGGAACTGTCTTGTAAGAAAATCATATACATATCATTGGTTTAAATCTTCTCGGAAAGTTAAAGGTAAAGACAGAGGCATTTGCGAGAAGTTTTGAACAACGGGTTCATGATTGTCGTCGGAACATCATCATAGGATATCTTCAAAATTTTTGAGAAACCCCATTTGTAATACAATGAAACGTTCCAGAAACATCTTATACAGAAGACATATGAACGGATTGTAGCTTATATATATCAAGTACTTATGATATCAAACATAGCAAAAAAACAGAACACATAAGGAAACAATTAATGCAAATTCCTTAAACCATTGCAGTTTAGTGTCCCGTGGCAGTAAAGTCCAATTGGGTGCCATATCTGGGAAGTCGTTCTCCATAAAAAATTTCACCAACCACTACAGGAAAACAGTGACTAATTTTGGAGTCACAATTATGTAAATTTGGTCACAATATGAAATTTGTGACCAATGTGTGACTAACTCTACGATGTCACAAACTCAGTTTGTTATCAAATTCGGCACGACTATAGTGACGCCTTTTATAGTGATAAATACGTAACAAAAGTGTGACCAAACATTAGTCTTTAGGTTGTCACTAGTTGTGACTGAATTAGTCACACATACGTCACATTCTGTAACTCAAAATTAGTCATAAATTCGTAACCGTTAGTGACCGAACTTTGGTACCAATTCGTAACAGATTTTCGACCAAAATACTGTCGCCAATGGGTCACTATCGTAACCAACATTATATCATAACTCCGTCACAATCTGTAACTAATAACTAGTCTTAAATTCGTAATTGTTAGTTACTGAATTTGTGTAGCAGTTTTGTAACATATTTGTGACCAAAATGAAGTCGCAGATGGGTCACTATCGTAACCAAAGCAATGTCTCAAATCCGTAACATTTGGTGACTAATATATAGTAACGAAGCTGTCACAAATATCCTTATTAGTGACGTTTTGTTGATACGTTTTTTGGTAACAAGTTGTTACTATCAGGATGACGAAAAGCTGCATAAAATTAGTCACTAATTGTATTTCATCTCCATCTTTCAAAACCAAAAATACGAAATATAATTAAAAAAAATTAAAGATAAAACAAAATTGCTGAATTACCATTAATACCAAATAGAAATACCATTCCAAAGAAATAACAAATAACAAAGGTTGTTTTAGAAAGATGATAAACAAAATACCTACTAAAAAGTTAATAAACAAGCAGATTAAAAGGGAAATGGACGAGTCTTGGTGGTGGAGATGGGGTCTAGACATTCAGCCTTGAGAGAGACTGGACAAGCTCCTGCATTTCTTCAAGTTTCTTCTTAAGTTCCAGATTCTCTTCACGGTTTTCTTTTGCAGATAATTCCACAGCTTCCAGTCTATGTGTTATCATTTTCATTTCTTCAGAAACCTGTGGTGCACTTGCCGAATCTTCAATAGATGGTACAGCCTTACTCTGTAGTGTTCCAAGTGCATAGACACATCCTTGTTTATATATTCCACCAGCCTAAAATGAAAGACCAGATATGTGAGAAAAACAAAAGCACTTCAAAATCTCAACTAGCAACAAGCAAGCCACAACAACAAGGGTGTCAAGAGTCTAAGAGAAAGCATATATAAACATTAAAAGTCTCGGCTTGGTCAAGAATAATACCTGTACATAAATTTCAATTTTCTCAGATTGGTCAAGAGTCTCGGCTGTGACATTCTCTATACCAGCAGATTCCAGTTGTTCCAAACGTTCTGCTACATGCCTCTCATAGGTTTCTGCAACAACTCTTGCTCGTTCATCCACATATGTGCCATCAGATCTTTGATGTGTTTTCTTCATGACAACAATAAAGGAGTAGTCTTCGTTGTTTGCTTCCTACAAACAATTAAACCAAAATGGGAAAGTGAAATGATAAACAGACAATCTTAAAGTTAATAAGAATGAAAATATAAACATTACCAGCATATCTTGATGTTTGGCATAAGAACATGAACCGACCCTATGTTTATGAGGACCTAAACCCTTCCGATCAGATAGCCAAGAAGCACATGCATATGTTTTTTTGGATTTTGTTGTTGCCTAGTACGCTTGCATGATGACCCAATAATCATCCAAAATCCAGTCGGGTTTTTTTCTTGAATTCTTTGCAACACTCACTATGCCTTTCAGGCGATAGGCAACAAGTTTCTTGAACTCTTTTTCAACTTGATAGTTGATGGAATGATCCCAATTAAACTTTTTCTGAAAACAGACAATAGCAAACGATGAATCATGATGTATTATGCAATGATAATTATTAATATCCGATCTGAAGACAAATTGGATTATTAAGAATAAAACCATGAATCAGTATATGAAATTAACATACCTTAAATTCATGAAACCATAAACGATGGGAAGGTGGAACATTCTTCCAAGAGCACCATGGTCCCTGAAACAGTCCTTGAATGATCCTTCTGATTTCAGTTGACACTTCCGTATTGTTTTTAAACCTGTTCAGTGAAATACAAGTGGAAAGAATTATAAATCTGACACAAATTTCAAAGGTATTTAGGAAAAAAAAGAGGCTTTACCATTTAGCCTCATTCCTTCGAGAATGATTGATATTATGTATTTTTAACATATTTTGATTTGTTTTTAGTATTCGGTTTGAGTTTTTATTTGCATCTTTCGTTAGTTTTCGAGTATTTTCTATTGTTTCGAGTCTTTTTACAGATTTTATGGAGTTTCGATGGAGTTTGGCGCTTACGGACATGTTCGAGTCGAGTTAAAGTGGAAAAACACGAGAAAAGGACCAAATGAAGAGGACGCCCGTTCTAAAGGAGAACGACCGTTCTGGAGGAGAACGACCGTTCTTGCTCCCACCTACCGACAAAAGTGAAGGAACGACCGTTCTCTCCCAGAACGACCGTTCCCTCACTCACCTACACCCACCTACTCTGTCGACAAAAGTAAAGGAACGACCGTTCTCTCCCAAAACGATCATTCCCCGTCTCACCTACTCCCCTACACCTTGGCCTATATATTGGACTCACACTTGAAGCTACAAACACACCATCTTCTTCTCTCAGTCTTTTCATGCTTCTAAACATTGTTTCTCTTCTCTTTTTAGCTTTAAACATTTATGCTTTGATCAAGTTCGTATTGAAGTTTCTTTTCAGCTTTTGTTATCTATTCAAGCTTTTATGATGATTTCTATAACCTCTCTTCTTGTTTCTTTCAATATGATTGAGTAGTTTTATTTTGGATTCTTGGTTTGGCAGACATGGGTGTTTGGAAGATTGATTAAGTAAGTTTTGATAGATGATCTATGCTTGTGTTCATGTATTTTTTATTCTTAATGCTTGGATTGAACTTCAAAAGAGAGAATCCTAGATCATAGGTTGTTCAGCACTCAAAAGGTATTCTGTATCAACCTGACTATTTCTTGCATGCTCCTTATTTTAACCATTGGAAACTTGAGTCTAAGATAAGGATGACGATATTTATGGGTTTATGTTCATTGTTTACATAAGGTTTGGTTGCATTTGAAAAATCTATAGCTAGCCAAAACTGTTAGTAAAAGGGTTAATATCATCAAAAGTGAACTAATCTAAATTAAGTAACCCATGTCATAAGATAGAATTTAGATTTCTTGTTAAACCATCACTTATCAATCCGAAATTCACCCTTGTCAAATTGCCTCACCAAGGATCCATCTTTGTCATTAAAAGTCTTATCTGTTTATTGCACTTGCTTTCGATCAATATTATTGTCTTATTTTGCAAGAGCTTGTAGCTGAATCTTGTTTGTTTACTGTTCTTAATTTTATTAGAATTCTGCTTTGTGACATTTACTAAATTATTGCTTTATTCTGTTTAGTTTTCATGCTTTTAAACTTTGAAAATACGCAGCATCAAATTGGCGCCGTTGCCGGGGAAGGCATTAGAAATAGCCATTGGGATTTGGAATCTACCGAGTGTAAATTTTAGTTACTCTGAAAAAGAAATAAATATAACCGTGTTCTGTAATTTTTCTCTTTTGTGAAGGTGCATGAACCTGAGAAGCCAAGGAAAACAACACTTGGTAAAGTTAGCGCCAGATATAAGCAGACTAGAGCGAGTCAACACTCAAGCTAGAAAAGAAAGAGAAAGACTATCAAGAACGACAGGGTTCAACATGGCTGATCATATTCCTGACGTTCTGGAAAGAGCAGGAAATGGAGCCAACGCAGAAGTCCAAGGTGCTAGAAGGAGGGTGATAGGAGCGTATGATGCACCTCAAGAGCATGGACAACGATCCGGTATTGAAGCTCCACCAGTTGAGAGCCAAAACTTTGAGATAAAGGCGAGTCTCATTAATATGGTGAGCAGGTCCAAATTTCATGGTCTACCAATGGAGGATCCTCTTGATCACTTGGACAACTTTGAACGATTATGTGGCACAATGACGATGAATGGTGTTTCTGAAGATGCCTTCATGCTTCGCTTATTCTCATTTTCTCTTGGGGACAAGGCGCGCACATGGGAGAAGGGCTTAGCTAAAAAAACAATCGTTACTTGGAATCAATGCAAAAAGGAGTTCTTGTCCAAATTCTTCTCGTCCACAAGGACTGCACGCCTTCGGAATGACATATCTGGTTTTACTCAAAGAAACAACGAGAGCTTTCACGAAGCCTGGGAGCGTTTCAAGGGGTACACAACTAAGTGCCCTCATCATGGTTTTTCTGACGAGTCGATCCTCAGCACTCTATACCGTGGTCTCCTGCCCAAGTACCGATCTATGCTCGATACAGCCAGTAATGGTAACTTCTTGGGGAAAGACATTGAAGAAGGTTTCCAACTTGTGGAGAATCTAGGCCTAAGTGATGAGAAAAACAATGAAGACTATGATAGAGCTCATAGAGGGAGCGACGATGATAGAACGATTAAGAGATCAAGTCTTTACGCGAGATGATGGCTAAGGTCTTACAAGCCACGGAAAGATCTGTGAACTATATTGGCGAGTATGATGGAGGTCAAGCTTCTAACGAGAACCAGTTTGATGGAAGCCTTGAAACACAAGAGGAGTTGAATTTCGTCGGAAATCAAGGGAACTATCAAGGAGGCTACAACAGAAACTACAATTCGAACTATGGGCAACAACAAGGGCAAGGATACCAACCGCGACCCTTCATACCATCTACTAACCAAGGAGGACAGAACTACAATCAACAAGGGTTTGTACCCAAACAACCTTTCCAAGGTAACCAAGGAGTATTTCAGAACAATCAAAATGGTTATCAAAACAGGGCACCTTTTGTTCCAAACGCTCAACAAGGATATAAACCAGCAGCGCAAGCAGCGCCATCTCTACCTCAAGGATACCAACAAGACATCAAGGACATGAAGGCTATGTACCAACAATTGATAGCGGGGCAAACCAGTTTAGCTACCGACGTCAACAAGAAGATCAATGAGATCCACAACAAGGTTGATGGAGGGTACCAAGATCTTAACATCAAATTCGAGAATCTCAGTATTCATGTCAAAGGACTAGAAAACCAGATAGCTCAAGTTGCTTCTACATCTCAAAGCCAAAAAGGAGTCTTACCTAGTAAGGCTGAAGTAAATCCCAAGGAGTATTGCTTGGCGATAACTTTGAGGAGTGGGAAACAACTACCATCAAGCAACAAAGAACGAGGTGAGTCTAGTAACAACGATAAAATTGTTGAGAATGAGCTTGTAGGTAATGATGAGGAGCAAGCAAACCAAGGAGTCATGCTAAGCAAACCAGAAACGGCGAAGGAAAAAGGGAAGCAAGTTGTGGAACCTAGAGACATCGCGAAAAAGGTAGACGAATTTGAACCAAAAGCTTACGAAGCGAAACTTCCATTTCCTGGGAGGTTTAAGAAACAGATATTGGACAAACAATTCGAGAAGTTCAAGAAGTTGATGAAATCGGTTCAAGTCACCATTCCGTTTGCTGATCTGATTCTAGAGTGTCCAATTTACAACAAGCTTCTTAAGGATGTAATGACCAAGAAGAGGCAAGTGGAAGATGCAATGGTGATAATTAACCATGAGTGTAGTGCCATTATTCAGTGAAATCTGCCAAGAAAGCTCAAGGTTCAGGGGAGTTTTACTCTTCCTTGTACTATAGGACCCATGCATTCTAATAGATGTTTGGTTGATCTTGGTGCTAGTGTCAGTCTTATGCCTTTGACAGTATTTAAGAAATTGGGTTTAACTAACTTCAGGAGGACAAGAATCTCGCTAGTCTTAGCGGACAGATCGGTTTGTCATCCTATAGGTATACTAGAAGACATACCCCTGAAGATTGGAAGCTGTATCATTCCAACAGATTTCGTTGTGCTTGAAATGGATGAAGAGCCAGTGAATCCCATCATCCTTGGAAGACCATTTTTGGCAACTGCTGGAGCCATCATCGATATGAAGAAAGGTATGATTGACCTTCACTTAGGTGATATTGTTATGAAATTTAACATCACAGACGTGATGAAGAAACCAACCATGGAGGAAAACGCTTTCTATATCGACATCTTAGAAGACTTGGTTGACGAGTACTTAGAAGCGGTGAACATGGAAAACTCTCTCGAAACAGCCCTCACACGATCAAACAACGAGGTAAGTTTTCTAAACCAAGACTTAATTGCATATGAACAATTTCTTGATTCAAAAAAGCAATGGAAAGAAGATGCATGTCTCTTGGAAGTTAACGATTCTATACGTGAGGGGATGAAAGAAAGCGCTAGCAATGGTAAGTCTAGCATGGAGGATGATTGGAGTGAACTCGATGCTCCAAATGTGGAACTTAAACCACTACCTAGTGGTTTAAGGTATGAATTCTTAGGACTTAATTCTACATATCCTGTTATAGTGAATGATGAATTAAACCAAGACGAAACTGAAATGATTTTGCATGAACTAAGAAAGTATAGGAAGGCAATTGGTTATTCACTAAATGACATTAAAGGAATTTCACCATCATTATGCATGCATAGGATTCACTTGGAGGATGAAAATAAGTCATCAATCGAACATCAGCGTAGATTAAACCCGAACCTAAAATAAGTAGTCAAGAAAGAAATTTTAAAATTACTAGAAGCGGGTGTAATTTATCCTATCTCGGACAGTACATGGATCTCTCCGGTTCATGTAGTACCTACGAAAAGGGGGATGACTGTTATAAAAAATGAAAATGATGAACTTATTCCGACAAGAACCATAACTGGGCATAAATGTGTATAGATTATCGAAAATTGAACTCATCCACTCGTAAGGATCACTTTCCTTTGCCATTTATCGATCAAACGCTTGAAAGGCTAGCTAATCATTCATATTATTGCTTCCTAGATGGTTACTCTGGGTTTTTCCAAATACCAATTCACCCTAGTGACCAGGAGAAAACGACATTCACATGCCCCTATGGCACCTTTGCTTATCGAAGGATGCCATTCGGTTTGTGCAATGCACCGGGAACTTTTCCGCGGTGTATGATGTCCATTTTCTCAGATTTAATTGAGAATACAATGGAAGTTTTCATGGATGATTTTTCTGTGTATGGTGCTTCGTTTGGTTCTTGTTTGTTGAATCTGTGCAAGGTATTGAAGAGATGCGAAGAAACGAACTTAGTCTTGAATTGGGAAAAATGCCACTTCATGGTGAAGGAGGGCATCGTACTTGGGCATAAAATCTCTGGAGAAGGGATTGAAGTAGACAAGGCTAAGATTGAGGTTATGATGAAGCTAGAACCTCCAAGGACAGTGAGAGACATAAGGAGTTTCTTGGGTCATGCTGGGTTTTACCGAAGGTTCATTCAAGACTTCTCTAAAATCGCAAGGCCTCTAACAAGACTCCTATGCAAGGATACCGATTTTTTGTTCGATAAAGCTTGTCAAGAAGCATACACAAAACTGAAAAGGGAGTTGGTTAATGCTACAGTTGTTCAGCCACCGGATTGGGAATTATCGTTTCAAATTATGTGTGATGCGAGTGATTTCGCTGTTGGAGCTGTATTGGGTCAAAAGAAAGACGGAAAGATGCATGTGATCTATTACGCTAGTAGAACACTTGATGATGCACAAACAAGATATACAACAACGGAGAAGGAGCTTTTGGCAATCGTCTACGCTTTTGAAAAGTTCCGGGCATATTTGGTGGGCTTCAAGGTGATAGTGCATACCGATCATGCAGCACTTAGACACTTGTTAGCAAAGAAGGACATGAACCGAGGCTGATGAGGTGGATCTTACTTCTGCAAGAGTTTGATATCGAGATAAGAGATAAGAAAGGGATAGAGAACGGTGTGGCTGATCATCTGTCAAGGATGAGAATCGAGGAGTACATACCGATCGATGATTCCTTGCCCGAAGAACAAGTGAACTTGGTTCAAGAATTAGCCAAGGCTGATTATATGCTTGAGGAGCTTCTAGCTAATGACACCATGGAGGTAAGTTTACCTTGGTATGCTGACTTTGTTAACTACTTGGCTTGTGAACAGGAACCACCAAACCTTCAAGGGTATGCCAAGAAGAAGTTTTTTAGAGATGTTAACCGCTTCTACTGGGACGAGCCATACTTGTACACACTGTGCAAGGACAGTCTCTATAGAAGATGCATTCCGGAAGAGGAAGTCTCTGGAATCCTGATGCATTGCCACGGTTCAGCTTATGGTGGCCACTTTGCAACGTTCAAAACGGTTAGTAAAGTATTGTAAGCAGGTTTTTGGTGGCCGACCATGTTCAAAGACGCCCATGACCTCATATCCCGCTGTGATCAATGCCAAAAGAAGGGCAACATAAGTAGAAGGAATGAAATGCCATAACACCCCATACTTGAGATTGAAGTTTTTGACGTTTGGGGAGTGGACTTCATGGGACCGTTCCCATCTTCTTATGGTAACAAGTACATCTTAGTAGCGGTCGATTACGTCTCTAAGTGGGTGGAAGCTGTAGCCAGCCCAACAAATGATTCCAAAGTGGTAGTTAAGCTGTTTAAATCTACCATTTTTCCAAGGTTCGGTATTCCGAGAGTAGTGATAAGCGATGGTGGATCGCATTTTATTAACAATTTGTTTGAGAATTTGTTAAGGAAGCATGGGGTGAAACACAAGGTTGCGACGCCATATCATCCCCAAACCAGTGGACAGGTCGAGATCTCTAACCGCGAAATTCCTTGAAACGCTCCCAGGCTTTGTGAAAGCTCTCGTTGTTTCTTTGAGTAAACCGTGAATAGTAAACCGCCAAATCTGGCCCGCCGATGAATAGTAAACCGTGAATAATAAACCGTTGAATAGTAATCCGATGAATAGTAATCCGAATCTCGGTTTAGACTTAATTCGATTTTTCGGTTAACTTTTTCTCGAGATGAATAGTGTTTTAACGGTTTTTCCCGCGTGAACAGTATTCCGAACGTTTTACGACTCTTGAGATCTGAGCCGCCCGTTCTTTATTCGAACTTCCAGCCGCCGGTTTCGGTATTGGTGGCCAGCCGCCAGTTCCTTTGGCTTGTGTGCTTGGCGACTGGTCCATGGACGGTCGAACGTTAGTCACGGTCTTTCGGGGAGTGTTTATGGACTTTTTGGAGTCGGAACATGCAAGTGCCATGTCTTCGTGTCGGTCCGGGCTTAGAGTTATGTTTGATGGTCGGTCGACTAGATAATGTTCAGGTCTTGACTAAGAAATGATCGTGGGCGGCTGGCCTTATCCCAGCCGTCGGTCCATGTGTAAAGGAGATCCGGCGGCTGGCCTTATCCCAGCCGCCGGTCCGTGCGCGAGGGAGATCCGACGGCTGGCCTTATCCCAGCCGCCGGTCCAGGCGTGAGGGAGATCCGGCGTTTGGCCTTATCCCAGCCGCCGGTCCATGCGTGAGGGAGATCCGGCGGCTGGCCTTATCTCAGCCGCCGGTCCGTGCGTGAGGGAGATCCGGCGGCTGGCCTTATCCCAGCCGTCGGTCCGTGCGTGAGGGAGACCCGACGGGTGGCCTTATCCCAGCCGCCAGTCCGTGCGTCAGGGAGATCCGGCGGCTGGCCTTATCCCAGCCGTCGGGTTGCTCCTTGGACCGACCGTGGGCGGCTGGCGTTGTCCCAGCCGCAGGGTCATTCCTCGGATCGTCCGGTCCATGTTCGGGATAAGTTCCATTCGATCTCGACCTTGACTTCTCGTTCCGTCAATCTTCGAGGAGGGGATTTCGACCCTAACAGTTAGCCCCCCAGCTCTTTGCTTCCGTGGTTTGGAGCAAGGAGCTCTGAGCTGAGAGTTTTATCGGGATTGATCGAAACTGGAAGGCAAGGAGTTTTCCGTTCGTCCGTTCGTCCGCTCTTCTTTAGTGTCTTGTCAAATACAATTCATCATGTTCATACGGAAGTTCGTGCCATGTTTGCTATATCAAAGGAGTGGCTTCATTCTCATTTTTTCACACTCCCCTTCCCTTTTCAAGTTTTCTTCTTCAAGTTTTTCCTTTGAAGATTTTTCCTTTAGAAATGGCTGGTGAAGGAGGTTCTCCTTTTGAACTTAACTTCGACGCAATAATGAATGATCAGTTTGAGTTCGATTTTATGTCTGCGGAGCAGGATGCAATACTTGTGGAAGATCTGTTGGCGGTTAGAGAAGATGCCATTCCACAAGCAGCGTCCGGTCCTGAAGGTGTTCCTCAGTGGGCGGCTGGCCCTAGCAACGCTCAAGGAGCGCTCGGTTTTGCTAATGTCCCTCAATGGGAGCCCGAGACGGCGGTTGTAATTGAAAACATACCCGAGCCGGCGGCCGGGATTGAGAGCATGCCCGAGCCGGCGGCCGGGATTGGAGGTTCAACGAGTAGGGCGTCCGACTCGAAGAGGGCGGCTGGCTCTAAGAACGCTTCCAATAGGGCGGCTGGCGTAGTGGCCATATCAAGGTGGGCGCTTGGCTCCGGAGGTGTCTTAGAGAGAGCGTCCGGCGCTTCTCGAGTTGATGTTGATGGCGTCTCACCGCGGGCGAGCGTAGTACGTGGCGTTTGGACCCCACCTCAGCATGTTGAGGACAATGGCGGATGGCGTGCATGGCCGTCACGATCTCTGGTCCCCTCCGAACATCATCGTGCTTGGCCAGAGACAGGTGACGACTCGGTCATGCCAAGAGAAGAAGTCAGGTCGGATCACCCGGAGGTGCCTATCTTTGTGCATCCGGAGGTGAAGTCCGAATGTCGTTCTCCCGGAGAGGCCAACGCTTATTGGGGCGAAGATATTTTCGCTTGGCGGCTCAAGAAGCCTGGACCGGTTAAAGGGTATAGGAAGATATCTACGGGGTTCGAGCTCGGACCCACTCTGAGTGATCGGGACTCATTGGCCGAGCTCAGATATGACTTCCGGATTTCGGATAAGATCAAGTTTCGTCTCCCAAAAGGCGGGGATAGGATGGACAAGGCGCCAAAGGGATATTTCGCTATGTATGAATCGATGTTTTATGAAGCTTTCCTCTGGTTCCCGATCCCATGAGCTATCTTCGAATTTCTCGAGTTGTATGGGGTTGCGATCTCTCAACTTGTTCCATCTGCTATGAGGATTTTGATGGGACTCGTGGTTCGTTGTGCTGAATACGGAATCAAGTTGGAGGGCGACCTTGTACGGAATTTCTTTTCATTGAGGAAGATTTCTAATTCGGATTTCTTCTGCTCGGTTAACGTTCGGAAGAATGTGAAGTGTTTCTACACCGGCCTTCGGAGTAATTGTAAGGCTTCGCGGAACCAGAATGTGAAGCGCAGCCCGCTCACGGTTGGTTCCGACTTCGGCGGCTCGGTTAGGACCGAGTGGAATGTGCCACGTAAGTGTTTCGTCTTTTTGTGAATTTTTTCTATAAGTAGTCATCATTCCTTTGCTTCATCCTTCACAATTTCATTTCTCACAACTCTGCATTTTTTCTTTTCTTCTTTCTTTAGTTTGTGATCCTTTCGCTCAAAGAGTTTCCGGAGTTGAAGATATCTTTAAAGAAGTTGATAAAAAGAAGATAGATTGGGAGTGTCCTGATCTTTGGTGTCGCTTTCTTGACACGAGGGATATTTTAGAAGGACGCACTCCTCCAAAGGGTCCCGACCTTATTGATCCGATGGCGAAATACCCCGATATGGAGGGTGTTTGGACGTACGGCCAGCAGAAATATGGCGAAGCCGGACCGTCCGGAGAGGCGGCTGAGTTCGACCCGGCGTCCGGTTTTGTTCTACCGTCCGGGTCTGATTTCCATGGTGATGGCATGCCCGAGGAACAGATAGCCGCTCCTCAGGGTTCGGATTGTGCCATCGTGGCTGATAAAGGGAAGGGAGCTTCCAACAGCCCGGATCGTCCGAGGAAGGGCAAAGTGGCCCGGACGATCGAGTCGTCTGATCCTGGTCTCCTTTTCGACACTCGCAAGGCAGCGGGAGGAGATCCAGCCGAGTCCGTGAGGGTTGTGGACTACTTCGGAGCGTTGGCTCCAGCCTCTGCTGCGCCGTTCGATCGTTCAGCGGCTTACAGAGACTTGTCCTCTAGCCTTATGATGGTAATTCTTTCCTCCTTTAGATTTGTTTTGATGCAGTTCGGTCTTTGCTGATATTCGTTTTTCTTTGATTCAGGTCGCCACTCGAGCTCATGCGACCCAGGTTGGCTTAGAGGCCTCGGAGAAAGAGTCCCGGAAGAAGGACAAAAAGATTAAAGCCCTGGAAGTCAAGCTTAGGAATGCGGAGAAGAGATCTCAGAAGGAGCTCAAGAAGGCGCTCGCGGAGGCTGAGCGGAAGATGGATCTGGCGCTTAAGCAATGCCGATGGGAGTTGGTGGAAAAATACTGTGTCCATATTCAGGGAGCCAAGGCCGCTCTTGCGCCGATGCGTCAGGCGAAGTATGGCGAGACTGCTTTGTCCGAGGTCGGCTCGAACCTTGGTCTGGTCCGGGACATCAAGTCCGGCAAGTCCAAGGTCGAGGAGGAGAAGAAGTTGGAGGATTTGCTGGAGCAGCTCAAAGGAGGAGGTTGGGTCGGCTCCTACGATCGGGTTGCTACCGTCCTCGATAGCTATTTGGTATACTCTCCTGTTTCCCCGTACCGATCCCAGGAGGCTCAGGCTTTGGACTACGGAGCTCCTACTCCCGTTGTTGAGTATGACTAGGCTTTGGCCTTTTTATCTTGTGTTTTCTGCTTCCGTTATGTTCGGGTCTTTCGACCCTTTTATTGTATTTGCTTCGTCCGTCGGACTTGATCACTTATATCTCCTTTTATGGAGATTTATTGTCTATCTGCTTTTGCCTTTAATTGTTATGGACTTCTTTGCTTGTTTCGCTTTTATAGTCTTGATAAAGGTGAAAAAGGGGCGGCTGGTACGTCTCTCTTTTAAGAGGGCAGCTGGCCCATTTTTCGGAACGACGGGCGGCTGGTCCATCTCTCTACGGAGGACGGGCGGCTGGCCCATTTCGTAGAGTGAAGGGCGGCTGACCTGTTATTCGGGCGGCTGGCCCGTTTCGGAGTTGATTGGTACCGTGTTGAGTGAAGGGCGGGCGGCCCATCTCTCTATGGAGGATGGGCGGCTGGCTCGTTTTGTAGGGTTCGGGGCGGCTGGTCCGTCTTTCTACGGAGGACGGGCAGCTGGCCCATTTTGTATTGCGTTGGGCGGCTGGCCCGTCTTTCTACGGAGGACGGGGGGCTGGCCCCTTTTGTAAAGTAAAGGGCGGCTGGCCCGTCTTTCTACGGAGGACGGGCGGCTGGCCCGTTTTGTATTGCGTTGGAGTGTTATTCCGGACACTCGAACTACAGACCAGGTTGTCTTTGTGAACATTTTCTGGGTTTAATGCAGTCTCTTGTTGTTGCAGGGGGCCAAGCTTGTTCGGATCCCTCTTTTGACTGAACGCTTTTAAAATCTCGCATCAGAGCCGGTTTGATACCGCGTTCTCGAGGTGTCTTTGACCAGTTTTTCATGCCAGGCGCTTTACTGGGTTTAGAGAGTTTACTTCGTTTCCCATGCTTCGCACAATTTGCCTATGCGAAGCGCAAGTGAAGGTAAACTAAACAGAACATCGTCTTGAGCGCTTCCTGCAGGATCGCGGGATGTCAGGTTACGCCCTTCGGATGTTAATCCGGAAATTTATATAGCGCGCTAGTCTTATCCTCTGCGGGATGTTGAGAGAACCATGGTTTTAAAAGATAGTCTTGTTGTGGCCAGCAACAGACAGATTTGTTGGAGAGGACTTAAGTATTTGGGAGAAATATCTTGATTGGTTGGCGGTCATGGATAAGTTACGAGATGCTAAGTCTCGATATTTATCCGATTTCAAGTTCGAGTTAGAAATGTGTTATGAGATACTAGGTCTCAATGTTCATTTTCCTCGGGTTTTTCTGGATCTATTCGCTTTCCGGATCAAGTTTCAAGATGCTAAGTCTCGATGTTTGTCGGAATGGTGTTTTCGGGAAACTTTTTCAAGCTAAGTCCCAATGTCCATCTCCTTGATTTGTTCGCGAAAATTTGGATGTATATACGGACCCACTCCCCCCCTTTTTTTTAAGGAGAGGGGCAACTGAACTCGTTTTTTAAGCGAGCTGCCTACGTACCCTTCATGAAAAGGGATCAAGTCACCCGTAGTTCACCCTTTTTTTTTTTTTTGGTAAGAAGACAGTTAAGTCTTAGTCATAGAACCGTCTGTTGCAGCTTCGGCGGTTTCTGAGGTCTTTTTCTCGGTAGCCTTCCGTCTCCTCTTGGTTAGTTTCAGTTTCTGTGGGCGGAACCTCCGTTTTCTCGAATTGTTCGGTTCTGCTCACCTTCTTTCCCAGTTCAGGGACTTCATCTTCCTTTTTCCTTTTCGGGTTTTCTCTTTGCGGGATGGTCGTATTCCAGAGCTTGTGCTCTGCCAGAAAACAGATTCGGGCCTCCTTCTGATTTCCCCAAACGGTTTGGGGTCGGGAATTTCAGGCAGAGATGGTAAGTTGACGGGATCGCTCGCATTGAATTGATCCAGGGAGTTCTCATTATCACGTTATAAATAGCGGGGTGGTTTGCCACCGCGAAGTTAACGATTTTCGTGATTCCACCGGCACGAACCGGGAGCTGGATTATTCCGTCCGTCATTGTGACTTTGCTAGAGAATCCGGTCAGCGACCTTGGATTGGGCTTTATCATTGACGGATCCGCCTTCATCCTTTGAAGTGTCTCCCGAAAAATGACGTCCACCGAACTTCCGGTGTCGATCAAGACCCGGGAGACGTCATGGTCGTTGATGTCCAGCTCTACTACCAATGGGTCGTCGTGAGGTTGGTCAAGGCCTTCAGCGTCTTTTTCGTGAAAGGCGATCCGGTCATCGTTTTCGGTGATCGGCTCCCGCGGGTTTGAGTCCTTGTCTCCTCTTCTCAGGAACGCCTTTATCGAGGCCACTGTGTCTCAGCAGTACTGAGACCCTCCGATGATCATGTGGATCCTCCTGCGGTTTGCGGCGGAGTCGTCTCCGTTCGGTCTCCTTCCCCGTTTGGGGGTATCCTCGTCGGGCCTTTCGGGACGTTCCTGGTTAGGTCGTCCGTCCGGGGCGCCAACGTATTCTTCGATAGCTCTGAGATTCTCGTGGATTACTCCGTTCCCGAGTTCCCCGGCTAATAGTTTTGCCGCGAGCCTTCTTCCGACAGTCCTGCAGTTTTCGGTTGAGTGGCCTTTTGTCTTGTGGAAGGTACAGAAGGCGTTCTCGTCGAATCCTGGTCGAGTCCACGTATTCCACGGCCCCCTGCTGCGCCCATCAGATGGTCTCTCCGTGTTTATTTGGTAGTTATGCGCTCCGCTCGGGTTGGGTTCTTCGTCTCCTTCATATGGCTCGTGGTGAGTTCCAGGCGGGCACGGAGCTCGTCCAACTCGTCCCTTCTGCTAGCAGATCGATTAGCTCGTGTCTCTCATTCCGCCTTTTCCTGCTCTTCGATCCAGCGGAGTTCTTCCTCGTCCATGTTTAGATCTCCAGCTTCGTCGTCGGTTTCGCTTTCCTCCCTGTCGGCTCCGTGTGCGGTGTCTCTCGGGTTTTCGCCGTTGGTCACCGTGGATGTCGGCCGTTCAGTGGCTCGCCTAGTGGCGCTTTTCCGGTGCAGCGGAGGTGGTGCTGATGGTTCTCTCCTTGTTCCGACTGGGGTCTGCTCATCGAGATTCTGACGGCCCGGGGGATCCGCTCGTGGGGGTGAAAACAAGGCGTCTTGCTTCGAAAGTCTGGGGGCCACGCGATAGCTCCTGGGAAGCCGCTCTCTCCTGCGCGGCCGTTCTCTCTTGCCTGTTTTGCCGCTCCGCGATTTCAGCTACAATGCTCCTCAGCTCGGTGATCGCCGCGATCTCTGGGGCGGCGTTGGTCGTTTCTGTGATGAGCGGGTCTTCGATCGGCATTCCGAATCTGGTGAGCGCACTGGCGGAGGTCCCGGTTATCCCGATCGCTCCGTCGGCGGATGTCCCGGCGGCAGTTGCTCCGGTCTCGGCCGCCGATGTACTGATGGCGGGAATTCCTGTTCATGCCGTTACCGTGGCGGCTGCTCCGACCGGTTGGTTGGTGATATCGTCGGTTCTTCTGGTCATTGTCTTCGTTCCTTATCCTTTTCGTTCTTAGGGTTAAGAATATTTCTCGTCCCCACAGACGGCGCCAAACTGTAAGAGCCGAAACTCACACTGTCAAACTTATGGGGCTCGAAAATTTTATTTATAAAGATCTAAAGGACCGAAAATGTAAAAAGAATATTTTATTGATGATTTCCGAAAGTACAAGGGAAATTAGCAAAAGCTGAAAAGTCTTATATTTCTAAAACTCCTAATACTCGGATTTGGGATGGGATTAACCCTTACATGAGCGTACATATATATACTGACAATTCTAGGGTGCTAAGACTTCATATTTTCGATGTGGGACTTTGTCCTTCCTTCCCAGCCGTCGACCTAACCTTTTGGGCCCGATATCCGGCCCGAGAGCCTTCCGTGATCTTTCTGCGCGTTCTGACCCAAATCTGGCCCGCCGATGAATTGTAAACCGTGAATAGAAAACCGGTGAATAGTAATCTGAATCTCGGTTTAGACTTAATTCGATTTTTCGGTTAACCTTTTCTCGAGATGAATAGTGTTTTTAACGGTTTTTCCCGCGTGAACAGTATTCCGAACGTTTTACGACTCTTGAGATCTGAGCCGCCCGTTCTTTATTCGAACTTCCAGCCGCCAGTTTCGGTATTGGTGGCCAGCCGCCAGTTCCTTTGGCTTGTGTGCTTGGCAACTGGTCCATGGACGGCCGAACGTTAGACACGGTCTTTCGGGGAGTGTTTATGGACTTTTTGGAGTCGGAACATGCAAGTGCCTAGTCTTCGGATCGGTCCGGACTTAGAGTTATGTTTGATGGTCGGTCGACTAGACAATGTTCGGGTCTTGACTAAGAAATGATCGTGGGCGGCTGGCCTTATCCCAGCCGCCGGTCCATGTGTAAAGGAGATCCGGCGGCTGGCCTTATCCCAGCCGCCAGTCCGTGCGTGAGGGAGATCCGGCGGCTGGCCTTATCCCAGCCGCCGGTCCATGCGTGAGGGAGATCCGGCGGCTGGCCTTATCCCAGCCGCTGGTCCATGCGTGAGGGAGATCCGGCGGCTGGCCTTATCCCAGCCGCCGGTCCGTGCGTGAGTGAGATCCGACGGCTGGCCATATCCCAGCCGTCGGTCCGTGCGTGAGGGAGATCCGGCGGTTGGCCTTATCCCAGCCGCCGGTCCAAGCGTGAGGGAGATCCGGCGGCTGGCCTTATCCCAGCCGCCGGTCCATGCGTGAGGGAGATCCGGCGGCTGGCCTTATCCCAGCCGCCGGTCCGTGCGTGAGGGAGATCCGGCGGTTGGCCTTATCCCAGCCGCCGGTCCGTGCGTGAGGGAGATCCGGCGGCTGGCCTTATCCCAGCCGCCTGTCCATGCGTGAGGGAGATCCGGCGGCTGGCCTTATCCCAGCCGCCGGGTTGCTCCTTGGACCGACCGTGGGCGGCTGGCCTTGTCCCAGCCGCCGGGTCATTCCTCGGATCTTCCGTGGGCTGTTGGCCTTGGCTCGTCCGGTCCATGTTCGGGATAAGTTCCATTCGATCTCGACCTTAACTTCTCGTTCCGTCAATCTTCGAGGAGGGGATTTCGACCCCAACATTGTCCATGCTCTTGAGGTGCATCATACGCTCCTATCACTCTCCTTCTAGCACCTTGGACTTCTGCGTTGCCTTCATTTCCTGCTCTTTCCAGAACGTCAGGAATATGATCAGCCATGTTGAACCCTGTCATTCTTGATAGTCTTTCTCTTTCTTTTCTAGCTCGAGTGTTGGCTCGCTCTAGTCTGCTTATATTTGGAGCTCACTTTACCAAGTGTTTTTTTCCTTAGCTTCTCAGGTTCATGCACCTTCACAAAAGAGAAAAATTACAGAACAAGGTTAGATTTATTTCTTTTTCAGAGTATCTAAAATTTAGACTCGGTAGATTCCAAATCCCAATGGCTATTGCTGATGCCTTTCCCGGCAACAGCGCCAATTTGATGCTGCGTATTTTCGGGTGTGAAAACAACAAACAAATGTGATTTTATCGATCCACAGGGAATGTAAGAATAGGCACACCAAGAGTACATGATTCTAATCGAGCTAAATGATTCAAAGATTGTTTTTGTTTCGGTTTCAAAGTTTAAAAGCATGAAAACTAAACAGAATAAAGCAATAATTTAGTAAATGTCACAAAACAGAATTCTAATAAAATTAAGAACAGTAAACAAACAAGATTCAGCTACAAGCTCTTGCAAAATAAGACAATAATATTGATCGAAAGCAAGTGCAATAAACAGATAAGACTTTTAATGACAAAGATGGATCCTTGGTGAGGCAATTTGACAAGGGTGAATTTCGGATTAATAAGTGATGGTTTAACAAGAAATCTATATTCTATCTTATGACATGGGTTACTTAATTTAGATTAGTTCACTTTTGATGATACTAACCCTTTTACTAACAGTTTTGGCTAGCTATAGATTTCTCAAATGCAACCAAACATTATGTAAACAATGAACACAAACCCATAAATATTATAATCTTTATCTTAGACTCAAGTTTCCAATGGTTAAAATAAGGAGCATGCAAGAAATAGTTAGGTTGATACAGAATACCTTTTGAGTACTGAACAACCTATGATCTAGGATTCTCTCTTTTGAAGTTCAATCCAAGCATTAAGAATAACAAATACATGAACACAAGCATAGATCATCTATCAAAACTTACTTAATCAATCTTCCAAACACCCATGTCTGCCAATTTGATGCTGCGTATTTTCGGTTGCGAAAACAACAAACAAATGTTATTTTATCGATCCACAGGGAAAGCAAGAATAGGCACACCAAGAGTACATGATTCTAATCGAGCTAAACGATTCAAAGATTGTTTTTGTTTCGGTTTCAAAGTTTAAAAGCATGAAAACTAAACATAATAAAGCAATAATTTAGTAAATGTCACAAAGCAGAATTCTAATAAAATTAAGAACAGTTAACAAACAAGATTCAGCTACAAGCTCTTGCAAAATAAGACAATAATATTGATCGAAAGCAAGGGCAATAAACAGATAAGACTTTTAATGACAAAGATGGATCCTTGGTGAGGCAATTTGACAAGGGTGAATTTCTGATTGATAAGTGATGGTTTAACAAGAAATCTATATTCTATCTTATGACATGGGTTACTTAATTTAGATTAGTTCACTTTTGATGATACTAACCCTTTTACTAACAGTTTGGCTAGCTATAGATTTCTCAAATGCAACCAAACCTTATGTAAACAATGAACACAAACCCATAAATATCATCATCCTTATCTTAGACTCAAGTTTCCAATGGTTAAAATAAGGAGCATGCAAGAAATAGTCAGGTTGATACAGAATACCTTTTGAGTGCTGAACAACCTATGATCTAGGATTCTCTCTTTTGAAGTTCAATCCAAGCATTAAGAATAAGAAATACATGAACACAAGCATAGATCATCTATCAAAACTTACTTAATCAATCTTCTAAACACCCATGTCTGCCAAACCAAGAATCCAAAATAAAACTACTCAATCATATTGAAAGAAATAAGAAGAGAGGTTATAGAAATCATCATAAAAGCTTGAATAGATAACAAAAGCTGAAGAGAAACTTCAATAAGAACTTGATCAAAGCATAAATATTTAAAGCTTAAAAGAGAAGAGAAACAATGTTTAGAAGCATGAAAAGACTGAGAGAAGAAGATGGTGTGTTTGTAGCTTCAAGTTTGAGTCCAATATATAAGCCAAGGTGTAGGGGAGTAGGTGAGACGGGGAACGACCGTTCTGGAGGAGAACGGTCGTTCTAAGTGATCGATCGCGAAGTAGGTGGGTGTAGGTGAGACGGGGAACGATCATTCTGGGAGAGAACGGTCGTTCCTTCACTTTTGTCGGCAGAGTAGGTGGGTGTAGGTGAGTGAGGGAACGGTCGTTCTAGGAGGGAACGGTTGTTCTCCTTTAGAACGGGTGTCCTCTTCATTTGGTCCTTTTCTTGTGTTTTTCCACTTTAACTCGACTGGAACATGTCCGTAAGCGCCAAACTCCATCGGAACTCCATAAAATCTGTAAAAAGACTCAAAACAATAGAAAGGCTAGTAAAACTAACGAAAGATGCAAATAAAAACTCAAACCGAATACTTAAAAACAAATCAAAATATGTTAAAAATACATAATATCAATGATGGAGCACAGGTAAACTTGTACGAACAACATAACCATCTTCCATATGTTCAATTGGTTGGGAGTCTGCAACATGTGTTGGTGAGAGAGCAGGGGCGAGCTGTTCCTGTGAACTCAGAGATCGAGAAATTGAACTTCTCCCATAGGATCGACCAGCTATTACTGGTGTAGCCATATAGAAAACTAGTTGAGAGATGAAAAACAAAAAATTGTAGAAAGAAACCGTCGGGAGAGGTTAGAGTTAAGTAGGCATGGTTATTTAGTTTCTTAGAATGGGCGTTGTGTAGGAAATTTAACGCGGTACACTGCAAAATTTAAGAAAATTTAGGACCCCACTATCTTATTTAGAGACGTGTGGTTGTTTTGTAAAAATTGATAACTAAATATTAGACAATAAATTCAAAATCAAATATTCACTATGATCTTATATTATTAGCAAAATCTATAATCGAAGTTAAGTTAGAGATTTTCCCATAAATTTCGACATAAATGTATTCTTTAAATCTAAGATGCATAATCTCAACTTCATTATTGTTACCGCGCGCAATTAGACAGAACTACTAGAAACATAATCAAACAAGTCCTACTAGTTGGAGATTAGCAAGTGTACCCAAACCTTACCAACGAAGAAGAACAAAGTGAAGCATTAGAGAATTTTATATGTTGTTAAGTTGTGGATATTGTTCAGACTTGGTATCACGTTAATAGCGAGAACAATAAAATAATAACATACAACAAGAGAAGAGACTGGTAGAATTAGAGGCAAAAGAGAAGAAACAGAAGGCGATAGTCCATTACTAATTCAACCGTCCTAGTCACATTTTAATTAGAAGGAAGTTAATTAAATTTGAACAACTGAAACAGATATCCAATCTACTTCGCTTGTAATAGTAGGTTAAAGAAAGCATAACCACTTTATGGCTCTGAATGGTGACCATTGGAGGAATAATAGGAATGAAAAGGATAAGAATGAAAATGAACAAAATAATAGGAACGAAGAGGAATATTTGTTCCTTTCCAAATTTGATAAGTAATATTTTTACTCTTTAATTCTCTGCAAAATAAGAAATGAAGAGAAATCATGGGTAATAAATATTCCTTATGAATGGTGCAATTTTTAAGGAATGGAGAGGAATTCACTGTTCCCACTCATTCCTATGGTCACCATTATCTAACACTTACTTACCGTTATATGTAATTGAAAGTGAAGCGAACATTTATTTTTAAAAAAAAATCTATGTACAGAAGCCATCAAATAATCCGTATAACACCATGGAAAGCAACATAAACATTCACATATTTTATTTTCTATCTAGGTAATAGCGAGGAAAATACTCTTGAGTTTCAGAGACACACAAGTAAAAATCTAGTTTTAAACAACAAGAAAGTGTAGAAACTTTGTTCAACAGAAGTATATACCTTATACTACTAGCTTAAGGAAACTAAACCACTTTGTACTTGTAAAGAAAACGTATCATCCTGCACCATTTGTCCTAAGTGGATCAAGCTTGGGCAGATGAGATCTTCCTGGTGCAAGAAGTTACTCATCCAATGTCATGAGAAGAGCATTCGGTTCAGCATTTTCATTTGGTACCTCTTCGGCCTCCATAGGTTGACTTGGTGGCTCTGTTTCGTCGCTGTCGAAATTCAAGGCAGAACCGGAACCTTATTCCATGAATCCACGCCATGTTCCCCGATCAGTACTTAGAGACGTTTCCTGCGCATAACAACAGTAACAATTATGATATCTCAGTTTGAGAAAAAAAAAACAGAAGGAGAAATAATCCAAAATATAAGTTTACACAAATAAACACAAATTTGGGAAGTATATATATATACTGTATATATATATACTGTATATATTGGTGACTCATTAAAATTGAACAATAATTTGACACGAAAAAAATTTGACCAATCATATCTGTATGTTTTGATTCAAACGCTGCGTTTAAGGTCTCCTTTTAAATACATCATCGTCTTGTTCAGGAGAGAAGCCTGGAAATCAAAAATCAATTCATGTTGGTTCGAAGCTCGGCCGTTTATAATGGTATCTGCAGCCCAAAGCTCATCTTCTATTCCATCTTACGCCAGCTGCCGTCGTCTGGGACCGTCACTGGTGTATGGCATTTCAACATTATGTTTATGTTGTGCACAGGCAATACTCCTCACATCGAGAAGTACAAATAATCCGGGGAGGCGATTTTACACATGTCGGAACAGTGAGGTTTGTAATATTAAAGACTATATTTAGTTAGTTTATTTATTGATTTTGTTGATATCACACTCCAGCTAATGAGCCGTTTATATGTAGAATTCTGCAACTCATATTTGGAAATGGTGGTGTGAGGCAATTATGAAAGAATTAGGTATCATAAGGCTTGAAATTCAAGAACATGGAGAACAGTGTGGTCAGCTAACAAGAAAAATATATGTAGAAGGTGAGACAAGTGGGAAAGATGTTGCAAGCTATTTTGCGGATGAACTCGTTTGCGTGAAGAAGTTTCTGTCGGCAAATTCGGGGGAGATTGCCGGTGTGAAGAAGTCGGTTCACGGGAATTACGTAATCGTCGCAGCTTCCGTTCTCATAGCTGTCATTGTCTTCTTCTTAAATGCATCTTCTGTAGGAATTTATCTTTTAATTTGCGGTATTTGGACATCCTTTTTTCCAATTAAACGATGTTTATCTTTATGTTATGTATTTTCAAATTATGTTTTAATTTGGAGAGGATATTGCTTGAGATAACGGACCTCTTACCAACTCCAACAACCAAGTGTAGTTGCCTAAATTCGGGTGTGACGTCGAAAAATGAAGGGGGAAAATCTTTTCCACTACGGCAATACGAGTGAGTTTGAGGTAAAAAACGCCGATGACAATCAAACCAACAGGGTTTACGCCCATGTTTCAACTGAAATGCATCTCTACTATCTTGACAGTAGGGACAAGAAAGTCTGCCATGTGTGGTCCATCCAGACAACATTCCATAAGCAGAAAAATCACTAATTGTCCACATCAATACAACTTTCATCGTAAAATTTGTCTTCGTTGACACATCATACGTAAGGACGCCTTCATACCACAACATTTTTACCTCCTCAATTAAAGACTGTATGAATACATCGAGTGCCCTGCGAGGATAATCTGGACCAGGAACAAGTATGGTGAGGAACAAAAATTCTTGTTTCATGCGGAGAGCCGATGGTATGTTATATGGTGTGACAATAACATGCCATAATGAGTACTTTCTGCCCGACTTCCTGAACTGATTGAAACCATCTGTGCACAATCCTAGATACACATTCTGCGCTTCCTCCCCAAAAGCAGGATATAAGGAATGAAAATGTTTCCATGCTTATGCAACATAAGGATGACAAATTTCTTCGTTGAACTCATGTTCACCGTGCCATCTCATGGATGACAAATTTCTTCGTTGAATTCATCTTTGTTTTTCCAAACGACTCCTGATATCTGTCCTGCCCACAAAATCGACAGACTCCCAAATTGGCATCCTCCCTCCAAAAACTCATGCAATTTTCTCTGCATACATCGGTCATTTCATATGATATTCATAACCCAGACACCAACTTTTGAATTTCATAATATGAAGCCGGTGCTATATTATCAACATGCATGTCTTTTGCAAAATCTGCAATGGCATCTACACAATCCTCCGAAAAATTCCATTCCGTCTTAATGCTCATCAATCTAGTTGCAGCTGACAGAGCCGACTGACCTTCCTTGCAACCTGAATAAATTGGAGTCCTTACAACATGTAACATATCATAAAACCGCTTTGCTTCGACGTTCAGTTCGTCAACCGCATTTTCGGTTCATACGGTTTCACAGAAAAGCATATGTGATTCACAGAAAAGCATATGTGACCATCTCGACAGCCCTGTCATTTTCACGAATTACTAGACTATCTGCAGATCTAACTATTTCAGCAGTTCTTTCATCTACCATCAACCCTCTACTATAATTGCTAGTACTAGGCAGGGTTTGAAAATCTTCTTTGTGCGAAAACCATATATAATACCTATGTGTGAATCCTCTCCAAAAAAAATGTTTCCAAACGGTTTCTATGGAAATGAATTTTCTCACACTTAAGACAAGAACAACTCATCTTACCCTGCTCATGCTCACGGGAAATCTCTTGATTGGTAGCAAATTGCATGAACATCCTTAGACATTCCTTAATAATCATTTCAAATTTCACCTGTTCCTTCGTCTACGCGGTTATACATCCATTCACGAGCTTGATATATATTGTACGTCGACATTACAAATCCTCTCCACAATTTCTCCTTTTCTCACTTAATTTTATCGAGAACTCACTATAGTCTAGTTAATAAAACTCACTATACCCACATATCTCTCAGTGATAGTACGAAAACAATATCCGTATCTTAACTTTTTTTATTACTTTCTCATTTACAATTTCCGACCATCTCTTTTCCTAAATTAATATTATCGGGATTCACCGACAAGATAATGACAACGCCGCTTCACATAATGGGCTTGGCACACTGTTCTTGCCTACATATTTTATTGGCGAAAATCTGACAACTATCTGACAACCTTATCGAAAATTTAGTAAGAACTCTAAAATTTACCGTCAATCACAATGATCAGAGACGTTTCCAACAACATGTCTTCACAGGATACCGACAACACAATTTTCTCGGAAAATTCATAGTTTCCGACGAAACTCCGAACTCTGTTTTCTAAGAAATTTGTTACGAATCCGTTATGTCAAAAAATCCCGACAAATTATCCTCGACGGTGCAATTCTCCCACAAACTCGTCAGATTTTTAACGGAGATTTTCGGACGGGCAATTTTATCGGTATATTTCCTCGCCTATGGGACCCATTTCTTGGAGTGATACAAACATAACTATAAATTTGTAGTAATGTATATTAATGTAAAATATATAATAACATTTCTTATAGTACTAAGCTATTTTTTCAACACTACTAATTTAATTTAGTTATTAAAAATATGAATAAATGTATATAATTTTTCTTAAATTGTATGGTAATTATATAACTTAATTTATTTTAATAGGATTATGAAATTTTATAAATTAAATATCCACTCATACTTTATCTCAATTTATATGAAACATATTAATTATATCAATAACTTAATCTATGTACGTAAATTAAATATTTTTAATTAATTTTAAAAGAGAAACTTA
This sequence comes from Isatis tinctoria, assembly GCA_010577795.1. Lineage (NCBI taxonomy): Eukaryota > Viridiplantae > Streptophyta > Magnoliopsida > Brassicales > Brassicaceae > Isatis > Isatis tinctoria. The sequence continues at coordinate 11,260,541 of CM021246.1, read as the reverse complement.
CTTGATTCTTCACAATGGAAAAAGTACCAATATTTTTATCAAAATTGTGAATGTGTGAATGAATTGTGGTATGCAGTACTTATATTTATATAGTTTAAAAAAAACATTATACATGGCGTTATTATTCGACCGTTAGATATTAGTTACTGGTCGATTTTTGAGATGCGGTCCTTGATCCCTTAAATAATTTGGTGCATTAGCATGTGTGAGGGGTTTTTACATTTCTCTTTCCTAAACCACAAAATTTTATGTAGATTTGTGATTGATGTACTAAACACGAAATCCTCAAACTCACTATAAGTGAGCGTTATTGGTTTATGTATTTGAATGGATTTGAGAATCTAAATGAAATCCAGTGTTATTGGTTTTATGATTTATAAATCCTAATTCAAATCATGTGTTATTGGCTTTATAATTTATAAATCCAAATTCAAATCATGTGTTATTCAATCATACGGATTTATTAGTAGATTTAATTTTATAATGAATTTGAGTGGATTTGAGTGGATTTGTTTGTTAAAAATAAAAAGACTAAAATCCGAGGTAAAACATTCGGATTTGTACATACTTATTATTAGATTTGGAAATCAGAATATTTTTCTTAGATTTATAAATCATATACAGATTTCAAAATCAAGAAATGAATAACACTCTCTAAAATTCGCTTTTGTGATGTTGCCATTCGTAGCTTTAATATTTTATTTTCCTCTATTTATAAAAGAAGCATTTCACAATTTCCCGAATTGACTATCATCGCTTGAAATGTCCCACAATTCATACTCCCTCCGGTTTTGATTAGTCTTCGTCTTAGAGAATTGTTTTTGTTTTAAATTAGTTGTCGTTTTCAATTTTCAATGCAAACTTTATTTCTTTATTATTTTTTATAATCATGTTTATTCTGCAGATTTTTTTACAATTGGTTGAATTGTTTTTAAATATGTAATTAATAATATTTTTGTATTGAAAAGTTAACATAATTAATACTTTTTTTAATCTGTAAGCATAACTTTAAAATCACAAGTAAACAAAACTAGAGGAAGTAGTAACTAATTTGAATACGTGATAGGATCTCTCGGAGCTTAGAGCATGTGCAGCCCAGCAAATATTGGGTTCTTATAAAAAATTTAGTATTAATTTTATGTTAAGAACTCTAACATAATAAAACTTGTTATATGACCTACAATGGAGAACTTAATAAAGTTCTTAAAAAAAATGCTCTTTTTGAAAAGTGCAAGAACCAACCCTGTTGGAGATGAACATACACGCTAATAACATTTTACCATCTTACAATTTTCTAATTAACCTAAATCAGTGAAGGGAAAATCTCTACCAAGGATGAGAACTGAGGTTTTTCCCTTTCTTTCTCCATGGAAGCACTTAAATCTCTACCAATGATGAGGACTGAGGTTCAGCTTTTATTGGTCTTCATTCCCAGTTGTTCTTGTTGCAGTATTTAGCGTCAGCTTTGCTACACTGGTTGGAGACTGAAGAACATTGGAGTCGGACTGATTCATGAATTCATTAAGACCTTCAACCTATTAAATACAAATAAAAAGAATCACAGATACAAAGCATTAGTGGTGCAATCAATCCTGCAAATACATATTGAGAACAATTAAAATCACCAGTCTATGAGTCAAAAATACAGAATCTCTGTGCATTAACACGAAACCACAAGCAACAACCACAAGATGAGTTAAAGATCAAACGCATACTAGAAATCAACATGAATTTGACCCTAATCCAAATAGCCATACGCAATTCAGGTTTATAGGGAAACAAATTCTAAAACCCACATGACAAGAGACAAGAGACAAGAGGCAGAGCTCAGAAAATCAACACAAAAACATGATCCAAACAAGCAAATATAAAGCTATGTCATTTATCAACATGATCCGAATCAGATTGAGAAAAAAAAGAACTAAAACTTTGATTGGTTTTGGTTCATACAAGGTATAATTCATAGAATTGAGACTAATCCCCAACGTAACAATCTTACGCCTTCCCACAACCAATCCCACCTTCGTCTTAGCTGTCACCTTCACCACCAACTTCTTACTCTTCATCTCCACTCAAAATCTCCAAACATCTACAATCATCTTTTACAACTTAATTACAGAAGTTATCAGCTTCATTTCCCTTGATCAAAGTGGTGACTCCTACAGTCCCAAATTTGTAAATCGAATAATCAAACAACAATCTAAAGATTATATAACAACTATGTGGTAATCACTAATCCGAAATTGTACAGTCTTTCAATACGAAACAAGAGGATGAGAAAATTTGAACCAACGAGAGAAACGGGATTTTTAGATCTTTTACCAGGAAATCGCGAGAGAGATTTGGGCTTTCTTTTGAAATCGCTAGAGAGAAGTCCGGTCGAACATCTAAGCGGAGGAAACGATTCTCTTCGGTGGGGACGAAGGTTGAGTTGTCGGAGTACGGGACAAAATCTGCCGGGGAATGCTCGAGAGTTCGTCTGAAGATGGAGTAAAACGATCACAGTAGTCGAAATTACCATATCTCTCTCTTCTCTTCTCTCTGTATCTGACACGTGTCTAATAAGATACGTGTCCAAAAAATACTATATAGGAAACGTTTCTTCTCTTTCCTTCTCTTAAATTGATTTTTTCGTTATATTTAATACTAGATTTTTTATTAAGATCCAACAAATATCTGGGCTGCATATGCTCTTAGGCTTCTTATATATTTTCGATGGCTAGTTTTTTTGTATCAGGTGATTCCAAGGGGTGATTCTGGTCTTGTGTTATTCCTAGGCTCTCCAGCCACGTGTACTTATGATATTGGTTCACACAAAACCGGTCCCGGTTTAACAAAATCGCCGGTTCAGTTTCTTCTTAAAAATCAAAGAAGAAAATAATAAATTTAGGGCAGTGGCGAAGGACGAAGGACGAATCGAATGTTTGACCGGTTACACAAAACTCGGCGAAGGACGAAAACAAAGAAGAAAAAAAAATTAGGGCAGTGACTCAAAAAGAGTGACACACAAAAAGTCTGAAGAAAATCGGAAAAACCCAAAAAATCTCCAGCTGCGAAGATGAGCAATTGGAAGACTCTTCTCCTTCGAATCGGCGAGAAGGGCCCCGAGTACGGCACTTCCTCCGACCACAAGGAACATATTGTCAGTACTCTCTCTGGAATCATCTTCGCTCTTAAACCCTAATTTTCTGTGTCAAGTCTTCTTGGTTCATATCGCTTAGTGTGAGTGTGTATTGTTCATACCTTTCCTCTAATCAACTTCTACGTTTCTGTGTATACGCAGGAGACTTGTTTTGGTGTTATTCGGAGAGAAATCGAGCGTTCTGGGGACCAAGTTTCGCCCGTAAGTTCGACTTTTTCTTGTATTAATTTTGTCAAATTTGTGACTGATTCTTTACACTAATAGCGTTATTTAGGATTTGCAATTTTTCATAAGCTCCAAGTTCATATCTGTTGAGAGGTTCAATGTAAAGAAAAGAAATATATTTTTTTTTTTTGGTTGCATTTTCATCACCATATAACAATGTGGTTAGCATTTATGTAAATATTATTACATGTCTCAATTCTTGACCCGTAATTTTCTCACTAATTGTGATTTTCATCTTAACAGTTTCTACTGCAATGTGCTGAGCAGTTGCCTCATAAGATTCCCTTGTATGGGACTTTGGTAAGTCTCTTATAAACTAAACCCTTGTTTTCTCCGTTACTGGGTATGCGTTGGATACTGGGCATGCGTGAAGATGTGTTTTAGGTAGATATTTTGATTAAGTCTTAAATGATGTCTGTGGAGTGATGAATATCTAAGAAGAATTAGCTCAGAAGCAATTACTCAAAAATAACATGAAAACAATCACTTCATAAACCAAAAAATAAGGAAACCTTTTCGTTAAGGTGGACCATTTTGTGTGTTAACATATCATACATAACATATTGTTGAAATTTTTATTGTCTTATATGATATGTGTGAATTGATGCATATCAAATAACAATTAGCGCTGAAGCAATAGCCCAAAGATAGCTTGGGAAAACCACTTCATCGACTAAACAAAGCCTTATTGCGGATCGTTTTTGCCTAACATATCATCCATGAGATGTTGTAGTAATATACTTGTTCATAGAACTGGCGGTATTAGTTGGTGACATTGAAAAGAACAGACATAGTAACGTATCCTACATCTGAGTAATGAAGAAAAGGCTACATGATATGAATGAACATATTTTCCTAATTTGGTTTTGTGTTCAGCATTTGGATCCATACTGAACTGAGATATCCTGTTTCTAGTTATATGTAACTTCAATTTAATTTGGTATATATACTTTGAAATTTGATGGATGTCTTTGCACTGTTTAAGATTGGTTTGTTGAACTTGGAGAATGAAGACTTCGTCCAGAAGATAGTAGAAAGTGTCCACGCTAATTTCCAGGTGACTAATAATGGCCAAGAGGACTTTTGTTATTATAAGTTTTTCCACTTACTTCTGTTTATAATGTAACTGCTTTTACTGGATTGAACATGTCAGGTCGCTTTAGATTCTGGAAACTGCAACAATATCCGTATATTGCTACGTTTTATGACTTCCCTGGTATGATTACTAATCTTGTTACACAGTCATTTCATTAATCTGATATGTAAGTTCATATTTTCTAATACACCAAAACCGTCTGAAAAATTTAAAGCATACAGGAATATATACAGTAGTTGTTCAAATTTTGAGATGTTTGTTTATTTTTCTAACATGTTCTCTTTGTTTCCTTTAGTTGTGCAGTAAGGTTATTCAACCTGCTTCTTTGATTGTCGTATTCGAAACATTGTTGTCATCTGCTGCCACAACTGTGGATGAAGAGAAAGGAAATCCATCATGGCAGGCACAAGCTGACTTTTACGTTATATGCATCTTGTCAAGCCTCCCGTGGGGAGGAGCAGAACTCGCTGAGGTACTGCTATTAGATTAAAGACATTTCAGAAGATATCTTGTCATTAGAAGATATTTGCATGGAAGGCCATTAGAATACAGAATGATGATTTCCCTCTTTCTTGCAGCAAGTTCCTGAAGAGATTGAAAGAGTGTTAGTCGGGATTCAAGCTTATTTGAGCATTCGAAAGCATTCTTCATCCTCTGGTTTAAACTTTTTTCACAACGGCGAATCAGAAAACAGTCTTGCAGAGAAGGTTTGATTTTGGTGTTGAAATTTTTAAAGTTGTTGTATTTTTCTCGGTAGATGTCTTGGCAGATGCATAATAAGATGCGGTTGTATAAATCTATGCGACGTTTCGTTCTCTGCTTTATTTGTTCGAGATCGTAATTTGTTGAACTTTGTATCATGACTTGGTAACTTTTGGTTTGTCTTTGGTCTCTTTTAGGATTTCGTGGAGGATCTATGGGATCGAATACAGTCTCTGGCTGCCAATGGATGGAAACTTGATAGTGGTATTCATGTTTTCGTAATGTTTTCATTATTCTATCTATCACTAAGACTGCAATCCACTTCAACACTCTCCTTTATTTTCTCTGTCTTCCTTCTTCTATCCTAGTAGAAATGTTTGTTGTATATCACCAATGATGCATTTAGTGTTTTTCCTATGTTCTAGTTCCTAGGCCTCATCTCTCGTTCGAAGCTCAGCTTGTTGCTGGAAAATTTCATGAGCTACTCCCGATTAAATGTATGGAACCACCGAGTCCACCTTCTGATCTTTCAAGAGCATACATTGGCAAGCAAAAGCATGATGCTTTGACGAGATATCCTCAGAGGATTCGCAGGTTGAATATATTTCCAGCTAATAAAATGGAGGTGATATTCTGCTTTGTGGTGTTTATCTGGAATATTATTACACTTCCTACAATTTTAGTCATCAACATCTATTTTCTCCAATCTATCAAAGACGTATATTGATATATGATTTGTATGATGTCGGTTCGTATTCCGTTTCTTCTAATTCTGGAATTATTAAACTCACAGGATGTACAACCTATCGATCGCTTTGTCGTTGAGGAGTATTTACTGGATGTGCTCCTCTATTTAAATGGATGGTATGTATTTTGCAAAACAGGAGTGCTCTTGGTTTTCGATGTCCCTGTTATATTTTCCGTGCATTGTAGACTGTCGTCCATGTTTGCTGATTTTGGTGTAGATATTTAGTTAAGTGCTATCTAAATATCTAGCCTTAGTTTGAGGTGCAATAAGCTAAGTTTAATTCTTACTCTACGAACAATATAATCCCTGAACAATATATGAATTGTGTTGAATCGGCTTGGCGACTGATTTGCTACGAAGGGGTATTGCTTTTGTGTTGAGTGAAATTTAACCTCCCCCACTTGTCCATCCTGATGGTTCTTGAATTACCTAGCATATAGTTGTTTCTTATTTTACATCTTAGCTTTTTCTGAGTGTTTTTTTTTTTCTGGTCGCCTTTCAAATTATGATTGCCTTCTTAAACTCTTTAGAATTTTATTTCACTAATTAATTTATTGCAAAGATAGTCGGAAGGAGTGCGCTTCCTACATGGCTAATCTTCCTGTCCCCTTTCGGTATGAGTATCTTATGGCAGAGACACTATTTTCTCAGGTGAAGTTCTGCTCTTGTATAAATTTTGGAATTTATCTCTCTGTTAAGTGTTTCCAATGTTTAGGTAATACCAATTTTTTTCCTGGAGAGGTTCTTAGAGCCGTGGTTTGTAGATATAACAATTGGATCTCCTTTTTATTTTTTATTTTTCCAGATACTCTTGCTACCACAGCCACCGTTCAAGACTCTTTATTATACACTCGTAATCATGGATCTTTGTAAGGTAGCAACAAAGGATTACTCTGATCATTCGATGTTTTTTAGATCACTGGTGTCATTTGTTTCTGCTACCTGATTGATTTCAAATATTCAATAATTTTAGGCTCTTCCGGGTGCCTTTCCTGCTGTTGTTGCTGGAGCTGTTCGTGCACTCTTTGAGAAAATTTCCGACTTAGACATGGAATCCAGGACACGCCTTATCCTCTGGTTTTCACACCACTTGTAAGTATAGGTTCTCAATATCAATCACCTCTTGTTTTTGGTTATGAAGAAAGGGTGGTTCAGTGTATAACTTTTGTGGATGATACATGTTAGAAAATTATCAGCTTTTTATTTAGCCAAGTTGATGATTGTTATTGGAGCATAAAATATGGATTCTAATAAACCATATTTTACTTTATGCTTTCTATTATCAAGTTTTGGGGTGGGTTCAATATTTTTTCCAACTGATAATATGTTTACGTGATAAAATGTCCTGTTGCTGAGTTAAGTTATTCATCACATGAAGTTGATTACATATTTCGTTTTTTCATCAATGAACCATGTTGAACAGATCCAACTTCCAATTCATCTGGCCGTGGGAAGAGTGGGCGTATGTGTTGGACCTTCCCAAATGGGCCCCAAAGCGTGTATTTGTTCAGGAGGTTCTGCAAAGAGAAGTACGCTTATCTTACTGGGATAAAATTAAGCAGGTAACAGATCACCTGCCGAACATGATATTTGTTGTGATTTAAATATTCTGATATTTTAGAAAGCCGGAGGCTATTAGGAACTGCCAAACTTAAGAAAATATCAGGCTGTTAGGACCTATGTTTCATCTTCAGTTCCACATGGCTTTAGTTTTCGACTAAAGAAGTTATTTTGTTTTCTCTGTGTCAAATAGAGCATCGAGAATGCGAGTGGCCTAGAAGAATTGCTTCCTGAAAAGGCTGGTCCGGCTTACAGGTATTCCTTGGAAGAGGGTAAAGAGAAAACAGAAGAACATCAATTGTCAGCTGAATTGAACAGGAAGGTTAAGGAAAAAAAATCTGCACGTGACATGATGTCTTGGATTGAAGAAACGATATATCCAGTTCATGGATTTGAAGTTACTCTTACAGTAGTTGTACAGACCTTACTCGACATCGGATCAAAAAGTTTCACTCATTTGGTCACTGTCCTGGAGCGATATGGCCAAGTATTTGCAAAACTTTGTCCCGATAGTGATAAACAGGTGATGCTATTATCTCAAGTGAGTACGTACTGGAAAAGCAATGCACAAATGACGGCGGTGGCAATCGATAGGATGATGGGTTATAGACTCGTATCTAATCAGGCAATTGTTAGATGGGTCTTCTCCCCGGAGAATGTCGATCAGTTTCATGTCTCTGATCAGCCATGGGAGGTATAAGTTGCATTCTACTCATTCGTTTTTGCAGAGCATGCTCCTGAGTTTTTGTGTGCTTTCTAAAGAGCTTGTTTTTGTTTCTTATCTATGTAGATACTTGGGAATGCACTTAACAAGACTTATAATCGTATCTCTGATTTGAGGAAAGAAATCTCAAACATTACGAAAAATGTTTTGGTTGCTGAGAAAGCTTTAGCAAACGCACGAGTAGAGTTGGAGGCTGCTGAGAGCAAACTTTCCCTAGTGGATGGTGAGCCGGTTCTCGGTGAAAACCCAGCGAAGATGAAGCGTTTGAAATCAACGGTGGAGAAGACAAGTGAGGCAGAGTTATCTCTTCGGGAGTCCCTAGAAGCAAAAGAGGCTCTTCTTAACAGAGCTCTCTCTGAAACTGAGGTATCATCATATAAAGTTTGTTTCCTGTTTTACTTCTTAAGTCTTAACAGGCCCTTTGTATTCATTAATTTACTTTCCTTGTGCATAGATTCTACTGCTCCAGCTGTTCCAAAGCTTCTCCGCAGTCCTGAAGGAACGGCTTCCAGAACCAACGAAAGCGAAATCATTTCAGGATCTAAAATCTTCAAGTGCGGAAGATGAGAACTCATCTGCGATGGAAGTGGATAGTGAGAATGGAAACCCAAAGAAAAGTTCCAAAATCGGTGAGAGAGAACAGTGGTGCTTATCAACACTTGGCTATCTCACGGCGTTTACAAGACAATACGCTAACGAGGTAGAGTAACTGTTAGTTGTGTGTTTGTAAGAGATTAAGATTTAATGAAATGAAGAATCTTTACTTGTTTCTCTTATGTCTTGTAGATATGGCCTCACATGGAGAAACTGGAGTCGGAGGTGTTCTCTGGAGAAGATGTTCATCCTCTCTTTCTTCAAGCTATATTTTCTGCACTTCAATTCCCTTCACAATGATCTGATCTTTTCATCCGAGACCTATGTCTTTTTTTTTTTATTTATTAAAATCAGATATTTGACATTCAAGTTTTCACTAGGAAGTCGATGAGAATCATGAAATTGGAAAACGAAGAAGAGAGTTAGCTCGTTTCTTAGTGCAATGTTGTTGTCCTTTTCCTCACTGAACAAAGAAAATGTAATTGTTTGGTCAAAACGAGTTTTATTAGTTAAAACATCAATGTTTACTTTGAAGAGCCTAATTTTTTTTTTTTTGGTGAATGGTCGGTTAATGTCCCGTATTTTATTTTAAAAAAGAAAATAAAAATTACAAACGAACTTGCCTAGCAATTGCTAAGCTTTCAGTATCATCATTCCAAAGAGAAGCAACAAACTCAGGAATAGAATAAAAAACATGTAAACCTAAAGGTAAAGTAAAAGTACAGATAGCAAGACCATCGGCAAGACAGTTTGCTTCCCTATGCTAACCAGTCCCTTGATAAGAAGCCATGGCATAAGCGTACCAGGAATGATAATGGATGAGACTCTCCTATGCCATCAGTAAGAAACTCAACCACTATCTTAGAATCCACTTCCAACTCCAATCTGCTAATCCCTCGCTCCCAAGCAATCACAAGACCATAATACACTCTCCATAATTCAGCTAAAATCGCCGAACATCGTCCTATATGAAAGGCAAAACCGCCCACCCACTCGCCATCCCAACTCCGCAAAACTCATCCCAACTGTTGCCGGCCCCGGATTTCCATGAGAGGCACCATCGGTGTTAAGCTTCGTCCATCCTATTTGTGGGGATATCCAACGTATCATCCTCTCAATATTCGGACTTGTATCCCTCGTCCCTTTCTCTGCAATTGTTACCGAAGCCACCTCCTTCGCCGGTGTACGAATAAACTTCACTCTATCCCTCCAAAGTCTGTTTTCTCCAAACACGTTTCCACATCTCCGCTTCCATGCCCACCATACTGTCAGTGCAAACGTTGTAGCCCAGGGGATTCCACCAGTAACAACAGACTTCTCTAAATTCCGAAAAATCCACTCCAATAACGGTAATGAGAAGAACGAAGCTTGTCCTATCTGTGGTACCAAACGGTTCCAAATTCCTGCAATTGCAGGACAATCCCGGATAATATGTAATATATTTTCTGTACCTCCTCTGCAGACTTGACAAGCATCTGTTCCACACAAATGTCTCCTGTATCTCTCTGCATTACACATAATCGATTTTCGCGACACTAACCACAAAAACATTCGAACTCGCTCCGGCACTTGCACACACCATAGACGCTTATAAAAGAATCCCATATTCGGCCTGGGATTGTCATCTCGTGTGAGCATTTCATACGCCGATCGAACTGTGAATTCCCCATTCTTGTTATCGGCCCAAGCTAAACGATCATTCGCTCCAGTCACTTTATCAACAACTACTGCCGCAAGCTCAAGACTCTGGTCTGCTGAAACAAAAGGCGTTATTCTGGGTAGGTCCCAACCACCAACGTTCAACCACAACTCATCGACGGTAATATGCTCATAACCCACTGGGAGGACTCCGAGTACTGTTTCGATTAAAGCTGTCTCCCGCACCACTTATCAGTCCAGAAACGTATATCTTGCCCATTTCCTATCACCCAGCGATGCCCTTGATTAACGACTTCACGAATCCCCATCAATACACTCCTCCACGTAGCCGAGCCGTTTCTGCGAGCCATTTGCCAAGGCAAATCATGAATATCACCCACCTTATACTTGCTGCGGAAGACTTTTGCCCAAAGACTCATCTTGTTCGTCAACAAACGCCAACCAACCTTTGCAATTAAAGCTTTATTCATCATTCGTGGGTTTTTCACTCCCAAACCCCCTTCCCTTTTCGGTATACAGATTTGATCCAAGGCAACCAGATGCTGTCCTCCTCCCCCACACAAAATTCCGCGACAGAAAATCAAGTTTATCCAAGGTATCCATGGGAAGTTGTATAGTACTCATGAGGTTAATAGGGATCGACGATAACACTGATTTCGTAAGTGTAACCCTTCCTGCCAAGCTCAACGTTTGCTTTTTCCACCCCGTCAATCGTGAAGATACCTTCTCTAACACCTCTCCAAAGGTATCTTTATTGATACGTTTCTGCAAAATAGGCATTCCTAGATACTTTTCAACTCCAGAGTTGCTTCAATCCCACTCTCCCTGCTTATAGTCTGACTCAGCGCACGAGAAACATTCTGAGAGAAAAAGATATTTGATTTCGGGAGACTCGCTTTCTGGCCTGAAGCATTACATAATTTCTCCAACACACCACGAATCACCCGGACTTGCCCCACCAATGCTTCCGCGAATAAAATTAAGTCATCTGCAAAACAAATTTGTGACAGTTGTGGACCGCCTCTCGATAACCTTATTGGTTTCCATCGTTTCTCATTCACAGCCTCGTCAATCAAATGGCACAGCCTTTCAATGCAAAGGACAAACAAATACGGAGAAAGCATTACAAATCCCCTCATCGGCAGGTTATGAATTACATGGTCAACATCCACCAAAGAGTATAATCTCTGAAAGTACTCCACCGCCAGTCTCTCGAGATCTTTAGCATCTGAAACCCACTGATCTGCATCATTCTTTAACATATCCACTTTATTCCTCCTCCTTCGTATAATTGTTGACATGTGAAAGAACTTTGTGTTTCTGTCACCATGGACTGTCCACTTCTCTCTTGACTTCTGAAACCAAATAACTTCCTCCTGTTCCAGAACCTGCTCAAACTCCTTTAACAGTTCTCCCTCTCTCTCAAGAAGTTCATCCGTCTGCTGTCCTTGATCAATTTTCGTTTGCACATCTTGAATCTCCATCACTAATTTGTCCTTCCTTCTTTGAACATTCCCAAACACCTCTCTGTTCCGCGCCTTTAACTTCCCTTCCAGCCGACGCAAAGCTTCCCGAGTATCTATAGTATGATCCCACGAGGCAACAAGAAAGTCCTTAAACTCATTATGTTGCAGCCATGCGGCTTCAAATCGAAAGGGGCGTCGGCCCCTATTCTCAGATATTTCCGGAGTAAGCTGCAAATATAATGGGGCATGATCAGACGTGAGAAACGGAAGGTGTCTAACACGAGCTTCCTGCCATCGTAACCGTGCATGAGGACAACAAAGAAAACGATCCAACCGCTTCGCAACAAACGTCCGAGTTTCCTTTCCTCTTCTCCAAGTGAACTGATTCCCACTAAACCCCATATCAATAAGATTCGTTTCATTTATCCACTCACCAAATAATAAGGAATCTTCAGATAAACGACCATTCCCGCCAGTTCTTTCATCCAATCTCACTATCGTATTAAAGTCTCCACCTACAATAGTTGGCCCAACAGCAACCTGTATAGCCTCTCCCAGTCGAGCCCACTGGGGACTCCGACGACTCGTGGATGGAGCCGCATAAACATCGAACAGATTCATTGTCTCTGCACCATTCGCTACTCTTACATGAATGAAAAAATCCGAAGATTCTATCAACTCAACATTACCAATCTCAGATCTCCATAAAAGCCATAAGCCCCCACTCTGACCATCTGAATCAACCCGAAAGGAATTCTCGAACCCCAAGTTCTGGCAAATTCTCCCTGCATTCACTCCACCTGCATGGGTCTTGAAAATTCCTAGAATATCCACCTTAAATTTCTTCAACAAGTATCTAACGGATCTCCGAAATTGGGGTTTATTTGCCCCCCGGCAATTCCAGAAAATGCAATTCATCATGACATTATTAATCATAAATAGAACTACCGGGGCAGCATGCTATGCCTCCGTAACCTCCACCTCTTCTCCCGCTGCACCTTGTCTGGTTTCTGTATCTGTATCGATCGAGATCTCCATAGAAGTAAGAAGATTCTTATCGTTACTCTGTTCCTGACATGGGATACTATCCCCTGCATCTTCATTTCCGACAAGGTTTTCTCGCCTTTCAACGCTCTCCTTCTCCACCCGTGGCCTCTTGCCATTAACCAACGTAGCAGCATAATCTCCTCTACACGGTCCGAATATCAATCCCCGCGCCGGTCCAAAAGTCTTCGTCTTGGACTTATTGCCACTCATACCATGTGTCTCATTGGTCTTCTTCTCCCGCTGCCCCACTTTGGCCATCATATTCCCCCCCTTCTCCACTTGCGCACCAATAGTCAATATCTTCTCTTTCAAAACACTTTTCGCCAGGTTCTGCACATTGGTAGGGCTCTCGTTCTCTTTGTTTTCCTTATGAGAGACATGTGAGGTCTCCTGTGCTTCTTCCAAGCTTCCAAACCGGTTCGATACTCTAACAGATTCCACTCTTTTCCCTTGTTTGTTTTCCCCTGAGCCACTGCCCTTCCCGCTTATTGTACTAGCAGACATAGTTAAGACATTCTGTCTCTGAGCATGCAGTTTCTTTCTCGAGTACCTCACCGGAATAAATTCCTCCTCCCTTACACCCGATTCACTAATTTTCTGAGAAGATGAAGCAGTTGCAGGTTGCTCCAACGCCCTCTCAGCCAAAGCTTTCTCGTTCAGCCGCTTTGGACAGTTATGAATTAGGTGTCCGTACATTCCACACATCGAGCAGATAGCCGAGATGCCCTCATACGATACGAAATACCTTTCCTCATTTACGACCACAGACCCTTTTAATGGTTTTTGCAAGTTCACCTCAACACAAACTCTTGCAAAACGAGCACGCTCAAAATGCAATGTCGTAGGATCCACATGAACCGGTTTCCCCGACCCCTTAGCAATTCCCATCAATATTGTCCTATGGTAAAAGTTTAATGGGAGGTTTGATAGACGCACCCAAACAGGTGTGGTCACGATCTCATCCTTTAAGGGATCAAAGTCGGGTGCCGATGCTTGGACCATAAGGTAACTACCAAAGACCCTCCAAGGACCCCCCGATAACACCGACATGTACTCTTCCTCCAAGTCAAGTCGAACCATAAAAAACTGCATGGGCAAGTCCATCACAAACATCGAACCCTTAGGTTTCCAGATTTCATGCAGCTTCTTATTTAATGTTGAAATAGAAACAGTTCTCCCCAGAACCTTAACTATAATACACTTTTTCCACAAGCCATTCATTGCCTCCAACACATCCTCACTAATCGTTATGACCGCTTCGCCGTCCTCCCCATTCGGAAATTCAAGCGTCAATCTCTCCATCACAAAATCTTCATCGACAACTTCTTCCGGAACCAACCTTCCTCCAACGTTACCCCCCATAAACTTCCTCACCCATGAGCCTGGATGAGATTTGCACAATGCGATTTGATAGGGGTGAGATTTGAAAGGTAAATCGATAATTATAGCCCAGATGAGTATCGATTATTATTTTGTCCTTCAATAATTAATTTCTTTTTAAAAAATCGTCTGGTTACACAGTGATTTTTTGTTTTTCTGGTTACACAGTGAAAATGTGATTTTGTATGTGAACTGTAGAACCGAGTTTTTTGTTTCTTATCGTAACCATATGGAATCAAGATCTTCCGTGTACCTGCGTAACCAACGGCAATTATGATTTGTTGTAAATTTGCAAAATTTTGGAATTGCTGTACATACAGAGACTAGAATATTGCGTTAATTTATGGGAGAATTATTAAAATAAGAGACATTGAAAATGAAATTGTCCAATTACACCTTTAATAATTTTTGCTAACTATATTACCTTAACTAAATCTAAAAAAAAAAATAATTAGTTTTAAAAATATGGAAAAATCGAAAAATAAGAAAATGGCAAATAAAAGCCCTAAGAATATATTAATACAACTGTTTTAGAAACAAACAAATTTTTTAAAATATTTTGTTTTCTATTCTTCATCATCCAACATTCATATTCTAGGTATATTGTTAGCTAGAACATATATTCTGCCTCTTCCTCTACCTCGATTAGAATATGTGCTCTAACTAGTCCTGAGCATTTTAACTGAAACTGAAATACCGAATCGAAACCGAACCGAAATAACCGAAACCAAACCGAATTTTATGAAACATCCATTGGATATTGAATTGAGAATTTACGGATACCTGAACCAAACCGAAACCGAACCGAAAAACGAACGGATAAACCGAATATCCGAAACACGATCCATATACCTAAAAATATAATTTATATTTATATTTAAAATAATTAAAATTAACCAAATATTACTAAAAAACTGAGTTATCCACAAAATTATCCAAATTTTTTTATCCAAAATATCTGAAATTATCTGGATTATCTGATATTATCCGAATTTATCCAAAATTATCCGGTTGTTTTCCAAATTATCCGAAAACATAAGAAAAACCGGAACCGAAACCGAAAAAAACCGAACCGAAACCGAACCGAATTTTATGATTAACCGACTGGTTACTAATCTCTATAACCAAAAAAACAAAAGAACCGAAAAAACCGAACCGAAACCGAACCAAATTTTATGATTAACCGAATGGTTACTAAATCTCTATAATCGAAAAAACCAAAAACCAAAAGAACTTAACCGAACCGAAAAACCGAATGGCCAGGCCTAGCTCTAACTATTACTCTATATTCTAAAGTGCATTAGAATACGTTTGTTTATACCTTAACTTTTTCGCTTAGTTCTACGTCAATTAGAATATATATTATACTAGATGATACCCCGTACCTTGTGCGGGTAAAATATATGATTTATATTTGATTATTTGATAAACTATTATCATAGTATCATAGTAGTCAAAGTATTTATGGCTAATATACTATCTATAAATATAATATTCAGTAAAATATTTAATCTAATAAACAATAGCAATATATCATCAAACATAATATAAACTTTATTAACATAAAAATATTTATAATATTATAATTTTGATAAATTTAAAATAATTCTAATATTTTCACAATTTAGGAAGTTTCTAATATTTAAATTTCTATCAAACAAAAGTATATAAATATTTTTAAATAACATAATTCAAATAAAACTTGATTAAATCAAATAAAAACTTACAAATTTCTGCGTTTATTAAATACTTCATATACGTAATTCAAACTTCTGAGTAAATTTAATTATTTATAAGCAATATGCATGTCATCCCTTTTATTTTGTAGTCCATGTGGGATAAAAATTTGCATTTATATATTTTCTAAAATTTAAATATCATATAAGCCATTAAATCTCTTAATTATATGCTTCTAAATGTTTGAATTTGATGATACCATAAAAAGAGAGAAAAAATCTAATGGAATAAATATATTTCCATATATTAAAATATATTAATTTTTTTTTGACATGTCTGAATGTAACTATTTCATTGGTTAACTTCCCCTTAAGTTACTCTGAGTGAGACACGTATCTGAATTTTCTCTCTCCGTCTTCTCAATTAATATATAGGGGATTTTGTGTTCTATTTCTATCCGTGTTAGTTTATGTATTCTGAGTCTTACTCTATGTTTTATTAAAGTTAGAACACGTCTGGTTCTATCCTAAAAATTTTGCTCTACAATTTACCTTGTTTAGAATACAAACTTTGTCATGATCTAGCCATCGTTCTATGTTTACAATCTAGAATTTGTATTCCAAACTTTTCTCTTCCTTCTATCTATTTTAGAATAGTTGTTCTACATAATTCAATTATGAAAATACGAGAAAATCTAGTTACAATCCTATATAGTAAACATTTTCATTTTTTCCTTAGTTAATGTTTTGTATTTTTTTCTTAGTTAACGTATTCAAAAGGAGGAAAAGAGGAAAAAATGAAAATGAACAGCCGAGGTTTGGAACGGAACGCAACGACGCATGCTATCTGTTAAAAATTTCTTTGCTATTATTTGGAGGCTCACCATTTAAAAATTCTTGAAGATGATATCGTGTACCTTCCCTCCGATCCTTCCTATATGGAGCTAAATATCCACATCTATTAGCATAACCAGAATCTACAAGATAGTATTTTCCTTCTGGAGGTTTGGGAGACATTGGATCATCTCGTATTGCTGTATTCAACACTCTAGAATCATGTGCAGACCCTGCCATCCCAACAAAACAATATGTGAAAAGCATATCTAGATCACACATTGCAAGAACATTCAGACTTGCTGTTCCTTTCCGATTGATAAATCGTAATGCATCTGGTCCTGGAGTCACCATGACTGGTACATGTGTTCCATCAAGCGCTCCAATACATCCGTGAAAGAGCTCGTATTGTTTATCACCTACTAAGGAGTTAGATATTGCTTCCAACTCAGGAGTCGTTCTTGGCCGCAAGTAGTCGAGTGCCACGCTCTTAGAACCATATGGAAGTTTCTATGTATAGTCTCTTAAGCATGACAAAATATGTAACCGATGTCATGTTGAGTGTCGTTTTGAGCGCAAAGAATCAAGAAGATTGCAACACTTTCATCCACTATGATGTTTTGTGACTCTTGCAACCCATACTTTATATGAAGAACTTCACATAAATAAATAAATGCTTCTGAACTCATGCGTATAAGAGTGCGACATGAGATGTCATTGTTGTAGATTTGTGCTGGTATGATATTCCAACCATTCCCCTACTTTTGGTTCATTGGATTTTTGCAAAAGTTTTTTTTTTGTAGTAGTTCATCATAGGTTGCATATAGCTCTGCACAAATTCTTCTTTCTCCAATAACATCAGCTCTGCTAACTCCTCATCTGTTAAATTTTGAATTCCACGTACTTGTAACTCCGCAATACGAACTTCCTGCAATAATACAAATTTCATGTATTCATGAGTGTAAAAAATAAGTAAGCTGAAGTTCAGATTCTAAAGAAGGTCTTCAAAACCAATAAAAGATTGTGTCTCAAATAAACTGAAATAAAAGCAACATGAAAGGAAAAAGAATGCTGAATAACACCAAAAGAAAAGAAAGCGAAAGGAAAAAAAAGCTGAAAAAAAAAACACCAAATACTGAAAGTTCTGCCTAACTATGATCGTCATCATCGCTGCCAAGTAAGTTGGCCATAGAGTTCATCCCAAGCAGAGTCGTAAAATTTGTCATACTAGCCGTAAACCTAGTTGAAGTATTGCCAAAATTTTGGGAGTTGCCTGAAACAGCACAATCACCATCATTTGCATTATAATGCTCCATATTGAACCTATGAATTTGTTGTCTTGACCCGTCGCTGCAAACATTTGGACTTAGTTGTTGATTACTTTGCATGATGTTGCTTGTGAGTGGCAGATTGATGTAGTTGCATTGATTCACAAATCTATCTACTCCAACTAAAGTCTCCAGATATTTGTTGCTTGCTACTGCATTGTTCTTTATCTCAGGATCCCAAAACACGTTCTTGTCTCCAGTCAACTCAAACAATTTGTTTTCAACTCTTTTTCTACCAGCAGCATTCGACAGTCTACTTGAGTAACCATTTGCTTTTAGCTCCTCAATACTTCAAGCATAATTTGACAATTCCTATCCTTCCTGATATACTAAAATTACATGGTTTTCAGCACCCAAATATTGTTTAAAAATATTACATCATATCACTTATTTGAAAAGTAAAAAAAAAAATTTTTACCGAGCCTTCGCGATCGCTTTCACAATCAACTTCAACGTCATTGGTAGATCTGGCCTCCTCTCTTGAGCGTGATCCATTATTTCCTCGGGAACTTGTCATGATCCTAAAAACATATAGTAAGCAAATATTCAAAACAATAAGAGCTATAAACTATAGAGAAATACCCTCGAATACCACACTTTCATGTTTTTGTGATAAAAATACCACACCAAGGTGAAAATGACAAAATAACATTTATTTAATGGTTTAAAGATAATTAAACTAATAAATTTGGGTTCAAAAGTCATTAATTAGGGTTTAGATTTTTGGTTTTAGGGTTTAGGTTTAAGAGATTGGGAAAAACATATGAAAATAAATGTATAATAGTCTTTTTTCTCTTCAAGAAATGTCATTTTTGTCATTTTCACATTGGTGTGGTATTTTTGTCACAAAAACATAAAAGTGTGGTATTTTTGAGAATTACCCTAAACTATAAACATATCATAACAACTTATATTTTCTAACCCTATGCCTATACCTCTGTTGTTGCCATAACTATTAGAAGATCACTTTACCAAGAAAAGTCACTTCTGTTTTTTCTATTGATATGATGAGGAAAGAGCTTACTCCCCTGATTCAGCCCCAAAGAAAGGGTTCCTTGGCCAACAAGAATATATATAAGTATTTATAGGAGTTAACGGGATAAGCACGAGATAGAAGACGATGAGCTTAAACTTTTTTGTTTGCATTATTTTTCGGTAGTTGATGAGTTTAACGATATTGGATGTGCACTAGTGATATTTTGTTAGTTTCTTGCGCCATTTTTTTGAATTTTCAGGAACATCCTTAAAATTTAATTTGTTTTTTCTTTGTTCCTCATCAAATTTGAGGAGGAATTGTTGTGAACCGAATGTTCTGTGTGTATTATTATGAGTACCAAATGTCTCTTTATATAGTGGTTACACCATGTAGAGGAAATGTAATTATCCTTTTACTACTTATACAAAGAAAAGGAAATATTCCATAAACATATTCCTTGTCTAACAAGGAATGGTTAAAACTATTTTAGATATTCCTAAGGATCGGTTATGATATAACCTCTACTGGGCCGGTTTTGTAAGTCCATAAACAAATGGTTTTTAACACTCCCCTTGGACGAAAACAACCGAGCCCGATGCTATCAAGGATCTTTGTAATACGCTTGGGGATGCTGCCTCATTAAAACCTTTCTAAGGAAAACGAAATTGGGACAAAACCTTAGCGAGGAAAAAGAGTACAGCAAATATTACTCCCCCTGTTTTAGACATCACTTAAGTCCTTTAATCGGCGCATGTCGATCTGATACATCAACTTCTTGAGCGTGGGGGTTGGAAGCGATTTCGTGAACAAGTCAGCTGAGTTGTTGCTTGAACGGACTTGAAGCACTTGAATTTCTCCGTCTTTCTGTAGATCGTGAGTGAAAAAGAATTTTGAAAGTATGTGCTTCGTCCGGTCTCCTTTGATGTATCTATCCTTCAACTGAGCTATGCATGCGGCGTTGTCCTCATACATGATGGTCTGTTCTTCTTTCCCTTATGTCATCACACAATCTCGTCTTCTGTGTTGAGTCATTGATCTCAACCAAACACATTCTCGGCTGGCCTCATGAATCGCCAATATCTCTGCATGATTGGACGATATAGCCGTGAGTGTCTGCTTCATGGATCGCCATGAAATGGCTGTTTCACCGTGAGTGAAGACATATCCCGGTGGTGCGGATCCGAAAGGTAACCTGCATCAGCAAAACCAACTAATCCTTCATTGTTAAGGGTAGTGTAAAACAGACCCATATCTTTCGTTCTTTTCAGGTAACGAAGTACATGTTTAATCCCATTCCATTGCCTTTGGGTCGGACAAGAACTAAATCTTGATAGGAGGTTCACGGCAAAGCATATGTCCGCTTAGTGTGACTAACCAAATACATTAATGCTCCTATGGCACTGAGATATGGCACTTCGGGACCAAAGACTTCTTCATCCTTTTTCTTTGACCGAATGGATCACTGTCCAAACTAAGGCTTCTCACCATCATTGAGCTACTCAGTGGGTGAGCCTGGTCCATGTTAAAACGATTGAGTACTTTTTCTGTATATGCCATTTGATGCACAAGAATTCCATTATTAATGTACTCGAGCTGTATTCCCAAACAGAACTTAGTCTTTCCTAAGTCTTTCATTTCAAACTCTTTCTTGAGGTATTCAACCGTTTGGGATATTTCCCCAGAGGTTCCTAGGATGTTCAGGTCATCAACATACACCGCGATGATTACGAATCCCTTAGCAAATTTCTTTATAAATATGCATGGACTTATGTGATCGTTCTTATAGCCCTCTTTCACTAAGTACTCGCTTAGTCTATTATATCACATGCGACCTGACTATTTCAATCCATAGAGCGATTTATTCAGCTTAATACAATGCTGGTCTCGAGAACTTCTTTTATCTTTCAGCTCTATGCCCTCTGGGACTTTCATATATATATCGTTATCCAGTGGACCATATAAGTATGCGGTTACAACATCCATTAACCGCATATATAAATTTTCTCTTATGGCCAGACTTATCAGGAATCTAAAAGTCGTTGCATCCACCACATGGGAGTATGTCTCCTCATAATCGATTCCTGGTCTTTGTGAGAATCCTTGTGCCACAAGCCGTGCTTTGTGTCTAAAGATTTCTCCTTGTTCATTTCTCTTCCTAACAAAGACCCATCTACGTCCAACTGGTATAACATCACGAGGTGTCCGAATAATGGGACCAAAAACCTCTCTCTTCTTTAAAGAGTTTAACTCCACGTTTGTAGCATCTTTCCATTTATGCCAGTCTAATCGGCGAGTGCACTCTAAAATGGACGTGGGTTCTAGATCCTCATTCATGAGCTCAAGTGCTACATTGCATGCAAATATTTCATCAATGTCGACATTCTTTCTGTTCCATTGGATTCTAGACGAGACATAATTGATCGCGACCTCTTTATTATCAGGAACTTCAGGCCCATGAAGCTTGGCGTCCCAAGCAACATTTTCCGGCACCTTAGGTTCATTTGTGTCTGCAATGTCCACTATCTCCTCGATCTGAATTTCAGCACATTTCTTTAATTTCTGAGGAGTCTTATCTTTGGAACCAATTGGTCTTCCACGTTTCAATTGTGGTTTAGACTCAGTAGCCACTTGACTCGGTCCGTTTTGGACATCAATACGCATCGGTGCATTCACGGCTGGTATATGCGACTTTGTTACCCTCTTTGGGTCTGCAAAGGAATCTGGCAATTGTATAGCTAGTTTTGCAAATGTATTATCTTTTGGACCTATAAATCACTTTCACGAGTCCGATGATCTTGCCATTTCAAGGATGTTTGATTCCATGCAATTTCTTTTACCAGCCGGTTTCCATCACCTAATGTTGGAAAAACGGATTCGTCAAAGTGACAATTCGCGTACCTGGCCTTAAATAAATCTCTGGTGGTTGGCTCAAGGTACTTTATGATCGTGGGAGAATCATATCCACGAAATGAGACCACATACCAAACGGACTGTGGCCATTTGTACTCTTTTTCCTTATCCTTGGTTTTGTCCCAAAGGGTTTTCCGGGAAAGGTTTTAACGAAGCAAATCGGTTCACTTGTCCTAAACCGATTCGGGAACCAGTCGGTCCAAGAAATGGGACCAAGCGCCTGCACGGGTCGAGATCTTGGCATTCGGCCCGGCAGATGAACTCTCAAGACGAATCTCTGCATATCTTCTCATCCCGGAGCATTCATCGAGCCCAGACGCGGGCCAATACCGACTTATACCTTCCTGGACCGGCCCTAAACGCCAATTTCCGACTAACGGGCCTCGGCCCAATAATTCCCGGAGAAACGTCACGCCATTTGAAGATGGACTTCACGCTGTTAAAAACATGGAAAAACATCGAGGAGTTTACTTAAAATAAACCGGAAGCAAGACTTTCACCCAGAAGAAATCGGACCTTAAGGATAAAAGACCAGATGGGCCAAAACAAGACAAACGGGCCAGAATGGAAGGGATGAGAAATGGGATGGGCCACCGCCATTAGGTCTGGCCGCCGACTAGAGGAAGGAACTATAAAACGTCCCACATTGCTTAGATCAGTCTTTGAGACCCTAGACTCTCTAGTGTAAATATAGACCCCTGTATTCACTTTCAAGGCATCCCAACTCAAGTGCAAGAGCTTTCGAGATATAAGAAAATAAGCTTTCTCAAATATTTTTGTACTTAGAGAATTATCAATAAAGTCATATTTCTCATCTTTTTATTTTTTTGCCCTTTAGTTCTTGTTTAATAGAATTTTCGGATCCCCGCAAAATATAAATTTCGACAGTGTGAGTTTCGGCTCTCACAGTTTGGCGCCGTCTGTGGGGACAAGAAACATTCTTTACTCAAGAACAACAGGATACGGAGAGGAAGACCATGACCAGTGGAGGAGGAGCCGCTGACGCCAGCAATCGGCCGACCGGAGGAGCGGCTAGAACCGGAACGATCGCAAGCGGAAAGTTAACATCAGGAGCAACTGGAACCAGAACAACCGCAACCGGGACTTCCACCGCTGCGCCAGTCCGATTCGGGATGCCAAATGGAGGACCCGTAATAACGGAAGCGGCCAACACCAGCCCGATCGGCCTAGCCGAAGATATCATGGCAATCGGAGATCTGAGAAACATGATAGCAGGGTTAGTGGAGCGACAAGACAGGCAAGAAAGAGCAACAGCACAGGAGATGACGGCCATCCGAGAACTGGCGCAAGGTTCCCAACTGAGAAGACGCCTCCGCTTCTCGCCGCTGACAAGCACCCTCGGAGAGCAGATTCTCGGTGAGTAAACTCCCGTCGGGAAGAGAACGGAAACATCGTAACCGCCACCGTTACGTCGTAAAAGCACAACGAGGCGTAGAGTCGAGCAGCTGGTCTCAACGGTAACCACCGGAGAGGTCGCGGTAGAAGATGACGGCCACGGCAAAGATGAAAGAGACGAAGACGAAAGAGATCTCACCGAAGAAGAGGAGAACATAGTCCTGGTGAATCAGCAAATAAGAGCCGAAGAGTGAGAGAGAGCGGACAGAATAAATGGAGAAGGGAAATGGATGAGCTACGCGCCGAAATGGAGCTAACGGCGAACCAAATAAGGGAAATGAGATCATAAGTCCACAAGGCGACCAGTGCGGCTCCCGAGATCAACCGAGTTATGGAGGAGACTCAGAAGATTCCCTTCACTTCAAGAATCACGAGCGTGAGACTCCCCGACCCCGGCAAACTCAAGATCCTGTTCTACGAGGGAATGACAGATCCGAAGGCGCATATGACGACCTTGAATATCGCAATGAGTCGGACTAAATTCAAGCCCGAGGAAAAAGACGCTGGCTTCTGTCTCTTATTCGTCGAGCACTTGAAGGGAGCAGCTTTATCATGGTTCTCGTGATTGGAAAGAGACTCGATCGACAACTTCGAGCAGCTATCCGCGGCCTTCTTAAAGCATTATTCGCTTTTCATAAGCCGCTCAACGTCGGACGCGGACCTCTACTCGCTATCACAGGGACCCGAAGAGAGCCTTAGGGAGTTTGTCGAAAGGTTCAAAGTAATAATGTCAAAGATCGACGGTCTAAGCGACAATGCCGCGATAAACGCTCTAAAGAAGTCTATGTGGTACGCCTCCAGCATCCGGAAAGAGATCACTATTAACCCCCCCCCCCCCCTGGTTACCATCCAAGACGCTCTCCATCGCGCCTCGAACTTCATGATTCACGAGGAGGACATGAAGGCTTTGGCCAAAAGGCATCAGCTGCAGAAAATATCGAAAAGTCCGGCGCAGCCCACGAATATTCCGACAGAAAAAAGAAGCAAACGAAGTGGCAGAGATGAAGAACCCGAAGCGAGCGGAGTGCACAACTACCAGATAAACACAGGCTACCCGTTCGACGGGCGCGGCAGAGGGTCGTCGAATACCTGGACTCGGATAGGCTACGACGGGAATGCTTACTGTACCTTTCACGGAGCCAGATGACACGCAACCGAACACTGCAGGACGGTCGGGAGAATGCTCGCAGCTAAGCTACTTGCCGGAGAGCTCGAAAACAACATAACCCTGGAGAGCCTCGGAGTACCCGAAGAAGATTCGAAGCCCAGGCAGGACACCCTAATCAAGAGCATCCCGATAACCCTCTAGAAGAAACATCCAAATGAGGGAGAAAGCCGAACGGGGATGACCAAAACGGGAACCGGAGAAGGATCCACATGATCATCGGAGGATCCCAATACTGCAAGGATACAGTGGCTTCGATAAAAGCTTTCCTCAGAAGAGGAGACAAGGAGTCAAATCCGCGAGCCCCGATTGCCAGGAATGATGACCGGATCGCTTTCACCGAAGAAGACGCCGAAGGACTCGATCAGCCCCATGATGACCCCTTAGTCATAGAACTAGACATTAAGGACTACGACGTGTCAAGGGTATTAATCGACACCGGAAGTTTGGTAGACGTCATATTCCGGGAGACACTCCGAAGAATGAACGTGGACCTATCAGAAGTGAAGCCAAATCCCAGATCACTCACTGGATTTTCCTGGGAAGTCACTATGACCGACATGACGATCCAACTCCCTGTCCACGCTGGCGGAATCACGAAGGTCGTGAATTTTGCAGTGGCTAATTACCCCGCAATCTACAATGTTATCTTGGGGACCCCGTGGATCAACTCGATGAGAGCAATCTCATCGACGTACCATCTTTGTCTGAAGTTCCCAACCCCTAGCGGAATCAAGACTATCTGGGGAAACCAAAAAGAAGCCCGGATTTGTTTCCTTGCGGAACATAAACTCCGAAATCCGACCATCCAGCAAAGAGAAAACCCAAAACGAAAGAAAGAAGCAGAAGACACGAACGCGGGAAAGAAGACAAGCAGAACAGACCCGTTCGAAAGAACGGAGCTTGTACTCACATAAGATAAAGGCGAGCTGCAAGAAGAAACGACAACCGCCAAAAAGGGGATATCCGAAACCGAAGAGCCAGAAACGGTCAATCCCATATTCTATAAAGCATAAGTGCTTAAAAAAAAAGAATCTCAAAAAAAAAAACTGGAACTACGGTTGACTTAATCCCTTCTCATAAAGGGTACGTATGCAGCTCGCTTAAAAAACGAGTTCAGTTACCCCCTCCATAAAAAAGTGGGGGAGGGGGGGGGGACTAGGTCCGTGTATACATACTCCTAAAGAAATTCTCGCAAAATGGTAAAAAGGTAGGAACCTAGCACCTTAAAATCCTAAATTCAAAACTTCTCAAACAAGATCGTTAGTTGCTGGCCACAACGAGACTTCCTTGTTCGAGAAAATCGCCTCTTGGCACACATCGCCTCTCGGCACACATCGCCTTTCGGCACACAACGCCTCTCGGCACACATCACCTCTCGGCACACATCGCCTCTTAGCATACGTATCAACCGCCCGTTGCTGATCACAACAGGGTGACTTAAACCATGGTTCTTTCAACATCCCGCGATGGATAAACTTAGCGCGCTATATAAATCTCCGGATAAACATCCGAACGGCGTGACCTGACATCCCGCGATCCTGCAGGGAGCGTCGAAGATGATGTTCTGTTAAGTTTATCTTCAGGAACATTTCGCGTAGGCAAATAGTGCGGAGTGTAAACCGCGAAATAAGCTCGTAAACCCAGTAAACGCCTGACATGGAACACTGGTCTTGAACATCTCCTAACGCAGTACAAAACCAGCTCTGATACGAGATTCTAAACACGTTCAGTCGAGAGAGGAATTTAAATGAGTAACTCATCGACGCCAAAACATACAATAAACCAAGAAAACATCCGCAACGGAAACCTGGTCAATAAATTCGGAGTGTCCGGAAAAACACTCCAACACTATACACAACAACGCAAACGCCTCTTGGCAAGCAACAAACAACATAAACGCCTCTCAGCAAGCAAAACAAAGTGCCTCTAGGAAAACGGACCAGTTGCCCATCTCTTTTAGAGATTGAGCCTAACGTCCTTCAGTAAACAAGAAACTCAGAGCGGGAAAAGAAAAAGGCCTCAGAAACGGTTCAAAATTTATCATTAATCTCAGAAGCAAAAGCCCATCTGGCCCATAAACAAGGCCGAACAATACAAGGAGTAAAAAAGACGAAACAAAAGCAGAAACAAAAAATCGAGAAGTCAAGGTTCCGGGCCAAACGCCTTAATCATGGCAAGGTCCGAGATCCCAGGAACGGCCTCGTTGGGTCCGGCTGGATCAAGAACTCCAATCAATGCGGCCTCCTCCTCAAGCGAGCTAGGTTCGGAAACCGGAACGGTCAGATCACTGGAAATAGGAGCAAACTGAGAGTCGATCTTCTCCCGAACCTGGACAATCATATCATCGAACTGACCATCAGCACCATCAAAGCGAACTTTCCATTTCAATAGCTTGGCCTTTTCTCGGTCTAAGTCGGGAAGTTTGTTACTCTGAACAACGCAATCAACTCGAGGTTTCTCGCAATCTGGGTAAATCCACCACACCGAGAGTTCCTTTCAACTCTTCAAAGAAGACGGGAAGCTCGGCAGAACAGGCCTTGCAACCGTGAGCATCACGCGAGGCCCTGGCAGTCATGAGCTGGCCCGCCAAATTTTTCAGTTCCTTGGACTGCCGAGAAACCCTAGCCTCCAGGCGAATAGACATACACACGGCTCTGTCCTTTTCAGCTTGTACCTCCGAGACTTGTCTCTCAAGCAACTTGATCTGCCGCGAACTTGACGACTCAAGAACTTCAAGCTTCCTCTTCATCGAGCGAACACCCTCTTCGGCGCGCTTGCGAACCCCGTGAATGGTGGCGTCGTACGAGCCACTACACTTGTTCACGGAGGATATGAACTACAAACAAAAAAGGAACGTCAGAAAAAAGGAAATATCGAAGAATATGAAAGAAGGAAAAAAAAGAAAATTAACCTTCGATCTGCACAAAGCCATCTCCTCATATTTTTCAGATTCCTCGAGATGCCCATATGGAGGAAACCTGAAGCTCGAATACACCGTCGCCGAAAAGCTCTTGGCCGCTTTGCGACGGTTCTTGCAAACCGACTCCGGAAAAGCGAGCCGGGAATCCGACGGCGTGCCAGGCGAACAAGAACTCTTTACTACGCCTTCTACAGGGCCAATCTCTCACCTTTGACGCAAAATGCCATCCGATCCTGTCAAGCTATAAACAACTCCTCGAGGCTCGGAAACACGCTTCGCTGCATTACGCTCTAAGATCTCATCCTTCTTGAACGGAGTAAGCACAGTCGGTGGTGAAAACGGCCTTCCAGCTGGCCATTCCGGCAGAGGAATGGCTAGAGAGCTCTCCGCCGGCTTAGGGGCCGAAGAATGGGCCGATGGTTTGGTCCCAGGCTTAGAAGCCGACCGGCCGTCCGTCCCCTTCGCTTTGTTCCCGTCTTTCTCCATCTTCTCGCGAAGTGATAACCTAACCATGACGAAGAGTTTTTAGTGGGGGTATGTCGAAATCATGAGAGACAAGGAGAGGAGGAAGGCGCATATATATACAACAAGGAAGCTTGAATCCTGACATATTAGGGATTGAGAAATTTCCTAGTCCTATTTCTGCCAAAAGGAAAAAGGAGTTTTTCCAATTCCTAATAGAAAAGGAAGAAGAAGCTTTACTATTCCTAACACAACGAGAAAAAGGAAAATTTTCTTATCCTAAAACTTAAACAGGAAAAGGAAAATTTTCAGTTTCTTCACTTGTAAACGAAAAGGAAACTCTCTACGAGACAAGCGGCCGCCAGCGAGCCTAAGAAGAAAAATTTTCTCAGCCAATCTCTGCTATTCAAGCTATGTACAAAGGCCTTTTAACCTATCAACCTCGACAAACACTCCAATAGCGCTCATCGCCCATGCATACAAGGCCCACGAGCTGGGGGCTAACTGTTGGGGTCAAAATCCCCTCCTTGGAGATTGATAGGGAAAAATGCCGAAGTACGGTTAAACATTTCATATTTTGGCAGCAAGCCCACGAAATGAGATCTCATTTATTTAAGTGATGTAAAAGTTATTTGCATCATTTATAATTGATGTAAATATTAAAAAGAAATGATGTAATATGCTCTCTTTTTTGTAGTGAGACCACATACCAAACGGACTGTGGCCATTTGTACTCTTTTTCCTTATCCTTGGTTTTATCCCAAAGTGTTTTCCGGGAAAGGTTTTAACGAGGCAAATCGGTTCACTTGTCCTAAACCCATTCGGGAACCAGTCGGCCCAAGAAACGGGACCAAGCACCTGCACGGGTCGAGCTCTTGGCATTAGGCCCGGCAGATGAACTCTCAAGACGAATCTCTGCATATCTTCTCAGCCAGGAGCATTCATCGAGCCAAGACGCGGGCCAATACCGACTTCTACCTTCCTGGACCGGCCCTAAACGCCATTTTCCAACTAACGGGCCTCGGCCCAATAATTCCTAGAGAAACGTCACGCCATTTGAAGATGGACTTCACGCTGTTCAGAACATGGAAAAACATCGAGGAGTTTACTTAAAATAAACCGGAAGCAAGGCTTTTACCCAGAAGAAATCGGACATGAAGGATAAAAGACAAGTGGGGCCAAAATAAGACAAACAGGCTAGAATGGAAGGGAGGAGAAATCGGATGGGCCACCGCCATTAGGTCTGGCCGCTGACTAGAGGAAGGAACTTTAAAACGTCTCACATTGCTTAGATCAGTCTTTGAGATCCTAGACTCTCTAGTATAAATATAGACCCCGGTATTCACTTTCAAGGCATCCCAACTCAACTGCAAGGAAATAAGTATACCATAGCCTCAACATGGACCAAATCATAAGATCCCTCCACTTCGAGCAGTCCATCTACTGATAAAACTCTCTAGCCGCACCTCTATTTTTCTGAAACAACTCGACACACTCATCTTTGTTATTCGCAAAAGAGAGTATTTCTTTTATCATAAAGAGGAGTTCGTCGCTTTTTAGCTGCAAGCACCTCAACATTGATCAGATTGGCTATCATTCTCTTTTGTTGACTTTCATCAAGAGTGACAATACAAGGCAGAACATTATGATCATCACCTGAAGCAGTTTGAAAAAACCCACCAAAGACAACTGACCATGCATCTCAACACAAGACACATCCTTTTCCATATTTTAGTAGATTCTTTTATAGTTTTCAATTCAAGAGCTACACAAGACCAAAAGCTTGGTATATCTAATTAACTTGTACTTGATAAGTACTGCACCGTAATTAATAAAAATAGTTATAAGTATTGTGAACAACTGAATCATGTATGAATGAATGAATGTTTTGAACTTGTAATAACCAATTAAAGTCGAGTTTATTAAGCTATAAAAGTATACTGATTGATCCACAATAATGGAAAATTTATGTATTCATGTTTCCAGTTCAAGAACCGGTTTCCCAACATATTGATATTACTTACTTTTGGGAATCTCTGGAATTTTCCATTGACCTAGTGTTTTCTTATATATTGTTGCGTTGCTTATTTACCGCTTTTAGTCTAATTTAGTTGTCTCACAATCAGCTACAAAAGCCAAGCTTCTTAATTCTGCTCTAGCTTGATTTGATAGTCATAAACACATACCATAATTATCTGGTCTTCACTAGACCGACCCTTAAGTATTATGATGATTACTTATGCACTTGTAGAAATATTTAAGGGATTAAAACTCTAAACACATCACTTATCTTACCAAAGAGACAAATGGACATGGGTTTGTCAAATGTAAGAAGTTTGAATATAAAGTTACATATTCACTTATTTGTCAAATATACGAAACATATAAATATTTCATTTTTGTCATGCATGCTCTGTTATTCAACTATTGTTCAGTTTTATACCATAAATCTTATCTTTAGACTTATTTTATCTTTATGGAAAATAATAAATTTTAGTCAAAATTCAAAAAGATTAGTCAACCTCATATAAAAAAATACATAATATTTATTAATGGCAAAAATAAATATGAAAAATTGGGTTGAACGTTGATGTTCTACTTACCAAAAATCATATATATTAAAATCACACATATATATTGAGAGTTTTCTGTGATGTTCTAATGTTATATTTACACTATTTTGATCTAAATAGAAATTAACGGTGAAATAATATAATGGAGATCACAAAAACATTTGTAACTATGTTCTTTGTATTGATGATTACAGTTTCGTTTTCTAGCAACACTGTTTTGGCCAAGTCAGGTAAATTGTTATAAATCAGTTATTTTGTATTCTTTGAAAAATAATGGCTAAACATTTTTTGCATAAAATATAAAATGACAATAACCGCTTTATATGTATATAAATATACTTATATATACAATTTTTTTTTTGGTTAACGTCTTATTTATATATACATATATATTAATTTCTTTGCATATTTACAGAAATCAAGCAAACAGATTATCACTGTACTATACCATGTTCACAATCTTACGGAAATAGGGCATGTGACAATTACTGCACAAGTCATCATTATAGTGGAGGACAATGTGATACGACAAGAGGTGGAAAGCTACCACAATGTTGTTGCTTTAATTAAGGAAGTATACTCATCTAATAATTGATAATTTGATCATTATGCTTTTTCATCTTATTTAAAAAAATAAATGTATCATATTATTTGAAAAATATTTTCAAAAAATAATATCATCTTTATATAAGAAATGTCATTGAAATTAAAGACAACTAATAAAAATAATTTATCCATATACCATTTTCCAAACTTCCTTACATTTTCCTAAGACATTAGTTAATTTACTTTTGATTATAATCTTGTTAAATTCATATCTGATTCATATTTATTATATTAATAACTAGTTATAAAAATTTGAGATTAAAATTTGTAAATCATGATACGGTAAACAATGTGTTAACTGAAATAAACGATCACAAATATTCAATGAATATTTTTTAAAAAATTAAAAAAATATTGGGATATTGACTAGAGTGGTCTCATAAAGCAGGTTAATTACTAGAATGATTTTGTAGAATTTGACTCAACTAATCTTAATTTTAAAGGAAACATCTTTTAAAATATAAGTTTTTTGTTGTGAATTGTTATTATTATTAATGAGATCAAATGGTCTTTATATATAGGTTTACACAAGGGACCAAATATGGAAATATCCCATAAACCTATTATTACATGTCTAATAAGGAAAACATCTAATTATCCTAAGGACCGGTTATGTTAATAACCTCTATATGGGTTGGTTTATATTGAGTCCATTAAACCAAACGGTTCATAACCTTCCCCCTTGGACGAAATGACCGGACCCGATGTTATCAAGGATCTTTGTAATACGCTTGGGGATGCTGCCTCATTAAAACCTTTCTAAGTAAAACCCAGTGGGACAAAACCTTAGCGAGGAAAAAGAGTACAGCACGTATTACTCCCCCTGTTTTAGACATCACTAAAGTCCCTTATTCGGCGCATGCCGATCTGATACACCAGCTTCTTGAGCGTGGAGGTTGGGAGCGAGTTCGTGAACAAGTCAGCTGAGTTGTCGCTTGAACGGACTTGAAGCACTTGTATTTCTCCAGCCTTCTGGAGATCGTGAGTGAAAAAGAATTTCGGCAGAATGTGCTTTGTCCGGTCTCCCTTGATGTATTCATCCTTCAGTTGAGCTATGCACGCAGTATTGTCCTCATACAGTACGGTCGGTTCGTCCTTTCCATCTGTCATCCCACAATCTCGCCTTATGTGCTGAGTCATTTATCTCAACCAAACACATTCATGAATGGCTTCATGAATTGTCAAAATCTCTGCGTGATTTGATGACGTGGCCGTGAGTGTCTGCTTCATGGATCGCCATGAAATTTCGGTTCCTCCGTGAATGAACACATATCCTATCTGAGATCGTCCATTGTGTGGATCCGATAGATAACCTGCATCAGCAAAACCAACTAAACCTTTGTCATTATGGTTAGTGTAAAATAGACCCATGTCCTTCGTTCCTTGTAGGTAATGAAGTATATGTTTAATCCCGTTCCAGTGCCTCTGGGTCGGACAATAACTAAATCTTGATAGGAGGTTCACGGCAAAACAAATGTCTGGTCTAGTATGACTAGCCAAATATAATAATGTTCCTATGGCACTGAGATATGGCACTTCGGGACCGAGGACTGCTTCATCCTTTTTCTTCGGACCGAATGGATCACTGTCCAATGCGAGGGTTCTCACCACCATTGGGCTGCTCAATGGGTGGGCCTGGTCCATATTAAATCTCTTGAGTACTTTTTCTGTCTATGCCATTTGATGCACAAGGATTCCATCTTTGACGTACTCAAGCTGTATTCCCAAACAGAACTTAGTCTTTCCTAAGTTTTTCATTCCAAATTCAGCCTTTAAATACTCAACTGCTATAATTACAAATCCTTTGTTTGCAAACTTCTTTATAAAGATACACGGACTGATGGGATCATTTATATAGCCTTCTTTGACTAGGTACTCACTTAATCTATTGTACAACATGCGCCCACTTTGTTTCAGTCCGTATAAGGATTTGTTCAGCCGAATGCAATGTTCTTCGCGAGAACTTCTCTTATCTTTGAGCTCAATACCCTCTGGTAATCGCATATAAATTTCATTATCAAGTGGACCATATAAATAGGCGGTTACTACATCCATTAACCGTAAATCCAAAATTTTTTTTTATGGCCAGACTTATCAGGAATCGGAATGTCGTTGCATCCACCACAGGGGAGTATGTCTCCTCATAATCGATTCCTGGTCTCTGTGAGAATCCTTGTGCCACAAGCCGTGCTTTGTGTCGAACAATCTCTCCTTGTTCGTTTCTCTTCCTCACAAAGACCCATTTATGTCCAACTGGGATTATATCACGAGGTGTCCGAATTATGGGACCAAAAATATCTCTCTTCTTTAAAGAGTTGAACTCCATGTTTATGGCTTCTTTCCATTTAGCCCAATCAGATTGTTGAGTGCACTCATTTATTGACGTGGATTCTATATCCTCATTCATAATCTCAAGTGCTACATTGAATGCAAATATATCATCGACGTCGACGTCTTTTCTGTTCCATTGGATTCCAGACATGGCAAAATTTATTGAGATCTCATTGTTATCAGGAACATCAGGACCATGAGGCTCGGTATCCCGAGCTTTATTTTGCGGCTCCTTAGGTTCATTTGTGTCCGGACCATTCATTATCTCCTCGGTTTGAATTTCAGCACCTTTCTTAGATTTCCGAGGAGCCTTATCTTTGGAACCAATAGGTCTACCACGTTTTGCCCATGGCTTAGACTCTGTAGCAACTTGCGGTCCATCATGGACATCAATTCGTATTGGAGCATTCACGGCTGGTATATATGATTTTGTTACTCTCTGCGGGTCAGCAAAGGAATCTGGCAATTGTATAACTAGCTTTTGAATATGAATAATCTTTTGGATTTCCAAGTCTCTTTCTTGGGTCCGAGGATCTTGCCAATTTAAGGATGTATGATTCCATGCAATTTCTTTATCCAGCCGGTTCTCACTACCTACTGTTGGAAAAACGGATTCATCAAAATGACAATCCGCATACCTGACTTTAAACCAATCATTGGTAGTTGGCTCTAGGTATATTCCCATCCTCCTCTGAGGTCCCATCTTAGTCCTCTGTGATGAACAGTACTTCGTGAACAGTATTCTAACGGTTTTTCCCGCGTGAATAGTGTTCCAAAACTTCTATGAATTTATGAACCAAGCCATCCTTTTCCCGTTAAGTTCCCACCCGCCCGTTTTTGGCGATGGCCAGCCGCCAGTCTCTTTGCTGAGATAGATGGGCGGCTGGCTCCTGCACAGGAGTCTGGCTCAGGCTGAGCACTGCCAGCCGCCGTGCCTTCAAGGCAGGATGGAGGGCGGCTGGCGGCTAGCTTGGAATGGGTATGACGAGGCACCATGCTCTTGGGAAGCTATGGAGGGCGTTTGGCTATGAATGCTTGGATGCTTGGTTTCAGGACGTGATGGAGGGTGGCTGGCCTTGTCTTTGTATTGCCAGACGCCATGTTTCTTGTGAGGGAATGGAGGTCCGCTGGCCTCGAGGATGGCTTGCCTCATGCTCAGAGCATGGGCGGTTGGTCCCATTTCGAGGGCTTGCTGTCGGGATATGATCTGTTCGTTCGTGATTTAGGCTTCTCGTTCTATCAATTGTTGGGGTCAAAACCCACTCCTCGGAGATTGACGGACTAAAGAACATAACGTTACTACAAAAGATTTATCCGAACATCAGGTTAGCAAGCTGGGAGCTCAACGAAAGGACATGTAAACCACTTATATGGGCTCAAGCCTCCACATTCTCTCCTCTAGGACAAGTCAGGCCTCCACATTCTCCCCATGGACAAGTTAGGCCGCCCGATTCTCCTCCAAGCAAGGCCAAGACGCAATATTCTCTCCTCTAGGACAAGTCATGCCACCACATTCTCCTCAAGGACAAGTCAGGCCACCCGATTCTCCTCCAAGCAAGGCCAAGCCGCCACATTTTCTCCTCTAGGACAAGTCAGGCCGCCACATTCTCCTCAAGGAAAAGTCAGGCCGCCCGATTCTCCTCCAAGCAGGGTCAAGCCGCCAGTTTCTCTCCATGCACAATCCAGCCAGCCCGTTTCTCTCCATGCACAATCCAGCCAGCCAGTTTCTCTCCATGCATAATCCAGCAAGCCAGTTTCTCTCCATGCACATTCCAGCCAGCCCGTTTCTCTCCATGCACAAACCAGCCAGCCAGTTTCTCTCCATGCACGATCCAGCCAGCCAGTTTCTCTCCATGCACAATCCAGCGAGCCTGTTTCTCTACACGAACAATCCAGCCAGCCAGTTTCTCTACGAGAACGGCCAGGCCGCCCAATTCTCTCTCAAGAATGGCCAGACCGCCAGTTTCTCCTTATGAGAAATGGGCGGTCCGGACTTCCCAAAGAAACGGGCGGGCTGACCTAGTGAAAGAAACCGGC
Organism: Isatis tinctoria; assembly: GCA_010577795.1. NCBI lineage: Eukaryota > Viridiplantae > Streptophyta > Magnoliopsida > Brassicales > Brassicaceae > Isatis > Isatis tinctoria. The sequence goes on along the minus strand of CM021246.1, from coordinate 11,224,961 downwards.
GAGCTGGACTCCAACGAGAAATAGGCGGACTGAGTTATACGAGAAAACGGGCTGACTGAGTTTATACGAGAAATAGGCGGACTGAGTTTAGATAAGAAAGTGGCGGGCTGTGTTTTGAAGAAAGAAAAGGGCGTACTGAGAAAATGGCGGGCTGAGTTTTCTGAAAAGAAACAGGCGTGCTGAGATCAGACGAGAAATGGGCGGACTGAATTTTTATCCGAAGATCCGACCCAAAACCGCTCGAAATACTATTCACGTACCAATCAAACCAAAGAAGGGATCCGATCTCAGTAAAAGGCCGAGACTAGGTGAACCGGAGGCAAATTGGACCGATGGACAAAGGTGCGGGCTGCTAAGGACTTGGGCCGTGGATCGGGCCCAAACCAACTAAGGTCGGCGGATGGAGAAAGGAGCAGAGTCCCACATCGCCCATAAGTGTTTTTAACGCCTTAGGTCGCCTAATATATATAGATATGCATGTACTAGGTTCAAAATTCATTCAGAATCCGAGTCTAAGGGCTTTCGCAATATAAGACGCTAAGCATTTGCGAGTTTTCTTGTACTTTGGCAAAAACCACTTAATAAAGTCATCTTTTTACAGTTTCGGTCCTCAAGTTCTTATAAGATAGGATTTTCGAACACCCATTTGTATAAGTTTTGATTGTGTTAGTTTCCACTCACACAGTTTGGCGCCGTCTGTGGGGACGAGAAATATTCTAAACCCTAAGTCCGACGCTGATCTCTATTCGCTATCCCAAGGACCAAAGGAGAGCCTCCGGGACTTCATCGAGAAATTCAAGACAATAGTATCAAAGGTCGACGGTCTGAGCGACAATGCCGCTATCGACGCTCTGAAGAAGTCCCTGTGGATCAACTCTCGTTTCCGGGAGGAACTCTCGTTTCCAACTTTGTCATCCATGAAGAAGACATAAAGGCCTTCACTAGAAAAAATCAACCATCTAAGACGACGATAAAAAGCACGACACCGGCAAGCGATAGAAGGAGTCGACGAACCTGCGCAAGTGAAGAGACAAGTACGGGCAGAGCCCACAATTATAAAGTAAGCGCCGAAAGATCTCCCGAAGAAGGTAGACGCGGAAAGAGCCATGGAACAAATTGACTCGCACAGGCCACGACGAAAAAGCTTATTGCACCTTCCATAAGACCAAGGGTCACTCGACCGCGAACTGTAAGACTATCGCAAGAAGGCTCGCGGCGAAGTTCTTAGCTGGGGAGCTCGGAGGAAGAGTAACGTTAGAAAGCCTCGGAGCTGTAGAAGAAAATTCGGAGCCCCAAGACAGCGAGGACAACAACCAAAAGACGACCGAGGAAATGCCCAAGCACGGAAGAAGATCAAGCAAAGACTCGCCCGCCGGAAACCAAAGGAGAATCCACATGATCATCGGTGGATCCCAGTATTGCCGAGATACAGTCGCATCCATCAAAGCTTTCCTAAGGCGAGGAGACAAAGAAACCAACCCGCATGCGCCAATCAAGCAAAACTGCGACCTAATCACGTTCAAAGAAAGCGATGCCGAGGGACTGGAACAGCCACACGATGACCCGCTAGTGGTAGAACTCGATATCAACGATTACGATGTGTCCAGAATCTTAATCGACACCGGAAGGTCCGTAGATGTAATATTCCCGGAGACATTGAGGCGAATGAAGATTGACCTATCGGAGGTGAAGCCAAACCCAAAGTCTTTGACCCGGATTTTCTGGCGAGGTTACCATGACGGATGGAACGATCCAGCTTTTGGTGCGTGCAGGCGGGGTAACGAAGATAGTAAAATTCGCGGTGGCTAATCACCCTGCAATTTACAATATTATCCTGGGGACCCCGTGGATCAACTCGATGCGAGAAATTCCATCGACCTATCACTTGTGTATAAAGTTTACGACCCCGAACGGAATCAAGACAGTATGGGGAAACCAAAAGGAGGCAAGGGTCTGTATCCTAGAAGAGCACAAACTCAGGAATCCGACAGTGCCACAAAGAGAGAATCCTTAGCGCCGGAAGACTGACACGAGTCCATAGCAACGAAACAAGGCGAGCAGAACCGAAGAATTCGAGAGGACCGAAGCTCTGCCCGCAGAAGACAACAACAAGCCAAAGGAACTCGCAGACAGAGATGCAACCAACGCCGCAGAAGCGACAATGGATAAATCCTCGCCAAAGGCTTAACCTCACCTCATAATCACCAAAAAAAAAACGGAACTACGGGTGACTTGATCCCTTTTCACGAAGGGGGCGTAGGCAGCTCGTCTAAAAAACGAGTTCAGTTGCCTCCCCCCCCTCCTTAAAAAAGGGGGAGTGGGTCCGTATATATTTATACTCCCAAAGTAAGAGTTCGAAGGACGAACACCGAGACTTAGCATCTCGCAACCCGTCCAAAAACTCGAAAGCTCATTTTGGAAGATAAACCATGACTCGAATTCCGGGTGAACACTGGGACTTAGCATCTCACAACCCACCTGGATAAGCAGACATTCTCTCGGAACAAACAAAAAATGGCAATGGATGAACACCGAGACTTAGCATCTCGCAACCCATCCGAAGACGTTCACCCTCAGACAAGTTCCTGCAACCGATCCAAATTTTTCACAAAAATAATGTCTGTTTCTGGCCACAACAAGACTTCATCATTTCAACCATGGTTCTTTCAAACATCCCGACGAGGATAAAAGTAGTGCGCTATACAAATTTTCGGACTAATATCAGAAAGGCGTAACCTGATCGGGAATGCGGGAAGCGTCTGGACGATATTCTGTTTATTTTATCTTCAGGAACACTTTGAAAATCGGGAGTATCACAAGGCGTCAACCACGAAATAAGTTCGCCAAACCCAGTAAACACCAAACAAGAACACTGGTCTTAGTAAATCTCGCAAAGGCGCAGTACCAAACCAGCTCTAGTACGAGATCCTAAACGCGTCTCTTCAGAAGAGAAAACGAAGGAGCGTAGCGCACCAAGTTTCTCGTGACTCCAAAGACAAACCCAGAAAGTATCTCCAACGATACACTGGTCCTAACGATCGGCATGCCCGACAAAGCATTCCCATCACAACACTTAAGACTCAAGTCAATCAAAATTCAAAGGCCGTCAAAAGACGAATCAATGATAATGCATAAAGAAACAGAGAGTTCAACAAGACCATAAGGATCCGACGATCCGAAGATAGCAAATACAACAAGGCTCAAAGAGACCTGAAATAACACAAGTACAAATTACAAAGCGCCATCCTACTCGGATTGGGCACCATCATCATCCTGGGCGCCAAGGTTGGTACCGACAGTGTCCATCACTCCAACTCCAGCAGCTTCGTCCGTGACCTCACCAGGGTAACACTCAGATACATACGGAGACACGGGCGAGTAAGCCAGCAACTTAAAGTAGGCGTCCAAACCTATCTGGAAAGTACCTGCTTCGCTCTCGCGCCTTTCAGCCGTTGCCTTCACATTGGCGTACTCCTCCTCAACAGTCGATCGTTTCTCCGTAATATCTTCAAGCATAATCAAGTTCCCTGAGACCTCTGTGACCTCGCCTCAATGCGATGGGCATCGGCCTCCGCATCAGATTTCTTCACGCTGAAGCAGTTCAACATGTGACTAACCCTCAAGTCTGCCCCAGTCTCAATATTTCAGACTACACCGGCCATAGCTGTTTAAGCGCCTGAGCATTCAGCTGCGAAATCGCAATCCCGTAAAACGCCACGAACTGGAGGATCAGCCTCGGGATTGGGAACCACATGAAAGACTTGTAAAACATAGCCTCATACATCGAAAAGTACCCATCCGGACAGCAATCAATACCTTCGCCCAGCTTTCCATGTCCGGCGTTTACTGGGTTAACGAGCTTATTTCACGGTTTACACCTCACACTATTTGCCTATGCGAAGTGCCCCTGAAGATAAGCTAAATAGAACATCGTCTTGACACTTCCTGCAATCCCGATCAGGTTACGCCTTTCAGATGTTAGTCCGAAAATTTTTATTGCGCGCTAAATTTATCCACTGTGGAATGTTGAAAGAACCATGGTTAAAAAATTGTCCCGTTGTGATCAACAAAAGACGGTGATAAGCCTCGGGATTGGGAACCACATGAAAGACTTGTAAAACATAGCCTCATACATCGAAAAGTACCCATCCGGACAGCAATCAATACCTTCCCCCACTTTGGGAAGGATGATCTGAATCTCGTCCGAAAAATTAAACTTGGACTTCAAGTTGCTCAACGAGCTTTCGGAAGACCAAGTAGTCCCTGCCGGAACAAGATCCTTTGGCCTGGCATTGGCCTTGGAAGATTTTGGGGCTAGAACTCGGGCAACCGCCCTCTCATATCCTAAGTATGCATCCCGCTCGCCCGGAGATATAGGCTCCGACTTGACCGGGTTGTAGCAAGGAGGATACAAATAAGGAACATGACCATCCAGTCCGTATTCATCCTCGCCTCTAGGCATAACTAAACCGTCACCAACCAAAGGAAGTCGTCCCACTTCGCAATGGCCGGCCGCATCGCCAATCCTTCCGCTTGAAGGGGCCATATCGCCATTTCTCCTGCTCGAAGAGGCCAGACCGCCACTTCTACTAGTCTAGGAAGCTAGGCCGCCCGATTAGAAAGAACTGCCCGGACCGCCGCGTCTTCCCAAAGAGGCCAAGTCGCCCGATTCCGAGGAAGACCGCCATCATCCTTCGGACTGGCCAGACCGCCACTTTCTCTTGCGTCGGCCAGGCTGCCCATATCCTCAGGGGGAACGAGTCTGCCCATTTCTCTGAGGCCACCAGCTTTCTCTGGAACCAAACCGCCTATTCCATCTCGGAGCATAGTGCCGTCCGGATGATCGAGCAAAGACCCACCATACTCGCCAACCTGAGGAAGATAACCGGGATTGACACTCGACTGTGGACCATCGGGCTGAAACAATTCATGGACTATCCCAGCATAAAAATCCTCAGTTTGACGATTATGAGCCGGATCGATCTCGAAGTTCGAGACGTTGCTAAGACTGATCCCAAAGGAATCAGAAGAATTGGTATCCCCAAAAATATCCGAAGGAGTTACCAGACATCTCAAACAAAAAATAATAAGTTTAAGAGAGAGAAAGAAGAGAGAGAGTTTACCTTAAGAAAACTTGAAGGAGAACTTGAATTGTGAAGAATGAAGGAGGAGAAGCTTATTCTTATAGAGAAAAAGACACGGGCCCCAATGCAAACATAACGGAACCGTACAAAAAAAAGAACAAAAAGAAAAGAAAAACCAAACCGCCTTTTCCTATGGCCCAAGGCGCCGGTTTCTTCTGCACACAGCCGACACGCCTCAAGGCATACTATCCGAGCTCTCTGTCCATCAATCCCGATAAACGCTTTACGTAAAGATCCTAACTTCAGCAAGTGGAAGCAATGAGTTGGGGGGCTAACTGTTGGGGTCAAAACCCACTCCTCAGAGATTGACGGACTAAAGAACATAACGTTACTACAAAAGATTTATCCGAACATCAGGTTAGCAAGCCAGGAGCTCAACGAAAGGACATGTAAACCACTTCTATGGGCTCAAGCCGCCACATACTCTCCTCTAGCACAAGTGAGGCCGCCACATTCTCCTCATGGACAAGTTAGGCCGCCCGATTCTCCTCCAAGCAAGGCCAAGCCGCCACATCTCTCCTCTAGGACAAGTCAGACCGCCACATTCTCCTCAAGGACAAGTCATGCCGCCCGATTCTCCTCCAAGCAGGGTCAAGCTGCCAGTTTCTCTCCATTCACAATCCAGCCAGCCCACTTCTCTCCATGCACAATCCAGTCAGCCAGTTTCTCTCCATGCACGATCTAGCCAGCCAGTTTCGACTCTCACATCAATCTCCGAGTAGCGGATTTTGACCCCAACAATAATTAAAAAAAATTCAGTAAAGAATCATTTTGTTAATATGCATTTGTTATTAGCATTTAGGACTCACATTTCAGTTTAACCTAGTGGCCTTTGCGATTGTTGTTTGCATTTAAAATTAGTGATAAATAATTTTTAGTTTTTCACAAAATACTTTATTTTTATCAACTATATTCATAAACCTAGTGACTACTTCCTCTTTATTTTAATAGTGGTAGATTTATTTATCGATGTGCTTCTAAATGATAATAAATTTATGTCGATCGGCGTATGGAACCGGCGTTTGCGTTAGAATTTTGTTGTATGTATTATATACCTAATAAGCTTACCATCACATTATATAAATATATAAGTCTACATTGGATGTGTGACATACATATCTACCATCATTGATATAATTAAATTGACCGATTTGCTTTGGTAGATCTTTAAATTTCTGCACAAATATAGTAATCATTTCTTGTGGACGTTACAACCTTTTCACAGGGAACGAGGTTGCAGGCTTCAATATAGAGTTCTTTTACTTAGAAATATAAAGATCTACTGAAGGAAGGTCAGTCCCTACTCCCTATCCACGGTGATAGCCATCCGCCCAGTTTCTGTCTTGGATGCACGGGCATCTGGCTCATGGGCGGCTGGTCTTGTTCAAGGGCGTCTGGCTTTTGACCATGGGCTGCTGGCTTCAGTTCATGGGCGCCTGGGATCAGAACGTGCAGATGCTTGGTCTTGGATCGATCCGACCCGGGAATCATGCTTGAAGGAAAGAGAAGAGGGTGGCTGGCTTTCTTTCTTGAGCCAGACGCCATATCCTGATGATGAGAGGATGGGTGGCTTGCTTTTTCAAGACAAGGCCAGATGCCATGTCCTGATGATGAGAGGATGGGCGGCTGGCTTGTTTGGGGCAAGGCCAAACGCCATGTCCTGATGATGAGAGGATGGGCGGCTGGCTTGTTCATGACAAGGCCAGACGCCATGTCCATATGATGAGAGGATGGGCGGCTGGCTTGTTCGGGACAAGGCTAGACGCCATGTCCTGATGATGAGATGATGGGCAGCTGGCTTGTTCGGGACAAGGCCAGACGCCATGTCCTGATGATGAGAGGATGGGCGGCTGGCTTATTCGAGACAAGGCCAGACACCATGTCCTGATGATGATAGGATGGGCGGTTGGCTTGTTCGGGACAAGGCCAGACGCCATGTCCTGATGATGAGAGGATGGGCGGCTGGTTTATTTGGGACAAAGCCAGACGCCAAGCTCTCTTGATTAAGTGATGGGCGGCTGGCTTATTTGAGATAAAGCCAGATGCCATGCTCTCTTGATTAAGTGATGGGCGGCTGGCCCTTGGAAAGGAGATAAGGGCGGCTGGCCTCTTGCATAGACCATGGGCGGCTGGCCCTTATGTCCAGGATGTGATCTATTTGTTCTTGATCTTGAGTTTACGTTCTATCAATCTCCGAGGAGGGGATTTTGACCCCAACAGTTAGCCCCCCAGCGTTTTGCTTTCGTGGTCCGAAGCAATGAGTTTTGAGCTGAGAGTTTATCGGGATTGATGGAACGGGAAGGCAACAAGTTTTTTTGTTCGTTCGTTATGTTTGATTATCGTGTCAGAGCAGAAATTCCATTCGAGTTTAACTTCGATGATATGTCAACTTTTTCCCTTGGGGTTTGATTATGATCCCTGTTCGGATGAGGGTCTCATTGACGAGCCCTTTGCAGCTGATAAGGACGGCGTTTTGGAGGCGGCTGGTCTTGAGGGCGTGCCCTTGTTTGACAACATTCCCTCCAACCAAAGTGGTTTGTCCCAGTGCAATGCTAATGGTGGTTGGCCGTTTCCATGACGTTTGGAGGATGTTGGCGGCTGGCCTACTCCGAGGATCCCCGACGGCTGGCCTTCTCCGAGGGCCGTGGGTGGCTGGCATTCTCCGAGGGCTATTGTGGATAATACCGAGGTTAGATGGAGAGAATTGTCGATCCGGGTCTCCAAGGTCCGGTTTTACACTTAATGCTCGTAAGGTGGTCAATGGATTTTTCTCTGACTCCATGAAAGTGGCGGATGTGATTGTCGGATTATCTCCGGCCGTTTGTCTTGTTAAGTTCTTCTTTTGTTTTGCACCGACATGTTCGCAACCAGGATGGCAAGATCCGGTGTCAAGCTGAAGAGGTTGCGGCCTTGAAGGCTAAGTCTTCAAATTTGAACGAGGAAGTCCGTTGATTGAGGCCCTTTCCGAGGTGAAGACTCTTAGAGAGAGCTTGGAGTAGACGAAATCTAGCCTCGAGCTGAAGATCTACAAGGCTGTGAAGACTCTTGAGTGGGCAGTGGCGGATAAGTATTGTGTTTGCCTTGAGGCTAAAGCTGCTCTTGGTGGCTAGTCCGAGGTGAAGATCACCGAGGCTACTTTAACGGAGCTCTTCGGGAACTTGCTTTTGATTGACCAGCTCGAGAGGAGTAGTGTTGTCGCTTTGTTCAAGGAGCACAGGGGTAATGTGGGCTTTTGTCAACGGGCTGTGGATTGCATCGCTGGGAGCTTGGTCTTATCTCCTGTTTCTCCGTATGTATCGAAGGGCGGATATGGTGACGGACGCTGCCGGTACTAACTCTGATCCGCTCCGTGGTTGTTTTAGCGATTCTGCTTCGGGCATTGTTTGTATTGTTGGGTCTTTGATTTGGATCGTTTAGACGTTTGTTGTATTTGTTGAACCTTTGTTCTTTTATGGATTCATCTTTTGATTGTCTCTGTTTTCCGATGACTTGTTGTCTCGAATGTTTTGTTGACTTCAGTCATGATGGGGATGCTTTTTCGGACACTCCGATCTTAAGGAACCAGTGTATCGTCGCAGATACTTTCTGCGTTTAGTGCTTGTTCAGTGTTGGGATCGCTGAATCCTTTCTTGAATTTGCTGGATTCTTAATCTATTTCATGTTTTGTATTTTGTTTCTTGACTACTTCGGACTTCTTACTTGTTTTGCTTCTTAGTTGAATTGTATTTCGTATGTTGCGTGCCGGACGCTCTGAACTGTCTGACCAGGGTACCGTTGCGGATATTTCCTGGGTTTGATGCATGTTCTTGTTGTCGCGGGGAACTGAGTTCGTTTGAATCCCTCTTTCGACGGAACACGTTTAAGATCTCGTATCAGAGCCGGTTTCTTACTGCGTTCGTAAGATGTTCAAAACCAGCTTTCCATGTCCGGCGTTTACTGGGTTAGCGAGCTTATTTCACGGTTTACACCTCACACTATTTGCCTATGCGAAGCACCCCTGAAGATAAGCTAAATAGAACATCGTCTTGACACTTCCTGCAATCCCGATCAGGTTACGCCTTTCAGATGTTAGTCCGAAAATTTTTATTGCGCGCTAAATTTATCCACTGTGGGATGTTGAAAGAACCATGGTTAAAAAATCGTCCCGTTGTGATCAACAAAAGACGGTGATAAGCCTCAGGATTGGGAACCACATGAAAGACTTGTAAAACATAGCCTCATACATCGAAAAGTACCCATCCGGACAGCAAACAATACCTTCGCCCACTTTGGGAAGGATGATCTGAATCTCGTCCAAAAAATTAAACTTGGACTTCAAGTTGCTCAACGAGCTTTCGGAAGACCAAGTAGTCCCTGCCGGAACAAGATCCTTTGGCCTGGCATTGGCCTTGGAAGATTTTGGGGCTAAAACTCGGGTAACCGCCCTCTCATATCCTAAGTATGCATCCCGCTCGCCCGGAGATATAGGCTCCGACTTGACCGGGTTGTAGCAAGGAGGATACAAATAAGGAACATGACCATCCAGTCCGTATTCATCCTCGCCTCTAGGCATAACTAAACCGTCACCAACCAAAGGAAGTCGTCCCACTTCGCAAGGGCCGGCCGCATCGCCAATCCTTCCGCTTGAAGGGGCCAGATCGCCATTTCTCCTGCTCGAAGAGGCCAGACCGCCACTTCTACTAGTCGAGGAAGCTAGGCCGCCTGATTCGAAAGAACTGCCCGGACCGCCGCGTCTTCCCAAAGAGGCCAAGTCGCTCGATTCCGAGGAGCTAGCTAAACGATTATTCCTCCTTCGTGAAAGGGACAGACCGCCATCATCCTTCGGACTGGCCAGACCGCCACTTTCTCTTGCGTCGGCCAGGCTGCCCAAATCCTCAGGGGGAACGAGTCCGCCCATTTCTCTGAGGCCGCCAGTTTCCTCTGAACCAAACCGCCTATTCCATCTCGGAGCATAGCGCCGTCCGGATGATCGAGCAAAGACCCACCATACTCGCCAAGCTGAGGAAGATAACCGGGATTGACACTCCACTATGGACCATCAGGCTGAAACAAGTCATGGACTTGCCCCGCATAAAAATCCTCAGTTTGACGATTATGAGCCGGATCGATCTCGAAGTTCGAGACGTTGCTAAGACTGATCCCAAAGGAGTCAGAAGAATTGGTATCCCCAAAAATATCCGAAGGAGTTACCAGACATCTCAAACAAAAAATAATAAGTTTAAGAGAGAGAAAGAAGAGAGAGAGAGAGTTTACCTTAAGAAAACTTGAAGGAGAACTTGAATTGTGAAGAATGAAGGAGGAGAAGCTTATTCTTATAGAGAAAAAGACACGGGCCCCAATGCAAACATAGCGGAACCGTACAAAAAAAAAGAAGAAAAAGAAAAGAAAAACCAAACCGCCTTTTCCTATTGCCCAAGGCGCCGGTTTCTTCTGCACACAGCCGACACGCCTCAAGGCATACTATCTGAGCTCTCTGTCCATCAATCCCGATAAACGCTCTACGTAAAGCTCCTAACTTCAGCAAGTGGAAGCAATGAGTTGGGGGCTAACTGTTGGGGTCAAAACCCACTCCTCAGAGATTGACGGACTAAAGAACATAACGTTACTGCAAAAGATTTATCCGAACATCAGGTTAGCAAGCCAGGAGCTCAACGAAAGGACATGTAAACCACTTCTATGGGCTCAAGCCGCCACATACTCTCCTCTAGCACAAGTGAGGCCGCCACATTCTCCTCATGGACAAGTTAGGCCGCTCGATTCTCCTCCAAGCAAGGCCAAGCCCCCACATATCTCCTCTAGGACAAGTCAGGCCACCACATTCTCCTCAAGGACAAGTCATGCCGCCCGATTCTCCTCCAAGCAGGGTCAAGCTGCCAGTTTCTCTCCATTCACAATCCAGCCAGCCCGTTTCTCTCCATGCACAATCCAGCCAGCCAGTTTCTCTCCATGCACAATCCAGCCAGCCAGTTTCTCTCCATGCACGATCCAGCCAGCCAGTTTCGACTCTCACATCAATCTCCGAGTAGGGGATTTTGACCCCAACAATAATTAAAAAAAAATCAGTAAAGAATCATTTTCTTAATATGCATTTGTTATTAGCATTTAGGACTCACATTTAAGTTTAACCTAGTGGCCTTTGCGATTGTTGTTTGTATTTAAAATTAGTGATAAATAATTTTTAGTTTTTCACAAAATACTTTATTTTTATCAACTATATTCATAAACCTAGTGACTACTTCCTCTTTATTTTAATAGTGGTAGATTTATTTATCGATGTGCTTCTAAATGATAATAAATTTATGTCGATCGGCGTATGGAACCGGCGTTTGCGTTAGAATTTTGTTGTATGTATTATATACCTAATAAGCTTACCATCACATTATATAAATATATAAGTCTACATTGGATGTGTGGCATACATATCTACCATCATTGATATAATTAAATTGACCGATTTCCTTTGGTAGATCTTTAAATTTCTGCACAAATATAGTAATCATTTCTTGTGGACGTTACAACCTTTTCACAGGGAACGAGGTTGCATGCTTCAATATAGAGTTCTTTTACTTAGAAATATAAAGATCTACTGAAGGAAGGTCAGTCCCTACTCCCTATCTACGGTGATAGCCATCCGCCCAGTTTCTGTCTTGGATGCACAGGCATCTGGCTCATGGGCGGCTGGTCTTGTTCAAGGGCGTCTGGCTTTTGACCATGGGCGGCTGGCTTCAGTTCATGGGCGCCTGGGATCAGAACGTGCAGATGCTTGGTCTTGGATCGATCCGACCCGGGAATCATGCTTGAAGGAAAGAGGAGAGGGTGGCTGGCTTTCTTTCTTGAGCCAGACGCCATATCCGGATGATGAGAGGATGGGCGGCTAGCTTTTTGAAGACAAGGCCAGACGCCATGTCCTGATGATGAGAGGATGGGCGGATGGCTTGTTTGGGGCAAGGCTAAACGCCATGTCCTGATGATGAGAGGATGGGCGGCTGGCTTGTTCATGACAAGGCCAGACGCCATGTCCATATGATGAGAGGATGGGCAGCTGGCTTGTTCGGGACAAGGCTAGACGCCATGTCCTGATGATGAGACGATGCGCAGCTGGCTTGTTCGGGACAAGGCCAGACGCCATGTTCTGATGATGAGAGGATGGGCGGCTGGCTTATTCGAGACAAGGCCAGACACCATGTCCTGATGATGATAGGATGGGCGGTTGGCTTGTTCGGGACAAGGCCAGACGCCATGTCCTAATGATGATAGGATGGGCGGCTGGTTTATTTGGGACAAAGCCAGACGCCAAGCTCTCTTGATTAAGTGATGGGCGGCTGGCTTATTCGAGATAAAGCCAGATGCCATCCTCTCTTGATTAAGTGATGGGCGGCTGGCCCTTGGAAAGGAGATAAGGGCGGCTGGCCTCTTGCATAGACCATGGGCGGCTGGCCCTTATGTTCGGGATGTGATCCATTTGTTCTTGATCTTGAGTTTACGTTCTATCAATCTCCGAGGAGGGGATTTTGACCCCAACAGTTAGCCCCCCAGCGTTTTGCTTTTGTGGTCCGAAGCAATGAGTTTTGAGCTGAGAGTTTATCGGGATTGATGGAACGGGAAGGCAACAAGTTTTTTTGTTCGTTCGTTATGTTTGATTATTGTGTCAGAGCAGAAATTCCATTTGAGTTTAACTTCGATGATATGTCAACTTTTTCCCTTGGGGTTTGATTATGATCCCTGTTCGGATGAGGGTCTCATTGACGAGCCCTTTGCAGCTAATAAGGACGGCGTTTTGGAGGCGGCTGGTCTTGAGGGCGTGCCCTTGTTTGACAACATTCCCTCCAACCAAAGTGGTTTGTCCCAGTGCAATGCTAATGGTGGTTGGCCGTTTCCATGACGTTTGGAGGATGTTGGCGGCTGGCCTACTCCGAGGATCCCCGACGGCTGGCCTTCTCCGAGGGCCGTGGGTGGCTGGTATTCTCCGAGGACTATTGTGGATAATACCGAGGTTAGATGGAGAGAATTGTCGATCCGGGTCTCCAAGGTCCAGTTTTACGCTTAATGCTCGTAAGGTGGTCAGTGGATTTTTCTCTGACTCCATGAAAGTGGCGGATGTGATTGTCGGATTATCTCCGGCCGTTTGTCTTGTTAAGTTCTTCTTTTGTTTTGCACCGACATGTTCGCAACCAGGATGGCGAGATCCGGTGTCAAGCTGAAGAGGTTGCGGTCTTGAAGGCTAAGTCTTCAAATTTGAACGAGGAAGTCCAGTGATTGAGGCCCTTTCCGAGGTGAAGACTCTTAGAGAGAGCTTGGAGTAGACGGAATCTAGCCTCGAGCTGAAGATCTACAAGGCTGTGAAGACTCTTGAGTGGGCAGTGGAGGATAAGTATTGTGTTTGCCTTGAGGCTAGAGCTGCTCTTGGTGGCTAGTCCGAGGTGAAGATCACCGAGGCTACTTTGACGGAGCTCTTCGGGAACTTGCTTTTGATTGACCAGCTCGAGAGGAGTAGTGTTGTCGCTTTGTTCAAGGAGCACAGGGGTAATGTGGGCTTTTATCAACGGGCTGTGGATTGCATCGCTGGGAGCTTGGTCTTATCTCCTGTTTCTCCGTATCTATCGGAGGGTAGATATGGTGAGGACCCAGCTGATGTTGAGTAGTGACGGACGCTGCCGGTACTAACTCTGATCCGCTCCGTGGTTGTTTTAGCGATTCTGCTTCGGGCATTGTTTGCATTGTTGCATCTTTGATTTGGATCATTTAGACGTTTGTTGTATTTGTTGAACCTTTGTTCTTTTATGGATTCATCTTTTGATTGTCTCTGTTTTCCGATGACTTGTTGTCTCGAATGTTTTGTTGACTTGAGTCATGATGGGGATGCTTTTTGGGACACTCCAATCTTAAGGAACCAGTGTATCGTCGCAGATACTTTCTGGGTTTAGTGCTTGTTCAGTGTTGGGATCGCTGAATCCTTTCTTGACTTTGCTGGATTCTTGATCTATTTCATGTTTTGTATTTTGTTTCTTGACTACTTCGGACTTCTTACTTGTTTTGCTTCTTAGTTGAATTGTATTTCGTATGTTGCGTGCCGGACACTCTGAACTGTCTGACCAGGGTACCGTTGCGGATATTTCCTGGGTTTGATGCATGTTCTTGTTGTCGCGGGGAACTGAGTTCGTTTGAATCCCTCTTTCGACGGAACACGTTTAAGATCTCGTATCAGAGCCGGTTTCTTACTGCGTTCGTAAGATGTTCAAAACCAGCTTTCCATGTCCGGCGTTTACTGGGTTAGCGAGCTTATTTCACGGTTTACACCTCACACTATTTGCCTATGTGAAGCGCCCCTGAAGATAAGCTAAATAGAACATCGTCTTGACACTTCCTGCAATCCCGATCAGGTTACGCCTTTCAGATGTTAGTCCGGAAATTTTTATTGCGCGCTAAATTTATCCACTGTGGGATGTTGAAAGAACCATAGTTAAAAAATCGTCCCGTTGTGATCAGCAAAAGACGGTGATAAGTATGCCGAGGGGCGAGTTTTGTTTGAGATGACTTGAGTGAAAAAACTCGAAAGATTCTTTAAGTATTTTGGTTTTGGGTGGATGGTTCCGGACGGGTCGAGAGATGCTAAGTCGCGGTGCTTGTCCGGAGTCCGCGATTTTCGTCGTCCTTTTGGAAGAAACTTGAGTCGTTCGAAAACATTAAGTCTCTATTTTCATCCGGAGTTCTTGGCTTCCTTAAGAAGAGACTCGAGTGAGGGGTTCCGGATAGGTTTCAGAAAACTAAGTCTTGATTTTCATCCAGAGTTCTTGACTTTGTTGCTCTTTAAGAAGAGACTCGAGTGAGTTGCGGATTCTTGCTCAGTCTGGATGGGTTTTGAGATGCTAAGTCTCAGTGTTCATCCCTCGAACTTTTGCAAAAAATTGATATCGCTCGGACTCTTTTTGGGAGTATAGATATATACGGACACATTTCCCCCCCCCCCCTCTTTTTATGGAGAGGGAGCAACTGAACTCATTTTTTAAGCGAGTTGCCTACATACCCTTCGTGGAAAGGGATCAAGTCACTCGTAGTTTTGTTTTTTTGTTTTAGATGAAGGGGCGGTTATGCCTTGCCACAGAATCTTCCGTTACGGCTTCGGCGGTTTCAGGGGTCCTTTCTTCGTTAGTTTTCGTTTCTTCTTGGTCGGTTTTGTCTTCTGCAGGTATAATTTCTGTTTTCTCAAACTGGTTGGTTCTGCTCGCCTTTTTTCTAATTGTTCCGGTTCGACCTCTGTTTTCTTCATTGATTATTGTCCACGTTGGCCGCTCAGCTGCTCGCCCTACGGTGCTCTTCCACTGCAGCAGTGGAGATCCGGACGGTTCCACTCTTGTCCCAGTCGAGCTTCGCTTGGTCGAGTTATGTTCTTCTTGCGTTGCGATTGGCAGTGAGATCCGGAGAGGCTTCACTTCGATGATCCTGCATTTTCATCTTAAGTCTTCCCTCGAAGTAATGTTCCTTGTTCGGTTTTCGTCTCGGATCCGCATCAATTCTTGGGCCACCGATCCGTTCGCCTTCGCTTGTCCGGTTTGCAGTTCTAGGTTCGCATCCATCATCGTCTTTTATTCGGGAATTGATGCCGCATTTTCTGCTTTACCGTCATTCTCGTTCATGTCTTGGCTAGCTCTGTATGTAGTGGTTCCTCCGTTTTCTTCGTCTGTCACCGTCAAATCTGGTTGCTCGATCGTTTTCCTAGTGGTGTTCTGCGGTTGTTGCGGCGGCATCCCAGAATGAGCCATTCTTTTCAAGTGATGTTCTGGGGTTTGTTCCCTTGTGTTTTGCCTTCACGGTGTTTCCGCTTGAGGTGAGAATCGGAGGTGTCTTGAGACAATGGTCCATCGTCTTTGTCGTGGGCTTCCTGCTGGAAAGACGTTCCTGGCTCCGCTTATGCATCGGGTTGTTCGCAACTGTTGAGCCGCCATTTCGTCTCGTTGGTCTTGTCTCTCCAGGACTGCGGCCAGCATGGTCTTCGGCCATCGTCGTCATGTCTTCTTCCGTGTCGGTTGCTCCGGTTGTTCCGGCGACGATCGCTCTGGCCGGTAGAGTGTTTTCGTTATTCATTGGGTCGTATATTTTCAGGCGGTTACCCACCGAGAACCCACATCCTTCTTATTCGTTTCCTTTGTTATTACGGGGAGTTGGATTGTTCCGACTGTCATTTTCGTCCTTCCGGCGAAACCAATCAACGGTTTCGGATGGGTTGTGAGATGCCAGGTCCCAATGCTCATCCTCCGAAGGGTTTCCTGGGATATGAGGTTGACCGAACTTCCCGTGTCGATTAGAACTCTCAGAAGGTCATGGTCTCCGATTGAAAGGTCGCTGCGAGCGTGTCGTCGTGAGGGTGGTCAATTCGGCACTTCCACCTAACGAGATCGTTCTGTTCCGGTCCAGTTCATGGGCGCCTGGGATCAGAAAGTGCGGATGCTTGGTCTTGGATCGATCCGAGCCGGGAATCATGCTTGAAGGAAAGAGAAGAGGGCGGCTGGCTTTCTTGCTTGAGTCAGACGCCATGTCCTGATGATGAAAGGATGGGCGTCTGGCTTGTTCGAGACAAGGCCAGACACCATGTCCTGATGATGAGAGGATGTGGGGTTGGCTTGTTCGGAATAAGGCCAGATGCCATGTCCCGATGATGGGAGGATGGGCGGCTGGCTTGTTCGGGACAAGGCCAGACGCCATGTCCTACTGTTACTTCGTTATACTATCACTTAGTATTTCTAATGTTTCTTCGTCTTACCTAGTATTAGAAATGGTAAAAATTAATCCAGCATCTATCTGAATACGTAACATAATCCAAACATATTTAAAACAATGTGCAAATGGAACAAAGTTTCAGAATCCAAGCAAATTTCAAAAGGTTCCAAAATAAAACCGAAAACCAAACTACTACCACTTCCAAAATAAAACCGATAAACCAAAGTTCAAGCAGATCCCGACCCTGTAGCCGTCCTGGCTTTCACAAATTCTTCAAGAGGCTTCATCCTCGCCTGGATGTCTTCGACCATGTTCTTCAACACACCCAACTGCTCTGTCATGTTGTCCACGGCGGCGACAACATCCTTCAGAGACATTCTCTTACCTCGGTTTTTTGGCCTTCCTCCTTCCTCGACATTAATTCGTCGGCCATTCACATCTTCCTCCTTCATGTCTTCAAACACCACAGTGAATCCAGCATCTATACGGTTTTCCCAGCTTTCAACAATAGGATCGTGCACATCTTCATCATCCTCCGGGTCTAATATTAATTCCACCCTCGCCTTCTCCTCATCCGAAGCGAACAACACATTGTCAATGTCATGTGAAGTCAAACACAGTTTAACATACAATATTGCAAAGTTTCAAATAATTTCAAATCACCATCAACTACTAACCTGGCTGTTAGATCCGAGCTTCTCGTAAACAGTGTCAAGTGGCCAACCTCTCGACAAGCATTTCTTCCACTTTGACCTGCACATCCTTGGGCAATCCTCCTCAGGACTTTCCACATCTTCTCGCAATGCCTCTTTCAGTTACAGAATGGCCTCTGTTGGCAATATCTACAAAACACACACATATGATTACACCTATATGAAAAGTAAAATAATGCGAAGGAAAATAATCTCTTACCTCCAAAGGGAAGCAAAAACCAGGCAACGAGCATGCCTCACCCAACCCATTCTCAACCAAATGATTCATTACATCTGAGATAGACTCTATCATGTGATCGAAAGACAATCTGCCCCAAGGAAACGTCTTACACTTCTCCAGATCACCGGCGTATTTTAAAAATACATTGAGCATGGCTGTTCCATCAGCTCCGGTTTTTTTGGGAGCGTAGATGATGCTGCTCAAGAAGTACAGCACCATCATCTTGAGCCTTTCTCCACTATCATCCGCCTCCATCTCCTCAAGCTTCTTCTTCACATCCTCCCGTAAAACCTTCTTATGATGAGGAAAATACTTCTCCTTCATGTAATACTTCTCTTTTTTTTTCCAGTCCATCGGGTAGTTGAAGCAGTTCAGTCCTGAGATTAACGCATGCTCCTGCAACCCATACCGGATGGGAACCCCATTCACCACAAACCACGCCTCTTTCTTCCTCTCGATCTTGGCAGTACGCATCAACATCATCCATAGCGGTTGAACCATATGATTTGAAATGGGCATGTGCATAATGTGTCTGAACTGTGGATGATTCTCCAACCATTCTCTTTCCATATCACTCATCTTCAATTTCTCAAATGTCTGCATAACTTCTTCCAAGAAACACCTTGTGGGTAGTTTAATGCTCTTGCAATATACATCCGGCTTCAAGAACAACTCTGGTCGCATCGCACCCTGCAACATACAAAGAGATGAATATAATTATCGAACTACTAAACACAGAATATCACAAAATATTACTAGTTTTACCCGGTTTTCTTACATGCTAGTATTACCAAATTTTACTACCAATTTCCCGCAATTTTTTGAATCCCTGCATATCACCTATAATATCCTACTAATTTTCCCGCAAGTATCCTAGTATTACCTAATGAACCTAGTTTTACAATTTACGGAAATTGATACTTTGCAAATTCCCATCAAAATTCAAACAAAAAAATACTTGAGAAAGGTGATTAGCTTACATTATTCAAGGGAGACTCGGCCTCGCTTTCAACTGGGGAGCCTTCTCCTTCTTCTTGTTCGGAGGCATCGGCTTCTTCTCCTTCTTCTTCTTCTTCGGACGCATCAGCTTCTTCTTCATCTTCTTCGGAGGCATCTTCTTCTTCATCCTCTTCTTCTTGCTCTTCTTCTTGCTCTTCTTCTCCCTCTCCCGTCAGGTCAGCCTCCGTCGGGACAGCGTTAGGCACCTCTGGGTTCGGCGGCTCAGCGTCTGTCGGGTCAGCTTCCCTTGGCACAGCCTCCGTCGGGACCGCCTCTGCCTCTTCATCCGGAACCGCGGTCGTCAATTCCGTTTCCACAATCGGACGAGAAGGCTCCTCCGTCCTCGGGTTTGCCTTGCTAGTCGGAACCGGCTCTGTTGTCGGGACCGCCTCCGCCTCTCCACCCGGAACCGCAGTCGTCGGTTCCGCTTCGACAATCGGACGAGAAGCCTCCGCTGTCACTCCTTCTTCATTCGATTTAGTCTTCATCTTCTTCGCCGCCTTCTCACTTGGGGTCGGATTCTCCTTCCGCATTTTCCTCGTCCTTGGTGGCATCTTCTTCGCCGTGAAACAGTCGTCCTGTTACTGTTAGGGTTTCATTTCCGGAGGAAAGCAATGGTGGTTTCCGGTTTCGTGAGAGAGAGACGTTTGAGATTCTAAGGAGAGACGGTTCGAGTTCAAGGAGAAAATTGAAGAAATTCACATAATTTTTTGGGTCTAACCCAATTTCGGGGAAGCCCATTTCAGGCCCAAGGTCATCTCGTAAATCTCTTATATTCCATCTGGTTTTACAGTCATTTCCTTTGTTTTCAATTTAAAAGAAATTGTTTTTAGAAAATGGTTTTATAACGAGAGCATCTGAGATAATTCCGGCCATTTGAGGAGTATCTGAGCTAGGCCTGGGCATATTACCCGAATCTGAATTACCGAACCGAATCCGATCCGAAAAATCCGATCCGAATCCGAACCCGAATTGATAAAATATCCGAATGGATCCTAAACTTCTATATCCGAAAATCCGACTCCGAACCCGATCCGAACCGAAATCCGAATGGGTATCCGAAATATCCGAAATATAAATATATATCTGAAATATTAGTTATATTTAGAGTTAATATAACCTATTTATCAAAAATTACAATTATAAATCCGAATATATGAATTAATTTTAGACTAAAATAACTAAAATATCGAAAATATGTAAAATGTTCGAAAAATTTTAGCTATATTTGTCAAAATTTTACTAATTTTTTATTTAAATTTAAACAATTTCATTTTTTATGTATAAATTCGGGTATCCGAATCCGATCCGAATCCGGATGGATCCGAACCAAACCTGATCCGAAATTCTAAAATACCCGAATGGATTTTATATCTCTAGATCCGAAAATCCGAAAATCCGAAAAATCCGATCCGAACCCGAACGGATATCCGAACGCCCAGGCCTAATCTGAGCCATTCTTCCGACACTATATTGGTTTAACCCTATTCGCTGATATTTTATACTGCAAAACAATTTTACAAACACAATAAAATATGCAGATGTCATTGGTCAAATAATCAGCGTTGATGCCATGGAGGATGTAAAGACCAAGGGAAAGTCAAATACTTATGCTAAGTTTGAAATCGTTTTGCGTGATCCAAAGTATGTCTAACAAACTATTTTTATTTTGTTATGATTTGAATTTATTTATTAATGGAAAATGTGTAATGTTTAAACCCTATTGTGTTTGACTATTTTAGCGAGGTGTCACTGAAATGCACCTTGTGGGGGAACCATGCTAAGAAAACTATGGCATATATTGCGAAACACATGCAATCTATTGTCATTTGTGTGATGCGTTTTGTTTGTTTGAAGTCCTACAAAGGTATTGCCCGTGTATTTTATATATGCTACTTTTCTAACAGTTCATGTTATGCTGAGTGAAATGTTGTTGACTGTAATTACTTTTTCAGAGGAAATTACTAATTCCAATGCATTCAGTTCAACTCAGATAGCGTTTGATCTTGATACCGACCAACAGGTTCAGAGAAAAGTATGATATATTAACTTGATTAACTAATTACAATTATAATATGTAAATACTAAAATTTTATTTTATTGTGGTTTATCAAAATCATATCAGCTTATCACTGTTGGTGACTTCGGACAAACCCATTAGAATAATTCAGTTGATATCCGGAGCGAATTGTTATTCAGGACTCCCAGGAAGAACGTTACTGGCATTTTATCATCTTCTGTGGTTAGTATGGACACAATTGTACATTTACTGTTTAAATCTTTTTATTCGCATTTAATTTATACATTATCGTTTGCATCAAAATTGCAGGGGAAAGCTGTTTGCTTGGTCACGATCAATGAGATTGATTGTACCAAAAACTGGTATTTTTGGGTCTGCAAAACTTGCAATCTGAAGGTGTAAGAGTATGGTGAGTTGTCAGACGATGATGGAAACAAAAAATGTACAATTGCAGGAGTTGTGGTGATACTGATGATGTCTACCCTAGGTAAATAATAATTTGTTATACTGAAAAAGATTATTTTATCGTCCAGTTAAGAAACTTATTGACCAAATTATTGTTTCATTATAATTAAGTACTATGTTGTTTTCCGTGCTGGTGATGATGATGATGAAACAAGGTTTCTGGTGTTTGACCCTCTCGCTGAAACAATGATTGGATCTTCCGCTGAGTCTCTGATGACGGAAATTGAAGAGGTTATTATAGCATTATCAATTTAGTTATACAGATTAGATATTAACTATTATATTGATTTATGTTTTAGCTTATCTCTCTTAGTCATGAATATCATCTCGCTCCTGTAATCTCAGGATAATCCCGAAGGATTGGACTATCCTCCAACTTTCGATGATATTCTTGGGAAATCGTGTTTGCTGAAAATTACCATCAAAGGTGAAAACGGCAGATATGGACATGAACCATACATTGTGGATTTGTTTTCCACTAATCAAGCCATTATCACTGAGTGGCACGAAACTCTTTCACAGGTGGCTTTTTTATATAAACGCAGTCGCTTATGATAACGAGTGGTGAAGGTTGGTCTGAAAATTCGGGTGGATCTTCTCAAACTCCAGTGTCCCGTATCATGCCAAACTGTTTTGCTGCGGATGAAAAATCATCAGTTACGAAAAAAATCAAGATTGACGATATGATTTAATTTGTCATTTGTTTAAGTTTGTTTTTTTTTACGTTACATGCCACATTTATTTTATGGTATAGTTTTTTGCTTTCTTTATCTGGAACTTCGGATCATATTCAATTGAGCATTTACTTTTTCGTATTTATTTTGAACTTTATTTGTTCATCCCAATCATTGTTAAATCACTCCATTATATTTTTACTGAAATATTATTTGTATCTCACGATCTGTTCGTCCGTTTGGAGTTCTAATTCGATCGATCTTTGTTATAATGTTCGAATCGAGGGCAGATATCGACGCTTCCATTAAATAGAAAAATGGTCTTCGTCGAACACCTGTACTGGCCTTTTAGCATGCTGGTACGGGGCTGTCTCGACCATCTCAGGATCTGCCTATCCGTTTGGTGTTTTTCTTCGCTCGATCTCTTCAAAATGATCGGTTTGTCGGAAGATTTTTACGCTTCAAACAAAACTATAATTGTCTTGGTCGATGAGTTGTAATGGCCCCTTAGTGTGCCGGTACGGGCCTGTCTCGACCATCTCAAGATCTGTCTATCCGTTTGGAGTTTTTCTTCGCTCGATCTCTTCAAAATGGTCAGTTTGTCGGCAGATATCGACGATTCAGACAATATTATAAGTGTCTTGCTCGATGAGCTATACTGGCCCATTAGCGGGCCTGGTTCGGTCATCTGACGATCTACTCGCCTGTTTCAAGTTTTGCTTCAATCATTCTCTTCAGAGTACTCGGTTTGTCTGTAGATGTCGAAGCTTACATAAAATAGCTGCTGTTGAAATCGAGGAGCTGCCCTGGCCATAAGCGTGCCAGTACGGGCCTGGTTTGTTCCAGATGAGTTCTTGTGGTTCCAGATAAGTGGAATGCAGATATCCTAATTTCCAAAAACATAGGATGTATTCTATAGGGAATTAAAATGGAACAATTTCGAAGATTCCAATTTCTAAAAATAATTGTATAGATATCACGTTTTTTTTTTTTTTGGACAAACATTACTTATATTAAAACTTAAACAGAGGTTACAAGTGGAGGGCTCTTTGCCAAGGAGATCAAAACACTTGTTGAAACATAAAAGAGAAACAACGCATTAAGTGGATAGGTTAGACGATATGCATCAGAGATGAAGACCGGAAGCTTCTTCAAAAGGGCTTCTAAGAAGATCGATGTGTAGACGATCTTGAGTTCTTTTGCCATTAAAGACGAGCGAACAAGACTAATAGCTCGTGATGCCAGTCGGCTTGAGCGTTTGAAGACATTCTCTATTCCAGAGAAAGTTGGATTGACGGACGAAGGGAAGAAAGCTGTCTCGATAATCGTGTCTGGGAGAGTGTTATTGTTTACCTCACGTTTTTTGTTAAGATTTGGATTTAGTAAGGTAAAATTTACTGGGTAGATTTCTCTTGAATATTCAATTAGATTTTGTTCTGCCGAACATGCTCATATATAAGGTTTCATACGTCTTCGCACTATTTACTTCACAACAATGGATAATCAAATTTATCTTAATGATTTGAACCACGGTTAAAAAGACCAATCATTATACGTCAAAGTTCTGCATATGGTAGTTTGGCAGAGCTTATTGACAGCATCAAATGTTCTATAAGTGGTACAAAACCGACATATGTTTTGCGGTTCTGGAATATGACAATTATAAAGGTACCAATCAAGCTAACTTGATATTTACTAGAATATCGATTTAGATGATGCTTAGAATGTTATATTTGCTTTATACCTGTAGGTGGAATGCGTATAATATCGAATATTCTTGGTTGCTCGCAGATCTTTATAGATCCCGATAATCCCGAACTACAGGGTCTCAAAAATGTGTATGTTTATAATATCTCAATTCCATAAGATTGACTTTGTTGCTGCCATTAATACTATCTCAAAAGAGTGTATGCTTATGTAATCTTTTTAACAGTATTTATTTAGCATTTCAGGAAGCGTCGAGTGTATAGAATTCAAGATAACATCTAGGGCTGGGCAAAATATCCGAACCCGAAAATCCGAACCAAACCCGATCCGAAAAAAATAGAACCGAACGGAACCCGGAACCGATAAAATATCCGAACGGGGCTTAAATTTTGGTAATTCAAAACCCGAACCCGAATCCGGACCGAACCGAGAACCGAACAGGTACCCAAAATATCCGATATATAGTTATATTTCTAAAAATATTAATTATATATATACTTAAAATAATTCAAAATACTCAAAATACAATTAATATTTCAGCTTATAATTGTATTTTTGAGATGGTGTTGGTGTTGTTTTCATTTTGATGTTTAGTAATTTGATTTTAGCATTTTTCTTAGAATAATTGTTCACAATATCAGTTTTAAGTTTAATTTTAGCCTTGTAAATTTGATAAAATAAGTACTTTTTCATATGAAACAGGTATTTTGGGTCTCAAAACCTGAAATAGAACCGAAACATAAATTATTTCGGGTGTTACTGGGTTTCACATGTGTTACTAAACCCGATCCGAACCCGAAGAAACCCGAACCGAGTCCGAACCAATAATTCATAATACCCGAATGGAACTAAAATTTTGGTATTTCAAAACCCGAACCCGAATTGCTCCCAAACCGAACCCGAATGGGTACCCGAACGCCCAGGTCTAATAACGTCCATAATTGATACTTGGACAACGTTTTAGTAGTTCTTCATTTTCCAAATCAATTTCGCAATATATATTATTATTTGACAGATGTCATTCTCGCAAAGGAAACTTGTGATTTGGAAATTATTTAAATTTAAACAAATTGTGTTTGTTAATTTGTTTCTTTTTAAAAGGAAATTGAATTTGTTAAAATAAATAGAGTTTGTTATAATAAATTTAAAAATTAAAATAATTACTTGATTATAATGTTCACCTTTTTAAAAAAAATTTCCAAAATTGAAACGAAAATATAAACTTTCCTTTATTAATTTGATCAACTGCTAGGAAACTTAGAATATTGTCTGCTGTAACAGAGTGATAATTTCTACAAATATCACACCGTAAATTTTGGTTACTTCCTATTAAGTCCAACTACGAATATTTTATGGTGATCTGTTTACTTTATATACGCCAAAACTGATCGCTTTTTTCCTATAAAGATGAACATCTTCTTACCTATCTGGATCAATTGTTTTATTCATTTTTCCGTTTTATGAACTGCTTCGCTTTTTTCTCTTATACTATATGCCTCAATGGATCCTACATATAATACAAAGACAAAAGCAGATTCCCATAAATGTGAGATTTCTTGAGTTGCATTTTCATAAAACGGAAAAATAAATAAAACAATGTAACTGATTTGTATTCGAAAATTTTGGCGTCCTCCCAGGTCCGATACAGCCTCTTAATGTTGCAGAAGAAACATCTATCCCCGGTAAACGGCCAAGTAATGTTCTTGGTGCACATGTCAAATTTTCTGATTTGAAATCTTTATCTCATATTAACTTCTTTTTTTTTTCTCATGAATTAAAAGGAGTAGGCCAAAGAAGTCAACTTTAGAACGTAAGTTGCGACGCTAATATTTTTAAGAGTACTTTTAAATTGCCATCTTAATTTCTATCTGAAAATTGTTCTTTCTAAACAAAGCTCCAAGAGAGGCGAGTAATGTCGGAGAAGGAACGTCCACCATTGCAAAACGGCCAGGTCAGTTTCTTAATTTTGGAACTATTTTCATAATGAGTTTAAGTTAACTTAATATATGCTCATTATTTTAAGAGAGGTTAACCATAAAAGTGACTTTTCAAAGTTTGTGTGCAAAAAAAGTGACCTTGTGTGCTTGGTGCACTTTTTATGGGTGAATTGACGGTTTAAACCCTCAGCATATGAAGTTCAAGTGTGGATGAACATTCGAACATCTGAAGTTCAAGTGTGGATGTACATTGTAAGATATGTGTGTGATTGTAACATTAAATAGGAGACGTTATCTTGGACGACGAATGCATGTCTCTCAGGGAGTTTTGATGTATTTATAATTTTACGTGTTCGACCACGATAAATCTGTATGGTTAATTGTGTTTTGTTGTATTCTTCGTGTTGGACCACGATAAGTCTATATGAGAAGTGAGAAGAATAAAGCTTTTCATTTAATAAACATTGTTCGACCATGACTCTCGACATTGTTTGGGGCATGTATTTGTGGTTGTACATGGAGTTAATTAGTGTTTTGGGCATGTATTTGTGGTTGTACATGGAGTACGATGTGGTTGTCCATGGAATTCATTAGTGTTGTGTTTGAGATAAAGGGCAATTGTGGAATAAAATTTTCGAAAACTGTGCATAAGTCACCAATAACAGAAACATATAAGGTCACCTATACAGCAATTATCTCTTATTTGAGAGGTTAACCATAAAAGTGACTTTTCAAAGTTTGTGTGCAAAAAAAGTGACCTTGTGTGCTTGGTGCACTTTTTATGGGTGAATTGACGGTTTAAACCCTCAGCATATGAAGTTCAAGTGTGGATGAACATTCGAACATCTGAAGTTCAAGTGTGGATGTACATTGTAAGATATGTGTGTGATTGTAACATTAAATAGGAGACGTTATCTTGGACGACGAATGCATGTCTCTCAGGGAGTTTTGATGTATTTATAATTTTACGTGTTCGACCACGATAAATCTGTATGGTTAATTGTGTTTTGTTGTATTCTTCGTGTTGGACCACGATAAGTCTATATGAGAAGTGAGAAGAATAAAGCTTTTCATTTAATAACATTGTTCGACCATGACTCTCGACATTGTTTGGGGCATGTATTTGTGGTTGTACATGGAGTTAATTAGTGTTTTGGGCATGTATTTGTGGTTGTACATGGAGTACGATGTGGTTGTCCATGGAATTCATTAGTGTTGTGTTTGAGATAAAGGGCAATTGTGGAATAAAATTTTCGAAAACTGTGCATAAGTCACCAATAACATGTAGGTACTTTTTTTTGATAATAGAAACATATAAGGTCACCTATACAGCAATTATCTCTTATTTTAAAGCTGGTCAGGCCAGGAAGATAACTACTGCAGATCTCTCACCCCCTATTCAAAGTTAGGTTTATTATTTAACTTGTTATCATTTTTTTGTTTTGTTAATGTCATCTATTTTTTTAAATACTTCTTTTATTCCTCTTTATTTTCGTGAAGATCATCCAGGACCGCGTATTTCTCCAATTGCAAGTCCATCGTCTGGAGTCACCAGTACTTCACAACTTTTAAAATGTATATAGATTTGTTAAAAAAAATTTCCCTATACATATGAAAACATACAATAAAAAGTTAAATACTTTTCAGCTGGAAGACCAAGACTAAGTGGATGATTGGTTGGACTGTACTTGTATATAATTTGCTGTAGAATTTGGTCTGTAAATATATTTGCTGTAGCTGTAGATGATAAATGACAAAAATAATAAATAAGGAAAGATATTCTTACAGCCATATATGTTTCTCTACAGCCTTTAAAATATGGTTTTAGTAAATAAGACTTCTACAGCCATTTTTTTGCTGTGGGGGCTGTAGCTTTAAAAAAAGAGATAAAACATGATTGATAATTTGTTGGGCTGTAACTAGAAATTAAAGCTAAAGATGGTTCCTACAGCCCAACCAATCATCCCCTAAGTGAACATAATAGGATTTCGTTTATAGACTTACAGCCTCAGGTTTGTTTATATTTGTCCTACCAGTTTTTTGTGCTTATTAGTATAATCATGATTGTAAAGTATTTACTGCAGCATCAAGCCCTAACTATAGCCATGGTAATATGTCAACGCTCACTATGTTAACACTTCGACATAATGCAACTCAAAGCACCAATCCGAGGAATGCACCAGGTAAGCACACATGTTTATAATCACTACTATTATCATTTGAAACACGTTCATAATCTTACTATTATTATTTGCAAGGTACATTTGCAAAAATACTTAAAAAACACTTTTATTACATCTCTTGCCACTGATCCCTTAACTGAAATTTGTTTGGTTACAGGTTTAATTTTGGACAAAAGTGACCCAAAATTTCGACATGACCCAGACACTTAAAAATACCCGACCCATAAAGATATTCACAGCACGCGGATCCTCCTCACTTAAAATGAACATTAATTAATGGATTGAATGTATCCAAAATTAGAGAGAACCAATGTTGTGGTTTGTGATAACCAAGATCGATCGTCCTTATCCTGCTCCTGATATAACAATAGAAAAAAATAATTAATACAATTTAATCAAAAGGAAAATATTAAGATATGTTCTTTTTTTTTGTCAACTTTTTCATTTCATCAATGAAAAGGCCCAAGAGGCTACAAATGATGACATAAATTAGAACCCAATTCAACACTAGGCCTGGGCAGAAAACCGAACCCGAAAAACCGAACCGAAAAAGTAGAACCGAACCCGAACCGAAATTCGTAAAATACCCGAACGGGTCCTAAATTTCAATATCCGAAAACCCGAACCCGAACCCAAACCGGGAATCGAATGGGTACCCGAAATAACCGAAATACAATTATATACATAAAATATTAATAATATTTAGATTTGATATAGCTTATTTATCCTAAATTATAATTATAAATCCAAATATATGAATTACTTTTAGATAAAAATAACTAAAATATCAAAAATAAATAGAATATATGAAATTTTTAGTTACATTTGTCAAATTTAATTGATTTATATTTAAATTTAACTAATTTTTATTTTCTTCTTATAAATGTTCAGGTACCCGACCTGAATCTGAATAGAACCGAACCGAACCCGAACCGAAATTCTAAAATACCCGAATGGGTCCTAAATCTTCAAACCCAAAAACCCGAAACCAGAATGGACCCGACCCGAACTGGAACGGATACCCGAACGCCCAGGCCTCAACACCATTCAAAATCGTTATTTAATATTTCCCGAAATACACTCCTACCAAATATACTAATTAGGAACCGAAAGGAATATACGAATATAAACTAATCAATACCATAATAAAAACTTAAATATCTATATTTCCTAAAATCTCTCACCAAAAACAATTCCTCATAAAAATTCGTCTTAAGTATTTAAAGTGCTGCAAATATTAACTCTTGAAAAATCCAATCCTATTATAATTTTTGGAAACTAATTAATACAATTATTGACAAATATATTAACCACCTAACAATTATACCAAATACTTGCGATTCAAGTAAATATCAAAAGAACTGAATATTCTTTTAGTTACCAAACTACCAAATATATCAATAATAACATTTATATTAACCACAAAATCGTATACAGATATTTAATTCCAACCTATAATAATTGCTACTATCAAATCTTCACATATTCTGGGTAACTAATTAATTATTCCAACTTTCTAAACGAAATCAAAGATTTTTTCACACACCTACTCTTCTAAACCTTATATATACAATAGATATCACATCTTTTACCCCCACCTAGCAATTCGACGTAACCTTAGAAAGATGTCTACCGCTCTTCCAGTAACCCTTTTCTCTACAATCAAACCATTCAAAAACAACCTGGAAAATTCAAGTCAAGATCCTACACACATGGAGGCAATACAGTCCTTCCACAGGTGAAACACTCGAGATGGTATTTGCCGATGAAGAGGTGAGTTTAATTAAAATAAATTTCAAACCAGAGTCTCTTAATTCCACTGCTATATTTTTTCTAACTATGTTAAATTGTATTACTATCATAGGGTACCAAAATACATGCATCCATAAAAAAAATGATGTTGTGCGCTATGAGAGGTACTTGGCTAAAGGACAATGGAGGTTCATTCAACACATCAGTTTAAGTCATGCAATCGGCCAGTACAGGCCAACCAGTCACACCTACAAGATCGGTTTTCTCAAAGAAATTTTTGTTTCTAACTCGGACAATGTTTCAAATAATATTTATTTGTCACTTCCGAGCTTTAAT
The DNA here is from genome assembly GCA_010577795.1 of Isatis tinctoria. Taxonomy (NCBI): domain Eukaryota; kingdom Viridiplantae; phylum Streptophyta; class Magnoliopsida; order Brassicales; family Brassicaceae; genus Isatis; species Isatis tinctoria. The sequence goes on along the minus strand of CM021246.1, from coordinate 11,195,096 downwards.
TCAATTCACGAAGGGGAACAGAACCAGACTGTTTTGTGTGGTTAGTTTCCCTTTAATAAAAATTATGAATTTTTCTTATTAAACCTTATGCTATATCTTTAACCTAATTGATACGGGTTACACTTTGATTTATTTTGCAGATATCCTTGGGCAGGTGGTAAATGTTGGTGCATTAGTTGAGCTAGAGGCTTCTAACAAACCAACTATGAAAATTGATTTTGAACTCAGAGATCACACGTAAGAAGCTTTTTCCTATAACTTTTACACTCTTAAATTGGTGTTAAAAACCAATCTTAATTTTGCTTATTGTTTTGCAGTGATTTTTGTATTGGATGTACCCTATGGGGTTCCTTTGCTGAACAGGTTTTTGAGTCCTCTCAACAAGCAAAGAGATGAGAGGATCATATGTTTGATCCGATTTGCAAAAATCAGAGAATTCAGAGGTTTAAACAATTTTGTCTACAAATTAATAGTGTTTCATATGTAATTTTCTGATCTAAATGACCTAACATATCTATTTTACCCTCTCAATAGGTGTGAAAAATGTTTCCAATGCATTGAATGCTACTACTTTGGAGATAAATCCAACACATCGTGAAGTGCAGAACTTTGTTGCCCGGTTTGTTATTCACTTTTTAGTCTACTATTTTTTTTTCTTTTTATAAATAACATAGATAACTGGGTTTGTAATTTTGAATGAATTCGATAGATCTTCTTTAAAATAAACACGATTTTATTCTTGCTCTTTACTCATGTAGATTACCCAGTGATGGACTTGGATTGGTTCTTTACGATTCCAAACCAATACCCTGTATGTCCATATCCAATGATATTTGGAATGAATGTGAGATCACTCCAATTTTCGAGATGATCTCCAAAACTGAGGTATTGATTTTATTCTTACCCGCACCTTACATTCATATTTCACAATTTCGCCTTCACTAAAATTTTCTTGTGTCCCTATCTTAGGTTGGAAGAGCTAAGATTCAGTGTGAGGTTACTGAAATAGACACTGATTGGGCTGGTATTACATCAGTTGCACTAAAAAGGGACACAAAAAGGTTTCCAAGTCTATGGCAGGACCTAATGAAATTGTTGAATTTGAGGCAAAGCTAAGTCGTGGTGTGAGATTTGTCATCGCCATGTCACTGATGTGGTTGCAAAGTAAGTTTTAATTATTTTACCCGCAGTATGTGCGTTTGTAATATATATTGACGATTTATTATCCCTGTTTAATTTTTATGCAAGGTACAAGCTTCATTTGAAGGTCCAAGATGATTCAGGAGAGACCAAGTTGATGTTGTTTGATAAATTAGCAAATGAAATTGTTAAAGCGAAGGCAACTGATCTTCTTGAAGGAGATTTTGATGAGGTAATTAGAAAATTTAATTTGTCGTCATAAAAGTTATCTAATGGTCAATGTTTTTTACTTATCTCATGTTTTTTTTTTTTTTTTGAGATTGAAGATCCAGAAGATTTGTCTCCTCCTATTCTAGCTTTAGTTGGGAAAACTTTTGAATTTGGTGTACTCTTCCAAAAAGAAAATATGAATGGAGGACATGATACCTTCAAAGTTGTGAAGGTTATGACAACAGATGGAATGATTGGATGTGACTCTAAGCAAGAATCTGATAATCAACCAAACTCTTCTGAGATTATTTCTTATGACCAGATTAGTTTTATGACCAGAATCCTTTATTACTATTTTTTGCATATATTTTCTCGAAAAATTAAACATATTAAAACCATCTATTGTTTACACTCTGTAGCCCTTGATGTTGAAAAGCAGCCAAGACAAAGGATCTGATACTAGCCACAATGTCACTCCCTCTTCCAAAAGGAAAGATGAAGTGGCAACAACTATGATATCCGATCAAACTTCTGTCACTAAGAAGCCATGGTGGAGGAATGTGAAGTTGGAGAAACCAAATAATGATGAGCTCGAATGCAAGAAGGGAGAATGAATTCATGGGTTTTATTTGCTTTTTGGTTTTATTTAGCCTTTTCTATGCTTTCTGATTTCATTGTTATGTTATCTTTGTTTTATTTGGGATTCAGTTTATTTGCATTGCTGGTATTTTAAGAGTTATGATTTTCGTTAACTTTAATCTATGTTTTCTACTAGATTATTAGTCTACCAATTTAAGTAAATTTAATTATATGCTTATTTTGAAACTTAAGATTACTAAAAGCAATTGATACACACAAATAACTCTTCATATAACCAAAGCTCAATCACGATTAAACTGAAAATGCAATCTCCAACAAACAAAAGAGATCGAAGTCATTACCTTATTTACGAACTGGAATGGTCAAGGTATTGAATTTGTTTTAATTGCCTGCAATATAAGAAATGAAAAAGTAAAAATCATTACTAAGTAAACTAAGAGAATCCCATAATTGAATACTCTAAAGTTAAAAGTATTCAGATTAAGGCAACTTTGACTTACATCCGTGATAAAATCCGTCTTCAGAAGCTTCAATGCTTTGACGTTCTGTAAAAGCAGATAGAGTACCTATCCTCCTAACACAAATTAAAGAGTAAATAAAAAGAGTTTGCAAAGAAAAAGAGTCTCAAACGAGTAATTAGAGTCGAAAAGAATACTATTTTCTTGGTTTGTTTTTATAGCATAGGTCAATAGGAAAGAGAGAACAACAGATCCAACATAGAATTATCTATAAACTCCTTTTTATGCAACTATAAATCTTCACAGATTAGCAGCTCCTGAGTTGTTCAAAAAAAAAAAAAAAAAGCAGCTCATGTAATCTTTTCATCGCTCCAATAAAGAAAATAAAACAGAAAAACACGTTTAAAGGCTATTGGATATGGGTATAAAAATCAAATGATAAGAAAAAAGTTTGCAGTACAATGACCTTTGTAAGAAACAGAAAGGAAGAGCTATGGGGATTGCTTCTCTTTCTGGTCATATATTGATTACTAGAAGATGCTCTTAAATTCCCACATCTCTTGAGAAGTGTCAATGAAGCCAACATAAGATTAGGTGTTTTGTGCGCTGCCTCGCCTGAAAAGAAAAACATAACATTAGTTTCATCACAGAAATCAACATACACGATTTAGTTGTTGAATCCACTACTTCAGCACTCTCAAATGTCAATCCTCTAAAACAGCAATTTCAACACAAAACTAACACTTTTACCCATTTCGAGATTAGTCCAATTAATAAACCAAAAACGAACAGTACATGAAGGAGAGACGTCGAAGTTGCTCCTCTGAGAATTACAGACAACCCCATTGTTAGCCACCTTATGTTCATAACAAGGTTGTAAACCGGTATCAGACGAAGGAATGAGAGAAAAAGCAATAAAGGGAGAAAACGGCGCAAAGACATAAACCCAAAACATAAAGACAAAGAAAAGGACATGAATCCAAACTATTCTTATTCTTTAAGAACAAATACAAAGCAAAAGACAAGGCAAACTAACGTAACGAAAATTAAGGGCTATGCAATCAAAAAGACAAAGTTATAACCAAAATTAAGGGTTCTGCATTAACAAACAATTGTGGAATGAAGTTAAAAAAAAATAGTGGAACCAAGTCAAAGAGTCAAATTTACTTATGCATGAACTTATCAATCTAACAATTTTCAAACAAATCGCAACCAAAAAATTATAAAATGATCTATAGATTGCACCTTACAAATCCGGCAATTCGTGACAGCCAAGCTCATTACCAGAGCTTCGATTACGCATGCAAGAGGTATTTAAGAAAAGAAGATAGACCAAAAAAAAAAGTGTATGAGAGAGGATATAATACAATCGGATTACATGTCTCATAATCTGAGTGATCTGCCGAAATCAAAATCATATACATGCAATTTTCTTACTGATCTCGAAGATGACTGATACGAGAGATAGAGAGCTTGAGCGGAGACGTCGAGAAAAAAAAAGAAGCGAGAATGTTCTATATTGACACCATCTTTTGTAGATCGGTTAGTTGGGTTTGTTAAGACCCCGCCATATCTTTTTGGGGCTTTTTTATATCGAATCCAATTTAATCATATGAGAGCCCAAATCTGTCTACTAATAACCCAAAGATTTTTTTTCAATGTTAATTTTTTATTGCATGTATAGTAAAAATAGAAAATATTAAATCAAAACAAATTGTGCTTTTGTTTAGATCCTTTAATTTTTTAGTAATTGTTTAAGGTTAGAATTATATTGAACTTTTTGTTTATTGTTCTATGAAAAATTAAATACGAACTAGAATTAATATCATCCAAAGAACCTAATGTAAATTTAAATCGAAATGGTTAAAGGGCTCAAATTTTTATGTAACCAACAGAAAATGCCATTTATCATATGTTAAAACAAATTGAAAAAATGAAAAGATGATTAATTTTTTTTTCATATTTAAAATTCAATTTAATTATATAATGTAATTTGATTATATTTTTAATACAATAATATAATTAAATTAAACAAATGTCAATTTACTTATATAGTATAAATATGATTTTCAATATATTTCATATTTCATAATTCAAAATGCTTATTTAACTTAAAACCATTATTTCACTATATTATTAAAAATGTATAATCAGCATATTTAAAACTATGTATAACTTTGAACCAATTAAACAAACAGAAGATATAATAAACAAATAATACAATTATTCAAACACCAAACAACACAATATATAATTTTGCATACTACAATTTTGTAACATCAATAGAAATAATATCCATACAACAAACAACTACACTAATAATATATATTAGCCATAAAAAAATTAATTATATACCAAATAATTAGTATAACAACTAATCTGTTAAAAAATAAAATTTGTCCCGCACATAGTGCGGGTAAAATCCTAGTAACTATGTATTGTATCAGATCCTATAAGGACAACAGTCATTGGTCAATCAGAAAGAGATTCATCGAGAGGTAAACAGAAACACACTGGTTACGAAAATACTGGAAATGCCACGCAAGACAATACACCCGATCATATTGTTATCGAGGATCTTACGAACGGTTTGGCCATCCTTATATATTTATATCCAAATATTTTTAGAAAATATATCAGGAGAATTTATAATACTTATCAAATTTAGTGTTTCTTAATAATAGAATATTAATATATATTCGAAAACAAAAGTGACTCAGAGGACGAAGAAGATGAAAGAGTACACGAAACCGATGTCAACAACCAAAAGTGGTCTGCGATTCTTAATTTTAGAGACGAAATTATCGTCTGTGAATGTGTAAAAAAATTCATTCTAAGAAAAGACTGTTGATGGACATATTTATGTCCACTACACATGTAGGTTAAGCTGTTTTAAATTCATGTATAGTATTTAAGAATAATATCGCATGTTTCATTCAGAATAATATATTGAATTGTTGAATTTCAGGTTTTGAAGATTCTGGTGATCCTATCTATAGTTGTTCATTTTGCCAAGCTTTTATGTGGTATGGTGAAAGAATAGGAAAACCGAGAAGGACATCTACACCAACATTCACAACGTGTTGTAAAAAAAGAAAAATTGTTCTTGCACGACTCAAGAAGCCTCCTCAGGAGCTGATAGATTTGTTAGGCCCAAGAGATCCTTTGAACAAACACTTCTGAGAGTTCATAAGGGCTTATAACATGCTTTTTTCTTTTACCTCCCTAGGAGGAAGAATTGACCACTCTGTCATTACTGGCCGTGGTCCATATGTGTATAAATTGAACGGTGGAAATTACTATATGATCAACAATCTTCTTCCTGAAGATGGTGAAATTCCCAAGTGTAGTCAGTTATATATATATATATGATACTATGAACGAGATCACCAATCGTATCAAAGCTTATGGGTATGTCAGTTGTAATTACATTTTCTATTACTCTCTATACCTTTTAACTGTTTATGGTGTACAATATTTAGGTCCACAGGAGCTGATGCTGCCAAGCTTAAAGAATCTGTTGTGGGAATTTTGAAAATTATGTTGGATAGGGTTAATATTCATGTCAAAGGATTCAGACAAGTAAAAGATAGATTCGATGTCGAAGGTTCTGATAAATTTAGGCTCAGATTAATCGAAGAAAGATGAGTCGATGACAGAACTAACAATATACCAAACGCTGATGAAGTTGATTCTTTAATACTCTCTAATTTTCAACTAAATATGGAGAAACGAGATATTATCCTTGAGACATAGATGGTCGTCTGAAGAGAATTTGTGAGGTGCACCCTCACAAATAGGTTTTCGTATCCCCTTGTTTTTCCTTATGGAGAGGATGGATTCCGTCTGGACATACCAATAGGTTTGGCAAATACAGCCGGAAGAAAGCGTAAATTAATAACTATGCGTGAGTTTTTTGCATTCCGCATTATTGAGAGGAATGGTAAATCACCAATTATAACCATATCACGAAGATTATTCCAACAGTTTCTGGTCGATGCTTACACAATGATTGAGTCAAGTCGTTTGCGTTATGCTTGGTTCAATCAAAAAAAAGCTTAGGTGTAATAACTATGAAAGCATACAGAAGGCAGCTGCAGCCGGTGGTGCAAAGATGAGCAAACAGGGCACAAGGATCTTCATTCCTCGAGTTTTACAGGAGGTCCACGTTACATGCAACAACACTATCTTGACGCAATGGCTATTTGCAGGCATTTTGGATTTCCTGATATTTTTATTATGTTCACCTGTAATCCAAAATGGCCAGCGATTACGAGGTATTTTCAAAAATATCGTCAGACAACCGAGGATAGACCAGACATTATATGCAGAATATTCAAGATTAAGCTTGCCGATCTCATGGCTGAAATTAGAATGGAGGTGTTTTTGGTAAAACTTCTACTGGTACATAATTTATTATTGTTTATGAATACTAATTTAGCTTCTTTGTAGTTTACTATATTTTATATACAATAGAGTTTAAAAGGAGGCCTGCCACATGCCCATATTCTTCTATTCCTTGAGAAAGGAAACAAAATAGCCACTACTTATGACATCGAGCGTTTTATCTCCGCCAAAATTCCAGATAGTGTTTTAGAGCCTGAGTTGTACAAGGTCATCAGAGACTGTATGCTTCATGGTCCATGCGCAAGAGCAAATCCAAGTCAAGTATGTATGGCTAATGGAAAATGTTCTAAGAATTTTACCAAGCCTTTCCGCGAACATACAACTATTGATGCTAATGATTTTCCTTCTTATAAACGAAGAAATGACAACAGATCAGCTGAGAAAAATGTTTTCCATTTAGATAATATGTATGTTGTTCCTTATAACAAAGACCTTCTCATCCGTTATCAAGCTCATATGAATGTAGAGTGGTGTATACAAACTCGGGCTGTAAAATATCTTTTAAGTACATACACAAGGGTCCGGACTACGTATCAGCAGCAGTTGACGTAGAAGAGAATGGTGTTGTTGATGAAATAAAGAGATTTTTTGATTGCAGATATGCGTTAGCACTAGCTGAAAATTTTACAATATATTATTAAGTTCATCTTTTTAAACATATGACCTAATGTAGGTACGTATCTGCCTGTGAAGCTACTTGGAGAATACTTGCTTTCCTTTCAACTTATCGAACCTTGGCTGTAGAGAAACTATCCTTTCATTTGCCAGGCCAGCAAGTTGTAGTACACGACGAAGATGAACCACTGGAAACTTTACTCAATCGTATCACTGTCAGCATGTCAATGTTTTTAGGCTGGTTTGAAGCATGTAAGATTTATCCGGAGGCAAGGTTGCTCACCTATGTCGAGATGCCTACTAAATTTACATGGAATAAAAAAGAGTGGGCTTGGAAACCAATGAAGAGAGGATATGCACTTGGAAGAATTTTTCATGTTACTCCATCACAAGATGAGTAAAATGGCACCCGTCTTATAGACGAAGAGTGCAACTACAATCAGGAAAATGACATAAAGATCGTTAACGGCCAAACATATGGTAGGTTCGTTGATGCCTGTGATGCATTAGGTCTCTTGGGTGGCGATAAAGAATATATCAGGGCAATCAAAGACGCGAGTGATTTCTCGACAGGATCTTATTTGCTCAATTTATTATGCCGAATGTTATACATTGATTGTTTGATCAGACCAGAAATTGTCTGGGAGGAATGTCGAGAGTACTTAACAAAAGATGTACTTTACAAGCACACGAAAGATAACAATAACTTCGATATGACAATAACGCTAATCTGTTTTGCATCTTTTTATATATTATATATACTAATGGAAATGATAGCATACCTACTTATTATACCTTTTATTTGTAGAACTCAATCTATCAGCCGATCAGATCAAAAACATTGCACTTAGTCGCATCGAAAGTTACTTGGAGTGTCGTGGACGTTCACTTGACAATTGGGAAAACATGCACAAGCCAGATCAACATATGGAGTAAAATGGCACCCGTCTTATAGACGAAGAGTGCAACTACAATCACGAAGACCAAAGAAGAGAACAAGGTCGACTTCTTGGTATGATGACAGATGAGCAGCGGGGTGTTTACCAACAAATCATGGAGGCTGTAATCGTAAAACAAGGTGGTGCTTTTTTCGTATATGGTTTCGGTGGTACCAGCAAAACATTCCTTTGGAACACACTTTCTGCTTCCATTCGCGGAATGGGTAAACCTGTTATAAACGCTGCAACAAGTGGGATCGCTGCTCTCCTATTACGCGGTGGTAGAACAGCTCATTCTAGGTTTAAAATTCCTATTAATCCTGATGAGTTTACCTCTTGCAAAATTAATCCTGGAACTGATCTTGCTGGATTGATGGTTGAAGCTGACCTCATTATATGGGACGAAGCTCCTATGATGAGCAGACATTGTTTTAAAAATCTTGACAGGGCTATGCGGGATATTGTAAGTTCTAAACAAGATCAGTTATTTGGAGGGAAATTTGTTGTATTTGGGGGTTGATTTCAAACAGATTCTTCCTGTTATAGAAGGAAGTGGACGCACTGAAACAGTTCTCTCTTTGTTAATGCGTCTTACATTTGGGATTCTTGCAAAGTCCTCAAGCTGACGAAGAACATGAGACTTCTCGGTGGAATCAGTAGTGCAGATGCTGCTGAGATTAAAGAATTCTCTGAGTATATTCTTGCTATTGGTGATGGAGAAATTAACAATCCCAATACTGGTGTTGTTGAAATCGACATGCCCTAGGATCTGCTGATAAAATAATGTGGTGATCCTATACATATTATCGTCAAAGAAGTTTATGGAGATTCTTTTGGTGGTACATGTAATGGTGACATTTTCAAGAATATAGCCATTCTCAGCCCTACCAACGATGATGTTGATCAGATTAATGATTACATGCTTTCCAAGCTACCTGGTAATCTCATAATTTTGTAACCTAATATAGTTTATTATATCTATACATTTTCTTATTGTTTGTTGATTTTCAGGGGAAGAGAAGTTATATATCAGTTCTAATAGCATCAATCCCACTGATATAGATCCAAATAACGTTGTTGATTATCCAATGGAGTTTCTTAATTCCATCAAGGTCTGTGGACTACCTAAGCATGACTTGAAGCTGAAGATTGGTGCCCTTGTGATGTGTCTCCGTAACATCGATCCTATTGATGGTTTATATAACGGCACCAGACTTATTATCACTCAGTCATGCTCAACGTTATCGAGGGAGTTATAATTACCGGAAGTGAGAAACACTTTGGTAATAAAGTTCTGATTCCTAGGATGTTTGTATCTCCCCATGATGGTAGATTTCTTTTCAGAATGCGTCAAAGACAGTATCTCGTGACATTAGCGTTTGCAATCACCATTAACAAAAGTCAGGGCCAATCTCTCTAGAATGTTGGTTTGTTTCTTCTCAGGCCTGTCTTCTCCCATGGTCAGTTATATGTGGCACTCTCCCTTGTTAAGTCGAGAAACGGTTTGAAAATCCTAATTACCGGCGAGAAAGGTAACGTGAAGGAGAAGATAACTAATGTTGTAAACAAGTATTACAGAATATTTAAAAAAATCTGGTCGTATTTTATCTGAATTTTATATTTAGAATACTTTGATTATTTATATATAGTCTTATCTGTCTCAGTACTTTAGCTCGTGTTTCTCTTATCATATATCATATTTCACCATTATATTTGACTTTCCAGATACAAAGTTAATCTTAATTGAATATGATCATCCTCAAGAAGTCCTATATATAACCATTACTAAATTAGTTTATTTAGTACGACTTTCATTTTTTAACGGCCAATGAAACTAATAATCATTTCCTATTTGTTACTCCACATAGTCCTCAGGACGGCCTATTAATAATGCATATGTTTCAGAATATACGATTTGGTGACAAATAAAAATTAAAAACCAAAAGTAATGAAATACATTTTACACATTAGAGCCCACTCATGAAAAATTAGAAGTCTTTATCTCTAAGGATCGATAACACTACCACGATCAGTGTCTCACATGAATTTGCAAAACGTGTAATGACAAATTATTAATGCTCTTATATTGATGAGTTTAATAGCATATAGATACAGAAAATAAGTACATTTCTATAAATTCAATCGCTTCTCTAAGCCATGGGTTAAGCATGAAACAAAAGCAGCGTACGGATGAACATACTGTCTTTGTGTAGTGAGTACCTATAACTTCAAACAATGATTTATTCAAATAAGACACATTGTACATATATAGTTGCTCATATTCAATTGTTTGTTTTGTACTTATTTCTTTCTTCAATATCCAGAACCTTAGAACACAGACTATTTTCTGTACTGGTTCCACTTTCCATTCATCGTGGAACCTTCTAGCAATAGATCCATACGCTGTGCATTCGATCACATCATCCCTGTAATTTATATGTAACATTTTTTGAAGTCGATTTGGCGATTGTTTAATAATATGATGTATTGCTTTTGGTAGTCAGGACAAATAATTTTACTTACTTCTCATCTGTTAGAAGGAATGACAATTTATAGGACTTCGTTCTGGATCGCCGGTCATTCCATTCGCAGATGTCCAACAGCCGATACAAATCCAATTATATCTGTTTTGAAAAAGATATAAAGATATGGTTTTTCAAACATAATGAACTTATATCATCTTTGGAGTTAAAGGAGCTGTCTCCCCCCCCTCCCCCCCCACCCCCAAAAAAAACCTCATTTCACCAGTGGGTACTGAAAATTCCACTCTGTCGTTTAAGACGTCCTCAAATCTTGGATTGTTAATAGCAGTTCCGGATTGGCTCAATGAACCGAACTTGGGTTGTTCTCTTGAAAAAGTTTTTGCAGAAATGAGTGGATAGTTTAGGGATTTTGTCTGCAAGTACCACATGAAAAGCCATGAAAAACCTCCACTCACCCTTAACCAAACTACCCCGAAAACGTTCCACGTCGCTTGGGAGTATGGCACAACCAATTATATAACCCTGTACACAGAAGCATGTCAAATTAACAAAACAATAATTTCTACATATATTAAAATAAACTGTTTTTTTTATATTGAAACTGTTAAGATCAATTTCTTAACACAAATTTACAAATGAAAAACCAATTAGATACATTAATATATGCTCACCAAAAGTATATCCATAACGAGTGGGCTAGCTTTATTATCGAAGCACGAACACAATCTAACAATTATCTACTTCTCAAGATTCTACAGAAACAATTAGATAGACATATATTTCACAAATTTGGTTTACCTCTTTACAACACACCACAATTCTTATGCATGATTCACCGTTTTGGAGTATATCAGTCCATAATCTAAGTATTTTCACTGCTATTGCCCAACAAGTCCCCACAGGTATGAGTTCCCTGACAGCATCTCTTGCTGCTCTGTATTCCCTACCATCTCTTAATATTCTGTTCTCCATAGAAAATTTCCGAATTTGGAGAACTTCGCAGAATTACAAAAAACAAATTTTGAATCACTTTTTTTTTTCTTGGGACTTGAGAAGACCTAAGAAGACAAACCAAGCTCTATTTTCTTCGCTCTAAATCTTCCTTTAAAACTCTCATAAACATAATTGTCGGTTTCATCTTAGTTACGTTTCATGATGTCCATAAAAAAAGTAATAATTACTTTTGTTATGTAAATAGTAAATTTCTTTACTAAACAAGTAACTTTTGCCAATTTATAATAAAGAAACGAAAATATAATTCAACCACTAAATCATTGTCGATGTGTAATTTTAAAAGCGAAAAAGAATTTCATTGTAGACATTTAACCAAAACAACCTTTACTGTTTATATGCAACCAAAATTAAAAATAGTTATAGACGCTGGAAAAGTAAAAATAGTAAGGTTCTGATTGGCGACCACAATTGAGGAGAGAAATGAGAAGGAATATGACAATCCTCTTCATTCATAATTTTTTATACAATTTGCAAAGAAAATCGGTTACATATAATTTATGTTCATTCTTTACCATTCCTCATTTTTAGTGGGAATTAATGAACAAATATATCCTTATCAAATTTGTCAAGGAACAAAGAGAATTTTTCCATTCCCTTTATGCGATTATCCATTAATAATCTTTTACATATCAATCTTCTTCATTTTTTATCTCATTGTTCATATAATTCCTTAAGTGGTCATCAGTCGGAGCCTAAAATAACTGTGACGATGAACATTAACGAGAAATTTATTATTTTCCAGTTGCATACAATAATGATGCAATGGTTATCAGGATCACATAATAGCTTACTATTTATATTTTTTTGTCATTGTGTATCTTCGCTTCCCCATGACGACTTTGAGCAACTAAACTGTCACATCTCTCTTTATCTCACTATAATCATTTTTTTAACTGAAACGATATAATCTGTATGAAAGGTCGTCATGATTCATGTGTCATGAAGAAAGATATTTTGACGATATTTATATTAATTAGTCATCACACTTATTTATCGCTATAAACAATACAACCTTTCATGTCCCAAACAAAAATACCCTTCCATTTTCACAATTAATCTCTTCACAACCATATATTGTTCATAGACATCGTTAATATCATCCACTTTCTCTATATTTCATCATGAACAACGAACATCGACAAATAATTTCAAACTTCTCCGATCTACAAATCTCAAAATTCTCTAAAGACCAACTCTTTGTTTAATTCATGCGCAACTACCAGGAGCCATAATATGTGTTTTCCATAGGGCGTAAATTTATTTTCCGAGATTATAAGGTTAGTTTTTCTATATAACCTTCTGATTTAAATGCCGCAAATATTTTTTTCTGTTTATGTTGCTACGACAACAAAATCCAGGGCTATATTCCAAAGCGTTTGGAGAAATAGTATGAAGAATATCTCATTAAGGGTTCACATTTTTGCATCACTAAGTTTGAAGTCGAACCAACCTCTTGGTTCTGCCGCATCACAAATATTCCGATTCGTATATGCTTCACAGATCAAATGGCTCCCTGGTTAACTGCTTCACTGGAACCTTGGTCGAAGTTTTTGTTTACTCCTTTTGAAAAAAATTCTGATGGTTCTGCTTATAGGAGATGCGACGCTAGTAATTTAAGGAATATTTCAAATCAAATTTTTACATATTATATATCATATTTAGTGTTTGAAATATTTTACTGATTGTGTTTTCATGTCTGTTGAATATCAGTTGACCTTATAGGGATTATATTAAAGGTAGCCAAACTTGATAAGGGCGAACCAACTAATACACATTTGCAATTCACCATCAGAGATGTCAAGTGAGTCATTTTGAAAACCATTTTTTTTTTAAACATTTACTCAAACAATATTTCACCTACAGCAGGATGGAACTCGAGTGCACTGCACATGATTATCTATCTATTAAATTTCTTGTTTTCTGGAAGAATGCATATCGGAAGAATGAAGTAACCACTGTGGCTTTAAGGTTCTTCAGTATGTCGACAATTTAGGGTTAGTTTTTTATTTTTTTTAAATTTACTGATCATAGTTTCATAATCCTTACAGAATGATGACTTGATTCTATTTTGTTTTAGATATTATCGATGTCACTCACATGGTTCGTTATCTGACATTATTTTCCAGCCGATCATACCTGAGTCCTTTCATCACCAAAAATGGTAATATTAGTGAGAAGTATGCTTTGTATCACTGTGCTTTCTGTATCACTTAGGTTTCTCATGAATGGTGAAACAAAAGTGGAGGATGAATATGATGACATCGCAGTAGACTCTGACTAAGCTAGTCTGCCTTTTAACTTTCATATGTATTAATATTATATACTATGTTACTTGCCTAACTTTACTTTTATTTAAACATTTTCTTTTCTTTTTGCCCAAAATCTATAGATAAGCTAACATTTTGCATCTTATTATGGTTTACATTTTATTTTTTCATTTTTTAAATATGAGAACAAAATTTTACAAATATGAAAACTGCATAATTTCACCACTATTCAATATTTGTACAGCATACAATTTACCATCTTACATACTATGACATTCAATTACTGTAATCTACTTTATCATCTTAATTGTAAAATAAAAATTTTATGATATGATTTTCATATCAAAACTGTCTAACTTTTTAAACACTGCATAAGAAAACATGTTAAATATTTATTTAAAATTGTTTTAAATGAATGTAATTTTATCATTTTAAATCCATTAAAGATTTAGCGAATGTTCATAGTGTAGATTTGAAAATTAATCATTGCAAATCCACTATTTATGTTGACCATCTATATATATTTAAGATTTAGATTAGGTAACCAACTATAATGTAGATCGCTAATTACTCGCACTTCATAACCGTATATAACTAAAAATATGAAATGATTTTAATTGCCCTATATATAGTGGACTGTTAATCTAATATTTCAGAAGTTAATTCGGGAGCTTTATACCTCGATGGTAATAGCATTTATCAATTTGTTACCAAACTGAAATATGCCATAAATTGTGTGACTGTATATTACAAAAATTATTATGTAGTACAATATTTTATTGTAGGTGATTATCTTGTTTTTTAAAAAAGCATAGAATTTAAATAATTAAAATGTTTACGGAGATCCAATGAAGTCATACAGCTCCATGCAGCTCAATCCGAAACGAAGCAAACTCGGAGCCGTCCAAACCAATTAAGATTTTACATGCAACAAAAGAATAAGATTTCATTAATCAAAATGATGAAGATCGAAGACGAGATGATGATAACATGTTTTGCATAAATCATATTCAAACATGAGCCAATCTGCTATAGATCTATAATAAACATGTTAATTTGCTGTTTCAATTATAAATCCACGTTCGTTTCACAGTATAAAAAAAAGGATGGTTAATCAATATAATCATTAGTAAATTAATAATCATGCTGTCTCACATAGTCCAATATACAAACCTCCAAAACTAATATAAGTAACGATTAGAACATTTATAAGTGCGACTGTATGGGCTATATATAATAAAAACTTTCAGTACATAAATCCAGTTACACATAAAATCGGCTATTGCTTTATGTAACCATTAGAATAACAAATTTAATTCATACTATTAAATATAACAGCCGATCAATAAAAACAACCATCTATCAAACATCGGAATCAAAAACTAAGCCTTATTAAGCTAAGCTATTGACACGTTTACGATGATAGCACAAAGACAAAAGATCGAAGTCTTTTGATCAAAGATACGATAAATATAAAAACCATCACCATTATAGCTTTCAATAAACTATACATGAACAACGGAGGTCAAGCTTTTCTTAATTAAATTTCAATGCATAAAAGGATGAATAGTCACAGACGGGTATAGGAACACATGTCATATAAAGTAATAAAATATAAACATGATTAGATAGCAATGAATGAATTGAATAAAGCATAAGATAATAGCTTGAAGAACGGAGACGGCGGTTCGATGGGGAAGGCAAATGAATACGTCGAGAGATCTATTAGGGTTTTAGTTTTGCTCAGATGGTTAGGGTTTCGTGCTGATAACGTGTTATATAAACAGAGGAGAGAAAGAGAAGAATTGGTGTTGTGTATTATTCCAATATGTATATAGTCCTTTATATAGGAGTACAAGAGAGATGACAAGGTAAATCCTAATGGGCCTTATGGGCTACTAATGGACATCACATAATATTTCATAACAATGTATGGATTTACTCTTCATATGGGTTAGGGTTAGTAAAAACTTTCAAAACTTAGCCCACAATATGTCATATATAAGCAGTTATACTTATTAGGTATCTCTTACTCTAAAATTGAACAATGTTTATTTTCTCGAAATAATATACCCCAATGGAAGAGTGTAGGATCCTTTGTTTGCCGGTTGAGATACAAGTAGATGTTGTTAAGCGTGTTTGTAAAAATTATATGAAAGATTATTTCAATCTCAAGGCAACATGCAAATCGCTGAAGGAAATTTGTGAGTTTCCCCATGTTTATGCATCTATTGATTTGTTAAATCTAGGGTTTAAACAATCAATACATGGTGCGCTTTTTATGGACAAATGTTTTGAAAGTGGAAACTTAAGTGCAATTTACATCAAAGAAACTCAAGATTATTTCCTTCATGATGAGCCTGTTGAATGTCTTTACAGAATTAAGGTCTCAGCGAATTGTGGATATGAGATTGCTATGTATACGTATGTCATGATTCGGAAAATATTTCATAATGACGATATTTCCTTATCTCTAATCATGAAGGATGCTGTTCGACGCATAACCTCGCATTTTGTTGTTAATCAGTTGGGACCATTAGAGTTGCTACATGTACTGACGGTGAAGAGAAACAAATTTATGCTAAGAGTGTTTTCGCTGATGTACAAGTGCAAGTGCTCACCTCATTAACCATTCAATTTTATGTACTATTACGATTCTGATACATACGAGCTGTGCCAAAGTTGTTTTTGGTCTTGGCATGTAGGAATCTTTCTTAATTTTTTCATTGTCGTAAGATTTCCAGATACCAAGTTATGGTGAATTTTGTTGGTATTCCATTTGTTTTTTTTTATGGGGCATTCCATATGATTTATAAAGATTCTATGTTTTGATTTATATTTTAAACACCTTATCATAATTATTTTTAAAACGATATCACACATTTATTATTCACTTTTTATTTTTACATAGAATACATTTTCATTGTCACTAGAAATCTCTTCATCATATAATATGATAACCGTATCCTAAAACTTTTTTTTAAATAACTAAATGATCAGTTATTTTTAAAATAAATGATGACCTATTAGCCTATTACTATCTGCTATATAGATGGATATATCAAAGTTTATCGCTATCAATACCCAATTAATTTTGAGAAACTAAACCAAAGAGTCATCACCAGGATGTATTTCATCAAATATTTTAAAATAAATTCACTCTCCTCCCGTTAATTTAAACAAATTGTCACCCATGATTTGTTCCTTTAATTATTGTAAAATAAAGTAACTCACATTTCTCTAATTTATTTATGAAATAGATAAATCTCCTTACATCTATCGAGATTTTGACTTACCTAAACTGTCAAACTCTACCCAATGAATCTCGAGAAAATAAACCGTCACCATCATCATGCATCTCGTCAATTATTATACCCTATTAATATTTTGATATGCATTCTTTCTTTTTTTTGAACAACGGATTATATTAGAAAACAATGTCTAACGGCTAAGATGGATACAACCGGAGGCAAGCTCAACGGCAAGCAAAGAAGAAACAACTACAAAAACATGAAAGATAGAAATCTTCAGGGGCGAGACAAGCTCAGCAGCATGAAAAACTCGTGGAGAAATTTCATCCGTAACCCGAAAGCTATTGCTCAAAGGAGCAGAAGATGGTCGAACAAAATGTCGACGTTGATACACCCAAACTAGTGGGCTTGTGAACGGGCTTGAAGCTCCGTTACTGGAGATTGAAACGGAGGAGGATTGTCGCCGGAAGATTTGCACGAAGACAAAGCGGCTACCTCTAACTCTTAGGCAGAGATGGGCTTGATGGGTTAGGATTAGCTCAAGGCTTAGTGGGCTGTTTGATGGGCCATGAATTTTTGCAATTGAAGACCAAGCCCAACAAGAACAGATCCAACTGGTTGGACCAGTTGATCCAAAACCGACCGTCGTCGCTTCAACGGGAGAAACCGCCGGGTCTGTCCTCCAAACCAGCAGGGATCTCAGAGCATCAACGAAGGAATCGGCGGTGGATCTTTGGGAACAGGAAGAGAGCACGTATGGTGCGATATGGAGGAGAACTAGAATTGCCTTCACTTGCGTCTGAATCGAGGCCATGGCAAATACTGGTGCGTCGACAAAGAGCTTGTCGTCGGTAAAAGGAGGACGTGTGGTCCGTGGACGTGTGGTCCGTGGGGAGATGAGATATGAGACCATGAGGCAGACGGTTGTATCCATCATAGTGAAGCTCGTTGTAGTACTTGGTCCGATGGTGTTGACGTGTTGTCTTGGGAAGGTGAATAGGTGCAGATCTGAGAAGACCGGCGGAGCTGAGAACCTCGGAGTAGGAACCGCCGCGATGGTGAGGATGCTTCTTCGATTTCTTGCCGGAAGCAATGGATTTGTAGTGGGGAAAGCCCAAAGGGAAGTCTCCTTGTCGGAGAAGCAGATCTTGCCTGAGAGAGGCCAAAGACGGTTGAGACATACGGCGGTTAGGATGGACTGGAGAAAAACGTTTGTGAGAATTTTTGGTGGTGACGCTGGTTTTTCTGTCGGAGATCTGGAGGTTGAAGCCGGTAACACAGGCGGATGGAGTAGAAGCGGTGGGGGGAGAGATCCGCGGATGTCTGGTGGGTCGGGTGGATCCGGTGGATCGGGAGGGACCGCAACGGATAAACCCAGCACTGTCGGAGGGAAGAAGCGGTGAACCATCTTCGCCGGATCTGAATGGTTCGGATGTGGGAGTCTTTCACCGTAGAGACTCTGCAGCAGCGCCGCCATGGGAGGCGAGTTACTTCGAGCTCGGGAGAAAAATCACAACGAACAAGAGGGGAGGGGTCACGTCGGGAAGAGCGACGAAGGGAGAAACAGCTTCAGGTCACAGAACTGCAACCAGACAGGGAAGCTGCTTCAGGGGAGCAAGACTCTAGCGGCAACCGGAGGAGAGGTGGCGACGGAAATTCATTCTGAGAAAAACCGTGCGGCTGTCTCGGAGACCGTGCCTTGATATGCATTCTTTCTTTTATTTATTTTGCCTCCTCTTTCAACATCCATTTTTCTCATATTCTCTCTCTTTTGCATCTAAAATGGCTTCCCTAACAAAATTTACTGATCTTTCAAATCTCTAATCTTTCACAGTCTACCATCTAGGTCTTTGTAAGAAGAGATACCAGGATGAAGATTATGTTTCATGTTACTGCCGTCATTTTGTATTCGCTGATCACGATGTAAGTATTTTATATTTTACTGCTTTCTATATTATAGTTCTAATTTCTACATTTCTGCTTCCTAGGGAAACAGAATCGAGGCATATATAACCGCCTGATCTTCAAAAAAGTACAAGAATGACTTCAAAGAGGATGGATATTATACGATAACTAACTTTGCTGTATGACACACATCAATGTGGTATAGAATCACAAATCTGCCTATAGAGATTTACTTCATCGATGAAATCAAACACATGTTATCCAATTCCATGCCTCCCTTGAAAAAGTACTCTTTTACCGACTTTGCTAAAGTTCTGGATGGATCACGATATATGTCTTGCAGAGGTCTTCACTGACTAAATTTGTTATACTATTTTTATTAAATATTTTTTTTTAAGTACTAACTTTTGCACGTTTATGTAATCTCAGTTGACATCTTAGTGATACTAGTGAAGGTTTCTAAACTGGACATTTTTCATTATCCACACCTAAATAGAGCTCCAAGAAAGCACCTGAATTTCACTATCTGAGATGTCAAGTAAGATCAATTCAACAGTTTGTTCTTTATTGATTTTCAATTTTTTTTTACCATTTATTAATTTATATATGGTATATATAGTGGCTTGGAGCTTAGCTGCACTGTTTGGGGTATATTGGCTATCAGATTTGAAGCACTCTGTAATTCTTTTCATGGTATGGATATCACTATATGTGCTTTAAGGTTCTGGCACATAGATAGGATGCTTGGTGAGTTGGTTTTTAATATACTTACATTAATGTTTCTTATGAAACTATTAGTGTAAATATTTTAGTAACAAATTCAATGTCTTATATATTTTGTTCGTTCCAATATACAGGACAATATAGTATTAACTCCAGAGGTGGTGTTTCCGAGTTTTGGTTAAACCACTTCTTATACGAAGCCCATCTTGCTAAGCAGAGGTAATATTGATTAACATCTATCTTTTAAATATTTCACCCTCAGTTAGATATATAAATTTTTACCCAATTTTGATGTCTAAATATTTTGTTCATATTTATTATAAATTAAATTATCATGGATCATGAAGCTATGAAGCTGGAGGATAAATATGATCAAGACGAATCAGACTCTGATTAAGAGATAAAGCTTTTAATGTATAATTTTTTTTATGTTATCTTCTAGAAATCCCATTTTTAAACATTGCTGAAATACTTTGGGGTAATTATATTAGATAATTAAATTTCGAAATCCTGGTAAGGTACAAATTTTTGAAGGCTCTCTTAGTCTCTTTTTGTTTTTTGTTTTTGGTCAAGAATCTCTTTTCGTTTAAAGCACCATATTAAGAACATTGTTGTTTTACAACGAACAGTAATTAACTTATAATTTAACCAGTCAGAAAGGTTCGTCTAATAATATAATTTATCACACAATATTGAGAAATGTTGAAGTTGCATTGATATCTAAAACAATATATTTTAAAACAAGAAATAACCTCCAAAAAAACTTTTATGCTGAGAAACAGAGTGGGAAATGTAAACTAATCTATGAAGTTAATGTTTTCCTTAATTCGTATAACTTTAAATAAGATAGCAATCACTATTTCTCGAGTAACAGTTTGCGTATATTCTTTTTTCTAAGCTATAAAAATACTACAATCCAAAATATCGTCTACTTCCAATAAAAACCTAATTGACACAACTTGAGAACCCTATGTACCATATATATATTGCCTATTTATTTTGTGATATTTTAAACATCTTCATCAGCAGAATGTTTTTTCTTAACACAACTGAAGAGTTAAATCCCGCCGAAACTGGAAAATAATAAGAAAATAGAAGGAATATACTGTACATGAAGGTTTTTCGCTCAATATGATTCTTGCCGATGACAAGGTAAACTGTACAATTCAGGTTTTAATTTATCACTTAAGTCAAACTGGTTTTATTCTTATTAATCTTGTTTTTACCATAACTTAAATATCTTTTTTTTAAGGGCAAGACTATTGAAGCTATGGTGGTTCCTCGATTGCTCCCTTTTTTGAACACTCAATGTGGAAGCACTGTGGTTTGAAATTGAAGATTTTAGTGTCACATCAATAGACAAAAAATGGTTCACACATCACAATGCTATGTAATTAAATTTATGGTCTCGACAACTATTAAAAATAGAAATCCTTCATGGTTAGTAAACAATTTTCTTGAAAGCTGTTATAGCGAACCATGTATAAATCATTTCTTTTTAAAATCTCAGTTAAAAGAACCGCCACCAATTAATGAACTAAGGTGCACCACGTTGTAGATGTGCTTCAGCCGGCACTATGCAATATACCCACTACCATATGTTCTCCAAACTTACTTATGCTTTCATTTCGTTTACTATAAATTATCACTTGTTTAAGCACGTCATAATATATGGATATACAATTGATTATCTTTAATTTTATAAAATCGTCGATTATTATCATTATTTATTTTCTGTGTACATTTACTTGGTCCTTAATAATCTTTTAAAACATTTAATTAAAAATACATTTTCTTTCATTGCAATTCAAAGTTGATCTGTTTTAGAAATAGATGCCATTAAATCAGTAAAAGTATATTCTCTCATTGACCTCAATATCTTATACATATAAATTATAATCAATTTTATAGAAATGTCTTTAGCATAAATCTATACACCTGACGGAATATTTTTACCCTAACAATACAGAAATAAAATCTAATAAAGATATGGAATATATATTATGAATATATTTTTACAATAGATTTTGATCGCCATTTTCTATACTTTTATGCACTTCCACATTAATGTTTAAGAATTTTAAAAGTTGAATCAAAGTTTTCTCTATGATTTGATATACAACAATCTCTATCACTCCTTGAAACCTGTTTTCAAGAATCCAATAATTATTACCTTAAGTCATATACAGAATACAGTGATGCAATTGAAACGTCGTGCCTTTTTTTTTATGTTTTACGATATTCTTAATAAACTGTATAAACAAATTGTTCCCTATTACCTTTTCTCTTTAACTACATTATTGCTTTTACTCCTTCAAAAATAATAAACTTCATCCGTTAGAGTCTTAGACGAAATTCTCTTCCTTAGCATTCAACTCTTCAACAATGTCCATTGTTACTTTGTTAAACGATTTGCATATGTGGAGATCTGATTGGAAAATTCTGGTCAAAGTATTGAAACGATGGGATACTACTAATCTCCACGGTCGGTAGATTTCTGTAAGTGTACTCCTTACGATGAATAGTACTATTGGTACGAGGAGGAGGCTAAAGGTCCTGATATTTGTGATCAATGTTTCTGGACTAGAGAAGTTTCCATATTCTTCAAGTTCTTTGGTTTCACTGCTTTTGTTAACACTATACAACTAGGTTTGGACCCGTGCGTGGACGCACGGGTTGTTATTTTTTAAATTTTTTTTTAATTGCAAATTATAATATAAATTTAAACATATGCCAAGTGGATGGATACAATGCATGAAATATATGGTCGATGAGTTTTAGAAACAATCGATGGCTTTAACAAACCGAACGTATTATTACTCTGGATATCTGATTTCGTATGAGTCAGTAACGGTTTGCGTTGACAACTTTATTGTTGTTATTTGAAAGTAGAAATTTGTTTTGGGTTGAGAATTTGATATTTGATTTGATATGTTAAAACTTTCCCTTTGATTGTATGCAGAAGTTATTACTTCGATTGAGAATATAGTAATGTTTACACTCTTATTCGAATTAACATTGTATAATTGATAGAGTTTATATATAATCATTGGATAACGTTTTTGGATTGTTGCTCACGTTAAACTAAAATCTGTTGTCTCATCAATTTGTTCTTACACATAACGAACATATGGAAAACAGAACATGGTAATAACAACAATTTTTGAATTTTTTTTTTTTTACTCTACATAACATCTTCTTCAATTCCAGCACCTGTATTTAAAATAAAGAAATTACTAAAAGTTAGTATCAAATAATGAGAAATAAAATAAACTTAACACGGGGAAAGAAAAACAACTAACCATTCATTGATTTTTGGACTTTATGGAAAATCTCTTTGAAAACAACATTCTTTGTTTTACGCTGCGGCTTTCCGTCTTGGTCAAGTATAAGAACTTTCAAAGCGGCTTTGCATGTGACTCTCGAGAGGGCAACATAAAGCTGTCCGTGCGAAAACACAGGGCGAGGAAGATACAACCCAACATTAGATAGCGTCTGACCTTGGCTTTTATTTATAGTCATAGCGAATGAGACATTCAAAAGAAATTGTCTTCTACGCATCTTGAAAGGAAGCTTGGGATCCGAAGGTGTTATGGTAAGCCAAGGAATGTGAACTTTATCTCCCACTCTCGTTCCTGTGATATCCAATGCTTCCACTGTCCTTTCGTATAACGCCGTGATTTGAAGTCTAGTACCATTACATAAGCCTTCTTTAGGACATATGTTTCTGAGCAACATAATCGGGCAACCGACCTTCAACCTCAACGAATCCATAGGTAATCCAGATAACTTAATGCTATTCAGAAATTCTGTAGAGTAAATTGGATTATCAAGCGAACTTGCGTCGGATGGGTCTATAGAATCAGCACAGAGATACGTCCTCTCATCTCCTGAACAGAAATATAAGAATATATTTGAATAGCTACATTTTTAAAAGCAAAATAAATATAGCACCGAACACTAACCTCGCAATTCTGAAAACAAATAATCATTGATCTGGTTTACATCATGGTTCGTAGGACATAGTAGGGCTCGCTTCTGGAAAAAAATTGGATTCTTCGGCTTGTCTAAGTCCTCTCCGTATATAGCTGCAACTATAGCTTGAATGGGTTCAGTTGCTTCTTCGATAAGGAACTCATCAGGTATATCGATGTCTGCCTCCCCATCATTTTCAGTGATTTTTCCATCACCGACATCTAACAATCACTGAGAGAACGCTTGAATATTTTCGGCTTCCTCTGGACTCATATTTGCTATAAATCGCATATTTTTCGTGAGAGTCAGAACTTTACAGTTCTTCCACAGATGCGAGGAACAAAGCGAAGCCCGGACAATGTCTTGACGACTACCACCTGTAATAACTGGCAATACCTGTCTGAAATCACCTCCAAAAACTACAACCTTTCCACCAAAAGGTTTGTCTTTTGCGCCTACAACAACATCTCTCATACTTCTATCCAAAGACTCGAAACAGTACTTGCTCATCATCGGTGCTTCATCCCAAATGATCATAGATGCTTCCTTTACTAACTCTGCAAGTTCTGTTCCACGCTTCATATTGCACATGCTGGTCTCATTAACACTGATAGGAATTCCAAACCTCGAATGAGCAGTCCTACCACCAATCAAAAGCAAGGAAGCTATACCGCTGGATGCTACATTAAGAGAAATAAGGCCTCTTGATCTAACCGCAGCAGAAAGTATCTCCCATAATTTTGTTTTCCCGGTTCCACCAAAACCATAAACAAAATATCCAGTATTGTTCAAAACAGCACCAACAATCTCATCATAGATTTTCCTCTGCTCATCGGTTAGTCTATCTACCCATTCACCAAGAAATGCATTCAACTCACCGGGATTATAATTCATTTCCTCCCGTATTAAACGGTTATATCTTTACATACCTTCCAAATCTGGTTGGGGCATTGATTGAAAATTGGCGAGGGAACTTCCATTTTATGCTAGCTGATTCTCTATCTCTATATGACAAATATTTTTTTTTTCTCTTCATCACTCAAACGAAGTTCTGCATAATAAATACAACGTTTAAAAAATTAATATAAATATATTAATACCAAAACAAACAACATTGTTTATAATGATAGTTCAGTTACCTTTTTGATTCCTTAGATTTCTTTGTAATCGCTTGATGTCATCAGATAGATGTCTCCATGTAGCTTCCCAAACGGTCGCAAGCGAAGTTAGAGAATCAGAAAGAAGCATGATGACATAAAGTTTCCTCGTGAAGTGGCCATGTGCCCAGAAAGCTGTTTCGACAATACTTTCAATGTACTCTCTGTCATCTTCTAACAAACCTTTAGCCCAACATGCTTCCCTAAACGTTGGATGAACAACGTCATCAACTCTTTTCATGTCGTCAAAACTTTTTACTCCTTTAGCCGAATTCAAAAGCATACGCATATAATATTGTTCCTCTAATTTTCGAGGAATGTAGTTAATCCTTCCAACAGTGAATCCTTTCTTCCTTTCCCTGAAAATCATATTCTTCTTGTTCCACGTAAACTTGTTGGGGATCTGTTCATATGTGCAATCTTCGGCCAGCTTTTGGATTATTCTGTTTTCATCATTATTGAGGCAAACCAAGAAAGAAGATGGCTACCTTTCACAGAAATATGCTCTAAGACACTTTCTGGTGTTTCATTCTCTTTGTAAATTACGTTTTGTTGTCCAGGGAGATGAAATTGAAGCTTCTCGACGGGTGTACTTTGGTAACACATCAGGAATGCAAGAATTCTCCAAGCAGCTTCACATGAAGATACGTACCTGATAAGGTCTTTAAATCGCCATATCGGGCCCTTTATGAATATACTTGAATAAGTATTTAATATATCCAGCTTGATTGCACCATTCAACATTGATGTGCTCTCGATATCTTGGAGACAGTGCTCGGTTATAAGGGACAACCCATCTATTGTCCAGCTTTATGCCATATTTTTTGACGTATCTATCCGTGTTCCGTCTTCTATAAACAGGGTATCCGTCGTCGTCAACTGTTGTGATATCCTTGTGAGACTTGGGGAAGAACTTGGAACATTTACCGTCGACCATACAGGAAGCATTGTAGTTGGCAGCGCCACATGGACCATGAATAAAATTAGTTTTCACAACGTCATATAGTTCTTTATCTTTAACCGGGTCTGATATCTCTGCGTAAATAATTCTATCGATGTCACTGGGACATGGAAACTTGGATTTCTGGTCCATAAAGAGTAGAATATGAGCATGGGGGAGTCCTCTCTTTTGGAATTCAATCGTGTACATCGCTGAATAAAAAAAAAATGGTAAGCACTACAACTATAAGAAAAAAAAACAGACCAAAAATAAATACAAAGCTGGGTTAAGCGTTAATGCCTACATGACACGACTTTTCCTAGTAAGGATTTCTTTTGAAGATCGTCCATCAATCTGTTTAACTTCATCTTGAACATTCTGCATATAATTCCTGGTCTATCTTCTGGAAGTAACTTGGCTTTATTAAGATGTCGAGTTATCTCCGGCCATTTCGGATTACATGTAAATGTGATAAATAAGTCTGGAAATCCGAAATGCTTACAGACGGCCATAGCATCCAAATAATGCTGCTGCATATATCGAGGTCCATAAGAAAAAGAAGATGGTAGAAACACTCTGTTACCCACTTCAGCAAGTTCTGTGCCAGCCTCAGATGCCTTCTTGATTGAATCAGCATTGGTTGACCGTAAATTATCCTGGTTTTTCCTAATATAAGACATCTTATTTGACTCGATAGTAGTCCAACCATCTACCAAAAATTGCTGGTATAGTCTTCTCGAATGCAGTAGTATGTGTTCATTCTCTCTTTTCCTCTCTTGGATCTGAAAGGCGAAAAACTGCCTCATACTAATCCCCTTATCATTTTTTCTTTCCCGCTTCTTGGAACCTGATGCTGCACCTTTCTTAATTCTAACCTGAAAGCCATCTTCCCCGTAAGGGAATAACAGAGGATATTGTAAGGCTAAATAACACGGATGTATCTCACTAATCCGTTTAAGCTTCCCATTATTTCGATTCTGAATAACAATATCGCGTCTGTCCATCCCTTCTTTATCCTCATCGACAATCAATGCTGCCACTTAATTTGTTGTAGGCATATTCCTAGTCCTTGGATCTTTTCCACGGGCACATATAATCCTCAGCACGTACTCTTCTTCCTCATCAACATCTATCCTATCTCTGGCTGTCCTTAAAACTTTCACATAAGGGTTAACTTCATCCAGAAGTTGAATAAGTGTCTCAATAACACTATCTCGCAATCCTTTCTGGTTAGTTTGTTTACTTTGCTTAAATTTTTTTCCTTTGCTGCGAGTAGATAAGGAAGTATTAGTTTTGATATTTAAGATCACAACTAAAGCAAAACAAAGAAAAAAGAATTAACAAACAAACAACAAAAACTTTACCTTGCTGCAACTTTCCGGTTTTGGATTTCATTCTCAGTGTCTACAATATATGGCTGTGAAAATTTTGCAAAATCTGTTCTTTCTGGTTTCAAGGTACCCATTACATGATAGTTTTCTCCTTGTAAGCGAAACATCGAGGGACCTCTACCTTTTATGACAGAACGATCAACTCTTCCACCAAGCGAAGTCATAGAGAAAAAAATGTTGTATATTCTAATAAGCGACCGTAAATGCCGGGCGTTACTGGAATCTTCGGACACCATTGTTTGTAGAAAAACGGGAGATGCTTTAAGATAAGGTAATCTCACATCTCCTCTAGAACAACACAGTGAAAATTCCGGGTTCTTAGTATGACGGCGCCTGTTAACTTGTTCATTATACCAGAAAATAGCACCACAATGACAACATTCGTAAACTGGATCACCTTCATCAAGGTATTCTGCAATTTATTTGTCACACATATTAAGACGTGCAACTATCTAGTAGTAATTTAATTTCTTGTAGCTGATGAATTATATATAGAGTTTTAATAAATTAATGATTACCATGTAAAGTCGTCGATGATTCATCAATATCAGATGTGTACTCATCCTCCGAATCACTTTCTTCTTGACTACTACAATCCATCATCTGCTCATTGGATTCTTCTTCGACATCTGCATGATGCTCAGCAATTACTATTTGTCAATTTTTTTGTTATTTGATTATGTAACTTGCAACTTCAATATAAAGAAACCTGATTTATAAAACTCAAAGACATCGTCATCAGAGTCATCATCGTCACTATCAGTATTATGCCCAAACAACATTCTGTAGATATCGTCGGTTGTAGGTATTGACTCCACAAACCCTGTTATGGCATTTATATTAAGTATCACTAATTATGCGAGAATTGCTATTCATTAGTCAACATGTATTGTTACCTTTAGATGACTTTCTGAGTTGATCAGAATTTTGACTTGAGTTTCCAGCGTCCGTTACGCATTCTCCAAATTCTTGAGCTAGCTTTCTTGCTAATGTAATCTTTCGGTGCTGACAATCCGGGTGTTTTTGAAATACCAACACCTGTATATATTTAACAATAATTGTAAAATCATATATGGTCAAAATAATAGATGTGCTTAATAACAGCTGAAATAAGCATGCTAATAGATGAAATAAAAAGAAGATAAAATAAACTCATATTCAATTTTATAGTATATGATAAAAGTGATTACTTATTTTAATACTTATTTTAATTGCAGAAGATAAAGAAAAATAAAAGTTTAAAATTTGCAAACTTCCACTGAGACACTAATGGTCTGATTGCTGGAGAAGTAATCGGAGACATATCTAGTAGCCTATCAACTAGTTTATAAACATTTTCCAGGTGTAAGTAAAACATAGCTAAATTAGTATATACACAGATTTTAATGGCACAGTTACATAAGAAGCAATACCCAACTTACTGTACTCAAAATCTGAGTGTGTTCCGGTAGTCCACTGGCAGATACTGCGGTTTTTGGCAACTAATATTAAAATTTTCAAAAGCAGTATTAGACTTATTGTAATAACGATTTTAAGTTAGAGAGAATAGAGAACTTTTTGTTTTGTATGGTAATGCAGTAAAAAAAGTTATCTACATATATATGTATATATACTTACATGGAGTCAATTCTCCGGTAGCTGTAGTATTCTCATATTGTGATAAAATATACCTTGAGAGAGCTGATATAAAATTTTTTAATAAATATAATTTAGTGTCGTCATGACTAAGGACAAATGACTAATGAGCATTATTACCTGACGGTGCATTTGTAAATGTGGAGGAAGCAAATGGAAAAGGTGTATACGAAGAAGATGCATAATTTGTAAGGGGAGAGAAATTTATTGATGACAATTCCGGTGTAGTAGGCAATGCAAAACCTGAAGGTATAGAAATACGATTACTGTTATTTACTATATAATATACTGTTGACAGTAGATAATATACGATTGTCTATGTACTCGGTGATGTGGTAGTGGCCAGTACTCCACTACCAAACCGCGTGGAATTAATTGGTCGAGAATCTCGGAGGAAGAAATATACAAAATTTAGATTTATCAATAAAGCTGGTAAATAATAAGAGAAAATAAATATATAGTGTAAGAAGATAATAAAACAGTTTCTTACAGTTACCTATAACTGTTTGATACCGTGATAAATTATATACTGAAACAATGGTATTAGTTACATGACATTTTTCAAATTGAGGTAACAATATTGTTAATAAAGCGTAAATTAAATGTGTTGATTGATAATACCTAAGTCCGATCCCGTGGAAGTTACAACTGAAGATGGAGAAGGTGTTTGCGAAGAACATACAACATTTGTAATATCATTTAAAACCCTAACTCGTGCACTTGGTGGAGATTGGAAAATTGATCCACTTTCAAGTTCTGTCCTGACTTTTTATTTTCATTTTTCTGTTGTGCCCGTGGTCTTTTGGATGTTTTTTCCCGGTTGTGGCTGGAATGCTATCAGCATCATCTTTTCTTTTTCTCATCTAACCAAACCTAGGTAGAAACTCAGATTTTAAAGCTTTTTAGTTTCAATTAGCATAGAAAATCGAAAATGCAAAACTTACACTTATAGAAGAACTTTTGAGGAGAATGCTTGGATTACTACTGTTATATTGGTAATAGGTTTTGGGATAACGGGATTAACTGTTGTTATAGCTGGAAGATCATTGATCGTTGAGAATAGTTGAGAATATCGTGCAGGAGATATTATATTTATTGAATTATTATGATATATATCTTAAAGTATATATGGCCATAAGCATTAAACCAATAATCTCAATCACGTACTTATTGTGGAAATCATTCATTCCAGATTTTGTATATAAAATCTTTTTATTACTATTATTTAGTAAAAAATATAGTTTATAAAATATTTTAATTACTATATTCCAAAAGTTTCGGATGATGTGGTTACTGATAATTTTTTTTAAAAAGCATTTTGAGATATTAAATGTGATAACTCGGTTAGTGGGCAATTTTTTTTTTTGTAAAGTTGAGAATAGTTGAGGATATCGTGCAGAAGATATTATATTATTGAATTATTATGATACATATTTAAAAGTATATATAGACATAAGCATTCAAAAAAGAATCTCAATGACGTACTTGTTAGGTTAATAATTATTTCGAAATTTTTGTATATAAAATCTATTTATTACAATCATTTAGTAACAAATATAGTTTATTAAATCTTTTTATTACTATATTGCATTAGTTTCGGGTGATGTGGTTTATGATAAATTTAATAAAATGGCATTTACATGAATTGACAGTGATAACTATTTGAGTGTTATCTCATCTTTGAAGTTGAGTATAACAAATGCAATGTTTTACTAATATATATATGGGTTAATATTGAAGTGAAGGTTCATATTTATCAAATTCTGACTCTTAGAACAACGTTTTACATGTAACTTAATTAGTCCTATATAAATGATTCCACATATAGAGAAAGAATTACGTGTTAAACACATAACTCGCACGATATCGTGAACAAATCGAGAGGCTAGAAACATAACTAAAAAATAATGAAACAAATAAATAAAGTAGCAACAAAACCAAAAACACCACGTCCATGAAAAATGTCTAACGATAAGTAACGTAGTCGGTGAATAGTTTATTAAAAAAAGTAAACGGTACTTGTTTCTTCAACACGCCGGATTAATCAGTCTTCGCTTTTCCGTTACTCTCTCTTAACTCCTTAAAATCTAACTGCTCATTGTTATCCAAATCCACGTTGAACTTCTCAGGCTCTCCTTCTAGTTTTATCCTTTTGATGCACGACATATCTTTGCTGGTACATGAAAATTGGTCTTGCGCATTAAGTTTCGAATCATGGCTGTGTTTTGAGGATGGAGTTGTTGTGTCACTGGGTGGACAGTCCGACTTCTCATCACTAATAGTTATAAGCAAGGGTCCCTAAAGTTATAAACCAACATAAAACTTAGAACAATCTACTCAAGGATAACATAGTAAAATAATGGTTGAACATGTAATTAGATAATGTAAAAATATGACCTGTTCTGATCCAATAACGGAGGATGTTTCTGTAGCAGTTTCAATTCCAGAAGATTGTCCGGATTCTTCGATCATCTGGTTAGGTGACCAGACTTTGAGGACCTTGAAAGCAATTTGTGTGTCATGCTACACAAAATTGTCAAGTTGACCCAACAATGTTCCAGAGAACTTGTGGCAAGCTAGTTGGATACACGATCTAAATAAAAAGGAAACATTGATCGAATGCATCAAAACGAAGAACTAACATTGTTTCTTTTCAAATTTGATTATATGATTTTCATTATAAAAAAATAATTTCTCGATGCTTACCAGAGAGATTGATCCATTGAGGAGTTTTGCACATGATTGTGTTACAACCTTCTGTGCATTGGTATCAAACAGCAGACATCTCATCTGAGATTTCTCGTCCGCAACCACTACATGTAACATGTACCTTGTAGAGAAAGGCACGTTTTTTTAAAAATAACATTTATACATGAAATAATCGCAATCGAAGAATGAACAATGCATGTGAGAAAACAGTAACATACCTTGGTGTAAGCTGCTTAACCCACATGTTGCAAGTATTGCACCACCATGCTTCCTTAATCTGAGGATGTTCAGGTTGTTCCTTCCATTCAACTGTCTTATTGCAACTCTTACAATTGAAGTAATACCAACAATAATCGGTATCAATAGCAAGGATTGTGCAAATAACCCTACTTTTCCCAACCATCCTAGACTGCTGAATTTGCTCAATATTGAGAAGGGGATAGTCAGCAAAATTTTCCGTAATTTGAATTCAACAACTTGCGGGATATTTGGATTGATCTCACGTATAGTAGCATTGAAGACATTGGAAACATAATTTTCACCTTCGTGACAAACAAACAACTAAATTAATAAACGTATCTAAATTATTTTTTCTAGTTATTATTAATAATAATATTAAATTACCATCCCACTGCTTGACTTTCGCGTATTTCACCAGACAAATAACTTGTCCATCCTCAGCCCCACAACATCCAGTGTAAATCTGATCAGCATAAACTCCCCATAAGGTCAATCCTAAGTAATTATCCCTGCAAAAATAATAGTAAAATCTAAGATCAAATACTGTTTTGTAACATGAACTGTCCATCGTTAGGTAAATTAAACATAGAAATTACATCGAGTCTCTTAGCTGCACATCGATTTTAGGAGATGGTTTACTCATTGCCTCAACAATGCTCTTCTCACCAACATTAGTAACTTGGCCAACAAAATCTGTATAATAGATAGTCATAACTAAGCTGTATTAATGTTCATAATACAAAATCAACATTCGAAATAGACTTATCTATTGCTTAAAATAACTTACCAACCAAGAAATTACAATTGAAGCTCGGGTCAGTCAAAGCTGACAATGGAGTCAAAGTCAAGGGTTCTTCAAGGGCGATTGGATCAATTTCATGCACCTTTGAGTTGCTTCCAAGGAATGCTCTGAATGAATGTGTTGTTGGCCTATAAGCACCAACTGCTTTCTTGACCGTCAAGTTTCGAATTTCCTTCCACCCTAACTTTGTTATTTCTTTTCCGAACCTCTGAATCTCGTTAGACCTCATAGATCCATGCATCTTGGTTCCCTTTATGAAAGTTAATATCTAATCATTTGCATGAATAGAATCATGGATAGCAAATATAATAACCATGGGTTCATAATATATAAAACACGAAAAAAAATAATCATGGATTTAAACAACTTGAATACGATTGTAAATATAAATATGTCATAGTGTTAAAAGACGATAATAATATAGATAACGTATAAGTAAAAATATATTGCTATATCATCATCAATATTATTCGAAACATTTGCACATCAGGTAATATAATAGTTACAATCATATAAATACATGTAATATTAGTTTTTTATATTAAAATATGAATTCGATGCTTCATAACCAAAAACATAAACAAAGCAAACTATTTATAATAATAAAACATAAAACTGAAAACGAAGAGAATGGTTATAGATTATAGAGTTTACTTCTTGATCCATCATGATAAAATCCAAGGTGTCACCGAATGATGCATTTCCAGCGTTCCATGAGTGTAAAACCTTAACATGCACCCTCCATGAAGATTTCCAAGGTTTGATGCTATTTAGCATCAACAATTCCATTTCTGTTCCTAGCACTTTCTTTTGGACGGAAATTTGGCCATTTTGTTTTTTTTTTTTTTTGCATAAAGATTTTAAGTCTCAAAAATTTTGAGTGAGGAATGCTATGAAGAATTAAAACACAAATAAGGTTGTATATATAGCAGATATTGTACTAATGAATCTAGGTAAAACCCGTAGAAATATTTTATGTGTTAAATACGAACAAATATTTATTATATATATGGAGGGTAGTTATGAGTAGAAATCAGGAACTTATGCAATATCTTCCAAAAATGGTTAAACTGAATATACCTTTTATTTTTGGGAAAGAATATCCAAGAATATTAGGGTATATACGGTAGAGAAAATAAAATTTTACAGTTATCAGAGATTTAGTAATTAAAACAAAATTTGATACGAATATTGTACTCGGTTCTAATACGTCCTTTAAACTAATAATATAATATATGAACGGAGATGTGGGAAACAAATAAGATTTGTTCATATCTTATTTGTTTCTAAATCTCGGAATTGTTTCCTAAATCTCTGTTCGTATACTATATTATTCGTATCAAAAAAAATTTCCAAGAATATTAGGGTATATACCGTAGAGAAAGGAAAATTTTACAGTTATCAGAGATTTAGTAATTACAACTAAATTTGATACGAATATTTTATGGTTATCTAATATGTCTTTAAAACTAATAATATAATACATGAACGGAGATTTAGGAAACAAATAAGATGTGTTCATATCTTACCATAAACGAATACGTATAATTGATATATATACATAGTAATTATGGAGGTAACAGGCATGTAACGAAAAATATGTCATAAATGAGTGTAATCCCTTTTAAACACGAAGTAGGACCTTAAATATAAAAACTGTTATCTTCTAAGTCGTGACACTCAAATTCAAATATATAGAAAATAATAGAAAATACAAATAAGAATTCTGAGATCTTTAAAAAAACGGTTGTACAGTTTGTGTATATTTAAATTTATATATCAATGGGGTTGTGAAGATGGAATTCAAGAAAAACTTCTTACGATGGTTCAGTTTTGTATTTATAAATCTAAGTCATTTTTTATTTTTAGGCCGGTATATGTTAAAGTAATACATTCTAGCATCCAAATATCATACCGGTATTTGATTAAGAGTCCAGAAAATATTAAATATCATTGTTATATCATAAATTGTAAATGATTTATTACATAGTCCCAATATAAAGAGAAAAATTATTCGAAGACAGAAAAGATAACAAAGAGATCACAAAATGAAGCTTAGAGAACATTCGTTGAATCGTCTGTTATTAAGAACATCTATAAAGTGGTGCACCTTAGTCCCCTGTGGCTGTTCTTTGACTGAGAATTCAGAAAATAACGATTAAAACAGTTGATATAACAACTTGATAAAAAACTTTGTTTATAGATCACTACAAAAAAAGGTCATAATAGATCACTTAAAAAACATCAGAAAGGTAAGTGATGCATCATTAAATTACTTATTAGTGAGTGATCCAAAATTAGTGGATTAACATCAGTTATGATAATTGATGCTAATATTTACATGTTTAACATCATTTTATTGTAAATGATGTAATTCTAAATTATTTTGAATCACTTAGAAACATGTGATACAAAATATAAGTTTACATCAATTTCGTAATTAATGTATTTTGGAATAATGTTAAGATCACTTCTTCTAAGTGATATAATATTTTACGTCAATTACATATGATGCAAAAAATTAACTAAAATACATCAAAAAAATAAGTGATACTTTTTTAAGTTATTTTTTTATAAATGATGCAAACTAAGTAACTTAACATCATTTATTAAAAGTGATGCTAAAATTAACATGTTTAACATCGTTTGCTTGTAAATGATACAAAACCATATTAACTTAAAGCAGGGTTTTGTTTATACGATTCTTTTTTGTTTGCAGCAGCGACGACAACTTCAACCCCAGCTCGGGTGCATACTTTGCTTCGGGCTAGGACTACCACTCCGACGAGTACTCTACGTCCGTTACTTCTACCCTTCCTCCGGCTCTGTTTTCAACCCCGGTTCCATTGATCAGCATCTTTTTCCTAACATAGATGCGTCTGCTGAATTTGTCTCGTCTGAACAACCCATGGACAGCGATATACCATCAAACTCAAGTGAAAATCATGGAAGAGGAGAAGGTTTTGATGAGTTGCTTGCTGATGTTAATCAAGAACTATATCCAGGATGCACTAACTTCTCCAAGCTTTCTTTTATTTTGAAGTTGTATCATATCAAATGCATGTGTGGGATCAGCGATAAAGGAATGTCTATGGTGCTTGATTTGCTTAAAGAAGCATTTACAAATGCAAAGCTTCCAGGGTCATTGAATGATATGAAAAAAGTTATTGCCAAGCTGCGCCTAACGTATAAATCAATTCATGCTTGTCCAAATGACTGCATGTTGTATTTCGGAGCAGACGCTGAGCGAGAAAGTTGCAAAGTTTGCAAATCATCTCGAAGGAAAACAAATGGTGTTGGTGAGAGTACAATATCCGGATCAGAAATTGGAAAAAAAAAACTCCTGCAAAGGTTTTGCGCTATTTTCCTTTGAAACCACGGTTGCAGCGTCTATTTTTGTCATCAAAACTTTTTTTTTCTCATTTCAAATGTTTTGATTTACTTTTTTGAAACTAAAACTAATTTTTTTAAAAAAAATTTCAAATACCACCCTAAGAGGTGGTATTTGTATCCACTCATTTTGAACTATAAATTGTCTTTCCAATTCTTTCAAATTATATGAGATGAAATTTATCGATGAAATCTCAAATTTCCAATAAACTGGAATTTTAAGGGAATTGTACAAATGTTTGGTCTAATAAGCTAAGATTTTAAGAAACTTTTACAAATGTTAAATCCAATAAGGGAAGATTTATAAAGAAAATGAATTCTTCTCATATCACTGATCCAATAAACTACCCTAAAAACGTGATGTTAAGAAAAAAAGAAATATTCATTCTCATCGACCAAAAAAATAAACTCGTTCATTTTCTCTCTTTCGTCCCTTAGGTTTTGGTCACCGATTTCAACCCATCTCTGTCATCATTTCCGGCTTGCTCCTCCGTTTCGACCACCGGCTCTCTCTCACACACATCTATCTCCCAGTCCCTCCGGTTTGGTCTCCGATTTCAAACCATCTCTATCGAGATCTGATGAATCCGCAGCGAATTCTGCGGAAGAGATTGACTGTGACTGTGTTCGGTGACGTGGATTGTTGGTGATGAGATTGACTGGAATTTTCGTTTTCGTGGTTAGGGCTTGGAATGTCGAAGGCATGAGCAGGAGAAATCAGAGATTGAGATGGGATATTTTGAATTGGGCTGTGTAAAGTTCGATCCTTTGAGTGATGCTTGTAACTGGGCTACTTTCAGAGTCTGGTTTGCTATTTTTCTCTCTTTAGACAATCTTTATGCTTTCTGGGTTTCAGGGTTTCGAAACGTCACTGCATTTCAAGTGAGTTAACAGAACGTTTCTTTCTTAGGTCGCTAGTAAAAAGTTTGGGGCTTTGTTATCCCTAATTTCACTGTAAATGGACAGGCCTGCATCTCCAGCAGCAGAGTCTATGGCTATGGAGGTTCTCTTCTTACCAAGCTTAGATTTATCTTAAGCTGATCTCTTGCTAATAATATCGCTGAGTACTGATTTGAAATTCTCACTAAATTTTCATCCCGGGGTAGAAGCAAATAAGAACTGCATCGCGGATGAACATTACCTGCCTACATTCTTCCATGTGAGTGGATCAACTTAATGCAACTCTCTCTTTCTCTCTCTCTCTCTCTCTTAACAACTTTGATTCTAGTCCCTTAATGAAATGTTCTTCTTCTTCTTCTTCAAAGATGCTTGATCCTGTAGGAATCTCGAACTAGTCAGTCACATATGTTGATTAGTTTGAGCGTAGATGGCATCCAAACACATACAGATCTCGCGATATCTCACTCAAGTTCTTGAAAAATATCACGGTAATGTCACAGCAACACTCCTTTCAACACATCTATTAAACATCTTACACTTGTATCATAGAGTAACCTGGGACCATCATCCGTTTTAACCAGTTAGCTTAGTTGGTTGTTTGAAGTGTGGCTCATGACATTAGTGTACACGTAACAAGCGTTGGCAAGGTAAGTTGCTTTTTTTACCATATTCAAAGACACTGACATTGTGAAATGGTTTACTTCATTTAACTTCTGTGTTTTTGTTTTTTCTTAGCGTGGAGAGGAGCTGTTGGCCTTGTACATGGAACCAAATTAGACGTCCATGCTATCTATTCGCAAGGAAGTTCCACTCAGATTTTGTTTTATTTTATTTTTAATTATGCTCTTTCTGTCTTCTCATTAATCAAACCAAATTTTGTTTCAGTTAATAAGCTGGAAGCCAGTTTAAGAATCTCATCAAGTAACCCGAGGATGCGTTGTTGAGGTATGGTGATGGGTTTTCGCATTGGGAAGACGATAGGCATAGCTAGGTACCATTGTCCTTAGGTGAGATCTTTACTTCTCCTTTGTTAAATTAAATCTCTCTTTATCTCTATTTTGAAAATTTCAGATGAGTTCTGAAAAGAGAACAAGCTGCTGCCAGTAGTACTGCTGCTCATGCACGGTCAGAGAAACAAAAAGCCGAGTCATCTGATCAGAAGAT
The DNA here is from genome assembly GCA_010577795.1 of Isatis tinctoria. NCBI lineage: Eukaryota > Viridiplantae > Streptophyta > Magnoliopsida > Brassicales > Brassicaceae > Isatis > Isatis tinctoria. The sequence goes on along the minus strand of CM021246.1, from coordinate 11,156,782 downwards.
GTAGTACGCAAAGTTTGTCTATTTATGTGCTCACACCTTTGTTTTCATTTGCTTTAGGTACTCTACTTGTGCACCTGTTCCTACTTACCCTCCTAAGCTCCCAAAGCCAATTCGCAAGCAAGAAGGTAAAGCCTCTTACGGAAAAACATGAGGCCACAAAACCTATATTAATCTAACAACAGGTTTTATTAAGGTTTCTCTTTTCTTCTAGTTCATTATGGAACATAATCATTGTATTTATAGTTGAGCTGAAATCTTTGAAAATTTGATTTTGCCATTGAATGTATTTTGATATCGTCTTCAACCTTCTTAGGAACTCATCCACAGGTTCTGAACCCTCATCGCAAGTGAACTAAGAGGATCAGAGGGCGAAGCAAAGGCGTGAGATGCAGCAGGCTGATGCAAGATGATCATCATGTCGAGGATGGAAGAGACCAGGTGGGAAGCAACTCAGGTATTGAAGAAACTAATGTTAATGTTAGGAATATGTTAGAAATTTGTAGATACCTGTCTTTTATTATGTTTATGTAAAACATTTTTGATTTATCAATAAAAAACTAATTTTCAAATATATCGTTTGTAGCAAATGATTTAATTTTATGAATCACTTTAAAACTATTGCAGTAAAATGTTAAATCGCTAATTGAAAATGATTCTGATTTTATAATCATTTATCAAAGTGACTCTAATTTTTAAATCATTTATCCATCAGTGATTCAAAAAAAAACAACGTTTTAATTAAGTGATGCAAATGTTATAATCGTTTTTATAATGTGATTCAAAAGTTACAACAGTTACGTAGAAGTGATTCAAACATTTGAAATCGTTTAAGTAAAACGCTGCAAAAAATAACATCATTTTGAACAATAGACGCAATTGTTTAAATCATTTTTTTAAACTGATTCGAAGTTTAGATCAATCATGTACAAGTGATATAAACAATTTACATCATTTAAGCAAACCGCCACAAATAAATACATCACTTCTTATAACTGACACATATGTACATCATTTGTTTCAAATGATGTATAATGTTTACATCACCGAATAATAAGACGTTTTAACAAGTGATTTAAACATCGTTTGCATCATTTATAAGTGATCCAACCGAATAAAAAATGATTTAATATGACCTTTTTTTGTAGTGGATTACTAACCATAAGGTATTTCAACTTTACTAATAGTTGTGGAGACAATAAATTTAATTGCATAACGTCGTTCTGTTTCAACCATCCTTCCGTCAATCGCTGTGACACAAAAATCTTCTATTTCACACCACGTTCCTTCCACTATTAGGTGTTCAAAAAAAGGAAGAAGCCGAGGAACAACCCTAGCTTGGATGGTGGTATCCTAGAAAGATATCAAGCAATATGTTTGTGGTTAAAACAGGAATGAAAATAAATAAAACTTAGGTAAAATTTACATACAAATGAGAAAGTTAAATGTTCAGATTACTCTGTAGTCAGCAAGAATAAAAAAAAAAGGAAAAACCTTCATGCTGAACATATTCCTTCCATTTTTTTCAATTCTAACCCTAATTCTCCAATCAGTTTCGGAAGGATTTAAATCTCCTAATACGTTAAGGAAAAACATTCTGAGAAGTAGCCGAATTGTTTTGGTTTCTTAGAATACAGAAAAGTGAAGTAGCAATATATATAGAGTACAAAGAGTGGTGATGTTGTGTCATTTAGGTTTTTAGGGAAGTAACAAATGGAGCCATAGTAGATTGCGATAATATATAAGAATATTCGTGCTTAGTAGATTGTGATCCTAGCATAAATGAAAACAATCAATTCGATAGTATAATAATGTTAATGAATATCTTGTTGAATAATTTTTTCCAATTTTAAAATATGGAAATAGCTATTGTGATTTAATAACAATTACAATTATGTTCTTATATATAGTTATCATTTAACTCTCTTACGATATCTAAAGCCAAATGGTGGGGGTTATTTGCACTCACAACTCATAAATTAATTATATAATGACGATTGATAAGATCACCTATTATTGAGATATAAAAATTTCCAAACGGCAAATATTTTTTATACAAAAAAACTTAATAGTAGTCAACAACAACACTCAGAAAATTTTGATACAACCCAAAAGAAACTTAAAATCCATAATCCTTAGGCCATCTCTCCAACTTGTTAGGGATCACCCTAATAAATCGTACATGGATGGGGTAGAAACACAGATCACACATCCATGGATCTTTAACTCCTTCATCCCATTCACGCTGCCACCTATCATTCCATGCACAATGGCAAAGCCTAATAATGCGGGAATCAAATCCATCACAACGATCTATATAATCTTGTGGCATTGGATTAGGTGCCTAGAAATTATGGGGAGAAGCCTCAACTTTCTTTCTCATCCGCCTAATTAGATCACGACTTGGATTAACTAATTCCAAATTGATTTGGATATCAGGAGAAAAAAGTTTCCTAAGATTGCTATAAAAATATATGGCGAGTTCATATCCAGAGAGAGCTGCTTCACGAATCATGGCTAGGCCTTTTTCCAAATCATAATCGTGAAAAAACTGAGAACAGCCAAGAATGAACAGAGAAGATATGTTACCGGATTGGTGACATCTTCTGAAGAAATCTCTATATCTATCGCCTAAACCCCAATGATACTGAACAGTGTAAAGATCAACTCCTCTAAAGAAGGATTCATCAGCGGCCACTCTCCTTAAAGTACGTATGGCCGCTATTGCATTGTAGTGAGCCTTGAGGTCTTGCGACACTAACACCATGATTTTTCCTAAAATTTCTTCGGGTAAATCGAGAAGACCTATCTCTTCATGCTGATCTCCTCCTCCTATAACAATAATTCGACGAACACGTCTACGCTCCCGACCTTGAAACTCCATTCTATAAAGATAATAGGAAAAGTATTTCTTTTTGGAAGTTGAGAAGAAAGGAAAGTGTAAATGATAGAGCAAATACTTTTGTAAGTAATTATTTTGAGTTGATCTCAAATATAGAAAAGATAAAAGGTTTCTTGTAGAAGATAAAAATGGCAAGGATTTGTCAGATATATAAAAAAAGGGGCTAGGTCAGGAACGGGTGCATCATGAGTGGTGACGTTTTGTGTTCTCGAGATTTATACAGTTCAAGTTTGACAACTATTGATCTAGAAAATCGCACTAAAGATTAGCATGTCTCATAATTTAATTATAGGAAAGCAACTTAAACAGTTTATACAAAGAATAAAATGTATTTTTTTATATGAAGAAATAAAACGTATGTATAAGTAAAATACAAATGAGAAAAATGTACAATTGAGTCTACTTTGTTATGTGGCAGTTAGGTATTAATAAGGGAAGTACAATATGGTGCAATAGACCACAGTAGATTGCGAGAATATATCAGAATATTTGTGTTCAGTCAATTGCGCTCTTATCATTAAATGAAAAGAGTTAGCATTTCAATTTATGGAAATAGCCATTATAGTTTCATAAGCATTACAATTATTATGTTCTTAAATTTTGTTCTCATTTACATTGTTCACTTCTTGTTAATATAATTGTGGGGGTTATTTGCAATCAAAAATCATAAAGTAAGGATATAATGACGATTGATAGGATCACCTGGTATTGAGATATAAAAAAATTCAAAAGGCAAATATTTGTTTATACAAAAAAACTAAACATTATTCGACTACTTCACTCATAAAATATTGATACAAACCAAAACAAACTTAAAAGTCATAATCCATAGTTAATTCTCTCCAACTTGTTAGGGATCACCCTAATAAATCCTAGTAGATGGATGCAGTAGAAACAAAGATCACACATCCATGGATCTTTAACGCTTTCCTGCCATTCAAGCTGCCAACTGTCATTCCATGCACAATGGCAAAGCCTAATAATGCTGGAATCAAATTGTGAGAGCCGAAACTCACACTGTCAAAACTTATATTTAATGGGGGCTCGAAAATTCTATTTATAAAGAACTAAATGACCGAAAATGCAAAAAGATGAAAAGGGAGATTTTATTGATATTTTCCGAAAGTAAAAGGGAAATTAGCAAAAGCTGAATAGTCTTAAATTGCTAAAACTCCTAATACTCGGATCTGGGATGGATTTAACCTTTACATGAGCGTACATATATATACTGGCAATCCTAGGAGGCTAAGACTTCAGATTTCCGATGTGGGACCTTGTCCTTCGCTCCCAGCCGCCGACTTAAGCTTTTTGGGCCCGATTTCCGGCCCGAGAGTCTTCCGTGATCCGCCCGCGCGTTCTGACCCAAATCCGGCCCGCCGATGAATAGTGATCGGTTTAAGCTCAATTCGATCTTTCGGTTAACCTTGTCTCGGGATGAATAGTGTTTTTAACGGTTTTTCCCGCGTGAATAGTGTTCCGAGCGTTTTATGACTTCCGAGATTTGAATTGCCCGTTTTTTTATTTTGAACTTCCAGCCGCCGGTTTCAGTATTGATGGCCAGCCGCCGGTTCCTTTGGCTTGTATGCTCGGCGACTGGTCCACGGCTGGCTGGACGTTCGTCACGTCTTTCGGGGAACGTTTATGGACGTCTTTGGAGTCAGAACATGCAAACGGATGATCTCCGGGTCGGTCCGGGCATTGAGTTACGTTTGACGGTCGGTCGACTGGACGATGTTCGGATGAGGAGTCTCGACTTGAGAAATGATCGTGGACATGTGATGAAGACCCGGTGGCTGGGACAAGTGCCAGCCGCCGGCCACGGACGAGGGGAGATCCGGCGGCTGGCTTCATCCCAGCCGCCGGCCACGGACGAAGGGAGATCCGGCGGCTGGCACTTGTCCCAGCCGCCGGCCACGGACGAAGGGAGATCCGGCGGCTGGCCTCATCCCAGCCGCCGGCCACGGACGAAGGGAGATCCGGCGGCTGGCCTCATCCCAGCCGCCGGCCACGGACGAAGGGAGATCCGGCGGCTGGCCTCATCCCAGCCGCCGGCCACGGACGAAGGGAGATCCGGCGGCTGGCACTTGTCCCAGCCGCCGGCCGTTGGTGAAAGAGGACCCGGCGGCTGGCCATGTCCCAGCCGCCGGTTGGCTTCCTGGACGGATCGTGGGCAGTTTTCCTTAGCTCGTCCGTTCCATGTTCGGGATAGGTTTCATTTGGTCTTGTCCTTGTCTTTTCGTTCCGTCAATCTTCGAGGAGGGGATTTCGACCCCAACAGTTAGCCCCCCAGCTCTTTGCTTCCGTGGTTTGGAGCAAGGAGCTCCGAGCTGAGAGTTTTATCGGGATTGACTGAAACGGGAAGGCTATGAGTTTTTCCGTTCATCCGTTTCGTCCGCTTCGCTTTAGTGTCTTGTCAGAGTATAGTTCTCCGTGGGATTTCGTGCCATGCTTGCTATATCAAAGGAGTGGCTTCATTTCATTTTTTCACACTTCTCTTCTCTTCTCAAAAATTTTCTAAGTCTCTCCTTCGATAATTTTTTTTTTCTTTAGCAATGGCTGGTGAAGGAGGTTCTTCTTTCGAACTTAACCTTGATGCCATAATGAATAATCAGTTTGACTTCGATTTTATGTCCGCGGAGGATGATGCAGTACTTGTAGAAGATCTGCTGGCGGCTGGAGAAGATGCCATTCCGCAAGCAGCGTACGGTCCCGAAGGTGTCCCGCAGTGGGAGGCCGGTCCTAGCAATGCTCAAGGAACGCTTGGTTTTGCTAATGCTCCTCAATGGGAGTCTGGAACGGCGGCTGGGAATGATGGTCTACCCGAGACGGCGGCTGGGAATGAAGGCATTCCCGAGATGGCGGCTGGGAATGAGACCAGACCCGAGCCGGCGGCCGGGAGGTCGACGAGTAGGGCGTCTGGTTCGGAGAGGGCGTTTGGCTCTAAGAATGCTCCCAAGAGGGCGGCTGGCGTAGTAGCCATTTCAAGATGGGCGCTCAGCTCCGGAGGTGTCTTAGAGAGGGCGTCCGGCTCTTCTCGAGTTGAAGCTGACGGCGTCTCGCCGAGGACGAGCATAGCACGTGGCGTCTGGACTCCCCCCCAACAGGTTGAGGACAACGGCGGGTGGCGTGCATGGCCTTCCCGATCCTTGGTCCCTTCCGAACGTCGTCGTGTTTGGCCAGAGAGCGGTGACGACTCGGCCACATCCCGGGAAGAAGTTAGATCGGATCACCGGGAGGTGCCTATCTTCGTGCATCCGGACGTGAAGTCCGAGTGTCGTTCTCCCGGAGAGGCTAAAGCCTATTGGGGTGAAGACATTTTCGCTTGGCGGTTTAAGAAGCCTGGACCGTCTACGAGTTATAGATCGATAGCCGAGACATTCAAGCACAGTCCTACTTTGAGCGATCGGGATTCGCTAGCCGAGCTTAGATACGATTTCCGGATTCCGGACAAGATTAAGTTCCGTCTCCCGAAAGATGGGGATAGGATGAACAAGGCGCCATATGGCTATTTTGCCATGTACGAGTCGATGTTCTACGAGGCCTTCCTCTGGTTCCCGATCCCGGGAGCCATTTTTGATTTTCTCGATCTATATGGGGTTGCGATCTCCCAACTTACCCCTGGCGCTACGAGGATTTTGATGGGACTTGTGGTCCGTTGCGCCGAATGTGGGATCAAGTTGGAGGGTGATCTGATTCGGAATATCTTTTCGATGAGGAAGGTTTCCAATTCGGATTTCTTCTGCTCAATCAACGTTCGGAGGAACGTGAAGCGTTTCTACTCCGGGCTTCGACAGCATTGCAAAGCTTCGCGGCTCGAGTTTTTCTACGTGAAGCGCAGCCCGCTCACGGTCGGTTCCGACTTCGGCGGTTCGGTTAGGACCGAGTGGAGTTTGCCACGTAAGCGTTTCGTCTTTTTGTGAAATTTTTCTATAAGTAGTCCTTGCTCATTTGTTTCATTCTTCATAACTTCATTTCTCACAGCTTTTCTTCTTTTTTCTCTCTAGGTCGTGATCCCTTTGTTCCCAGGATTTCCGGGTTTGAGGATATCGTTACAGAAGTTGATAAGAAGAAAATCGATTGGGAGTGTCCTGACCTTTGGCGCCGCTTTCTTGACGCAAGAGATATTTTAGAAGGACGTGCCCCTCTCAAAGGTCCCGACTTCATCGACCCGCTGGCGACGTACCCCGGGATGGAGGGTGTTTGGAACTATCGCAAGCAGAAGTACGGCGAGGCTGGACCGTCCGGAGAGGCAGTCGAGTTTGACCCGGCGTCCGGCTTTGTTCTTCCGCCCGGACCTGATTTCCATGGCGCGCCCGAGGAACAGATTGCTGCTCCTCAGAGTTCAGCTTGTGCCGTCGCCGTGGATAAGGGGAAGGGAGCTTCCAACAGCCCTGGCCGTCTGAGGAAGGGGAAAGTGGCTCGGACGGCCGAGGCGTCCGATCATGGTCTTCTCTTCGATGCCCGCAAGGCGGCGGGAGGCGATCCAGCTGAGTCCGTTAAGGTTGTGGACTACTTTGGAGCGCTGGCTCCGGCCCCAGCTGCGCCGTTCGATCGTTCAGCGGCTTACGGAGATCTGTCCTCCAGTCTTATGACGATAATTCTTTTTTCCTTTAGATTCGTTTGGACGCAGTTTGGTCTTTGCTGATATTTGCTTTTCTTTGATTCAGATCGCCACCCGAGCTCATGCAACCCAGGTTGCCTTGGAAGCTTCGGAGAGAGAGTCCCGGAAGAAGGACAAGAAGATCAAGGCCTTGGAAGTGAAGCTTCGGAACGTGGAGAGGCGATCTCAGATGGAGATTAAGAAAGTGCTCGCGGAAGCTGAGCGGAAATTGGAGCTGGCTCTTAAGAAATGTCGCTGGGACTTGGTGGAGAAGTACCGTCTTCGCATCGAGGGAGCCAAGGCTGCTCTCGTGCCAATGCGTCAGGCGAAATATGGCGAGACTGCCTTGTCTGAGGTCAGCTATAACCTCGACCTAGTCCGAGACATTAAGTCCGGGAAGTCGAAGGTTGAGGGGGAAGAGGGAGAGCTGGAGGCGGAATTGGAGCGGCTCAAAGGAGGAGGTTGGACCGGTTCCTATGATCGGGCTGCTGCCGTTCTCGAGAGCCACTTGGTATACTCTCCCGTTTCTCCGTACCAGTCTCCGGACGCCGAGGCTTTGGACTATGGAGCTCCTACCCCTCTCGTCGAATATGACTAGGCTTTGGCCTTGTGTTTTCTTTTTCTGCCTTAGTTGTATTCGGGTCTTTTGACCCTTTTTATTATATTTGCTTTGTTAACCGAACTCTTATCTCCTTTCATGGAGATTTTTATCTATCAGCTTTTGCCTTAGATGTTATGGACTTCTTTGCTTGCTTGCTTTGCTTTTATAGCCTTGATAAAGGAGAAGATGGGCGGCCGGTATGTCTCTCTTCCTAGAGGGCGACTGGCCCATGTTGTAGAATGATGGGCGGCTGGCCTGTCTCTCTACGGAGGATGGGCGGCTGGCCCGTTTTGCGGAGTAAGGGGCGGCTGGCCCGTTGCTCGGGCGGCTGGCCCGTTTCGGAGTTGATTTGTAGCTTTGCGGAATGAAGGGCGGCCGGCCCATCTCTCTACGGAGGATGGGCGGCTGGCCCGTTTTGTAGATTGAAGGGCGGCTGGCCCGTCTCTCTACGGGCGGCTGGCCCGTTTTGTGGAGTAAAGGGCGGCTGGCCCGTCTCTCTAAGGAGGACGGGCGGCTGGCCCGTTTTGATATTGCGTTGGAGTGTTGTTCCGGACACTCGAACTTTTAGACCAGTTTGTATTTTGCGAATGTTCCTGGGTTTAATGCAGTCTTTTGTTGTCGTAGGGGACCGAGCTTGTTCGAATCCCTCTTTCGACTGAACGCTTTTAAGATCTCGCATCAGAGCCGGTTTGATACTGCGTTCTCGAGATGTCTTTGACCAGTGTTCCCGTGTCAGGCGCTTTACTGGGTTTAAAGAGTTTACTTTGTGTCCTGTACTATGCAAAGTGTTGGTGAAAGTAAACTAATCAGAACATCGTCTCGAGCGCTTCCTGCAGGATCGCGGGATACAGGTTACGCCCTTCAGATGTTAATCCGGAAATTTGTATAGCGCGCTAGTTTTATCCTCTGCGGGATGTTGAAAGAACCATGGTTTTAAAAAGATAGTCTTGTTGTGGCCAGCAACAGACGGATTTGTTGGTGATGACTTAAGTATTCGGGAGAAGTATCTTGATTGGTGGTCTTGGATGAGTTACAAGATGCTAAGCCTCGATGTTCATCAGATTTGTAAGTTGAAGATGTTTTATGAGATACTGAGTCTCAATGTTCCTTTTCCTCGGGTTTTTCTGGATCCATTTGGTTTCTGGATCAAGTTTTGAGATGCTAAGTCTCGATGTTTGTCAGAATGGTGTTTTCGGGAAACTTTTTCAAGCTTTGGATGTGTTATGAGATGCTAAGTCCCAATGTCCATCTCCTTGAAATTTTTGCGAAAATTTGGGAGTATGTATATACGGACCTACTCCCCCCCTTTTTTTAAAGAGAGGGGCAACTGAACTCGTTTTTTAAGCGAGCTGCCTACGTACCCTTCGTGAAAAGGGATCAAGTCACCCGTAGTTCCGTTCTTTTTTTTTTTTTTTTTTTTTGGCGCTAGAAGGAGGGGAAGATGGTTAGGTCTCGGCCGTGGAACCGTTATTTGTAGCTTCGACGGTTTCTGAGGCAGTTTTCGTCTCTTCTTCGTTTGTTTCGGTGGGCGGAACCTCCGTTTTCTCGAACTGTTCGGTCCTGCTTACTTTCTTTCCCAATTCGGGGACTTTGTCTTCATTCTTCCTCTTCGGGTTCCCTCTCTGCCCGGATTCCGGAGCTTGTGCTCTGCCAGAAAACAGATCCGAGCCTCCTTCTGATTTCCCCAAATGGTCTTGATTCCGTTTGGTGTCGGGAACTTCAGGCAAAGATGGTAAGTCGATGGGATAGCTCGCATTGAATTGATCCAGGGAGTCCCCATTATCACGTTATAAATTGCGGGGTGGTTTGCCACCGCGAAGTTAACGATTTTCGTGATTCCACCGGCACGAACCGGGAGCTGGATTGTTCCATCCGTCATTGTGACTTCGCCAGAGAATCCAGTCAGCGATCTCGGACTGGGCGTTATCTTTGACGGATCCACTTTCATTCTTTGAAGTGTCTCTCGAAAAATGACGTCCACCGAACTTCCGGTGTCGATCAAGACTCGTGAGACGTCATGGTCGTTGATATCCAACTCTACCACCAATGGATCATCGTGAGGTTGGTCAAGGCCTTCAGCGTCTTTTTCGTGAAAAGCGATCCGATCGTCGTTTTCAGTGATCGGTTCCCGTGGTTTTGACCCCTTGTCTCCTCTTCTCAGAAACGCTTTTATGGAGGCCACTGTGTCTCGGCAGTATTGCGATCCTCCGATGATCATGTGGATTCTCCTGCGGTTGGCAGCGGAGTCGTCTCCATTTGGTCTCCTTCCTCGTTTGGGTGTGTCCTCGTCGGGCCTTTCGGGACGTTCCTGGTTAGGTCGTCCGTCCGGGGCGCCAGCATCTTCTTCGATAGCTCCGACACTCTCGAGGGTCACTCCGTTTCCGAGCTCCCCGGCTAACAGCTTTGCCGCGAGCCTCCTTCCGACGGTCCTGCAGTTTTCGGTTGAGTGGCCTTTTGTCTTGTGGAAGGTACAGAAGGCGTTTTCATCGAATCCTGGTCGAGTCCATGTATTCCACGGTCCCTTGTTGCGCTCATTATGCGGTCTCTCCGTGTTTATCTGGTAGTTATGCGCTCCGCCCGGGTTGGGTTCTTCATCTCGGCTGGTTCGCCTACTTCTTCTCTCGTTCGGAAAGCTAGAAGGTTGCACCGTGCCTTTGGCGACCAATTTTGAGGATTGGTGCTTTCCGGCTGGGACCCTCATGTCTTCCTCGTAGATGACGAAGTTGGAAGCGCGGTGGAGAGCATCTTGAATGGTGACTGGTGGGTTCACGGTAATCTCCTTTCGGAAGTTCGAAGTCTTCAGCAAGGACTTCTTCAGGGCGTTGATCGCGGCACTGTTGCTTAGTCCGTCAATTTTCAAGACTATTACCTTAAACCTTTCGATGAAATCTCGGAGGCTTTCTTCAGGTTCCTGTGACAGCGAGTAAAGATCCGCGTCGGATGTTGACTGTCTTATGAACAGCGAGTAGTGTTTCAAGAAGGTTGTTGACAACTGCTCGAAACCGTCAATTGAATCTCTCTCTAGCCTTGAGAACCACGATAGGGCTGATCCTTTCAGATGCTCCACGAAGAGGAGGCAGAATCCCGCGTCCCTCTCTTCGGGTTTGAACCTAGCACGTCCCATAGCGATGCGGAAAGCTGTCATGTGGGCCTTCGGATCAGTTGTCCCGTCGTAGAAGGGAATTCGGATTTTGCCCGGGTCAGAGAGTCTGACGCTGGTGATCCTCGAAGTGAACGGGATCTTCTGCGTTTCCTCTAGGATGCGGTCAATCTCCGGGGCCGCACTTGTCGCTTTATGGACTTGCGACCTTACCTCCTTCATCTGACTTGTCGTGAGTTCTAGGCGGGCACGGAGCTCATCCAGCTCGTCCCTTCGGCTAGCGGATTGATTAGCTCTGGCCTCTCGTTCCTCCTTCTCCTGCTCTTCGATCCAGCGGAGCTCTTCTTCGTCAGCGTTCAGGTCTCCAGCCTCGTCGTCAGTTTCGTTTTCGGCTCTGTTCGTGACGTCTCTCGAGTTCTCGCCGTTGGTCACCGTGGAAGTTGGCCGTTCGGCTGTTCGCCCAGTGGTGCTCTTCCGGTACAGCGGGGGTGGTGCTGATAGCTCTTTCCTTGTTCCGACGGGGGTTTGTTCGTCTGGATTATCACGGCCCGAGGGATCAGCTCGTGGGGTGAAGACGAGGCGTCTCACTCCTATGGTCCGGGGGGCGTGCGCTGGTTCCTGGGAAGCCGCTCTTTCTCGTGCGGCCGCTCTCTCCTGCCTGTTTTGCCGCTCCGCGATTTCAGCTACCATGTTTCGCAGTTCGGTGATCGCTGCATTCTCCGGGGCGGTGTTGGCTGTTCCCGTGATGATCGGATCTTGGAGTGGCATTCCGTATCTGGCGAGGGCCCTGGGGGAAGTCCCGGGATTTCCGACTGCTCCGTCGGTGGATGTCCCGGCGGCAGTTGTTCCAGTTCCGGCCGCCGATGTGCTAATGGCGGGAAGTCCCGTTCCGGCTGCTGCTCCGGTTGGTTGGTTGGTGATGTCGTCAGTTCTTCTGGTCATCGTCTTCGTTTGGTATCCTTTTCGTTCTTAGGGTTAAGAATATTTCTCGTCCCCACAGACGGCGCCAAACTGTGAGAGCTGAAACTCACACTGTCAAAACTTATATTTAATGGGGGCTCGAAAATTCTATTTATAAAGAACTAAAGGACCGAAAATGCAAAAAGATGAAAAGGGAGATTTTATTGATATTTTCCGAAAGTACAAGAGAAATTAGCAAAAGCTGAATAGTCTTAAATTGCTAAAACTCCTAATACTCGGATCTGGGATGGATTTAACCTTTACATGAGCGTACATATATATACTGGCAATCCTAGGAGGCTAAGACTTCAGATTTCCGATGTGGGACCTTGTCCTTCGCTCCCAGCCGCCGACTTAAGCTTTTTGGGCCCGATTTCCGGCCCGAGAGTCTTCCGTGATCCGTCCGCGCGTTCTGACCCAAATCCGGCCCGCCGATGAATAGTGATCGGTTTAAGCTCAATTCGATCTTTCGGTTAACCTTGTCTCGGGATGAATAGTGTTTTTAACGGTTTTTCCCGCGTGAATAGTGTTCCGAGCGTTTTATGACTTCCGAGATTTGAATTGCCCGTTTTTTTATTTTGAACTTCCAGCCGCCGGTTTCAGTATTGATGGCCAGCCGCCGGTTCCTTTGGCTTGTATGCTCGGCGACTGGTCCACGGCTGGCTGGACGTTCGTCACGGTCTTTCGGGGAACGTTTATGGACGTCTTTGGAGTCAGAACATGCAAACGGATGATCTCCGGGTCGGTCCGGGCATTGAGTTACGTTTGACGGTCGGTCGACTGGACGATGTTCGGATGAGGAGTCTCGACTTGAGAAATGATCGTGGACATGTGATGAAGACCCGGCGGCTGGGACAAGTGCCAGCCGCCGGCCACGGACGAGGGGAGATCCGGCGGCTGGCTTCATCCCAGCCGCCGCCACGGACGAGGGGAGATCCGGCGGCTGGCACTTGTCCCAGCCGCCGCCACGGACGAAGGGAGATCCGGCGGCTGGCCTCATCCCAGCCGCCGGCCACGGACGAAGGGAGATCCGGCGGCTGGCCTCATCCCAGCCGCCGGCCACGGACGAAGGGAGATCCGGCGGCTGGCCTCATCCCAGCCGCCGGCCACGGACGAAGGAAGATCCGGCGGCTGGCACTTGTCCCAGCCGCCGGCCGTTGGTGAAAGAGGACCCGGCGGCTGGCCATGTCCCAGCCGCCGGTTGGCTTCCTGGACGGATCGTGGGCAGTTTGCCTTAGCTCGTCCGTTCCATGTTCGGGATAGGTTTCATTTGGTCTTGTCCTTGTCTTTTCGTTCCGTCAATCTTCGAGGAGGGGATTTCGACCCCAACACAAATGCATCACACTGATCTATATAATCTTGTGGCATTGGATTAGGTTCCCAGAAATTATGTGGATTCGACTCAACTTTCCTTCTCATCCGCCTAATTAGATCACGATTTGGATTAACTAATTCCAAATCGATTCGAAGATCAGGAGACATAATTCTAATAAGATTGCTATAAAAATATATGGCGAGCTCATATCCAGAGAGAGCTGCTTCACGAATCATGGCTAGGCCATCCTCCAAATCATTTTTGTGGAAAAACTGAGAACAGCCATGAATGAAGAGAGTAGATATGTTACCAGAGCGGTGACATCGTATGAAGAATTCTCTATATCTATCCCCTACACCCAAAGGATATTGAACGGTGTAAAGATCAACTGCTCTCAAGAAGGATTCATGAGCGGCCACTCTCCTTAAAGTACGTATGGCTGCTATTTCATTGTAGTGAGCTTTGAGGTCTTCAGACACTCTCAACATGATTTTTTCTAAAATTTCTTCGGGTAGATCGAGAAGACCTATCTCTTCATGCTGATCTCCTCGTCCTATCACAATATTTCGACGAACACGTCTACGCAACCGACCTTGATGATCCATTCTATGAATATAATAGGAAAAGACTCTTCTTTCTGAACGTTGAGAAGAAAGGAAAGTGTAAATGTTAGAGTAAATACTTTTGTAACTAATTATTTTGTGCTAGTCTCGAATATAGATAAGATAGAAAACTTCTTGTAGACAACATACAGTTTCCCAAGGATTTGTGATATATAAATATTAGGGGCGAAGTCAGGAACAGGTGCATCATGAGTGGTGACGTTTTGTGTTCTCGAGATCTATAAGGTTCGAGTTTGACAACAGTTGATCTAGAAAATTGATATGCTCAAATTTACCCTAGAGATTCTCAAATTAAGAGATCAATTGTAGTACTTAGGGATCGATTTCCACAGAGACTCAAGATTCGCACAATAGATTATAGTATTCGAATTAAGCTAAACGAGAATGATTGTAAATTAAAAACAACAAGGCAATTAAATTCGGTTTTAAGATCAGATGGGAAAAGCGTCAGGCTCAGGGTATTCTCAGGAAATCAGGAATGCAAGCTAATCAGTCAATCAGGATTATGCTATGTTCTAGAACTCGAAACACAATATTCAAATCAATCAACTCTCGCTGCAGAGATTTCTATGTCTAGATCCTAGAATTCCAAATCTCTTTGCAAATTCAAAGGCTCAGACATGCATTAAATTCAAGTTCGATATGTTCACAAAATACCTAAACCAAATCTCTTTGCGAATAGTTATTTTGCTCATCTAAGGTTCTTTCTAGCTAATTAACCAACTTTCGTTGCGAAAATCAACCTATGATCAATAATCTAACTCGTCAGTTCAGATCAAGCATTAATCACAACCTAGATGAAGAACTAGTGTTCCAGAATCCTTAACTAACCAATCAACTTAACAATCCATGAAATCCCTAATGAGAAACCCTAAACCTAACTAGCAAACTACTCAGACATGGATATTGAAACAATAAACATGTTTGAATAAGATTGCATAAAAGAAATAAGAATAGAGATTAAAGGAGTTCTGAATCTTCTCTGAAGGAGTCTGAATTCTTCTCTCCGAAGCTCTAGCTTAGAATAATAGATTGTTCTAAAACAATGACCTTAAAAACCCATAAAAATAGTCTAAAAATATGGAAAACACGTTTCGCAATTAATTGTAAATATTAGGAGCTTCAGGGATCTGTTTGCAACTCTGCAAAGCCTGGAAAACGCGTATGGAAATTGCCGTCAGGAATTGGTATCAACCGACACCATCTTCAAAATTCGGCTCTGAGTTCACCATCTTCAAAATTCGGCTCTGAGTTGAATTCTTCAGCACAACTTCCTACTTAACTCCAGAATGATCCATAATCTCCAAATAAGCTCCAAACATACCTAAACCTGCAAATGACTCTAAAAGACTCCAAAAACACTATAAAGACTCTATATATACAACTTATATCATGGCTAAAAACACTAAAAACCATGATATATCAACTCCCTCAGACTTAGCTTTTGCTTGCCCTCAAGCAAAACAGAAGACTAAACCTGTGAAAGAGGTTTGAAAACATAGGAACTCACTTATCCTTTAGAACATTGAATCAACCAACACCAGAGTAAAGCCACATCAAACATGCCAACTTAAGTAGAACCTCTAGTAATTTTCCGCAGACTTACTAACCATCCTGATTCCAAACCACAACCCATAAGAGTAATCTAAAATCCCCATTGCTGACATTATTTAAGTTTTTAGTGCAGTCTCATCGAGGGAATATCAATCTAAGGACACATGGACTCTTACTTACTCAAGAACCTGAATTTGTGGACAGCCTGCTTCTAGTTTCCTTTCTCCCTCTTTTCTCGCTTCTAATCAGTCAATTTTTCCCTACTAGGGTATCATTTCATTTTTTTTTATCAACTGATTGTTCTCTTTTCTTCTCTTTTTTTTTTTCTAGACAAGTTTCCAATCATTCAACTTCTCATATCACTTCTCTTTCAAAGCTATATCTCTTTTTCATTCTTTTTTCTCTTTTTTTTTTCTAGAGACACTGAAGGGAAGAGAGAGGGAAACCATAATCACAGACTAATCCTTTCAAACCTAAGCAAAGAATCCGATTCAAAGTATGCCAAGCCCCAAGATGAGAAAAATTAAGTTCATTATATCTAGGCCAGCTCTGGATCATCTAAATACTCAAACACTATGGGGATAATGGAAGATCAATTTACCTTTGGAATTTCCTGTTGGTAGAAACTGCTGTCAATGGCTGTAAGAATGGTCACTAAAGAGGTAGCTAAGACAGTTTGTTCCAACTAAAGTTCATTGTTCCCAACTAAATTTTGACTCAATAAAAACAAAATTTTGACACAAAAAACTCTCAAAAGAAAAAGAAAACCAAAGTTAGTAACCACCTCCCCCAGACTTGAATAACACTGTCCCCAGAGTTAACAGGTCTGAGATTGGTAAAAGAAAACAAATGGAATAGAAATGGTTAGGATCGGAGATGCTTACCTACAGTCGCGATTGGTGTCGACCGACACCAACGAGTAGTGTCGATCGACACTGGTCTGGTCACGATCCTCTTTTTTTTTTGACGCAAAAACCAAACGAAATTCAAAAAAAAAAAGCCTACCTAAAAGTGGGTTGCCTCCCACTCAGCGCTTATTTTCAATCATTAGCTTGACTATGTTGGGGCTTAGGCATCAGGTGGATCAGAGAGTGGCACTGAATGCCTCTGGGAAGAGCATCTCATCATCCAAGGTGGTGTATAGTGATATTACGTGTTTTTAACGTATTTTGATTCGTTTTTAGTATTCGGTTTGAGTTTTGATTTGCATCTTTCGTTAGTTTTTCGAGTCTTTTCTATTGTTTTGAGTGTTTTTACAGATTTCATGGAGTTCCGAAGGAGTTTGACGTTTACGGACATGTTCGAGTCAAGTTAAGACGGAAAAACGAGAAAAGGACCAAACACAAGAGAGCCAAGCAAAGGAACGACCGTTCCTTTCCATGGAACGACCGTGGAGAACGATCGTTCCCTCCAAGGAACGGTCGTTCCCTCACTCACCAACCCTGCCGACAACAATAGGAGATCGACCGTTCTCTCCCATGCAGGTCGTTCCCAACCTCACCAACTCTGCCGACAAAATACCATGGAACGACCGTTCTACACAGCCGAACGATCGTTCCCCTCTCACGCATCTCACCTACTTCGATCGACCAAGGGGAACGATCGTTCTCCACCTAGAACGACCGTTCCCCGCTTCACCTACTCCCCTTCACCTTGGCCTATATAATGGACTCACAACATCACTCTCAAAACACACCTTCTTCTTCCTCCTCTCTTCTCTAGCTTCAAAGCATAGCTTCTTCTTCAGTTTTAAATTTTATGTTTATGCTTTTATTAAGTTTTATTTAGTTTCTTTTAAGCTTTATACATTTATGCTTTAATTAAGTTTTACTTTCAGTTCTTATATTTATGCTTTACTTTCAGTCTTTATATTTATGCTTTACTTTCAGTCTTTATATTTATGCTTTACTTTCAGTCTTTATATTTATGCTTTACTTTCAGTCTTTATGTTTATGCTTTAATTAAGTTCTTATAAGTTTATATTCAGCTTTCATTATCTATTCAAGCTTTTATGATGAACTTTATAATCCCTTTGTTTTCTTCTTTAATCATGTCTGAGTAGACCTCTTAGTTAGGTTAAGGTTTGTCAAAGGAATTCATGAGCTTTAGGGTTAATCACAAATAGGCTATTCAAATCAATATCTTCACCCTTGTTGTTCTTAATGCTTAGATCGAATTGATCACTTGATCTTATGAAATTTGGTTTAACTTAGACAGCGGGAGTTGCTAGGTTGCTAGAAAGAACATTGGTGAGCAATTTAACCATTACCTGCGAGAGTAGATGTATTGAGAATTGTGAACATATTAAACCTATCCTTAATGCTTGTCTACGATTTCTAGTACCAGCGAGAGTTAGGATTTCTAGGTTGATAGACAAAGATATTGGTACCACGAGAGTGGATTGATATTATCCTAGTGTTTAAGTTCTAGATTTATGCTTAATCATTGCCTGAATAGTTGTTTGATCCGTTGCTCTGAATCTCCTGCGATATTCCTTGACCTAACGCTTGTTTAATATTATCTTACAACCGATTTCGCTTTCATTACTTACTATTTACAAAAACCAAAAACATATTGAATTGTCTTAGCTTTTGATTTAGCTCAATATATCAAAGTGTGAAAACTGGTTTTCGTGGGATCGACCCCTAAATACTACTTCGTATGCTGTGCACTTGCAGTAGGAATTAAAAGGGTTAAAACTCGTGTATCATATAGGCAGTTTGTGAATGAGAGCGACCAAGGAATGAAGAAACAACAGCAGGGTGGGACATATATTTGGGAGGTAAACTTCTTTTTCCTGCAGAATCATCAAAAGAAATACCAAGCTCTCTACGAGAATCTCGTGGCTTGCATAAGTGTGAAAGAGATGGAAGTGTAATATTGATGATATCAGGTGGTTCAGAATTTGGAACATGAAGTGCATACCTTTGCTTTCTCCTAGGTGTTTGGAGTGAGATTGTTGGAGTTTTCTGTTTTGCAACAGTTGATGGACTTGCAGCACTAGAAACGTCCTGAAAACTGTGTGTTTTTAGTCGTTTTTGGGTTGGTCTGTGAAGGGTGTCTTCCGACACCAAAAGTGGTGTCGACCGACACCATACCTGAAACTCGGATTTCTGCAATTCAGCTCTGCAATCCTTGTCTCCATCACAAAAATGTTATCCTCCATCAATTTGTCTTTGATTGGATCCTTATCTTCGAGCCTAGTTCTGAAAAGATGATATCCACTCCAATCTTCAAGCCCAGCAGCTTGCTTAGAAGTCTCAACCAATTCCTCTTGAACAACCAGTTTGTTCACTTGCTCAGTAGCCTCCAGCTCCTTGACATACCCAGCAGTAATGTCATCTGGCTCCTCATCCATGGCAACCTCTACAGAAAAGGTTTGACCATCAATGGTAGGTTTTCTCCTTAGTTTATCCATGTCAAAGTTCATAACCTTATCACCCAAATCGAGCTCTATCTGCCCTTCTCTGACATCAATATTAGCACCAGCCGTAGCTAAGAATGATCTTCCCAGAAGAAGAGGATCCTGAGGTTCTTCACCATATTCTAAAACCACAAAGTCTGTGGGAATGATGCAGCCTGCAATTTTAAGTGGAACATCCTCTAAGACACCTTCTGGAATCCTCTTGGAACGATCAGCAAGTATAAGAAGAATACTTGTAGGCTTGAAGTCAGTCAACCCAAGTCTTACAGCAACAGAATATGGCATTAAGTTAATGCTTGAGCCTAGGTCACAGAGAGAGTGAGGAAACCTTCCGGTTAAGATAGTGCAGTCTAGTACAAAACTCTCTGGGTCAGCTAACTTCTTTGGAATCCTACTCTGAATCATAGCACTGACCTGTTCAGACACTCTCACCTTCCTCTCTTTCCTTGATAATGTCTTTTTCAAGAGGACTGCACTAATATCTTTTGTGAGCAAAGCTCCTTCCTCAGGACTTATACCATTCACAACCATCCTCTTAACATACCTCTTAATTGGATGTGAAAGCTTGACCGCATTAACTAATGGTATTTCAATCAGGACCTTGTCCATTATTGCTTTGCATCTGGCCTCTTCCACCTCTTGTTTAGACAGCTTGGCTTCGGGTAAGGTATCTTACGTTTGTAGACCCACTCTTCAGTGGGTAATGGGGATTTGGAACGATCAGCACACTCTTCTGACGGCAATTAAAAAATACAGGTCTGGTGTCGATCTACACCCCCATCTGGTGTCGATCGACACTCGAAATTTCTGTCGAAGTGCATCGATTTTTTTCCGTCAGGGCTCGAGAAATCGCGATTTTTTTCTGGTGTCGACCGACACTCCTCATGGGTGTCGACCGACACCGCTTTGGTGTCGATCGGGTCGGTCGACAAACGTCCGTCGGGACTCGAAATTTCGAGATTTTTGGTTGGTGTCGATCGACACCCCCATCTTGTGTTGATTGACACCGAGTCTGTGGCACCAAATTCTTCACCAAACTCTGCAGAACCCACAAATTTTTCTTCTTCTCTCACTATGATGGCATTAACATGATGCCTTGGGTTGGTGTCAGTCTTTCCAGGGAGGAATCCATCTTGCCTTTTCATGGATGAAGCTGTTTGTGCAACTTGAGTATCCAACTTCTTGACATGGGTATTCAAAGCTTCAAACTTCCCATTCAGATCAGTGTACACAGAATCAAGTTTTCCATTAAACTCTACAGTCAACTTTGTCTGACCAGCAAGAATCTGCTCCAACATGCTCTCCATCCTGCTCTCTGAAGTTGGTAGAGGAACTGGTTGATAGGAAGAAGAGCCATAATTCCTTGCGAAGTTTCTGTTCTGAAAATGTCTCTGGTAAGTAGAACCATAACATTGTTGATTCTCAAATCTCTGTCCCTGAAACCCAGCTCCATTGATGAAATTTACATCCTTTTCCTCTGATTCAATAGTTTCAACTTCTGCAGCAAACTGAACTTGCCTCTTACCCACAAGGAGACTGTGGACAGAATCTAATTTGGCTTTCACCTCAGCAATCTGACCTTCATTTATGTTTCCAGCTGCTTTCTTCCTCTCAAAATCTGCATTTTTGGTACTATTGCTAGACACCAAGTTCTCAATAAGCTTCTTGGCTTCTGCTGGACTCCTAGTGTTGAAGTTTCCATCACTTGCAGCATCCAAAGCCATCTGATACCTCCAGTCAATTCCTCTGAAATAGATGCCCAACAGCTGAACATCACTGAACCCATGATGGGGACAGTCTCTCTGGTATGACCTGAACCTCAACCAAGAAGCTTTGAAGGGTTCAGTAGGCTCTTGTTTGAATGTAGAGATTTTAGTTCTCAGATCTTCAGACCTTGCATCATCAAAGAAATTTTTCAGGAAGGCAGTCTTGGTATCAGACCAAGTGGTTAGAGAACCTGGACTCTCATTCTTGAGCCAGTAAGCTGCATCCCCAGCAAGAGAATATGGGAATAACTTGCACAGAAGATTGTCCTGAGTGACTCCATTCAGTTTGATGCTTGTCACCAAGTCCTCAAACTTCTCAATGTGATCCATAGGGTGCTCATGAGGAAGACCATGGAAAGGGTGCTGACCCACAAGAGTGAAGTAGACAGGCTTCAACTCAAAATCATTCCTCGGGAAAGTAGGAGGACGAATCGCAGACCTGTTCTCATTGGAAAAGATCAGGCCTGTTAAAATCAGCAAGAGTCCTCCCTCTAGCAGCGTTCGCATCATCTTGTACAATGATTTCTTGGATGACATTTCCCTGTTCATCAATCTGGTCGCCGTTCTCGTTGTAGGCTTGACCCTATGGGTCTCGTAAGACTCCAGTAGCATCAGGTCGAATGATAACTCTCCGATTCATTGCTACTGATCTCTTTGCCTTAAGGTTCGTTCGTTCTAACTCTAACAACTCCTGATTCGTGAGATTCAAAAGCTGAGCTTGTTTGTTGCTTCGGGTATTGCGAGAATGCATACACCTGAAACACAAGAAAAGAGATAGAACAGATGTAAATAAATAAGAAATAAAATGTTTAGACTAAATTATAATCCTAATCTAATGGCGAATTCAAAGAGTCCCCGGCAACGGCGCCAAAATTTGATATGCTCAAATTTACCCTAGAGCTACTCTCTCAAATTAAGAGATCAATTGTAGTACTTAGGGATCGATTTCTAGAGAGACTCAAGATTCGCACAATAGATTATAGTATTCGAATTAAGCTAAACGAGAATGATTGTAAATTAAAAACAACAAGGCAATTAAATTTTAAGATCAGATGGGAAAAGCGTCAGGCTCAGGGTATTCTCAGGAAATCAGGAATGCAAGCTAATCAGTCAATCAGGATTCTACTATGTTCTAGAACTCGAAACACAATATTCAAATCAATCAACTCTCGTTGCAGAGATTTCTATGTCTAGATCCTAGAATTCCAAATCTCTTTGCAAATTCAAAGGCTCAGACATGCATTAAATTCAAATTCGATATGTTCACAAAATACCTAAACCAAATCTCTTTGCGAATGGTTATTTTGCTCATCTAAGGTTCTTTCTAGCTAATTAACCAACTTCCGTTGCGAGAATCAACCTATGATCAATAATCTAACTCGCCAGTTAGGATTAAGCATTAATCACAACCTAGATGAAGAACTAGTGTTCCAGAATCCTTAACTAACCAATCAACTTAACAATTCATGAAATCCCTAATGAGAAACCCTAAACCTAACTAGCAAACTACTCAGACATGGAGATTGAAACAATAAACATGTTTGAATAAGATTGCATAAAAGAAATAAGAATAGAGATTAAAGGAGTTCTGAATCTTCTTTGAAGGAGTCTGAATTCTTCTCTCCAAAGCTCTAGCTTAGAATAATAGATTGGTCTAAAACAATGACCTTAAAAACCCATAAAAATAGTCTAAAAATATGGAAAACACGTTTGACACTTAATTGTAAATATTTGGAGCTTCAGGGATCTGTTTGCAACTCTGCAAAGCCTGGAAAACGCGTATGGAAATTGCCGTCAGGAATAGGTGTCGACCGACACCAGGGGTGGTGTCGATCGACACCATCTTCAAAATTTGGCTCTGAGTTGAATTTTTCAGCACAGCTTCCTACTTAATTCTAGAATGATCCATAATCTCCAAATAAGCTCCAAACATACCTAAACCTGCAAATGACTCTAAAAGACTCCAAAAACACTATAAAGACTCTATATATACAGATGATACCATATCTAATCCAATACGGATAATTCAAAAATACAACTTATTGGAAAACACAGTATATTATATAGATAATTTAGAAAAAAGGGAAATAATTAATTAAAATTCCTCAAATAGTATCTGAAAATATATATCTTAATGACATTGATTGCAATGGATGCGACGGTGCAGTTTCTGGAGGTTGATGACGTATAGTGTTAGACTTTTAAGGACTCAGAGGTATATAGCCAGACATCATTAATTTTGAAATAACTGTTCACTTTTAAAGAATTGTTCAGTCTCGGGACGAAATAAATATTCAAATGATTGCTATTTTATCATTTTGAAAAGGAGAAATATCTATATGGTAGATATAGTTTGGGGGAAAGGTTGTAGCTTTTATGGGAGCTTCTATTTCCTGATTTGTCACGGCAGATTTTGAAGATTAGTAAAAATCAAATTTTGGGAAACTGTTAGTCGTTTCAATGGTGACTGTGATTTGATCTAATAATATTAAGAATATGCAAATTAAGGAGAAGAACTAATTGGATAATATATTAACATTAAACCCAGTTTATTTGTATTAGTTATATAAATATTATTTATATATTATTATTTAGTTGTATTATGTTATATAAATAAGAGTAATAAAGTATAAATTTTAACTGTGTAATATTATTTTTATTCTATTGTTACTTTGAAGATATTGCGGTAGATATTTTAGGAAAAAAATACTAAACTTTGCTAAACTTGGATATTTTAGAAAAGCAAGAGATGAGTTCTTCAGTAAACATATGTATCTTTGAAAGATTAAGACAATGCTTTAAGTTATAAAGTAGATGAGATTAAGAAATTACAAATCATGGATAATAATCATCTTCAGATTCATCCTGCTAATATTCGTCATCAGAGAAAATCAAATAGAATTGGACATGATATATATCTATTTTTAACATTGGTTGAATGAAAGGATGAAGATCCCTTCTTAAAGATAATATATTGAATATGATTATTAATTAGTTCTCAAGTGGTCTTATTGGATATAATCATACCATGGCAGTTTTCTTGTTATGCAAACGACGTCTATTAACACGTTTCATTATAATAGAAATTAAATAATTATTCCTTTTTAAAAAGGAATATAGAAATTGTCTGACATAAGTAATTATGACTTTTACCATGGAAACTGTGAGACAGAAAAGTAGTTTTTGCGTTAAATCTTCAATTTAGATATTCTTTAGTTTCGTTCGCTTCATTGTCATTCCACTAAAAAAATCTCTTCGTTTTCTTCTCTGTCAACCGCTTTGAAAGTTTATAGAAATACACCAGCCATTTATCAATGGAAGGAATTTTACTAAGAGATGGAAGAGAGCACAGGATTCCAAGAGACGATGTAAGGGAACTGAGACATGTGGGTACGAATTGGACAATAGGTGTGAAAGTACTTAGATTATGGTCTGAGTTGCTAGAAAACGGCGAATCATGCATGAGAGTGGTGGTTTGTGATAAAGAGGTAAACACAATTACTGTGAATTACCAAAATAAGCATTTGTTAAAAAATAATATCAATTTGTATAAAACCCTTAGAGGTTGTTCGTGCGATAACAACTTTTAATAGTGAACAAAACGTTTAATTCTAAACTATACATCTGTTTATTAACATCAAAGTAATTTTTTGTTTTGAGATCAATACTGATTTTTGAATCAAATCCTTATTGAACGATAGATGTAATATTAAACTACTATGATGCTGTGTACAGGGTAACAGAATCGGTGGTACGATACCTCCACAACTTGTGGAACGTTTTCGGGATACTTTCGTTGAGGGTGAGTGGAGGTTTATCATGACTCTGGAGATCGTACCTTCCAACAGGGTCCCTAACCTATCTAATCATAGATTCGAGTTCAGATTCCAAAGAACAACCCAAGTAAGGTTCAGTAGTCCAATCTCCACTAACTATTTCCTCAACCATCCCAAATTTGAGGACATGTTAAAGGGCAGAGTGCAATATTCAGTACTGACTGGTGAGTCCATATTTGATTGTATTAAGGTATCTAAGGACAAAATATTCATACTATGATTAAAGTTCATTGTCTTAATAACACCATATTTCTATATTTTTCTTCTATAACAGATGTACTTGGATTTATATCGGCTGTTGGACATCTAAGGATTGAACATCCGGCTATGCGGAACGAAGAGCCATATACATTGTCCTTCATGCTTACAGATGAGAGGTAAGTGAGATACAAAGCGCAAGACAATACATTGATAATCATTAATCTCATTTCTTAAATATAAAAAGACACATATAAATTTGATACATATAAATTACAGGGATGAAGTGATAGAATGCACAACATATGGATCTACTGCTAGAATGTTCCACGATCAATTGAAGATGGAGACAGTGCGCAGAATGGTATGTGTTCTAAGGTTCTGGACATTGGAGAAAGAAATAGGTACAAACCAACATCTGCTATAATTTTTCAAATTTATTGTTTTATTTAAAATACAACTGAATATAATACTAAACGAATATAATATGCTCTAATTATTGTTTAAAGTTTTAGGAACCGAGTACACAAAGACAGTTTGTGTATCGACATCAGGTTGCTCACAGTTCATGCTTAATCCATGGATCCGAGAAGCGATAGAATTCAGGGGAAGGTACATATGTTTTCTACTTATATGATATTGCACAAACATATAGTATGTCATTCTAATCTGGATAAATATTTGCTTGAGATACATGAGAATGACAGACAGAGGGAGTGTTATAGATCCTTAGGTAGAAAGAATAATCAAGTCGATATATTTTATGACTTCAAATCTCTATCTCACTGTCAATTATAATTCAAATTGAACTAAAGGTTCTTAAGATTAATTTCGAAAACCTATATGGATTGCTAATTTTAAATCCCTGTTGGTTTTGTTTGGGACTAATACTTAAGTTTATTACTATCTTCATTATCCGTGTTGGTTAGCAAACTTTAGGTCTGTTTCCTAATTTTTTCATTTTCAAGTGAAAATGAAAATTAAATTGGGCCACAAAGTGATTAAAATTAAATGAATTAGTATTGGCCCAAATAAAGTATTTGGTAGGAAAAGACGGCAAAAATCAAAGTGTTATAAATTATACGAATAAGATTAGAACACTTTGATTGAACGGTTCACTTCTAAATAAGGAACAAAATTGCAAAACTTTTTATTAGAAACAAATGAGAAAAATTGCAATAACATTGGTTGTACAATGGAATAAAACAAAGTAATCTTAAGTCAATCAAACCAACCATATTTTTGTTATCATAAAATCGTACAACAATGAAAAAATTAACAAAGATTCCTACATGCCATGACCAAAAACAGCTCTGGCACAGCTCTACATCTTCAGAATCGTAATAGTGCAACATACTGAATGGTTGATAAGGTGTACACTTGCACTTGTAGATGAGGGGAAGGACGTTGACCATTTCGTGTCTCATCGGTGCGAGTACATTCAGTAACTCCAATCGTCCCTTTTGATGAACAACAAAATAAGAGGCGATGCGTCTAACATCATCCCTCGTGATTAGAGACAAAGAGTTATCATCAATGTGGATTATTTTCCGAATCATTACATATGTATATGTAGCAATATCATATCCACGATCAGCGGCAAATTTTATAGAATAAAGACCTTCGACAGGCAGATCATGAAGAAAATAATCTTGTGTTCCTTTGATGTAAATGGCACTTAGGTTTCCATATTCAAAACATTTAGACATAAATAGTTTACCTGCAATGGAATGGTTACACCTTAGATTTAACAAATCAAAAGATGCATAACTGGATGGCACATCACAAAGCTGCTTCAGAGATTTGCATGTTGATTTCAGATTAAGATAATATTCCAAGGAATTTTTGCAAACACGCTTCACAACTTCTTCTATGATCTCAAGCGGCAAACAAAAGATCGTAGGCACTTCCATTTCTATAACTAAAAATGATGAGCTGCTATATTGTACAAATCGAATGGGTGGGAGGATAGTAAGATTTTGTACTGGTACATTGATAACATGGTCATTATATAGGGACGGAAAAAATTAGGGTTTAGAACAAAACGCAGTGATTGCGGCAAAAGCGCAGTGAACTGTTAAGGAATACTATCACTAAATTTGAATTTGATTTTAAAAATATTTGATTCGGCATATTCTATCAAATCTGTTAGAGAACTGTTAAGGAATTCTATCATTTAATTTGATATTGGTTGCCAAAAAAAAATGGTTCAAAATGGATAAGAATATGCCTTATTATATTCATTATCCTTATTTGGTTTAATCATATTGGAATTGTCTTTAAAATGGTTTTGATCGGTTTAAATAAAACAGGCGGCTTAAATTCTAACAGCTCAGATGTCTCGATATTGTGGACGGTCCAGATTTTAAAAAAGGGGGGATCCGCGTGTTTGACCGAATAAGTTCGGGTTGGACCCGGAGCGTTTGGTTTGAGACCTTCGGGTTTTATATTTTTAATATGATTGTACCCTTTTATTTGGTCATAAAAAATCGTAATGGCACTGCCATTTTGTGTAATTATAGCTATAACTTTTGGGTACCTCCATATTTGTACTTCATTTTTAATAGTATTAAGATGGTGATTGTATATAAGAATCATATTAAGATTTAAGACTTATATGTTATTAAACTTTTCTATGTCACTTGATGTTCCTCTTTTTTTATTTTATTGTGACTTTCAGTATTACCTTATTGATTTTTTGCTCGGTTCCCACTTTCCTCATTGATGCTTATTTTCAATTCTTCCTCTATTTATTTATTTATCCTGTGAAAAAAGCTAATCAAATTTGCTGCACCCTAATTAATTAGTTGCTGTTTGTACATTCTCTTCAACTTCTCAACCAAGATTTCAAACCACATTTACCTTTATAACTGACTATTGTTGGTATTTAAAATAGTACACCACACACTATAATGTTGTATGAAATATTGTCTGATGTTGTAATAACCATAATTAGTCAAACGAAAGTCATAACAACCAATGACCATATATTTAATAGATATATTTTTAAAATACATAAACTTTGCACAGTGTTTATGTTTTGGCATATAGCATGGTGACATTTTAGCCACCATTTGTCTTATATTTTTGGGCAGAGTGAATATTCTGCTTTCTAGACCGTCGTATCACTCATAATCAGGTCATGATCATGCACTTCTTCATTTATTTTTGTGAAAAAATTATATTAACCTTAAAATTAGTCTTAATTACTAGACTAACTCTAATTTTATTTTAATTATTAGCTAAAAATAAATGGCCATACTGTCCTTTAAACCTTTGTTAGGAAAAAAGTAATTACAGTGATGCCATTAATTTTTTTTTTAATTCTGGAAAAAAACATTATTTACAAAAATGCCACCGAAAAAAAAAAATCTGCGACCCTATTTGCTGACAGATTTTTATTTTGTGACAGATTTATGTTGAATGACAGACTTATAAAACAGACTTATATAACATGGCAGATTTTTCATAAACGTCTGTTTTCAAAGTAGTAGATTTATTGGAATCGACTGATTTATCCCACATATTTTACTCAAACGGCAGATTCTTGTTGAAAGTCTGTGACATACAGTAGCAGATTTTTTAATTTTGACAGATTTACTATAAGTTTGTGAAACGAATGACCGACTTATTTTTCGTGGCAGATTTAGTAAAAGTCTGTGGTGAAGTTATAATAGAATTAAAATTATTGGCAGATTTAATATCATATGATAGATTTAGCATACAGGTTTTTTTTCCAGGGCAAATTTTTTTCTTTTTATTGACAGCAGATGTTTTTTTTATGGCAATTTTTTAGTTCTCTGACTGATTTATTTTCCTGAGACAACAGATTTATTCTTTACTAGAATAACCCTTTCCTTTGACAGCAGTTTTTTTGTGACAGATTTTTAATTTCCTTTGTCGACAGATTTATATAATGTCTGTTATGGCAGATTTGTGTGACAGATTTTAAAAATCCTTTAGTTACAGATTTTTAAAATCTTTTGGTGATGGATTTTTTAAATCTATTGTGACAGATTTTTAAAAATCTTTTGGTGACAGATTTTTAAAATCGTTTGCTGACAGATTTATTTTTGGAAATTAAAAAAAAAACGATTTTAAACCTAAATTAAGAGACGTAAACCTATACCTTCTTCTACCTTTTGGGGCAGCCATCTTCTATTACCAGATGATCACAAAAACCGATTTTCCTTCACCTTAACACACATTATACAAATTTATTTCTCTATTTGGTCCTCTTCATTGTTTAATTCTATGGATCAAGTAATTCTTGTTTGTGGGAAGTGGATGTCAGAGAAGAACAGATGGGTTTTCCATGTTAATCAGAAAAAAGTGAAGGAATTTGTACAGGTTTTAATCTTATTAAAACAACCCTAGAGCAAATTCTAAGCCACAGATCATGTGTCAATTGAATCTACATCAGATCTTGAGTATACCTGGAGATTAAGCAGCGGAAGATGTCAGGTAATCGAGAGCAGGAAGCGCCTCAAGTGCTGTGTTGGATAATTCCAAAGAAAGAATGAAACATTCTATCTTAAGATAAAGATGTATCTAGAGAAAGAATAGAGAAAAGGAAAATACAAAAAGGAAAGATTTGTGTTTCCTAATCTTAGAAGGTTTAGGAGTTGTCTAGACCTCTATATAAGAAGCTATATGTGGAGAGTTGTTCCATAAGAGAGTTGAGAGAGATTTAGTTTTTGAGAAGTTTTCTAAATCAATAAAGATAAGTTGATCTTTAATCGTTCAAGTTCTAAGATTTTCATGGTATCAGAGCTTCAGGTTTGAAAATCATTCAAACGAAACAAATATTTGTAAGAGATCGTAACCAAGATGGGCGACGAGAAGAGCTTACAAAGTCTTCAACCTCTATCGAAAGATCTTGGTGTACCATCCATACGATGTCCGATGTTAACAACATCAAATTATACAGTATGGACAGTGCGGATGCAGGTTATGCTTGAAGTAAGCGAAATGTGGGAGACAATTGAAGAAGGTTCTGAGGATCGAAAGCAGAACAATATAGCAAAGGAGTTGCTATATCAATCAATTCCGGAAGCACTCATACTTCAGATTGGTTCACAGAGTTCCGCAAAGAACCTATGGGAAGCCATCAAAGCTCGACACCAAGGAGCAGAACGTGTACGAGAAGCAAGATTGCAAACCCTAATGGCGGAACTAGATCGGCTCAAGATGAGCAACAACGATACAGTTGATAGCTTCACCGGCAAAATATCAGGTATCGCATCACAATCCTCTTCACTTGGAGAGATCATTGAAGAGTCAAAGATTGTGAAGAAGTTCTTAAACGGTCTACCAAGACAGAAGTACATTCATATACTTGTTCTCTCGAACAAGTCTTGGACTTGAATAATACTAGCATTGAAGACATAGTAGGACGGATCAAGGCATATGAGGTTCGCATAAAAGACGAAACTCAGAGTGAGGATCAAAGCAAGCTTATGTTTTCAAACGCAAACCGTGGAGGTCATAGTAATTCCCGAGGCAGAGGAAGAGGGAATGGTGACAAAGGAGGCTCCGGGAGAGGTAGAGGCAGAGAAAGAGGAAATTCTAATGGCCAAAACTCAGGAGGAGAAAACTCAGAACAGAAGCCGCAGAAGAAAGACCGCTCTCACATAATCTGTTGGAGATGTGATAAAGCAGGTCACTATGCATCAACCTGTCAGGAAAAACCAATTGGGAATCAAGAAACGAACCTGAATGAAACCCACGTAGCAGATGCTCTCTACGTTCACGAAGTGGTATTCCTGAACAAAGACAAAGTTTTTCCGAAGAACTATGATAATACCAACAAAAGAATCTGGTATCTAGACAATGGTGCAAGCAATCATATGACCGGAAACAAGGATTTTTTCTCAAGTTTGGATGAAAATATCAAGGGTAAGGTCAAGTTTGGTGATGGATCGTATGTTAATATTGTTGGAAAAGGATCGATTATTTTTGTGGGCAGGAATGGAGAAAGAAAAGCCCTCAAAGAAATCTACTACATACTGGAGCTCAAACACAATATTATAAGTCTCGGACAAGGAATAGAGTGTGGATGTGAAGTGAACATGAAAGGAGATGCATTAACACTTCTGGACTCGAGAGGAAGATTGCTTGTACGAGTCATACGATCTCGAGAGGAAGATTGCTCAAAAGATTTAAGGAAATGGTGGAGAAGCAAGCTGGAAAATCCATCAAAACCTTTCGCACCGATAGAGGAGGAGAGTTTACCTCAACTGAGTTCAATCGGTTATGTGAAGAAAACGGTATTACAAGACATTTAACCGCGCCATATACACCACAACATAACGGTGTAGTGGAGAGAAGAAACAGAACTCTTATGGAGATGACAAGAAGCTTGCTCAAATCGATGAGAATCCCTAATGAGACATGGGGGAAGCCGTGTGTCATGCAACATATCTCTTCAACAGGGTCCCGACAAAAGCACTGCAAGGTCCAACTCCATATGAAAGCTTCATGAAAAAGAAGCCGAACATTGAGCATTTGAGAGTTTTTGGATGTGTTGCTTACGCAAAGATCATAGGGCCTCATCTTACGAAACTGGATGATAGGTCAAGAACAGTGATTAACCTTGGAACAGAACCGGGTTCCAAAGCTTATAGATTATACGATCATGTTTCAAACAAGGTGATCGTAAGTCGAGACGTTGTGTTTGATGAAAAGAAAGCATGGGATTGGGACTCATCAACAAAACAAAGCAATGGAGAATCGGGAATGTTCAGACTATCGTACAAAGGGCTAACTGATGATGGAAACGAACAGGATGATGATCAAAAAAACATCGATCATCAAGTACCTGATCCAGAAGCTGTAACTCAAAATGAAGAAGATGATGTTGATGATGAAGACAATCAGGAAGAAGAAAATCAAACGACCACAAGATACGGACGCATCGTGAGGAAACCTCAATACCTCAAAGATTACATTCTACTGGCCGAGTTTGAAAGTGAGAAACTCTTACTTACAATAGATGGAGAACTAGAGAATGTATTTGAAGCAATGAGCTTACAAGAATGGGTGGAAGCCATGAAATCCGAACTTGATTCTATCATTATGAACAAGACTTGGAAGCTCGTTGATAAGCCACATGGAGTAAAACCTATTGGCTTGAAGTGGATCTATAAGATCAAAAGACACGCAGATGGCTTAGTCAACAAATACAAAGCGAGACTTGTGGCAAAAGGTTACGTACGGCAACAGGGGATAGATTTCGAAGAAGTATTCACACCAGTGGCACGAATCGAAACTATATGTTTGTTAATAGCCCTTGCAGCAACAAGCGGGTGGGAGATACATTACTTGGACGTGAAAACCGCATTCCTAAACAGAGACTTGAATCAGGATGTATATGTCACTCAACCTGAAGGCTTTGAGAAGAAAGGAGAAGAGACCAAAGTATATGAGCTTAATAAAGCTTTATACGGTTTGTGTCAAGCCCCCAGAGCTTGGAATATAAAGCTCGATCACGCTCTGAAACAGATGGGATTCAGAAGATGCGTGAAAGAACCTTCGATATATCTTAAGAAGAACGAGAAGGAGTTTCTGATTTTTGCAATATACGTAGATGACCTATTCGTAACTGGAACTTCACCGAAGATCATCGATCAGTTCAAGAAAGATATGTCGAATGAATTTGAGATGTCAGACCTCAGTAAACTAACCGATTACCTTGGTATTGAAGTAATTCAAGGAGCAGAGGGAATCCAAATCAAACATGAAGGATATGCTCAAGGAATTCTTGTTGACAGCAACATGGACGGGTGTAATCCGACTCAGACACCAATGGAGTCGAAAATTGACATCTCAAAAGCGGTGAAAGAACCTGAGATAGACGCAACAGCTTACAGAAGGACAATAGGATGTCTGAGGTACTTGCTACATACAAGGCCAGACTTGGCGTATGCTATCGGTGTCCTAAGCAGGTATATGCAGAGACCAAGAACATCACACGGTCAAGCGTTAAAACAGATCATAAGGTATGTGAAGGGAACAACTAACTTGGGACTATGTTTTAAACGAGATGGATCGAGTAAGGTGATTGAATATAGTGACAGCAGTCATAACATTGATGTTGATGATGGAAGAAGCACGTCAGGGCACATCTTCTATCTGGCCTCATCACCAATCACATGGACATCACAAAAGCAACCGACGGTAGCACTGTCGTCATGTGAAGCAGAATTCATGGCAGCAACAGAAGCCGCGAAGCAAGCCATATGGCTTAAGGAGTTACTACGTGAGATTCTTGGTTCAAAAGAGAAAGTTGTACTAAGAATAGACAACAAATCGGCCATTGCACTCACTAAGAATCCGGTTTTTCATGGAAGGAGTAAGCACATACTCTCCAAGTATCACTTCATCCGAGAATGTGTGGAGAACAATCAGATTGAAGTTGAGCATGTAACGGGAGTGGAGCAGAAGGCTGACATTCTCACTAAACCATTGGCAAGGATCAAGTTCAATGAAATGAGAAGTCTAGTTGGAGTTCAGATCATCAATCTTCCTAAGGTTCAAGTTGGAATTAAGGGAGAGAATGTTGGATAATTCCAAAGAAAGAAGGAAACATTCTATCTTAAGATAAAGATGTATCTAGAGATAGAATAGAGAAAATGAAAATACAAAAAGGAAAGATTTGAGTTTCCTAATCTTAGAAGGTTTAGGAGTTGTCTAGACCTCTATATAAGAAGCTCTATGTGGAGAGTTGTTCCATGAGAGAGTTGAGAGAGATTTAGTTTTTGAGAAGTTTTCTAAATCAATAAAGATAAGTTGATCTTTAATCTTTCAAGTTCTAAGATTTTCATGCTGCGCCTCTACAGAAGTCCACACAAACACAAAACTGGATGACAGGGATGCTAGTGCCTTGCGAACGGTTCGCCTTGGGATTTTCTCTGCATTTCTGTGACGGCCAGGAACTTCTATATTGTCTCAAGTCGGGCCCTATATCATATATATAGGCGACTTAAAGATACCTAGTTGACCGATGGATCAAACCGACTTGATTTGAATTAAATCAAAATTCGGCTTTCTGATCCCGAGTGGTGTCGATCGACACTAACCATTGGTGTTGATCGACACTAACCATTGGTGTCGATCGACACCCTCACAGAAACTCTATATTGACGTATATCTCATATACATCGATCATGATCATTACTCTAATGATCAAACACAACTTATATTATCCAGTTTGCTTAGCTATGTGACCTTATAGGATCATATGATAATGGCAATGAGTTCATAACTCATAAGTTATAAGCGGCTTCTAGCAAAACATTATAACCGTCTAATATCATATGATTGTCTTATCTCGACATCACGACTCTACTAGAGTAAATACAAGTATGATTTCAGGACATTCCCTTCAGTTTCCCACTTGTACTATAATCAACTATTCCCATAATCCCTTTGTCTTTATATCTCGATCTGGCATAAGGCAAAAACTCGTGTCATCCTTAATCAACCAGATCATGTTTATAGAACTCTGATTTATACTGATTGAAACAAACGATTGATATTCAACCCGTTTGAGCTCGGCCACACATTTATATTATCAAATCTAGGCCCAGAGATATTTATCTCCTGTTATATGGGAGGGACAAATTCCATCTTGTTCCATCCCTATTCCTTATATATTTCATAATATGCCCAATCAATGCCTTTATAGTCACCAGTTACGGCTGACATTTGACAGAGTCAAAGCATACCAATTCATATGTAAGAAAACATGATGAACTCGGGTCTAAGGAATATACTCTATAGTCGTAATAAGAAACTCTTATGACACTCATATAACAATCTTGTAGAGTTCTCATTAACGGGTCAGGTCCGATCATGTGTTCTCTAACAAATATCTATGTGATTGACTTCAATACTCCTATTAATGACTCCATGAAACTTAGTCATCAGTCACCTCACATACTAGTCTCGAGCGGTTATTATTGTGCAACTTTAATAACCTCGACTATGGACACAAATAATTTATGTCTTCTATCACTTATAGAGTTTCATGATCAAATCACTTATTTGATGATCTATAAGAATGCCATAAATTACTTTTGGACAATTATTTAACAACACAATTAAATAATACTGAAACAATTTCATTAAATAAAACATAACCAAATGTATGTTAACATGAACATCAAAACATAAATGTGATAACTCCCACTAAAAACAAGATTACTGCTTAAGGAATCTAATGCCTATAACAGCTGCATGACATTCATGCTTCAGTCGTGGGAGTGGCTTAGTCAAAGGGTCAACGACGTTCTCGTCTATCGGAACTCTGCTGATCTTGACATCACCTCTCTCAATGATATCACGAATCAAATGATATCTCCTCTCAACGTGTTTGGATTTATGGTGTGATCTGGGCTCCTTTGCCTGAGCTATGGTTCCATTGTTGTCACAATGGTATCTCCTCTCTATAGATTCTTATTCCAAGAATATAGGCAGCTTCGCCCATGTCTTTCATCGAGAAACAACTTCCGAGCCAATCCTTTACTGACTGAAGCAACGGAATATCATCGCCGGTGAGAAGTATGTCATCTACATACAGTACGAGAAATGCAACTGTGCTCCCACTAGTCTTCTTGTAAACGCAAGGTTCCTCTTCGTTTCTGATGAAGTTAAACTTTTTAACTGCTTCATCAAAGCGAAGGTTCCAACTCCAAGATGCTTGCTTCAATCCATAAATGGATTTATGAAGCTTGAATACTTTCCCAGCAGCATTAGGATCAATGAAACCTGGAGGTTGTGTCATGTACACATCCTCTTCCAGAATCCCGTTAAGGAAAGCTGTTTTCACATCCATTTGCCAAATCTCATAATCATGATGAGCGGCTATTGCTAGGAGAATCCAAATAGATTTAAGCATAGCGACTGGGGAATAGGTTTCATCATAGTCAACACCATGAATTTGTTTGAAACCTTTTGCCACCAACCTAGCTTTGTAAATCTGAACGTTTCCATCCACATCAATCTTCTTCTTGAAGACCCATTTACACTCAATGGCTTTTACGCCATCAGATAAATCACCCAAAGTCCATACTTGGTTTTGTGACATGGAACCCATTTCGGATTCAGCGGCCTTAAGCCACTTTTCGGAGTCAGGGCCCATCATTGCTTCTTCGAAAGTCGCAGGTTCGTCACTGTCAATGATCAAGAGATCATGACAATTAGTCACAAGAAATCCATATCTCTCGGGCTCGTGACGAATCCTTTCGGATCTGCGAACTTCAGGCACCACAGGCTTGGACTCTACAACTCTTTGTAGATCCAGTCGCTGCTCTTCCTGGATAGGTTGAGCAGGCTCCTGTGATTCTCGAATTTCTTCGAGTTGTACTTTACTCCCACTGTTCTTCTTGGAAAGAAATTCTCTCCCAAGAAAAAACACAGTTCTTAGCAACAAACACTTTGTTCTCAGATCGGTTGTAAAAGTAGTAAGCCTTGGTTTCCTTAGGATAACCAACGAAGTAGCACTTATCAGATTTGTGTGCAAGCTTATCAGACATCAACCGCTTGACATAAACTTCATAACCCCAAATTTTTAGAAAAGACAAACTTGGAACTTTTCCAGTCCACATCTCATATGGCGTCTTTTCAACTGATTTTGATGGAACTCTGTTCAGCGTAAACGCAGACATTTCTAGAGCGTATCCCCAGAAGGATAATGGAAGATCTACTTGACTCATCATCGATCGGACCATATCTAATAAAGTCTGATTTCTCCTTTCGGACACACCGTTCCACTGTAGTGTTCCAGGAGGAGTTAGTTGTGAAACAATTCCACAATTACTCAGATGATCACTGAACTCTTGGCTTAAGTATTCACCTCCGCGATCTGATCGAAGAGCTTTGATACTTTTGCCAAGTTGGTTATGTACTTCATTCTGGAACTCTTTAAACTTTTCAAAGGATTCCGACTTATGTCTCATTAAATAGACATAACCAAATCTACTGAAGTCATCAGTAAACGTGATGAAGTACTGAAAGTTTCCTCTAGCACTAATGCTCGTTGGACTGCACACATCAATATGTATAAGGCCCAATAAGTCACCGGCCCTTTAATTAAATTTGTTGAAAGGGGTCTTGGTCATTTTTTCCAATAAGCAGGATTCACACTTCTCAAATGAGTCTAAAAGCCCAACATTATGAAGCTTTTGAATCTTTTTCTCATTGATGTGACCCAAACGACAATGCCAGAGAAACGTGGGGTTCAAGTCATTGGTTCTTAACCGTTTTGTACTTATGTTATAGGCATGCAAAGATTGGTTAAGAATATAAAGCCCATTCTCTAATGGAGCGCTACCATAAAATATTTCATTACGATCAAAAGAACAACACTTGTTTTTAATCGAAAAATGAAAATCTTCTAAACCAAAACAGAAATAGAAATGATGTTTCTGCTTATAGCAGGTACATAGTAGCAATTATTCAATTCTAAAACCAAGCCTGACGGCAGAGAGAAATGATACGTTCCTACGGCTAATGCAGCAACTCTTGCTCCATTCCCAACGCGCGGGTCCACTTGTACCTTCTCCAGCGTTCTACTATTGCTTAGACCCTGCATATTAGTACAAATAAGAGCGCCACAGCCGGTATCCAATACCGAAGATTTAGAACCTGAAGTAGTAACATTTACTTCTATAACATAGATACCTGGAGAAGTTGTCTTAAACATCTTCTTTGAGTTCTTTAGATCTCCGAGATACTCTTTGCAATTTCTCTTCCAATGCCCAGAGTTATTGCAGTAGTGGCATTTATCAGCATCATTAGGGCCGCGTTTGGACTTGGAAGAGGCCTCAGGCTTGTCCTGATTCTCAATCTGGACAGCCTTAGCCTTTCCCTTGTTCTTAGCGGGTTTCTTAAACCTTTTACCCCCTTGTACCAAAAGTACATTAGGGATGCCCTTCTTGATGTTTAGCTCAGCTGTCTTGAGCATGCCATGCAGTTCAGTCAAAGTCTTTGTCATGTTGTTCATGTTATAGTTCATGACAAACTGATAAAAGCTTGACGGCAAGGACTGCAAAATGATGTCCGTAGCCAACTCTTGGTAAGGGGGACAATCCAGTTTTGCCATGTTATCAATATAACCCATCATCTTGATGACATGTGGACTAACTGGACCATCCTTTGGTAGCTTGCAGTCAATGAGAGATTTAACCGTCTGGTATCTCTCAGTTCGTGCCTGCTCCTGAAACATCCCTTTCACGCTAGTGATCATCTCAACTGGTGACGCCACGTTCTCATATTGCTTCTGCAAGTCTGAGTTCATGGTAGCCAGCATGAGACAACTCACATCTACCACATCATTGGAATGCTTCTCCAAAGCATTCATCTCAGTGTGTGCGACATTGGATTTCGGTTTCCCAGGGAGAACCTTCTCAAGGACATATTCCTTTTTCTCCTGCTTGAGAACAATTCTCAAGTTCCGATACCATTCGAGGAAGTTTGATCCATTAAGCTTGTCCTTCTCAAGGACGGATCGAAGTGAGATTGTGTTTCTGTGAGGGGAATTAGACATAGTTGAAAACACAAAAGCGAGAGATTAGTTTCGATGTTCAAGAAGTGAGAAATCTTAACAATTAAGAAAACTCGCATTAAATTCAAAACAATTTTCCTCAAGTTGAATATAATGATCCAAGATCCATATTTTACTAAAACTTGAGTGAGCTTTGGTCCATCGCCCAAAATTTAGCTATTTAGATAAGCAACCTTTGCTAATTATATCATATATAATTCTTGGTCTCGGATTAGTATCTTATATCAAATCCAATCCTATATCTTTGGGCCCAAAACTATTTTGATAGCCCAGTTAAGCAAACCAATCTTTTAAGTCATGCAGTAATGATTACAACCTGCCTCACTCGTGTAATTTCGGACACCCTGCTTTGGCAGACCCATCACACAATGAAACGAGCCTTGACAGTTGACAAGATTGGGAAGATATCAAATGCTTAATATTAGGTTTGAGGAACGGAACCTTAAATCTAGTTTATATCATTTTTATATTCTAGATATTTCAAACTTGTTTTACACTTTTAATTTTTCTTAAGTTAAACAAGCTAAGAACGCGAATTCTGAACTAGTGTCGATCGACACCAGATCAGTGTCGATTGACACAACTGGTTTGTGTTAACCGACAGATTCCGAGCCGGTTCAATAGTGATAAACATTTTAACCGATTAAACAGATCGAACCAATCGCAATAACCGACCGGTGTCGATCGACACTACATTAGTGTCGGTCGACACCAACCGAATCGGATCAAAAGGCGATAACAGATTTACCGCTTGAACCGATCGCG
Organism: Isatis tinctoria; assembly: GCA_010577795.1. Lineage (NCBI taxonomy): Eukaryota > Viridiplantae > Streptophyta > Magnoliopsida > Brassicales > Brassicaceae > Isatis > Isatis tinctoria. The sequence goes on along the minus strand of CM021246.1, from coordinate 11,117,574 downwards.
ATAACCCGGTCCAATCCAATTGAATCGATCGCGACAAACCAAACTGTGTCGATCGACACTGATCTGGTGTCGATCGACACCAGTGGTTTGAGGGAAGACGATTTAGAAATCGAAACCTAAAGATTTTACGCGAAAACCCGATTGGTGTCAATCGACACACACATGGTGTTGATCGACACCTGTTTCGCACGAACCCTAGATCGAATGATTTATGCAACAAAACGATTTTGAACATAAATTATCTAGCATGTAACTCTTATATATCAAATATATCTCAGATTAAATTCTACCAATTCAATTACATGCTTCAGATTCAATAAAAAAACACTAGGCTCTGATAACACTGAAGGAATTTGTACAGGTTTTAAGCTTATTAAAACAACCCTAGAGCAAATTCTAAGCCACGGATCATGTGTCAATTGAATCTACATCAGATCTCGAGTATACTTGGAGATTAAGCAGCGGAAGATGTCAGTTAATCGAGATCAGGAAGCACCTCAAGTGCTGCGCCTCTACAGAAGTCCACACGCACACAAAACTGGACGACAGGGATGCTAGTGCCTTGCGAACAGTTCGCCTTGGGATTATCTCTGCGTTTCTGTGACGGCCAGGAACTTCTATATTGTCTCAAGTTGTGCCCTATATCATATATATAGGCGACTTAAAGAGACCTAGTTGACCGATGGATCAAACCGACTTGATTTGAATTAAATCAAAATTCGGTTTTCTGATCCCGAGTGGTGTCGATCGACACTAACCATTGGTGTCGATCGACACCCTCACAGAAATCACAGAAACTCTATATTAACGTATATCTCATATACATCAATCATGATCATTACTCTAATGATCAAACCCAACTTATATTATCCAGTTTGCTTAGGTGTGTGACCCTATAGGATCATATGATAATGGCAATGTGATATGATCATGGATGGCACCGAAGAAGGAGAGCTTGAACCGGATGATGAACCAGTTGTTGAAGCCATGGAAGGACATGAACCGGAGCTTGTAGCTGAGGATACATTGCTTGTACCAGCAGGAGCCATGACCAGGGCCAGAACCAAACAGCTATCTAAGTCTCTACGTGCACTTCTTCACTCAACCAAGAACCAATTCCACATTATGGAAGATCAAGTGCAACCAGTCCATTTAGTAAGCTTCACGGACGATTTAGGAAAGCTCAAGACTGATTTAGGAACCCCTTCCTAAATGAAACATGAGACCGTCGTTTTTAGGAACTTCTTTCTAAACATCAAGTCACGTTTCCTAAATTCAAGTCAAGTCCGAGACAAGGAGGGAAAGACAAGACCATGGTGATCTGAAGAGTTTTTCAAACACAAACTTTATTTCAGTCAAGTCTTTATTAGTTATTGTCTTGTTTTTCCGTGTTGTCTAGTTCTTATTTTCGAGAAGTCATAACACAAACTCTATATGTACTTCGAGAATTATTCAATTAAATAACAAGTTGTCTTTAATCATTGTGATTGTCTTAGAGAGTGAATCTCTGTTGTTCTTCGTGAACAAACTCTGTTGCTTGGTGAGTCATATCCAAACAACAACCTTCTCTATCGTCTAAGTGAGTCATATCTTAGGATAGTGAAGTTCGGTATATCAAGAGCCATTCCGCAACTCTAGTGTGACCTATCGATCCATTCCTTTGTTCTTCAAGCTAGTAGCTTACCGAGTTCAAAGTTTATCCAATCAAACCAACCCTCCAAAGTTCAATCCGTGGGAGTTTTGTATTAAGTGGTATCAGAGCAGCTTTGGGGTTATTGGTATGAAATTTCTGTCCATCTTCTCATCTTTTCATCTATCATAAATTATTATCTATCTATCTGATATCTGGTTGAGTCTATTCTATTTTAAAAAAAGGGTAATATCCAAGACTATGAGAAATCGGTCTTGTTGGAAAGAAACAAAAAGTTTTAGGAACCAGGAGAAATCGGTTTCTAGGATAGATCAATCAACCAGAACCAAAAATCTTGCAATCTGTCTATCTAACTCTTCACATTCTGTTGTTGTTTGGATCGATTCATTGGGTTTGATCGGGTTTGTTCTACTAGAACTCTTGAGATTTCGCCACACCAACTTGAGAGACCAAACACTTGTGAGGAAGAGGGTTTATCACTAATTCGTTTGTTGAATTGGTTGCAGGAGGATACAAAGCGATTCGACTTGGAGAACTCTATTTTTATCTAATTCGTTTGTTCATTTTATCAGGATACGATGTCTGATCATAGCGAAAACGAACAGGAAAACAATCCATGTCTTTCAAAATTTCATATGAAGGCATTAATGGGAGAGATGACGCGATTAATGAGAGTTAAGATGGAATCTGTCCATGCACGACTTGATCGCATCCAAGAGAATACTCAGGGCCGACCTCAACAAAACGATGGAGGAACTGGCCAATCTCGCAACAACCAAAGATGATCACAGAACCAAGAGGAGAGGGAATCTGATCATAATTCCAGTGGAAGCCGAGGTGGTAACAAAAGACCGAGGCAGGACAATCATCTAGGAAGTTTTAAGTTGAAGATTGCTTCCTTTCATGGGAAAAATGATCCTGACGCCTATCTTGAGTGGGAAAAGAAAATCGAATTGGTCTTCGATTGCCAAAACTACTCAGAGATCAAAAAGGTAAGATTGGCTGCCACTGAATTTCATGGTTATGCTATTAACTAGTGGGATCAGATTGTGACAAGCAGGAGAAGATCAGGAGAACCAGCCGTGGATACGTGGGAAGAGATGACTAATCTCATGAGGAAAAGATTTGTGCCTAGCCACTACCATCATGATCTGCATCAAAGGCTTAGACGATTGGTTCAAGGAACTAAAAGCATGGAAGACTACTGCCAAGAGATGGAGACACTGATGATCAAAGTTGATGCTGTTGAAGATCCGGAAGCCACATTGGTTAGATTCCAAGGAGGACTCAATCATGAGATCCAAGACAGATTGGAGATGCATGAATACGATTGCCTAGAAGAGATGCTCCACAAAGCAATCTTAGTTGAGCAACAAGTTAAGAGGAGGAATTTGCCTAAGTCTGCGTACACTCCAAGTGCTAAGTCTAGCTACCAAGAGAAGGGTAAATCTCTGACTAAGTCCTCTTCCAATTTTAAAACTGATCAATCTTCTAGTGTTGTTAAAGGAAAAACAGAGGAACCCACTACCACACGATCCAGAGATATGAGATGTTTCAAGTGCCATTGTCTTGGACACTTTGCTAAGGAATGCACCAACAAGAAAGTCATGATCGTGTTGGAGAATGGAGAAATAGAATCTGAGGATGAAGAACCACCAACCATTCTGAAGAAGGGCATGTGGACTATCCTCCCCATGGAGAACTCTTTGTTAACAGAAGAACCTTGAGTGTGCAACCTAAACCGAGGGAGCATGAGCAGAGAGAGAACCTCTTTCACACCAGATGTCTTGTTAAAGATAAGGTCTGTAGTTTGATCGTGGATGGAGGCAGTTGCACCAATGTGGGTTAAGAAACTCGGGTTGAGTGTGAAGAAGCATCCGCGACCCTATCCACTACAATGGCTAAACGAAACAGGGGAGATGAAAGTGAGCCAACAAGTTTCGGTTCCAATCACCATTGGAAGGTACCAGGATGAGATACTTTGTGACATACTTCCTATGGAGGCTGGACATATTCTTTTAGGAAGGCCTTGGCAATATGATAAAAAGGCAGTCCATGATGGTTTCACAAACCGGCACACCTTTGAGCATCAGGGAAAGAAGATTATCTTAGCTCCACTCTCACCTCAAGAGGTACACCGAGATCAAATGCTTTTAAAGGAAAGAAGAGAGCAAGCAAAACGAGATCAGGAAGCCAACGCAGCAAAAGGAAACGACTCTACAAAGGTAAAGAAATCCAACTTCTTTGCTAAGTCTAATGAGATCAAACATGCTTTGTTTGCTAAACGATCTATGCTCTTATTGGTTTTTAAAGAAACACTAATGTCTTCTTCTAACCATGCACTAGAGTTTCCAAGTGAGTTTGAGTCTCTTTTGCAAGGATTCAGGGATGTGTTTGCAGATGAGAATCCGGATGGCTTACCACCGATCATGGGCATTGAACATCAAATTGATTTCATACCCGACGCTTCTCTTCCAAACAGACCAGCCTACATGACCAATCCTGTTGAAACCAAAGAACTGCAAAAACAAATCAATGAGCTCATGGAGAAAGGATAAATCAAGCCCATGCGCACTTCCAGTTCTCTTTGTGCCCAAGAAAGATGGCAGCTGGCGGATGTGTGTGGATTGCAGAGCAATCAACAACATAACAGTTAAGTATAGACACCCCATCCCTAGGTTAGATGATATGTTAGATGAACTTCACGGATCATGCATCTTTTCTAAAATCGATTTGAAAAGTGGATATCATCAAATTAGAATGAAAGAAGGGGATGAGTGGAAAACTGCTTTCAAAACAAAGCTAGGGTTGTACGAATGGTTAGTTATGCCTTTTGGGTTAACCAATGCACCTAGTACTTTCATGAGATTGATGAATCATGTTCTAAGAGCTTTCATAGGAGTTTTTGTTGTTGTATATTTCGATGATATACTCGTTTACAGTAAAACTTTTGACGAACATAATGATCATCTTAGAGCGGTTTTAGAAGTGCTTAGGAAAGAAAAGTTGTATGCTAACTTGAAGAAATCACTTTTGGAACAGATAATCTCGTGTTTTTGGGTTTTGTTTTGGGTGCAGATGGCATTAAAGTGGATGAGGAGAAGGTTAAAGCTCTCAGGGAATGGCCAAGTCCTAAAACCGTGAGTGAGGTCAGAAACTTTCATGGTCTAGCCGGTTTTTACAGAAGATTTGTGAAGGACTTTAGCACAATAGCTGCTCCTCTAACCGAAGTCATTAAAAAGAACGTGGGATTCAAGTGGGAACAAGCGCAAGAAGATGCATTTCAAACCTTGAAAGGGAAGTTAACTAATGCACCTCTTCTCGTTTTGCCTGATTTCATGAAAACTTTTGAGATTGAGTGTGATGCCTCAGGAGTTGGAATTGGTGATGTCTTAATGCAGGATAGGAAACCAATCGCTTACTTCAGTGAGAAGCTTGGAGGAGCCACTCTCAATTACCCCACATACGACAAAGAACTCTATGCACTTGTGAGAGCCTTGCAAACTTGGCAGCATTACCTTTGGCCTAAAGAGTTCGTGGTGCACACTGATCATGAGACTCTCAAGCACTTGAAAGGACAGCAAAAGCTTAACAAAAGACACGCCAGATGGATTGAATTCATCGAAACCTTTCCATACATCATTCGGTACAAGAAAGGTAAAGAAAATGTTGTTGTTGATGCTCTGTCACGAAGGTACGTGCTCATCTCTACTCTTGATGCTAAGTTTCTTGGTTTTGAACAGATTAAAGAATTGTATGAAACTGATTCGGATTTCAAAGAACCTTATCTTGCTTGTTCTAAATCCGCAAATGGCAAATTCTTTAGGAATGATGGGTATCTGTTTTATACCAATCGTTTGTGTGTTCCTAATTGCTCTTTGAGAGAATTGCTAGTCAGGGAAGCCCATGGAGGAGGCTTGATGGGGCATTTTGGGATTGCTAATACCTTGAAGGTGATACAAGAACACTTCTACTGGCCACGCTTGCAAAGAGACATTGAAAGAATCTGTGGCAGATGTGTTACATGTAAGCAATCTAAGTCCACGGTACAGCCAAATGGTATGTATACTCCTCTTCCCATTCGTTCTCATCCTTGGAATGATATATCTATGGATTTTGTGCTTGGATTGCCTAGAACTAGAACTGGGAAGGATTCCATCTTTGTTGTAGTTGATAGATTTTCTAAGATGGCTCATTTTATTCCATGTCACAAAACAGATGATGCTTTGCATATAGCCGATTTGTTCTTTAAGGAAATCATTCGTTTGCATGGCATGCCTAGGTCGATAGTGTCTGATAGAGATACAAAGTTCTTGAGTTACTTCTGGAAAACGTTTTGGTCTAAATTAGGTACTAAGTTGTTGTTTTCAACTACTTGTCACCCACAAACTGATGGACAAACGGAAGTAGTTAACAGGACATTGTCAACTATGTTAAGAGTTGTGATTAAAAAGAATCTCAAAACTTGGGAAGAATGTTTACCACATGTTGAGTTTGCATATAATCATTATGTGCATTCGGCTACTAAGTATTCCCCATTTGAGATTGTGTATGGTTTCAATCCTTTGTCACCTTTGGATCTAATGTCGTTGCCTTTGTGTGAAAGAACTAGTTTAGATGGCGAGAAGAAAGCTAAACTTGTCAAACAGATTCATGAGAAAGCCAGGATCAACATTGAGGAAAGAACCAAGCAATATGCTAAACAAGCCAACAAGGGTCGGCGTTAGCTTGTTTTCATGTTGGAGATCTAGTATGGGTTTACTTGCGAAAGGATCGATTCCGAGCCGAAAGAAAGTCCAAACTTATGCCAAGAGTTGATGGACCATTTAAGATTATCAAGCGAATCAACCAGAATGCGTATCAAGTTGATTTGGAAGGTAAGTACAAAGTGAGTTCAAGCTTTAATGTTTCTGACTTGATTCCTTTTGTTGCAGATGATCCAGATTTGAGGTCAAATCCTTTTAAAGTGGTAGGGGATGATATGATCATGGATGGCACCGAAGAAGGATAGCTTGAACCGGATGATGAACCAGTTGTTGAAGCCATGGAAGGACATGAACCGGAGCTTGTAGCTAAGGATACATTGCTTGTACCAGCAGGAGCCATGACCAGGGCCAGAACCAAACAGCTATCTAAGTCTCTACGTGCACTTCTTCACTCAACCAAGAACCAATTCCACCTTATGGAAGATCAAGTGCAACCAGTCCATTTAGTAAGCTTCACAGACGATTTAGGAAAGCTCAAGACTGATTTAGGAACCCCTTCCTAAATGAAACATGAGACCGTCGTTTTTAGAAACTTCTTCCTAAACATCAAGTCACATTTCCTAAATTCAAGTCAAGTCCGAGACAAGGAGGGAAAGACAAGACCATGGTGATCTGAAGAGTTTTTCAAACGCAAACTTTATTTCAGTCAAGTCTTTATTAGTTATTGTCTTGTTTTTCGAGAAGTCATAAGACAAACTCTATATGTACTTCGAGAATTATTCAATAAAATAACAAGTTGTCTTTAATCATTGTAATTGTCTTAGAGAGTGAATCTATGTTGTTCTTCGTGAACAAACTCTGTTGCTTGGTGAGTCATATCCAAACAACAACCTTCTCTATCGTCTAAGTGAGTCATATCTTAGGATAGTGAAGTTCGGTATATCAAGAGCCATTCCGCAACTCTTGTGTGACCTATCGATCCATTCCTTTGTTCTTCAAGCTAGTAGCTTACCGAGTTCAAAGTTTATCCAATCAAACCAACCCTCCAAAGTTCAATCCGTGGGAGTTTTGTATTACAATGAGTTCATAATTCATAAGTTATAAGCGGTTTCTAGCAAAATATTATAACTGTCCAATATCATATGATTGTCTTATCTCGACATCACGACTCTACTAGAGTAAATACAAGTATGATTTCAGGACATTCCCTTCAAAAAGGACGAAAAATTTTGACAGCAAGTGAGAGTTCTCGGTATGAAGACTTCATTCGTATGGTCATTGAGGACTATAAGGTTGAATAGAGATTCTACGATGTGGAATTGAGTTACATGTTTTCTAAGAAGGTATTGGCCAAGTTACCTCAGAATACTCCTCCGGTTAAGATCGAAAACAGCAGACAGCTTCTGTGTTTTCTACGTCAACTTAAATCCGATAATGTTCGGCTATGTGTTGAGTTGAAGGAGAAGACGTTGGAGGAAAGAGGGGAGTGTTCATTAAAAAATATACACTCAGACGCACACATCAATCCTGAATATCAAGGAAAATGTGTTACTCCTAAAGGAGACACAGTTGCTGCTAGTCACGGAGTGAGGATTAACGTGGTTGGAAAGCCATCGGAAAATCAGGACTCCGATGATATTGACGATCGATTTGATTATTGTGATGATTCTGATGGAGCATCTTCAGGTGATGAAAATTTCAGTGTATACGGAATGCCTCTCGTAGAAAAGGAAGTGAAACAAAAATTGCGTACCAAAATGGGAGAGTCTACAATGCTGCCCATGGAAGCAAAGCTGGTGAACCCACACGTTACCTTTGATATGGCTTCACTTAGTTTTGGACAACAATATGAGTCGAAAGAAGCCCTTGAAACAAGACTGAAGATTTTATCAGTTATAAAGCAATTTGATTTTGATGTTGATATATCAACACCAGATCTTCTTACTATTAAGTGCTGGTTAGAAGGGTGCACATGGAGACTTCGAGCTATACCAGTTGGGAATTCTACTCAATTTACTGTGCATGTATATGTTGCGGAACATACATGTTCTGTTACTAAGCGTTCTACCCGTTCCCGGCAAGCAACTCCAGAGATACTTGGACTTTTGTACAAGGATTATGTTGGTGGTGTCGGACCAAAGGTTTTTCCACGACACGTTGGAGATGCTATGACCATGGGATTTGATATCAAGGTGAGTATTTATGTTCGTTATGCATTAATGTAATCTATTATGCTATTAATGGGAACACTCATTTTTTTTTTTCAAATTAGATGGATTACTGGAAGGCTCGTCGAACACATTTAAAAGCACGGAATTTGGACAGAGGTTCACCAGAGAGTGGATATGCCGACTTGCCTAAGTACATCTACATGGTTAGAAGAGCGAATCCTGGAACACTTGCACGTTTAGAAGTTGATAGCTCAGGTCGGTTTAAATATCTCTTTCTAGCATTTGGTGCTAGCATGAATGGTTTTCCTTTCATGAGGAAGGTAATTGTTGTTGATGGAACATTTTTAAAGGGAAAATACAAAGGAATGCTACTAACAGCTTCAGCGCAGGATGGAAATTTTCAAATATTTCCAATAGCTTTCGCTGTTGTGGACACCGAAAACGATGACTCTTGGGAGTGGTTTTTCAGGCAGCTAAACTATGTGATTCCTGATGTTGAGGGGCTTGCAATTATTTCGGACAGGCATAAAGCTATAAAGAATGCCATAGACGCAGTGTATCCAACGGCCACTAGAGGAATATGCACATATCATCTCTATAAGAACATTCTAACACGATTTGGGGGTGGTGATGCATTTCGTTTTCTCAAAAAAAGCTGCCAACGCTTTCAGAATCTCGGATTTTGAGAAAACATTTGATGAAATCAAAGCGTTGAATCCGACACAACATAAGTATTTGGAAGATGCGGATGTCCGAAAGTGGGTGCGTGCTCATTTCCCTGGAGATAGGTACAACATCACCATTTCAAATATTGCTGAATCCATCAATAAAGTGTTGTCAGATGCGAGGAGTTTGCCAATGGTACAACTCTTAGATGTAATAAGATTGATGATGACAGATGGTTTAATGATCGGAGGAACGATGCACAGTTAACAAAGACGACCTTAAGCCGTGGAGTTGAAAAAATCTTAGAGGTATGACCTTTTTTCCCTTACATGCATTATGGAGTTTAGAACAACTGGATGATGTTGTTTTTATTGTGCAGCTTCGTGTTTCCTATGCAAAGTTGCTTAAGGTACAAGCAATTGATGCACATCAGGCTCAAGTTACCAGTACTTCTTCTCTTCATGTGGTAAACTTGACAGAAAAAAAATGTTTGTGTCGTCGTTTTAACTTAGATAAGATACCTTGTGTTCATGCAATTGCTGCAGCTGAAACGTGTAGAATGTCACGCATATCGCTTTGTCATTCCGCGTACCACAAGGCATACCTCTACAATGCCTACTCAACTCCAATCATGCCAAAGGATGACGCCCTATCGATCCCTGATCATGTCACATCTACAGTGTGTTTGCCTCCATTAGTTCGTCAACCACCGGGTAGGCCAAAAACTACGAGAGCGAAGTCCATTTTAGAGAAGGGAAAAGACAAGAAACGACCAAGAAAATCACATACTTGTTCAATATGCAATCAACAAGGATATAATTGCAAGACATGCCCGGAACCAGTGTGATATTTGAGATGATATTTTCGTTTTCAGTATAGGACCTACTTCTACTCCCGTATTTCCGTTCTTTTTTTTTTTGTTTCCAGTATTAAACCTATTTTGTCCGAACCCAAATTATTCTTCTTTTAATTTTGAAACATTTTCTTAGCTGGGTCGCTAGATTCTCTTTTTTTGTTGTTGTCCTTAATATCTACTTTGGCGTAAGGTTAACCATTTTTGTTGCGTATATTAATGATAAATGAGAACGTTGTTGTAAGAAACATTGAATCATGTCACCAATTAGAAACAATATAAGGACAGGCTGCTTGAAACAAAATAGATATATAGTATGTAACCAAACAAATTGGCATGTCACTAACGGACGCCATAACAAAAAGTTAAGAAACATAACCTAGTCTTTAGTCAAACTTAATTCTTCAAGGTCCCTCACCATACGCGGCTCTCCAATCTCATCCAGTATCTCTGCTCCAAACTTCATCCGGATTTGTTGAATGTTCGTATCAGACAGGCCTTCAAATGTGCAACCAATAGCAAGACACTCAATGTACTTCAAAGCGTACACACCACAATCACCAGGATTTTCATTTCGTGGGACGACTTTCAGCTTTCTTTTAACTCCCAACTGCTTAAAGCTCTTCTTCCGAATTGTATAAGGAACCATCTTACTCAACAACGCAGGAATCATTTTCGTGAACGGCCTGCAATATCCTTCTCGTCATTGACAATCGTTGGGATGTTGTCGTAGACAAAGATCTTCTGCTTCACCAAGTCAATGTCAAGAGCAACCCAATGGTTGTTGTATATGAAATGGCATGCATATAAATTGTCTACATCCAGAAACCATTTCTTGTATGATGCTACCTCAGCAGGATGTATACCGTTAAACGCTCGTTTGTAACTATCGTCGAAAACCCAGTCTTTCTGTTCAAAATTTTTGTAATCGGAAACCCATTTGCTAACAAACCATTGGTTCAAGAAAGCAATACGAGACGAGTGATATGGTGATGGAACTTGCATCGATCTCTTGTGAAACATATGCATTACAGCACATATATGCTGCAAATGAAACAAAACTTGTTAAAATTTTACAGTGATTAATTGTGTGGTACTAAAAAAAGTTTAGTACTAACCGTGGCACCCAACCATCCATACGTGTCGTTCAGCCTCTTTGATCTTGGAGTGGTAATGATTTTATAGAATTCCACACTTGAATCCAAAGTTCCATTTGGTGCCCTACTATATACAAAAGGGTAAAAAGATAAGAAAAACATAAATAATTTTCATATACAAAACAGTAAAGAAATTACTTATCTAGCTGCAGAAATTCCAGCATCTTATTTTCCAATCTTTTCTCAACAACCGCAAATGGATCATATGCCGTAGCCGACAGGGTTACACCGGATATGATACGTTTGACAGTATAGTTCCCAAGAAATGGAAAGCGCTGGGATTGTGACAATTGTGGTACTCGCTTCTGTAAAGGAGGAGTGTCATGTAGTCCATCTGCAGTAGAATCGTCAATGCATGGTACATGGTCATCTTCAGGAGCAGTGGGATCACCTATCTTTAAAAACTTAGTTAAGGCATCCAAATGGTAACCAAAATTTCTATCTCTTGGGTCAGACAATGTCTCCGCAGAGATAGACACGGCTTTCGACGGACCTGCTTCTTTGTTGTCTTTCATTCTAAATCTTGTGTCTGACCATTTTCCCCCCCTGAAACATCTTCATCTCGAAGATGAGGTATCACAAACTTCTTGTGATTGGCAAGGTTGGTTAAAGGTGGTTCTTTCTTCGGTTTTTTCAAGGCAATGACCTTCTCTTTTTTGACAACACATCGAATGGGAACATCATCCTTAGATGTAGCCTTTGTCTGGACCATCCATGACTGCACCCAAAAGCATGAGAAAACCATATCAATTCAGACAATATCAACTCAAAACCATCATGCTAAATCTGCTAACACACAATACAAGAATTACACACAAATAAAAAAAATACTTAAGCGTTACTATGCTAACGTATCATAGCATTACTACTAGATTTGTTGCTGCCATTGCCGTAGGAGTTTGCCGCTTCTTTGTTCTCAGTGGCTTTTAGGCGTTCTTTTAGAAACTTGACATCATCTTCTAGAGTAGCAATCTTTCCGTTTGCAATAGCCAACCTCTCATCTACCTGAGCTGCCACTTTAGACAGGATCGCTGGCTCCAAATATTCCGAGATCTTGGCAAGAAGATTGTTCTCAGTCAACAACTTCACTGTCTCCACAAGACCATTTATCGCCATTTCAGTGTTGGTTGCTGTGATCGGACCATGGTCTGTCGAGTCCTTCTCTCCACCACAACCAACAGAATCCTGCAAAAAATAGTTGTTGCTGTTTAGAGTAACAAAACATTAATATCATAGATATCAGAAAGCAGAATTTCACTCACATTTGGCGTTTCTTCTGCTACAGTTGGTCTTTTACCAGCTTTCTTCTTTGTCAAAGATTTTTCAGTTAAAACATCTTCATGTACCGGCTTTGCTTTACGTCTCTTCACAATGTGCACTTCAACAACACCCCAAGTGGATGTACCCAGCCGGTTCTGAAGTATATCAGCAACCAAGTTACTGACCTTTGGATCGTTGTAATCTCCATCCCATTTTAGCTCAATAGTATGATCTTCTCTATTTAAGAAATATTTTACACGAACCTGAAAATTATCAAAACAAGGAAAATGTTACTACAAAGAGTAGACCTGTTTCTATATACAAAGTAATTAAAGTATTACCTTGTTCTCATTGGCTTCCTTGTCTTGTTTTATGAATTCTGTAAAGATATCTCGAGGACGAGATGCAGCGTAAGAGAGAAGAGGAACTTCACCCTCCCTTCTATTTCCAAACCGTTCACCAAACACATGTATTCATAAGCCCATACTAGCAGCACATGAACACACCCTTGAAGTGTGGAGAGAAGAGGAACTTCACCCTCCCTTCTATTTCCAAACCGTTCACCAAACACATGTATTCATAAGCCCATACTAGCAGCACATGAACACACCCTTGAAGTGTGTACGTCATATTAACACCATAATTAACCCTTTTCACTGATTCTACAAGGCTGTTACATGCCACTCGACCCCACAGATAATTCTCAAATACCTCAGGGTCAAGAACTTTTTTTGCTAGCTTTAAAGGGATCTTACTAGAAGGTGAGATGCCGAGGATTCCAACTGAGAGAATAGCCAACCATCCTATCATTCTCCTCTTTTCAAAATCCCAATCCCCACATCTATCCAACACCAACTGTAAATCATTGAGTGAAGGACCTTCCAAAGTAGAAATTTTCATCTCTCGCCAAAATTCCCTGTGGTCCGCATCCCATGTGTCCTTCTCTTCAAATGGAGCACAATTAAGACCAGTAATCGCTTCAAACTCATGAAAAGAAAATCGGATGGGTTGATCATCAATAACAGACCATAACTCATATGGTCTTTGAACAAACAACTGGTTTGTGAGGACGTAATGGACGGTAGCCACAGACCAAGTGAAAGGAAGCTCTTGAAACTTTGCAATAACCCTCCACTGATGACTTCTTCACCGCAGCCCAAGCATCTATTGCAATACCAACCTTAAACATTTGTAAATTGGACATTTGACACCTGTGATTCATACTTTTTGCTTGCTTTGGAGCTTTTCCCTCTTCATACAACCTTGAAGGATATCTCTTGTTCACGCTTGATGTAGTCATGTCTAGAAGAAACAATAACAAAAACAATTCACACATCAAATAGAGAAACAAAAACAATTCACACATCAAATAGAGAAACAAAAACAATTCACACATCAAATTTCAGACTAGCAAACACATTCAAACACAATAAACCGATTAAACATTCACAACACCATAAACATGGGAAACAAAAATATTTCACTAAATTCCAATTCATGTCTTGTTTCGAACATAACTCTAACTCAGATTAGATATGAGAAATGCTGAGAGTTCATGCCTTTTTACGGACAAGACAGAGGATGTGAGAAAGGCTGAGATTTCTGGGCCAAAATTAAATACTGGAGTTGCCAGAATTCTAACGGCAGTACAACAGAGCAGGTCGAATCCCCGGATTGCAGTTGCAGTCGCCCGTGGATATGAGGGACACAGAAATTTTGGGCTGCAAAAGATTAGCCGTCGTTCGGAGAGTACGCGACAGGGTGAGTTGCCGGAATTTTGGCGGACTCGTCGGAGTGCCCACAAAGAAGACGAAGAGCAGCGGTGGAATTGGAGAGAAAACCTAGACTTTTTGTCGGGGTTGATTTTTTTTTCTAGATTGTAAAAAGTAATTCTATTTTTTTTCAGCCTAAATATAAATATACAAATCAAAATTCAAATAATATATTTATTATTGTAATGGCATAGCTGTAATAATTAGGTTTTGCTATGGGTATTTTGACTTTCGGTGAAAAATTTGAGCTAGTTTAGTTCAAGAAGGTTTGATGGTGTTGTTTTAGTAATAAACAATAAAATTAGAGTTAGTCTGAGAAATTTCTCTTTATTTTTTAGATTAATAAAGGTTATTCAGTTACTGTGGATACTATCAGCTTTTTCGAAATGCTCTGTGTTTCTTTCAAACAATAATAATAATGGTAATATATCTTTGTGGAAAAAGATGTCGAGTTCTTTCCAACGACCATTCCTTATATACCAATTTTTATATTCAGTATTTCATTTATCTTTCTTCTCTTATCACCTACTTGCAAAAAAAAAAAAAAAATGGTTCCAGAAAGCTCATTCATCCTATGGCTAATTATGATTTGATCTCGAGGTTGCATTCGGAAAAAACGGATTGGAGTGTAGAAGTGAAAGTCATCAAAAAATGGTTTGAAAGGGGTGGAAAGAAAAGCGATTCATTACAGTTTCTGCTTATAGATGAGGAGGTTTGTTTTATCAAATTATTTCTACTGTCTCAAGAATCCATTTTGTGTGAATTCATGTACTTATGCAAATTTCTATCTTTTCAGGGTGAATATATTCAATCGTATGTATATCTTCGGCAACTGATCAAGTACTGTGACAAAACAATTTTTGAAGGTCAATGGAAGAACCTGACTAATTTTGTTGTTTTTGATGATATCTAAGAAGAACCAAATACAATGATTGGTTTTGCTATCAAGGTATGCGAAAACACAGTCATCTTAAACACTCCTCCAAAAGAAATCGTATTGGTTCTACATAGTTGAGCAAATTCTTGGAAGAGAATTCGATGTTGATCTTCCAACGAGTTAAGATTTTCTATTTTTAATGTTTGAGACTCACTCTAAAATTTTAAGATCTCCTTTATCAACAACTCAGAAATGTGAAACATTATTTGGTTTTATTGTGAAACATTCAGACACACTGGGTTTTATCGTCGCCATGGAAGACCTGAAAATAGTACTCGATGAAGGAGAGACTTTGAGACCTAACAAAAAAAACAACCAGCCTGACTTTCACTTTGAAGCACGACAAGTAAGTAATTGCTTTGTAGTGATCTAATTCTATCGAATGAGGTTACTGTTATAATTAGTTGGACGATGTTTAATATGAGGCTACTCTTAAGATGTACTGCATTAGGACAACTAACTGCTGATATGAATGACAGTATCTGTGCTGACCCTCATATGACAGTGTTATACCACTTAACAGGCTGGTCTGTCAAAATCGATAATGGTTAGTTTTAAGACGGTTCTTAAGCCCTTCTACAAGGTCATGACATTTATTTAACAGTTTTCTCTTACATGACTTTGTTCGTTAGGTGGTAACTCATATCTGAAAACCAGATGCGGCATCTCTAGAATTGATTTCCATCCTGTTTTTCCAGATGTCGCTTCATTTGTGAAGAGGTAACAGCTATATTGTTCAAACTGTAATAAATACTTCGAATATATATATAGCTGTTTATTTTATATTTTTGGTTCTCAGGTTTCGGACCAATGAGGATCAGCGAGTTCTTGATCTTGATGATGGATCATCGCCGAGCACATCGTAATGGTCCAGCATCAAGTGAAGGAGTTTCGAAACAGTTAAGCTATTCTGAATATTATCTCTTATTTATTATAGAGTAGGATGTATAGTACTGAATTTTTTTGAACTTAATTACAGGTTTGGGCTGAACTGAAGTAATGAAATACCTAGAATGTCTATCTCTTTTGTTTCTCTGTTTTTCTTTCTCAGAAAACTCATTATCTTAATTTGGTGTTTAATTTTTGAAAACTTCTGTTTCCTCGACTGTGGATACACTTGGCTGTAGTTTAAAACCGTATAAGTCAATATATGAGTATATGTGTACGTTAAAGACTATGTTTTATATAAAGATACAATATAAACATTGATAGTCTTTGAGATATTATATTGGGTAGTGGATTATATAGTGTTCGGTTTCATTTGGGTTTTATTGGGTCTCTCATCAACTGTGGTTTACTTTATTATCGGGTCTTAAAACTTATTCTCGGTTCAAACATATCAAATATTTGGTCTGAAATCATTAACATTTAAACATAAAGTCATTTCGTGTGTATTAATAATAAATTTAACGTTAGAGTATAAGGATAAATTTAAATCAAGATTATGACGTTAATTATTGTTCTTCAAACCAAAGTCATAACAATCAAATTGCATTTTTTAAATATGTATTTTATAAATACACAAACGTCGCCAATTCCAATAGATGTAAAAACAAATAATGCTTTTCGCAAGTTATCAAAACTGAAATATACTAACACATTTTCGGTATATGATGACGCAAATTACCAAAACTGATAATTTGTAATTTATCTGCCACACCGGCCATACTTTTATATTACAATTTCCATTATATTATAGTTTGCAAACACAATCAAATCTATACTATTATCCCATTACTTGCAAAATTCATGCCCGCGCGAGCCGCGGACAAATCATCTAATAAATTTGTATTTTCAAAAAAGTTTATCGTTAAACGAAAATTATGGTATTATACTGAAACAGCAAAATAGGTGAAATAACATAATTTCAAATAGAAGTGTTTTTTAACCGGACAATAAAAAGAGTATGTATTTTTTTATTAACTCTTTTTCGGTACGTATGTATTCCTTTTGTTTGAAAAAAATACTAAAAGCAACGAAAAGTATTTTCAAAACGTAGAAAAGTTTGGTCAACGACTCTATATTATTTTATTACTGATGTCCACAGATATTACGTCTCACATGCATAGATGAATTACATTATTGGAAGTTTCTTCATATATAATTAAGACATACATCTAAATTACTCCAATCATTTGGGCACTTAGAAGAAGGAACACAAGTACAAACGTCGGCTTTGCAGATAACATATCTGTATGGTGGACACATAGTCAACATACAGTCGTTGACACTGTTACATTCACCGCCAACAGGAGAGCGACGAGCACATGTACACTTGTGGTTTCTGCTTACATGTGTAGATCCTCTGCAAGCACGAGGATCACAATCCTTTTACAACGAAATTGGCCTTCACTCCTCATTATCATGCCTGTGTATATATAATGTAAACAATAATCAAAGACATGTCAAACCAAACCAAATTAAGCCAATTGAATCAGATAATGTCCTCCCGTCTAGTGAAGAAGAAAAGTAGAAAACCGAACTACTGAACTATTTAATTAAAGGGGAAAAAATTCGAAGAATCAATAAACAATAAGGAAATAGTAATAATAAGGGAAAGAAAATAGTAACAATTTTTCTTCGTTCTTCGTTTAAATATCTTCTCCAGCTTTCAAAAATGTCTTCTTTTCTCGTTTTAATTAGTGTTATGATATATATGTAAAAATAGCCACAAATTTCAAGAATTTTCTGTGGTCATTGTTACTATAAAACAGTGTATATATTTGTTCAAAAAACCGGCGTATTTATAACAAGAAAGACTACCTAGGATGGCTAGGATCAATAGAATATTGCAATTGAAGAAAGGAAACTTCAGATTTAAGGAAACGTGCATTATTATTTATATATATGCAACATCGATCAAGTAGAAAAGAAATGACATAGTTTTGTAAGACTTACAGAAGAAACGAAGAGAAGAACAACGAAAATGCTTGTTACTTTTTCCATTTCACTTTTTCTTCTTCAATGTTATTACTTCCACTTAGCGGTAAATTGCAGGCTTGTTTATATGAGTGTTTTTTAGCTTCTTTTGTACATGGTATGTAATGGAACATTTGAATGAAATGGTAATTATAGACACATATATAAATTAGTCAAATCAATATATTTTGTGTCCTCATTATTAACGGATTTTGTAAATGGATCTTTAATTATGGAAATAGAAATGAATTAGTGAAATCGATGTATTTGGTGACCTCATTAACAGATTATGTTAATGAATTGGTAATTATGGAAACAATAAGAATTGGTCAAATCAATATATTTGGTGATCTAATTAAGGGAGTAACATAATTTTTAGCGGCTTATTTCTTTGACCAAACAATAATATTTGAATGAGAGTATGCGCATTAATTATAAATTACTAGTAGCGCTCCTAACCCCGCATATGCGCCGAGTGTGTTCCATTTGGTATATGTTATTTTTTGGCGTTTCATATTTAGTTTGATTTAAGAAGCAATATTAAAGAATATAGTAATATTTCTGTGTCCGTTACAATATTATTTTTAGTTATTTTGTCACAATATGTTTGATATTAGTGATAAGGTAATTGTGCATTAAGAAAACTTTTTACCAAAATCTCTCATTGATCATAATACATGTGAATATTTTAGCGGAATAGTAAAGATAATAAGTCGAACAATTTGTTTATGATTTTTAAGAGAAAAAGGCATTACAAACGCTTGATTCGTTCTTTTGGTGTTCTTTATAACGGTTGTCTTTTTGTTAGAACGCTGTTCCTGTGTCAATCGTGTAATATATCAGTAATTAAAATTTATGTAAGCTACTCTTTATGAAACTCCTATGAATTTTCGCACTCAAATGTGCAAGAGAAGTAATTTCAGAAACTTGAGGATTAATATTGTCGTTATATTAAGTTATGGTTTAAGTTAATCGCAAATTGCATATTTCATAACTGTAACTTGTACAGTTTAAAGATTACTGGCTCTACATAGTGGACAATTTAGCCTCTGGTACAGCAAGACATACATGGTGGAATAGGTTATTACATTGTTTTTTGTTGATATCGTTTCTTCTTGCAAGTGTTTGTAAACATATTGGGCATTCCTTTGTTTCTTCCTCTGGTGTTGGCATTTTTGTTTTTCACTGTGTAGATCAGTGACGATTAAGTCAGTCTCCATCCTTTAATCGTGAAGTAGATGTCGATCTCTGCACCTATATCACTTTGGGTTTCTATTTGTACTGTGTTGATGAAGTCGAGAAAGTCTGCTCCCATTGTAGTAGCCGCAACCTCTGGTATTTCATGGTAAGTTATGATATTTTCGATGCACCTTCTCAAAGTTTAAGGCGATGGACCGTCTCTTATGTGCGGTAATTGTATGGCGATGTCATTCTGCAGTGTACGTCGCTTTTTGATTAGCAAGTGGATTGCGCCTGGGCTTTGAGCGTTACAGAGCCGTGTTTGATATGAGATGGAATAACCTATGGGTGATCGGTCTCCCATTGTTTGTGTGATTTTGTTTTTGTTTTTTCCACAGCTAGTAGGATATTTATATCAATTTTCTTTTTCTTTTTTTTGACAACAATACGAAAAATCAAGAAACTACACATTCATTGTGAGCCAGTGTGGAGGAGCTGAATCGATATGCACCAATTCTGAAGGATGACTCCATGTTGTCCTCGCCAATTTGTCTGCTTGCTCATTTTTTTTCCGGGGAATGAGGGTGATCCCAAAGTTATCGAGACGATCCTTCCAGTGTTGGAATTCTTCGAGATGAATCGAGAAGGCCGGCCACTCTAAGGGATCTGAGACAATCTTGATCAAATCCGAACAATCTGTCGCAAAGATAACTGTAGTGTGCTGTAATGTACACATGCATTCCATGGCCCAAATCAAAGCTTCAAATTCAGCATGAAGAGGGGGTAAGACTGCACCGTATATTCCGCATACCCATTATATTTGGCTGTTGACGTAAATATTTAACTACCCAGCCCTGTCCTGAGAAAATATCTGTATTCTTCCAGGCTCCATCTACGAAGCACAACCAATCCCCCGAGACTATCGGGTCCACCGGAGCCGTCATAGTCACGGCCACCGGACCTCTACCTTCTTCAGTCGTCTTGAGTGCATATGCCTCTTCTCAGAGGCGCCCCTCCATTAATGCCATTGCAAGGATATCTTGAGGGCTGCAATCTTTGTTTGTGAAAAGAAATTCATTCCTACTCTTCCATAGGTACCATAAGATCCATGGAAAGTATGTTTCCTCTACTCCTTGCGGAAGTCTTGAAAAAAGATAATCCATGTTCCCGAACACCGATCCCCCCGGGAATAAAGTATCACTGGTAGGTACCTTCGACAAAGCCCATGTTTGAACTGCAGGTGGACATTCAAAAAGAACATGATTGATAGACTCCTCTTCTGCACCACATCGCATGCATCGCATGTCACAGGCAATTCCTCTTGCTCTCAGATTCTTCATAACGGATACACAACCAGATAAAACCTGCCACATATAATGCCGTAGCTTAGGTGGACAATTAACCTTCCACGTTTGAGCCAATAATTTGTTTCTATTAGGACCATATTGAGGTAACGATCCCTCTCCATCAGGGAACATCCTCTCGACTTCATACCCGGATTTGACCGTGTATTTACCAGTTTTTGTGAAGTGCCACCCATTGTGGTCATGTTTCTGCATCCGACTGATGGGTAACTGTCGAATTATAGCCGCGTCTTGTGGAGAGATTACCGCATCAATCAGTGGAAAATTCCACCATCGAGATGATGCATCAATCAAATCACTGACCTTCCAATCTGGGTAAGTGTTAAATTTACAAGTTGCTGGTCTCGGGCGAGGGGCAGACAACCATGGATCATGCCACACAGATGTGGATGCTCCTGATTGTACCCTTTTCATTAGTCATTTGCCAACCAGATATCTAGCAGAGGCAATACTCCTCCACCCATAGGATGGAGAGTACGCTCTAATTGGATCTAGTGGATCCGATTTACGATAATAGCGACCTTTAAAGACCCTAGCAAATAAAGATGTCGGATGATCAATGAGCCGCCATAGTTGTTTTGCTAATAAAGATGTATTGAAATCCTTGATGATCCTAAAACCGAATCCCCCATCACAGCGGGGGCGACACAGTTTATCCCAAGATTTCCAATGCATTCCTTGATTATTGCCTCCTGTGCTCCACCAGAATCTCGCAATCGTACTGGTTAACTTCTTGGTAACCCCAATTGGTAGCCGAAAACATGACATAACATGTGTAGGTAAAGCCGTTGCCACTGATTTGATAAGGACTTCCTTACCTCCTTTAGATAAAAACCGCACCGTCCAACCATTCACCCGATTATGCATTCTTTCTTGGAGAAATCCAAAAATTTGGGTCTTAGCATCCCCCAGACTTTCTGGGATTCCTAAGTACGATCCCATTCCTCCCAGTTTATGGATACCCATCAATTTTCTTTGCAGTTATAATTTTAGGGCGTCAATTTGTGCAGTTATTGTCTTTGTAACTTATGATTTAAGATGTATTGTAATTATTTTTTTTGACTTTAACTGAATTTCTTATGGCAAAAATTACAATTTACACAAAAAAGAAGATAATTAATAAATATATAATATTAATAATTATATTAAGCTCAGAAAGTTTAAAGATATTGGTCTTCTTCTCTTAATTAACCACACAAAACTACTTTATTATACGGCAAACAATTATAGTCCGCCAATTTATGGTTTTTCAAGAAAGGAAAGCATTAGAAACGTACGTTTGATTCGTTCTTCTTATCTTTTCTTCAACGGTTGTCTTTTTGTTTGAAAGCTGTCCCTGTGTAGATTGTGTAATATCTCAGTAAAAATGTGTATGTTTTTTTTTTTTTGAATGTGTGTCAACTAAATAAGTTTTTACCTTCTTTAGGATTATCGCACCCAGTGGTTACGCATCAATCCAGTTGTGAAGTTCACCTCCTTTAGTTCCCTATATTATTTGTAATCTGTAGGTGAAGATTTATAGTAATATTAAAATTTATAATAATTAAATATATTCTCGATTTAGGTACTTACTTTCAGTTGAAGGCAGTCCGCGGAAGGCTTCTTTGTACACAATATTTGTGACGTACTGTTTTGACCGGTGCGGGTTCGTTGTGTCTAGGATTTGAAGCCCCTTTGGTGTGGTCACTCTCGTGAGTGCAACGTACAGTTGCCCGTGGCTGAAAACTGGTTTAGGGAGGTATAAAGCAACCTTTTGGAGAGTTTGTCCTTGACTCTTGTTAATGGTCATGGCGTAAGATAGACGCACCGGGAACTGCCGCCTTTTGAGTGTCAACGGATGTTGTGTATCATTAGGAGATAAAATTATCCTTGGAATCAATACTTTTGTCCTCTCCGTAGTGTTTGTGAGCAACTCCGCTTCGATAACTTTGTTGCCCATGTGGGTCACAATTAGCCTTGTCCCGTTGAAAAGACCTCTTTTAGGATTGAGGTTCCTTATGAGCATTATGGGGGCACCAACTTTTAGGCACAGACGGTGTGATGGAATACCTGGGAACTCTAAAGAGTTTAAGTACTCTAATGGGTAAGACATCTGGAATTTTTTCTTCTTGTGCTTCGTCTTCACCTACACTATCTCCACTGAAATACTCTTCTTGTCGTCATGGTAACTTAGACAGTATGTGACTGTTTATCTCGTCCACCGTCTCGTTTGTAGGTGTCAATATTGCGGCCTCCGTAAGTATCTCTCTCTTTAGAAAAGTTTCGGTTAGGTAAGGATAAATAGATGCATATAGCACCTCCAGTGGATTTGTATCATTTGGGAGCATGAACGACTCATCTATTTCAATTTCGTCCTCCTCTTCATATCCTTCCTTCTCATTTATTTTTTTAAGAGCTTCGCCGTCTCCAACTTTGAGAACCCATTTCGCAAACTCTTTTTCAATCAGGATCCACCCTCATGTTTTTTGATAACTTGAACTTCACACATGAATCCCAGAGATGAGATCGATTTATTGCGGCAGCAACTGTTTCTTGCCTTGTCCCCTTTTGTATTACTGGTAATATCTGTCTGAAATCCCCACCAAAGAGTACTTTTTTACCTCCAAAAGGCTTATTAGCTGCTGTAGGATTAGCCTCAGATAGTATATCTCGCATTGTTCTGTCAAACGCCTCGAATGCGTGGTGGTGTGCCATGGGTGCTTCGTCCCAAATGATAATATCGATCTTATCAATTAAATCTGCTTTCGTTGTTCCTTTCTTGATAGCACAAAAGCTCTCCTCGTGTAAATTAATCAGGATGCCAAATCGAGAATGTGTTGTCCGTCCTCCTGGCATTAGAAATGCAGCGATAGCAGAAGATGCAACCGATACGACTCGTTTTTCCATAGACCTTAATGCATAGATGATCGTTTTGTACATAAACGTTATCCTAGTTCTGTCTGCTCCATACACAAAGAATAGCTTTTCTTCTTTATTAAGGACGGATTTTATGACCTCATTGTAAATTTTTCTCTGGTCAACATTGAGTTTAGGCAGCAAAGTCTTATGTAGAGCAGCCTCATCTGCTACGTTGAAGTGAAATTCTTCGTTGAGGTGCTTATTGTTGAGCTCTTCTAAGACCGTTTAGTTTGGTTTTGGCATGTCTTTGAAATCGGTCAGAGACCGAACTTGGTCTCGCGATTCAACCCCAATATCTATCAAAGTGTATGCTTTGGCTGTGTTTCTTCCGACTCGAGATGTGGAAAGTTCATAGCTCTCAGCTGTTTTGTCAACTGGTCTTCCGCATTTCGCTCCAGGAATGTTCCCATAACTTCAACGGTTCAGATAACTCGCAGTATATTAAGAGCAAGACAAATAGGCTACGAAGCAGATATGGTGAAGCCTATTGTGCTTCTTCGTCCATAGTTTTGTGCCATTCTTTGTCTTCATGTAGAAATCCTCTTGCGTAGCATGCAGCCTTGTAGGTTTCATGTAAAACCCCTCCAACTGTTCTGAGGTCATTGAAGCTTTTAGGCTCTTTTAGAGTGTTCACTAAGATTCGTAGGTAATACTAATCACCAGATGCCGGGTGTATGTTGACAATTCTGTCGATGCTCCCTTTCACCTTTCGTCTTTGGAACATTTTTGACCAATTATCCCACACAAAATGTTTTGGAGTTCTACGTACTTCATTTCCCTTACATCCGAATACATCTTACAAAGCTCGAACAATTCAATTAGCATCGTTATGCTATGTTCGTAGCGGGTTTCGACGTTCTCAAGATCTTTGTCCTGTCCGAATATTGCTGTTTGTTCTCCTTCTAGGTGGACTGGGAGTTTTATCACCGCTGGGTTGTGGTGGTGAATATCGAATGCGAAGATTCTCCACATTGATTCGCACGCTGATAAGTACCGGCAGTCTATAAACACTACAGGAAATTGAGATATTGATAGCAGTACGTTATAGCGTTTATTGATGTTGTGCTATGTTTAAGTGTGTAATAGTTTTTTATAATTTGTAAACGATACAATAGGTGGTAGTAAAAAAAACAAATGGTGACGCGTATAATACATAGCATTTCTTTCTTAAAAAAGCTGCGTAAATAGAATCGGGAAAAGGAAAAATATTGGCCCGCTAAACACTTATTGAAATTATCACTACATGCCAAAAACACTCATCTTCACTCTCTCTCTCATCTCTTTCCCTCGAGTTTCAGTTTCTGATATCGAGCAATCTTAGATTTCTCAAGCTCATCTTCAAATCCAACAGCTCTTATCGTATATTTGTAATCAACACTGATTTCTAAAACAGTCCGCGGTTTCTCTACCTCGATTTCTCAGAAGCTGAAGAAAAAGTTTGCAACTGAAGGTTTGTAAAAACTTCTAAATAGTCGATTTATTATATATTTATGGTTTAGAAATAATAATTGGGGGTTTAGGATGAGCTATTTGAGATTAGGGTTTCTGAAATTTTTATGGTTTTGTTTCAATTTGGGGCTAATTAATTAGGCTCTTTGTTTCAGTTAGGGGTTTCGATTTCGTGTCATGATTTGGTTTAGTTTGTACAAATAGGGTATAATTCCAATAATTTCATTTGTCTGAAGGATTTGTTTCATTAGTTCTGTGACTAATTCCACTACACCAATTTCACTTTGGCCTGGGAGCTGTTTAGGTGTTCTGGATGGATAAGTCCTGGGTTTGGCTTCCGAGGTATGAACATGTATATAACTTTCTGTCATAATCTTCACATCGTATAATCGAGTTTGTTGCCGTTTTGAACCTAATGCTAATCGGACTTTGAATCTCTTTCTAAATTACAGGGCCAGCTCCGAGTACGAGGAAGGTGCACGTGCTTTTGTGTATGCATCAGCAAAGAGGTTGGGAAATCATCTGCAGATGTTATGTCCTTGTATCAATTGTTGGAATGTGTGTCATCAAGATATATATATATATATATATATATATACATATATATATATAGTACTGGATCACTTGGTAATTAAGGGAATGGATCAAAAGTACAAGAGAAATGCTTGTTGGAGTATTCATGGAGAGATTAGGAGTGAGAAAACTGTTGATGATCAACGAGCTGATTTAGAAACATATGAGTTGTTTAGAGCTGCCTTTTTTGAAAATGAAGACAATTCAGAGTCTACAAATAAGGTTGGAGAACAGCCTGAAGTTGTAGAAAGTGATGAAGCATCTGACTTTAAGAAGAAACTAGAGGATGCAGAAACTCCTCTATACTCGGACTGCCCAAACTACACCAAAGTAGCAGCAATTATGGGACTCTACAACATAAAAGTTAAGAGTGGGATTTCTTAGAATTTCTTTGATCAGCTTTTGAGTATGGTTCATGACATGCTTCCCAAAGGTAATGTGCTTCCAAGATCTACATCGGAGATAAAGAAATTCTTGAAGATATTTGGTTTCGGATATGATGTAATTCATGCATGTAAGAATGACTGCATTCTTTACCGGAAACAGTTAAAGAAATGGTGCTTCAAGATGGGAAGTTGATAAGCATTATGGTGAGACAAAGAATGGGATTCCAGCAAAGATACTCAGATATTTCCCTATAAATGACAGATTCAAGAGGATGTTTAGATCGGAGATAATGTCTACAAATTTGCAATGGCATTTAAGTAATGCTTCTGAAGATGGAACAATAAGACACCTGGTGGACTCATTGACATGGGCTCAGGTGAATGCTAGATGGTCACTTTTCGCAGCTGAACCAAGAAACCTACGACTTGGTTTATCTACTGATGGGACGAACCCATTTTCTATCCAGAATACCAAGCACAGCACATGGCCAGTTTTGTTAGTGAACTACAATCTGCCTCCCACGATGTGCATGAAGTCAGAGAACATAATGCTAACCCTTCTGATCCCTGGACCAACTCCACCAAGTAACAACATCGATGTTTATCTTGCGCCTTTGATTGATGATCTGAATGATATGTGGAATGAAGGTATCCAGGTATATGACTCATTATCCAAGGACAATTTTACACTTAAGGCTATACTATTGTGGACCATCAGCGACTATCCAGGTTTGGGGACGTTGTCTGGTTGTAAAGTAAAAGGGAAACAAGCATGTAATGTATGTGGGAAGGATACACCTCATACGTGGTTAAAGTATAGTCGTAAGTACGTCTATTTGGGAAATAGGAAACGACTCAAGCATGGTCATCCTTACCGACACCGAAGAGCTTGGTTTGACAATACTGTGGAGGAAGGAACTGCTAATAGAATTCAAACAGGTGCTGAAAATATTTGAGCTGCTTAAGGATTTTAAGAATGATTTTGGTAAACCTTTGGATAAGAAAAGCAAAAGGAAAAGATCAGGTTTGTGTGGCGATGAGGAGCTTACCCATGAAGAGCATGAAGAAAACTCTGATCAATGGAGGTGGAAGAAACGTTCTATTCTATTTGGCTTACCTTATTGGAAGGTAAGTAGTCTATGAAAATAAGTTTGTGTAAGGAATGTTACAAATGTTTATCACTTTCTAACCATTTTTTCTTTTTTGTTTGTTGAGTTAGATTATGCCTGTGCGTCACAACATCAACCTAATGCATGTGGAAAAGAATGTGTCTGATGCCATTCTTTCCCTTCTGATGCATAGTGTTAAGTCAAAAGACGGTGTCAAAGCACGACAATATCTGGAGGACATAGGGATTAGAAGAAACTTACACACTGAACTACGTGGAAAGAAAACGTACTTACCTCCAGCTGCTTATTGGCTGACCAAGGAAGAGAAGAAGAGATATTGCAAGAGATTATTTGAGTTCAGAGGACCAGATGGCTACTGTGATAACATTGCAAACTGTGTGTCACTTGATCCTCCTATGATTGGTGGTCTGAAGTCTCATGATTATCATGTTCTTTTGCAGAACTTGTTACGAGTTGCATTGAGAGGGTTGCTGCCAAGTGGACCTAGGACTGCAGTTAATAGATTATGCAACTTCTTCAGTAGACTATGTCAACGCGTGATTGACCCGGAGAAGCTATTAACACTGGAGACTGAGCTTATTGAGACGATGTGCTAAGTGGAGAGGTTTTTTCCTCCATCACTTTTTGATATAATGTTCCATCTCCCTATTCATCTAGCCAGAGAAGCACGTTTGGGTGGCCCAGTACACTTTAGATGGATGTATCCATTTGAAAGGTACATTGTTGTTTTGTTTTTTTCTATTTTATTTTGTTATGTTGGTTATAAGCAAATATCTGATAAAGTTGTTTATTGATGGACACTTAGGTACATGAAAACACTGAAATCGTATGTTAAGAACTACGCAAGGCCAGAAGCATGTATGGCGGAGGGTTACTTGGCAGGTGAATCCATTGCTTTTTTCTTGGACTTTCTGAAAACATCTGTACCAGTTCTAGAGCCTGCAACTCGCATTGAAGATGTTGATTTGGATGATCGTATACTTGAAGGGCGTCCAATTCTTAAGGCACTAGAAGTTACACTTTCTTATCAAGAGCTTGACATTGCTCACATATGTGTTAATGAACACTGAAGTTATAAATCCGTATGTGGAGTAAGTTAAGTTTTATAGCTACTTTGTAATTCTTTTTAAATATATGATTGTTTGTTGTTATTACTATTCTTACTATTTGGATATGTCAATCAGAATGCATCTTGAAGAGTTGCAAGATAATGATGTCTGTTGCAGAAGAAATCAAACTCTGTTGTGGAAGTTACATGGGGAACGTTTTTTACGGTGGCTAAGAGGCAAGGTCTATATCAAAGTTATATATTCTCCTCTTTCTCTTTTACTCATTATTGATATTAACACTAATATCATTTTGTTTTGTTTATATCAGATCTCAAGTAACTCAGAAGAGCATTCGACAAAGCTAAAATGGCTAGCATTTGGTCCACGACATACTGCTCAAACCTATAACGGCTACATCGTCAATGGTCATCGTTTTCACACCGAATACGTAAAGCGGAAGACTCAGAACAGTGGAGTAGTATATGAAGCTTTTGCCATGTGTAGATCAAGTGCCAAAGATACCAATCACGTGGCTGACGTAGTTTCTTACTATGGAGTGATACAAGAGATAATATTGCTGGATTACCACATGTTCCAGGTTCCATTGTTCAAGTGTAAGTGAGCCAACAAAGGAAATGATCTCAAGGAAGAAAGATGGGTTTTTGCTTGTCAACTTCAGCGTTAACCAAGCAGCATTTCTCCAAGATCCTTACATTTTTCCTTCTCATGCAAAACAAGTGTTTTACTCCAGAGAAGATGACTCGTCAAATTGGAATGTTGTTATGAGGGCACCACCAAGAGGGTATCATGAGTTAGAAACCGAAGAAGAGTTCATTGTGCCAATATCCATCGAACACAATTATGATTTGGAGAATGAATCTTCTGGATGATAGCTTCTATGTTAGGGCTGATTGTGATGGGGTTTTAGTAGTTGAATAGTCGGGATACGTAGTTAAGTTTAGTAGATAGTCAGGACTATTAGATAGTTAAGATTTCTGAATGATGATCATAGTTCTGACTGATTAATACATGCAGTTTCAGGTGAAACAATATGAAGCAGACAAATAATGTAGTTCAGCGTCGCAGTAAGCGTCAAAAGGGTGAAGATGTACCAATTGAGCCACTGCAGACTCAGTCAAGACGCAGGAGGCATAATATCATTGTAGAAGAAACTGTAGAAGACAATGATCAAACTGTAGAAGAAACAACAACTGATATGCAGACTGATACCGAGATACCTGCAGAAAAAGAAGGAGAATCACCAGAAAAAGAAGGAGAAGCACCAGAAAAAGAAGGAGAAGCAACAGAAAAAGAAGGAGAATCATCAGAAAAAGAAGGAGAAGCAATAGAAAAAGAAAGAGAAGCACCGGTTAACAATACAGAAGAGACGCAGCATCCACCTGAACAGTCACAGACCATGACAAAGAGAACAAGAGGCCGCACGAGGATGAGTAAAGTTGCTAAAAACGTTGAGGACAAGGTTGCAGTTGAATTTGTATCTCTCGGTGAACATGTAGGGGATGGATCAGCAACACTTTCCTCATTTCTTGGTCCTCTTGTGAGAGAGCATGTACCAGTCCTTCTTGGAGATTGGAGACACCTTGATGAACAGACTAAGGAGAGAATGTGGGACGAACTTCAGGTATTTTTCCTCACATTAAAGTAGTAAGAAATAATTTACATAACTTATACCATTGTGTTAAGTTTTGAAACTTTTGTAGGCAAAGTTCAAATTGACAGAAGAGTGGCAAAAAGAAAGTGTGTTAAAGCAGATGGGGTGTATTTGGAGGTCTTCCAAATCAAAGCTTGTTACTCTTGTACGAGCTACAGGGAATAAGGAACAACTTATGAACTTAAAACCAAGCAATGTTCATTCTGTTTCAGCTTGGATGAATTGGGTGAAGCAGAAGAAAAGCAATTTTTTCCAGGTTCTTTTGATGTTCAACTGTATTTTATAAGGATCTTTGCGTCTGGAGAACACTAACATTGCTAGTTTTGTTTTATTTGAAGGTCCAAAGTGAAACCATGAGGGAACTGAGGAGAAAAAAGGTTTCCGACACAACTAGTCACAAGGGAATGGTTCACTTAGCTCATGAAATGGTATGATTCAGTTATTTTAATTTTCTCTATAAGTCAAATACTTGTAATAATGTAATGTCCTTTTGTCAATTATAGAAGAAAAAGAGTTCAGATCCCTCAAAAGTTACTCGGAGTAAGGTTTGGATAGCAGGACGTACACATTCAGATGGGAGACCTGTGAGGCCTGAGTTTGAAGAAACTATTGTAAACATTCAGAATCTTTTACTGTATTTATTTTGCTGTTGTCAGAATGGGTTCTGTCTTACGTGGTTACTTTCTTATTCGTTGAACTCAGGAAAAAATCAAACAGATTGATAGTGAAATGGAATCAACTGCCAGCATGAGTGTTAAAGAAGATGATTTGGCTCAGGTCCTAGGAAAAGACAAACCAGGAAGAATTCGAGGAATGGGCAGAGGGATAACTGGCTACAAAGATAGCATTCATGCAAGCAAGAGACAAGCATGTAATGGAGCTTGAAGCTAAACAAACTGAATTGCAGAATGAACTCCGTGGTTTGCAGGATGTAGTTCGTGGTTTAACTACATCACGAAGTGTAAGTTCACATCTATTTTGTGAGTATTTGTTAGCAAGTTTAATTTATAATCATTTGTAACTTTTACTTTTATTTGTCTATCAGAGTCCATTTCAAGGTGTCTCTAATTCTGACGTCAGTGATCTTAGCAAAGGACCTAGGTATCAGATTTTAGACTGGTGTTCAGATGATGATGTTGTCATCAGAGAAGGAGAATTCTGTCCAGCTGAACCAACATACAAAATTGGACGCATTCCACTTAGTAAACAGGCTGCTGGTATTTTCGTTAAGTTTGTTGTAAATGAAGAAGCATCTGTGTGGAGGCCGACGGCATCTGTTACCAAACTTGGTCAAGCAATTGGAATGAAAATTGCATGGCAATTCGATAAGATAATTCTGGATGAAGTGGATTACTCAGCAAACGTTAATACTGCTGATTCAACGGTAAGTTTATCTATATATTGCTCTAAATATATGTTGTGGAATCATGTTGAAAACTAATTTACTTTTGGTTAATTTTGTATTTTTTTTAAAAATGTCTTTCCAGGCTACAGATGCAGAAGGCGATAAAATCCTAATCTATGATTGGACAAATGAGGATGTACTTATTGCTGAGGGTTGTCTCGAGTCAACTGACCCAAAAACCCTGGTAGACAACATTAATTCCTTTGGGTCCTCTAGCTGCTATTGTCAAAGTTGATAAGGTACTTAATGAGAATGGTTCTCTATGGAGACCAAATGAAAAACGTCTGTTATTGGTGATGCACTCGGTGAGAACATCCTATGGCCTATCACTAAGATTGTTATGGCTGATGAACTGATGTCAAAAAGAAAACATGCGGTAAGACTCTAAACATTCTCAGTCTTTAAAATTAAATGTTATTCTGGGAAATCTTCTGTGGCTGAATGAATTGATGTATGGAATTTTCTATTTAGACTGCAAGTAATAGCTCTAACGCCATCGAGAATGATAAAAAGAAGTGCATCCTCTTGGATTGCAAAGGATCCGGGAATAAGGTTGCAGAAGGTCGAGTTTTCTCAACAAATCCAGATGATGTACTTTATGGAGCCCGAGTAGGCCCCAATGCAAGCAAGGTCTGGGTTGATGTTCCTCTGATTGATGATGCACCACTTTGGATGACTAATTCAGAACTTCAAATTATTGCTGATGCTCAAGGAAGTATAACAGCTTGGCCAAATGAGAAACTCCTTCACATATGAATTCTCTAGTACTCTTGACGTTGGTCTTATGTTTGTGTTTCTAATTTCTACTTCTTTGAATAATTGGTGTTCTGTTTGTGTGTGAAAACTTTATTATGGTATGATAAGTAACTTCTTTATTTTGAAATTCGTTTTTCTTCAATATACAAGGAAATCCGTAAATAAACAAAAAAATAAAAGAAAATGACCTTCTAAAAAAAGTTTGGATTACTAATTACAAAAATATAATGTCTTGAACTCCATACCCTAAACTCCAAATGGTTTAGGGTATATAAAAACGGTTTAGGGTATATAAATGAATAAAATACAATAAATTTTGCAATATAAACTTTTTAATAATTCTAACATATATATAAATATAATTTTTAATAACTCTAACATTTAAATATAATCTTCAAATAAGTTTCAACATTCAAACCTAAACTCTAAACCCATAAGGGTTCAGGGTATAGAGAATCTTATATATTGACATATATTTCATAAATTCTAAATAAAACTAAATAAAATTAGTGAGAATATAATTTTGTACTAACAATTAATAACATAAAATATAATCTTACGATGCTTTCAACCCCTAAACCCTTAATGAGGATCTATACCCTAAATGGGTTATGTAAGCTAGAGTTTAAGGTTTACTGTGTATTCTTCACTCATATTTCTTAAATTGTATACAAAAAACATGAAATGAATTTTAAAATAATTTTGTGATAATTCTATGATATTTATCTAATAAGTATTCGTTATAACACATTATCAATCTCAAAAAAATAATTTTAACTAATTTTAATTTAAAAAATGATTGAAACGAGATGAGAACAAAAATCATTATAACAGCCAATGGAAAGAGATCACTAGGATGTCACCGTTAATCATCATTACACTCAATTAAGTAACTAAATATTAATTAATGGACTCTTACGCTCCATCTACCCCCTTAAACCTCGCTTATTCTTAACCTCCCTGTAGTCCTCCTCCTTCAATTCCAACTGCAAGGTTGAGATCTCTTTCGGATGTAACCTTTTTCCTCCTCATTAATGAATCTTTTTCTTTTAATCTCTCTTATTTCTTTAAATCTTTCTTTCGCCGTCTGTGAAGAGATTTAGGTTAGGTCAGTTAAAAAGTTTCACAGTTTTCCAATCTTCTTAGATACAATTCGACCTGTTCCGAGCTTTCCTCACGGTTAAAGCACGAACGAGCAATTGTGGCAGAGAATATAAAGGTTAGGTCTTTCTCTTACTCTCTCCTTCAAAACACTAGATGAGAAAATTTCTACGTACATATCAACTGATGCAGTTCTCTGTACTGATGACGCAGAGGCTATCACCAAAGTTCATTCTCTGAAATACTTGACTAGGATTGAGGAAGATGAACAAGACATCGATCCAAATCAACTCAGACGCCAGTAACAAGAAGCAGGAGAGTCTTACGAAGGCAATGCTCTACGAGTCTAAGGAGAAAAAAGCTGAATGAATATTTTCAATAAACAAAAAATATTATGAACCGTTTGGTTTAATTGATTCAATACAGACCGACCCACATAGAGGTTATTACATAACCGGTCCTTATGTTTAATATATATTAAG
Organism: Isatis tinctoria; assembly: GCA_010577795.1. Taxonomy (NCBI): domain Eukaryota; kingdom Viridiplantae; phylum Streptophyta; class Magnoliopsida; order Brassicales; family Brassicaceae; genus Isatis; species Isatis tinctoria. The sequence goes on along the minus strand of CM021246.1, from coordinate 11,084,038 downwards.
TATTAGACATTCCCTTTTATACAAGGAATATGTTTATGGAATATTGCCATATTGATCCTTATGTAAACCTATATATAAAGACCCTTTGGTCTCATTAATAAAATAACAATTCACAACACATTATCAACACAATATCCCTGGAGACCCTGAGCAGCCGCCGATCTTAGAAACCCTTAGCCGCCAACTTCTTCTCTCCTCACCGCCGCCGTCCGCCTTGCTCTCTTGCCGCCGGCCGCCGATTGTGTGCAAGAGTTTGCTTGAGTTTTTCCGTGGTCTTTAGCTCCCGGTTCAGACAAAGTTTAATCCAAAGGTGTTAAGTATGGACGAGTTCGTGGTGGATAGTGGGTCAAGCCACACGATTTTGAAAGATAAAAGATAATTCATAAATCTTACACTCAAAAAGGCAAACATAAGTACTATAGCAGGACAGGTCGGCCTTATAGAAGGTTTCGGCCAAGCCAACATTTTAATGCCTAAAGGCACGCATCTAGAAATCCCTGATGCATTGTTTTCACCAAGCTCAAATCGAAACTTATTGAGTTTTAAAGACATTCGTCTGAATGGTTTTCATGTGGAAACAATGGGCGGAAGAAACAGAGAATTTCTCCAGATAGTTAAAAACGCCCAAGGCCAAAAGAAAGTCCTGGAGACTATACATACTATAGCTACGGGCTTATACTGTATAAAAATCAGTATGATAGAAGCCAATGCCACCGTAAACAAAGCTTTTACGGATATGTTCACTTTATGGCATGACCGGCTGGGACATCCCGGGTCAGGAATGATGCGGAAATTGATATTAAACAAGAGAGGACACGCCTTGAAAGAAAGGAGAGTGATCCCTAAAATTCAAACTTGTGCTTCGTGTCCACAGGGTAAATTTATTGTAAGGCCATCACCAGTAAAAGTGACTAAGAAAACGATAAATTTCCTGGAAAGAATTACAGGAGACATATGCGGACCAATACACCCACCTTGTGGGACGTTCCGATATTTCATGGTCCTCATTGACGCATCTACACGATGGTCACATGTATGCTTACTGTCAACACGGAACTTGGCATTTGCAAGACTCCTTGCGTAGATAATTCGCCTACGGGCACACTTTCCAGACTTTTCTTTAAAAACAATCCGTATGGATAATGCGGGTGAGTTTACCTCCAGAGCTTTTGATGATTACTGTATGTTCATGCGGGCAAGTGTGGAACACTCCGTGGAACATGTATATATGCAGAACGGCTTAGCCGCATCTCTCATCAAACGCATTCAACTGATCGCTAGACCATTACTCATGAGGTCAAAGCTTCCAGTATCAGGCCATCAAGTGACCATGAATATTCCCCCTCCCAATTAAGTACGGGTCAAGAGCCAGACATATCCCATCTTAAAATTTCGGTTGTTCAGTTTATGTACCGATTGCTCCACCACAGAGGACTAAGATGGGACCTCAGAGGAGGATGGGGATATATGTTGGATATGATTCACCCACGATCATAAAGTATCTTGAGCCAACCACCGGGGATATGTTTAAGGCCAGATACGCGGATTGTCATTTTGACATAACCGTTTTTCCAACATTAGGTAAAGTAAAACGGCTGGATAAAGAAATTGCATGGAATCATACATCCTTAAATTGGCAAGATCCTCGGACCCAAGAAAGTGACTTGGAAGTCCAAAAGATTATTCATATGCAAAAGCTAGCTATGCAATTGCCAGATTCCTTTGCTGACCCGCAGAGAGTAACAAAATCGTATATACCAGCCGTGAATGCACCAATACGAATTGATGTCCATGATGGACCGCAAGTTGCTACAGAGTCTAAGCCACGGGGGAAACGTGGTAGACCTATTGGTTCCAAAGATAAGGCTCCTCGGAAATTAAAGAAAGGTGCTGAAATTCAGACCAAGGAGATAGTGGATGGTCCGGACACAAATGAGCCTAAGGAGCCGCAAAATGAAGCTCGGGACGCCGAGCCTCATGTCTTGAAGTTTCCGATAACAATGAGATCTCAATAAATTTTGTTATGTCCGGAATCCAATGGAACAGAAAATACGTCGATTGTCGATGATATATTTGCATGCAATGCAGCACTTGATGTAATGAATGAGGATCTAGAACCCACATCAATAAATGAGTGCACTCAACGATATGATTGGGCTAAATGGAAAGAAGCCATAAACGTGGAGTTAAACTCTTTAAAGAAGAGAGAGGTTCTTGGTCCCATAATTCGGACACCTCGTGATATAATCCCAGTTGGACATAAATGGGTCTTTGTGAGGAAGAGAAACGAACAAGGAGAGATTGTTCGACACAAAGCACTGCTTGTGGCACAAGGATTCTCACAGAGACCAGGAATCGATTATGAGGAGACATACTCCCCTGTGGTGGATGCAACGACATTCCGATTCCTGATATGTCTGGCCATAAGAGAAATGTTCCCATCAGTCCGTGTTTCTTTATAAAGAAGTTTGCAAACAAAGGATTTGTAATTATAGCAGTATACGTGGATGATTTGAACATCATCGGAACCTCTGGAGAGATCACCCAAACAGTTGAATATTTAAAGACCGAATTTGAAATGAAAGACTTAGGAAAGACTAAGTTCTGTTTGGGAATACAGCTTGAGTACGTAAATGATGGAATCCTTGTGCATCAAATGGCATATACAAAAAATGTACTCAAGAGATTTAATATGGACTAGGCCCACCCATTGAGCAGCCCAATGGTGGTGAGAAGCCTCACATTGGATAATGATCCATTCGGTCCGAAGAGAAAGGATGAAGAAGTCCTTGGTCTCGAAGTGCCATATCTCAGTGCCATAGGAGCGTTATTATGTTTGGCTAGTCATACTAGACCAGACATTTATTTTGTCGTGAACCTCCTATCAAGATTTAGTTCTTGTCCGACCCAGAGGCACTGGAACGAGATTAAACATATACTTCATTACCTACAAGGAACGAAGGACATGAGTCTATTTTACACTAACCCTAACGACAAATGTTTAGTTGGTTTTGCTGATGCAGGTTATCTATCGGATCCACACAATGGACGATCTCAGACAGGATATATGTTCACTCACAGAGGAACCGCAATTTCATGGTGATCCATGAAGCAGACGCTCACAGCCACATCGTCTAATCACACAGAGATTTGGGCAATTCATGGAGCCAGTCGTGAATATGTTTGGTTAAGATCGATAACTCAGCACATAAGGCGAGATTGTGGGATGACCGAGGGAAAGGAAGAGCCAACCGTACTTTATGAGGACAATGCTGCATGCATAGCTCAACTAAAGGATGGATATATCAAGGGAGACCGGACGAAGCACATTCTGCCGAAATTCTTTTTTCACTCATGATCTCCAGAAGGCTGGAGAAATACAGGAGCTTCAAGTCCGTTCAAGTGACAACTCAGCCGACTTGTTCACAAAGTCGCTCCCAACCTCCACGCTCAAGAAGCTGATGTATCAGATCGGCATGTGCTGACTAAGGGACTTTAGTGATGTCTAAAACAGGAGGAGTAATACATGTTGTACTCTTTTTCCTCGCTAAGGTTTTGTCCCACTGGATTTTCCTTAGAAAGGTTTTAATGGGGCAGCATCCCCAAGCGTATTACAAAGATCCTTGGTTGCATCGGGTTCGGTCATTTCGTCCAAGGGGGAGTGTTATGAACCGTTTGGTTTAATGGACTCAATACAGACCGACCCACGTAGAGGTTATTACATAACCGGTCATTATGTTCAGTATATATTAAGTATTAGACATTCTCTTTTATATAAGGAATAGGTTTATGGAATATTGCCATATTGATCCTTATGTAAACCTATATATAAAGACCATTTGGTCTCATTAATAAAATAACAATTCACAACAAAAAAACAATTCTGAATGTATTTGTAATTTCAATTTGGAATTACTTATATTTTGTATTAGATTAGAACTACGTATTTTGTATTTGGATTATAAATAAATAAGATTTTATTTTTAAAATTAAATATATTATATTAGAAATTTCCTTTTAATTCATATTTAATAAAATGGAATTGTTTGTTACGGAAAATTATAACAATTTAAAAACAAAAATAATTAGCAAATTTTTTATTTGGTTGGTGTATATAATAATATTGCAGAAATAAAATCACATTTTATTTACGAATAAAATAAATTTTATTACGAATAAAATAAATTTTATTTCGTTTGTATACGAATGAAAAGATAATGCTGTATTTAAAAACACGTACTGATAGCGATTACAAGAACGCGATCTAAATTTTTTGGAAATCGTAAATAGCTCGCAATAATGACGTAAATAAACTAAATAATAACATAACTAAAGCACTATTGTAAAATATATAATTGCATTTTTAAAAACGCTATTGTAAAAATAACTATTGTAGCATAACATAAAATCGCTACCAAAGGTCTCAGACCTATTGTCGCGGTCGAAGACACATCGTTTCTAAATACGCTGCACTAGCGAAAGATAGCGTTTTTCGGACATTGTAGATGTGCGATTTTCCTGTAGTGAAAGTCTGTAATTTCGTTTCTTCTTTAACTTTGTTTCTCAACTTTGCTGCTGCTAGGTTATGTGGAACTTCCTTGTTGTATAATTGTTGTTGCTCTGTCAACACCTTTTGTGATGTATTTAAAGATAAACTTGATAGCACTGGACTTGCTTCACTACTCCACGTTGATATGTGCTTTGTATTTCTTTAATATTTCTACACTGTGAGGAAGGACATACCGATTATCCAGCTTCGTGTTCCTTTTGTTACGAATCTTTCACCGTCCCTTCTCCTGTAAAGAATGAAACCTTTATCTTCTACTTTAGTTGAAGGCACAAACTTTTTGGGGTATTTCTTTGAGCATTCTTCTCTCTCCATGCATGGGGAAGTCAACCGATCTGCACCGCACGGTCCGTGCATCATGTGTTGCTGGACGAGGTCGTATCGCTCTGGGTCCATGCTCTTGTCAGGTATTTCAGCTGAAATTATTTTTCTGATTTCCTCTGTTGTTGGTATCATATTTCCCTCTGTCAGCCATAGCAAAATGTGTGCATGTGGAAGCCCTCTTTTTTGGAATTCTATTATGTATACCACGTGTAGTCAGAGTAAAATATATAGAGTTAGTGTTTCTATAAATTTTATGCTCTACTATTTAATTTATAAATTATGATACATGCTATTGGTTTTGCGAAGAATTTTCCCTTGCTGAAGTCATTGAGCAGCTTGTCGAGTTTTATTTTGAACACTCGGCATTCGAAGTCGGGTCTATCATTTGGAACGTCCTCACCATACATTTTTAAGTGGTTTGTAATTTTTTCCCAGTTTGGATTACATGTCATTGTGATAAACAGATCTAGGTTTCCAAACCAACGATAAATCGCCATCACGTCGGCCATCCCAAAATCTCGCCTTATGTGCTGAGTCATCGATCTCAACCAAACACATTCACGGATGGCTTCACGGATCGCCAAAATCTCTGCGTGATTTGATGATGTGGCCATGAGCATCTGCTTCATGGATCGCCATGAAATTACGATTCCTCCGTGAGTGAACACATATCCTGTCTGAGATCGTCCAATGTGTGGATCCGATAGAAAACCTGCATCAGCAAAACCAACAAAACTTTGTCGTTATGGTTAGTGTAAAATAGACCCATGTCCTTCGTTCCTTGTAGGTAACGAAGTATATGTTTAATCCTGTTCCAGTGCCTCTGGGTCGGACAAGAACTAAATCTTGATAGGAGGTTCACGGTAAAAAAATGTCTGGTCTAGTATGACTAGCCAAATATAATAACGCTCCTATGGCACTGAGATATCGCACTTCGGGACCAAGGACTTCTTCGTCCTTTCTCTTCGGAGCGAATGGATCACTATCCAATGCGAGGCTTCTCACCACCATTGGGCTGCTCAATGGGTGGGCCTGGTCCATATTAAATCTCTTGAGTACCTTTTCTGTATATGCCATTTGATGCACGAGGATTCCATCATTTACGTACTCAAGCTGTATTCCCAAACAGAACTTAGTCTTTCCTAAATCTTTCATTTCAAATTCAGTCTTTAAATATTCAACTGTTTGGGCGATCTTTCCAGAAGTTCCGAGGATGTTCAAATCATCCACGTATACTGCTATAATTACAACTCCTTTGTTTGCAAACTTCTTTATAAAGATACACAGACTGATGGGATCATTTCTATAGCCTTCTTTGACTAGGTACTCACTTAATCTATTGTACCACATGCGCCCACTTTGTTTCAGTCCGTATAAGGATTTGTTCAGCCTAATGCAGTGTTCTCCGCGAGAACTTCTCTTATCTTAGAGCTCAAATACCCTCTGGTAATCACATATAAATCTCATTATCCAGTGGGCCATATAAATAGGCGGTTACTACATCCATTAACCGTAAATCCAATTTTTCTCTTATGGCCAGACTTATCAGGAATCGGATTGTCGTTGCATCCACCACAGGGGAGTATGTCTCCTCATAATAGATTCCTGGTCTCTGTGAGAATCCTTGTGCCACAAGCCGTGCTTTGTGTCGAACAATCTCTCCTTGTTCGTTTCTCTTCCTCACAAAGACCCATTTATGTCCAACTGGGATTATATCACGAGGTGTCCAGACCATCCACTATCTCCTCGGTCTGAATTTCAGCACCTTTCTTTAATTTCCGAGGAGCCTTATCTTTGGAACCAATAGGTCTACCACGCTTTACTCGTGGCTTAGACTCTGTAGCAACTTGCGGTCCATCATGGACATCAATTCGTATTGGTGCATTCACGGCTGGTATATACGACTTAGTTACTCTCTGCGGGTCAGCAAAGGAATCTGGCAATTGTATAGCTAGCTTTTGCATATGAATAATGTTTTGGACTTCCAAGTCACTTTCTTGGGTCCGAAGATCTTGCCAATTTAAGGATGTATGATTCCATGCAATTTCTTTATCCAGCCGTTTTATTTCACCTAATGTTGGAAAAACGGTTTCGTCAAAATGAAAATCCGCGTATCTGGCCTTGAAGATATCACCGGTGGTTGGCTCAAGATACTTTATGATCGTGGGTGAATCATATACAACATATATCCCCATCCTCCTCTGAGGTCACATCTTAGTCCTCTGTGGTGGAGCAATCAGTACCTAAACTGAACAACCGAATATTTTAAGATGGGATATGTCTGGCTCTTGACCCTTAATTAATTGGGAGCAGAAATATTCGTGGTTACTTGATGGCCTGATACGGATTAATTCTGCGGCATGTAAGACTGCGTGTCCCCAGGCTGATACTGGAAGTTTTGACCTCATGAGTAATAGTCTAGCGATCAGCTGTATGCGCTTGATTAGAGATTCGGCCAAGCCGTCTTGTGTATGTACATGTGCCACGGAGTGTTCCACACTTACCCCCATGGACATACAGTAATCATCAAAGGTTCTGGAGGTAAACTCAGCCGCATTGTCCATACGGATGGTTTTTAAAAGAAAATCTGGAAAGTGTGCCCGTAGGCGGATTGTCTGCGCAAGGAGTCTTGCAAATGCCAAGTTCCATGTTGACAATAAGCATACATGTGACCATTGTGTAGATGCGTCAACGAGGACCATGAAATATCGGAACGTTCCACAAGGTGGGTGTATTGGTCTGCATATGTCTCCTTGAATTCTTTCCAGGAAATTTATCGTTTCCTTCGTCACTTTTACTGGTGACAGCCTTACAATCAATTTACCTTGTGAACACGAAGCACAAGTTTGAATTTCGGGATCACTCTCCTTTCTTTCAAGCCGTGTCCTCTTGTGTTTGATATAAATTTCCTTATCATTCCTAACCCGGGATGTCCCAGCCGGTCATGCCATAAAGTGAACATATCCGTAAAAACTTTGTTTACGGTGGCATTGGCTTCTATCATACTGATTTTTATACAGTATAAGCCTGTAGCTATAGCAGGTATAGTCTCAAGGACTTTCTTTTGGCCTTGGGCGTTTTTAACTATCTGGAGAAATTCTCTGTTTCCTCCGCCCATTGTTTCCACATGAAAACCATTCAGACGAATGTCTTTAAAACTCAATAAGTTTCGATTTGAGCTCGGTGAAAACAATGCATCAGGGATTTCTAGATGCATGCCTTTAGGCATTAAAATGTTGGCCTGGCCGAAACCTTCTATAAGGCCGGCCGGTCCTGCTATAGTACTTACGTTTTCCTTTTTGAATGTAAAATTTATGAAGTATCTTTTATCTTTTAAAATCGTGTGGCTTGACCCACTATCCACCACGAACTCGTCCATACTTCATAAAACAAGAATTTATGTCTTAAAAGCCATAATAATATTATTCATTAAACACCAAAGAAATAAAATCCGAAGACATAAACTCAAAACATAAATAAAAGCGACATGAAATGGAAAAAAATTAAAATCTCGGATTTATTTCAAACAGTCGGAATTCCCATAAGCTATGTTATTGTTCTGATCTTTGTCCATAAGGTCATCATTTTCATGATCGAAGTCACCCTCATTGTCATGTTCATGCTGGATCATGTAGGCTTCAGGATTCTTCCCTTTAAGGCGTTCTTGATAGCATTCTACAAGATGTCTGGGGGTCCTGAGAGTCTTGGCCCTATGGTTACCCATCCCACAACGATGGCAAACTGATTTGGTCGGGTCGGACTGATGTCCAGATTGATATCCGCGGCCGTTTCCACGGCCACGGCCACGGCCGCGGTTAGAGTCTTCTTGGAATCCGCGGTTGTTACGGCCGTTGCCCCAACCATAGGGGTAGTAATTATTGCGACCACGCCCTTTTCCTTTCCCACCACATCCACAGTCGTAGTGCCTTTGATCTCTATGGACAGGGGTTGCCTCGTTTTCTTTCATTTTATCACCAAGTTGGCTTCAGGGAGTGGGGCTGTTCCAGCTGGTCTCATTTCGCTGTTGACCAGAACAAGCTTGTTTGTTCTGTTCTGCAAGCAGCAAACGGGGGATCAGATCTGAGTAAGTGGCGAAGCCTCTCTCGCGGTATTGTTCTTGTAACAATATATTACCCGAGTGGAAGGTGGAGAATGTCTTTTCCAACATATCATTCTCCGATACGGTTTCGCCACATAGTTTCGGTTTTGAAACTATCTTGAACAAGGCTGAATTGTACTCATCCACAGACTCAAAGTCCATGAATCGCAAGTTCAGCCAGTCAAACTTTGCCTTAGGCAAAATGACCGTTCTTTGATGGTCATACCTCTTTTTCAATTCCTTCCATAGATCCAAAGGATCTTCAATTGTCAGATACTGATCCTTGAGACTTTCATTGAGGTGATGGCGTATGATTAAGATCGCCTTGTATCGATTTCGCTCAGGCTCCTTGTTTCCTTCGGTGATGCATTCTCCGAGCCTTTTTGACCTTAGTAAGATCCTTGCATCTAGTGCCCATTGCAAGTAATTGTCTCCTGAGAGATTGAGGGCTGCAAAGTCTAAGTTGTTGACTTTTGTCATGTGAAAATATCCAACAATTTTCAGTTAGGACCTTTTAAAATATGATCCGGACCTTAGGAATATGGCCGGTCATGCATCAAATTCTTATTTAGGACTTTTTAATAAAACCCAGACCTTAGGAATATGGCTGGTATAGTTTATCCGATTTTAAACTTTACAATCAATCAAGCAATTGATGCAATCAAACAAATAGCTATATGGGCCGATTTTACTAATGGTTTATGCACTTGGTATTTTCTATTTCTAGTTTAATCCTTAATTAAAAGTTAATCATTGACTTTTAAGAAAAGGAAAAACAATTAAAAGGATAGATTTCTTAAAGGGAAAAGAATATTTCTAAAACTTTCTGTTTTCCTAAAAGGGAAGGATTAGAGATTTCCTATTTGGATTGGGATTAGGGTTTTATGGTCTAAGCACAAACTATTTTTCTTTTCTTCTTCCTTATGGCCGATTTTTTTTTCTTAGGGTTTTTTCAAAAACTTTCAAGGTTCAAACAAGATGATCTAACAACTTAACTCATGGAAGCATACAACTGATTTTAATGATGAGGCCGATTTCGATTTTAACCATGCACATATACTAGCCAAATTTAACAAGACATATGGATTGATGATTCATGATGCAAACAAGATCAAACAATCGATTCCATGGATGGTTCAACACATCCTATTTCCAGCAAGGTTTAAGACATATGTAAAATTCGATTTTTAATTGATGAACAAGCTATGGCCGATTATTAAAACATGCTAAGCAAACCGAATTCAATCATGCAAGCAAATTCATCAAGACAATCTCAAACAAGTTTGATCGAACAACCGATTTTTAGGGTTTCATATAGCTTAGGTCAAATTCAATTCTTAGGGTTTATGAGATCAAACCAATTTATTCATACAACTGATTTTAAAGAGTCTTTCCTTAGCTTGGATTCAAGTTCAGAAGATGGCTTAAACATGAACAAACAAGTTCTAAAGAGAGATTGATTTTAGGGTTTCTTATTCTTCTTAGTCCAATTCGATTTGCTCTTATTCTTAGCTTAAGGATTACCTTGATCACCTTAGGATGTTGAATGGAGAGGACCCGGGAGCTAAAGACCTCGTAAACACATGCAGAAGTCGGATCCCCCTTGAAGAAGAAAAGGTGGTCGGCGGCTACAAAACACGGCGGACGGTCGGCGGCTAGGGCGGCGGACGGTCGGCGGCTGCTTAGGGTTTAAGAGCTCTCGTGCTGATAACGTGTTGTGAATTGTTGTATTATTAATGAGACCAAATGGTCTTTATATATAGGTTTACATAAAGGATCAATATAGCAATATTCCATAAACCTATTCCTTGTCTATAAAGAAAAATATCTAATTATACTAAGGACCAGTTATGTTAATAACCTCAACGTGTGTCGGTCTGTATTGAGTCCATCAAACCAAACGGTTCATAACACTTTTTCTTTTTTTTTCCGGAAATTTACAGATATATCCCAATTCCGCAACTGAATAGGTGAAATTTCAAACAATAATTAATGCAAACATACACAAGATGCATGATGCACCTTGTGGCTTATACTATTTACAAAGCACTAAAACACTCTGAAGACTCTCCAAACTCTTTGTTGAACAAAAATCTAAACCTGAATCCATTGAGAATCTCTTCACTCAAATCAGTTAGTCTAAGCATTTATAACACTACCAGACATTGGTTCTTGTCAACCTGAAGAAAGGGCAACCGGAACCGAGCCTTTATGTCCTTCTTCTTCATCATCATCTTCTTGGTCTACTTCATGTTATGATACAGAGCTATTAATCATCTCCCTCTCCGGCAGCTCAATACTCTGGTTCCGGACAGACATTCTCTCTTGTAACAGCGTCTAACACGAAACCGTTATTCGTTCTCTCTAGCTGTAGAATATCACCTTCACTAACTGTTATGCTCGAAGTGTTTGCTCCAAGGATGTTGCTATTGCTGCTTTATTCCCTATTTTCAGATTCGCTCTCGGAATGAGCCGCTATGGATCATGAACGAAATCGGCGAACCTATTAGCAGAAGGTGTTCCCATCAAATGTCCACCAGTCCTTGTCCAAGAACTTTAAGTCACGTACGCTCGAGAAATGCCGTTCCAAGATGGGATTCTTCTAGAAGCATTGAATCTGGTGGTTGAAGCTAATCCGTGATGAGACGTGTACGTGCCACCAGTAGCGGCTCTCTCGACGCTTCTCTTTGAGCCTGCGCATATGGTTAAGAATAGCTACACATTCATCAAGCGCAAGCTCATTTTGCCTTTATGGCTGAAAGCTTCTCCCAAGTGCATCTTCTTCCTCTTGGTTAGCCTCTTTCTGAAGCTCGACATTAGTCGGGTTTTGTATAATCTTCGAGTACTGCACAAAATCCACAACCCAAGCAATTCCAAAGACTGATTCTAACCAAAGCAAATTCAAGATTTAAGGTTTTGGATCAGAACCTGAGCAAGAGTAGCAGGCATTACAATTGTTATATCACCTTCCCACTTATGAGCAAAGAGCATTGCGAGTCCACCGAGTGGAAAACCGAGCTCCAGTACCTAGTTGCATCTCCACTAGCTGAAAAGGTAAAACAAGTGGAGCGGTTATAAGTTATAACAAAGGGAACAGAACAGAAACAGACTATTAATAAACTGAGTTAAATATGCGACGTATACGTACCTTTGCTGTGAATCTACCACCATAAGCTCGAACTAAATCCTTTAGACGCAGTAAAGGAGCAATGTGAGGATTGGCTTGGCTCATAATTAAATGATTGACATTGAACAGTTCCTTAAGCATCATCGGTAAATCAACCTCAAAACTACCATCTCTCTTCTGGATCCAGATTGAAGGGTGGATGATACAGCAAGATCTCTCCACTTTTATCTTTAGCCATTAGTTCTTGAGCTTCAAAGAGATCGGGAAAACCACAAGAAGCAGTCACTGAGGCGGTTCGTGTTTTCTTAGGGAGCAAACCGTTATCCCGAGTAACATTCCTGTTGTATCACACGCTTCTTGGAATGTGAGATTGCATGTGAAGGTTTCTAAGCATACATTGCAACTGTCTGATATCGTGTAGAGCACCTTGTGTCATTACTCTTTTCACGATTGTGAAAACGCTTCCTGGCTAATCAATGAACTGTAAATAATGCAAATAGTTCTAAAAGAAACTCTGTAAGAAAACATGGTCTTGGCCAGAGCTAGCAATTTAGGAAGTCTGACATATTAGCCTCGGGTCTTGCCTTGGGAACCTGATCCAGAAACCGAAAAGATCCATTTGAGGCATCAGGAACTTCAGGGGAATGGATGCTTGATTATTCTCTGCGACAAGCCATATCAACATTAGCACCGTCTCAGAAAAGAAAAGTATCTCTTCTCGCACAAGATTGCGACACTATAAGCTTAGAAGATGTTGGAAGTTGTTCGACTCCCGGTTCAGCATCTGTTGGAGTAAGCTTAAAGATCAAGCAAGTCTAGAAGATGAGATTAGGAAATATATTTAGGAGCAATCTAAATATATGTTAAAGTTAAAGAGGAAAGGAAGTTTTCTATTAAGAGAATAGGAAATTGTTAGAAGTCTTGATCTATAAAAGTAGGTACCAAAGTTGTGGTATCACTTTACCTAGATTGAGAGCTTTAGTTTTTGAGTCAGTTTTCTAAAGCAATAAAGAGAGTAATTCTTTATAATCTTTGATTCTTGGTTCTAGATTTGGTATCAGAGCAAATCGACAAGGAGAGATAGGAGATCTCATAGTTACGACACCAAAACCGAAGGAGGGAGGTTCCTCCATCGTTTTGCCCCATGCAGAATGCCACAAATTACACGGTATGGGCTATACGGATGAAATTTGCACTCAAAGTTCACAAAGTTTGGGAATCCATTGAAGGAGAAACAGAAGAAAGCGATGACGAGAAGAATAACCTAGCCATGGCCTTGCTCTTTCAATCAATTTCAGAAACTCTTACATTACAGCTTGGAGAACTTGATACAGCAAAGAAGGTATGGGCTGCTATTCAAGCAAGACATGTTAGAGCGGAGAGAGTTAGGGAAGCCCGTTTACAAACTCTAATAGCTGAGTTCGACCGTCTAAAGACGAAAGAGTCTGAAAAGGTCGATGACTTCGTTGGTAAGCTTTCTGAGCTGTCTTATAAATCGGCTGCTCTCGGAGTTACTATTGAGGACTCCAATTTGGTCAAAACGTTCCTTAAATCTCTTCCAAGGAAGAAATACATACATATTGTTGCTTCTTTGGAACAAGTACTAGATCTCAAAACCACAAGTTTTGAAGATATTGTTGGACGAATCAAAGCATATGAAGAGCGTATTTTCTTCAAAGAAGAAGAGGAAATGTACTGAAGATCATGGAAAGTCAATGTACACGGAAGCTTCAAACCAAACTGGAGATGGTCGAGGCGAGTACAAAAGCAGAGGACGTGGTGGTCGTACCTGTAACGCCCCCGAACCGGGATAGACACTCCCGACCAAACGACAATCAAACAAGAACACGAGTGGCCAAGACGCACCCAAACCGATCCGGGAGGACGCCACAAAAGCCGAGGTTAGCCAGATAGTCTGGCCCGTCTCAGAGGCAATGAGCTTAAGGCCAGTCCATCGAACCAACTCCGACCCCCACCACCGAAGGTCAAGGCTTTTCAACCCGTCTCATTCGACACTGAGTTGTGAACATACTCGGACCAAGTAATTCATACCAGCGGAAGACATAAATATAAGTGCAAGAGGGATTTCACAAAAGCATACTTTTATTTATTCCACACTTAACTATTTTACAAAATCAAGTCTGAAACTTTTTTTTCTTACACACTTTGTCCATGGACCGGTTATAAAACAAACTTCGGAAAACAACACAAATTTTATTCGTTACTTACAATACTTGTTTAAAAGACCACGAGTACGTCCGAGCCTAAGGGTCCGCCCGTCTACAGCAACCAACCAACACTAAGGGATCCTGCAAGGAAAGGGGAAAAGAAAAGGGTGAGTAATCGGGGTGATTACTCAATGAGCTCAGCACTCACCAAGAGCATTAGCAACGAACCCAAACCCAAACCCTGAAACACGCAGCAAACAATCAAGCAAGCATAGCCGAAGCAGAATAAACACAGAATAGCCGAAGCATGCATTCCTAAGTCTATATGACCAACACCACATGCGCATGCCGTATCCCACCCCGTGAACCAGTCCAGCACTTATCGTCACCAAGACAAACAAGTCGGAACTTCACCACACCAAAACCGAACACCGGCAAATGACTCGGTGCATATTCGGCCGGCTCCGTCTCACTACGGAAACCGTCTCATACCCCGTCAGGTATACTCGGCCCTAGGCTGCAATCCCGTCTCTTTGAGTCTTCCCCACTTCTCTGTCCTTCGATACTGCGGAGGTACATGGGGGATACGGACACGCCACTAAACCATTCCATCACCACACCATCTCATCACACTATCACACAACACGCCCACACAACCCACGTATCACATTCCACAACAAACGCATCCTGCAAAACACGTTAGTTCCAGCACACGGGAGTGAAACTCAAACCGCGGCAACCTGCACAACACGTTAGCTTCACGAATCCGGATCCGAGACGACATAACTCGAAGCGCACCGCGGCACCCAGGGTTATATCATGCCGGTCCTCATGCAACAGGCAAACATGCATACTTAACATTAAACCAACAATCACCCATGCATAAATAATCACACCATCACGCAAACCATCAAAGCAGAAAGAGAAGAGGGAGATTCCATCGAAGTCATTTCGGCAGCATATATAACGATTTCACGCCATGGTGCAGAACATGAAAACGACGGGCAACTAAAGCTGAAACTCACCGAACAAAGCAACGCTAAACCGGCCAACTCTTCACGGACTGAGCTTCTCTACTCTTCACACACACACTCTAACACTATCTAACTTTTCTGGTTTCTCTTAAGTGATAAAGAAGAAGCTGTGAATGAAGAATGAAGAAATCTGATGAATGCCTTATAAAGGGAGTGAAAAGCAACTTCATCATGAAGAGAGAGTGAACGAACTGGTCGCTGGCCTTCATGCAGTGATCATAGCTTTGCTTCCTCATCTATATAGGCTCATAGCCTGGCCACTAAGCTCGCTCCATAGGCTGACACCCATAAAGAGACTTGATTATTCACCATTTCTATCTCTTGTTTCCCTTTTCTTATTTCAGGAGTTGAGAAGACATCTGGTGTCCTGCTTCACCATGCCTAGCTTCTCTTAGTCACCAAATAGTCACACCTCACGCCCTGAGTCACGCACCCATGTGGAAAGCATCCCTTGAGCCACATCTTCTGAATTTGTCTCTTCTCGGAACTCTTGTCGTTTTACTTATAATTTCTGCGTCTGCCATCCAAAAACGTCTCTGTTTCTTTCAGAATACTCATCCAGATGTCCTTAGCATCTCCACAATATTTCAGCTTAATTGGTTGGGTGACGCTCCTGCTTTGACCCAATCTTCTGGACTTATCTCATCTCGGAGGTCCTTGGCGTTTTACTCATAACTTTTGCTTCAACTGTCCCAAACTGTATTTTCTTCGGTCATAATCTTCCTCTAAGTGTTATTAAGGTCTCCACCAAGTTTCATCACTTTTGGACGGATGCCGCTACCCCATTGGCCCTCATTTGCTCGAACTGTCCATTCCCGATTAACTCGGCTTCTCCGATATTTATGTGTCGCGTCAGAATTTTTATTGAGTTGAATCTTCTTGCATTGGCTTCCTTAATGTCTTGATCACCTTCGATCCAAAGCCCGGAATTTTTAAAATTGTCTAAGACAGCCATCAAAAATTGTTTCTGTCTTCGGGTATTTTCTACTCTGAGCTGGGGTATTACAGTACCTCTTATAGAGGCCGAGGACGAGGTCAATCATATAACAGAGATACATCTAAGTTCATCTGCTTTAGTTGTGACAAGATGGGCCATTACGCGTCAAACTGTCCTAATCGTTTGCTCAAATTACAAGAAGCATTGGAGAATGATGGCACGATTGTGAAAACGCTTCCTGGCTAATCAATGAACTGTAAAGAATGCAAATAGTTCTCAAAGAAACTCTGTAAGAAAACATGGTCTTGGCCAGAGCTAGAAATTTAGGAAGTCTGACATATTAGCCTCGGGTCTTGCCTTGGGAACCTGATCCAGAAACCGAAAAGATCCATTTGAGGCATCAGGAACTTCAGGGGAATGGATACTTGATTATTCTCTGCGACAAGCCATATCAACATTAGCACCGTCTCAGAAAAGAAAAGTATCTCTTCTCGCACAAGATTGCGACACTATAAGCTTAGAAGATGTTGGAAGTTGTTCGACTCCCGGTTCAGCATCTGTTGGAGTAAGCTTAAAGATCAAGCAAGTCTAGAAGATGAGATTAGGAAATATATTTAGGAGCAATCTAAATATATGTTAAAGTTAAAGAGGAAAGGAAGTTTTCTATTAAGAGAATAGGAATTGTTAGAAGTCTTGATCTATAAAAGTAGGTACCAAAGTTGTGGTATCACTTTACCTAGATTGAGAGCTTTAGTTTTTGAGTCAGTTTTCTAAAGCAATAAAGAGAGTAATTCTTTATAATCTTTGATTCTTGGTTCTAGATTTGGTATCAGAGCAAATCGACAAGGAGAGATAGGAGATCTCATAGTTACGACACCAAAACCGAAGGAGGGAGGTTCCTCCATCGTTTTGCCCCATGCAGAATGCCACAAATTACACGGTATGGGCTATACGGATGAAATTTGCACTCAAAGTTCACAAAGTTTGGGAATCCATTGAAGGAGAAACAGAAGAAAACGATGACGAGAAGAATAACCTAGCCATGGCCTTGCTCTTTCAATCAATTTCAGAAACTCTTACATTACAGCTTGGAGAACTTGATACAGCAAAGAAGGTATGGGCTGCTATTCAAGCAAGACATGTTAGAGCGGAGAGAGTTAGGGAAGCCCGTTTACAAACTCTAATAGCTGAGTTCGACCGTCTAAAGATGAAAGAGTCTGAAAAGGTCGATGACTTCGTTGGTAAGCTTTCTGAGCTGTCTTCTAAATCGGCTGCTCTCGGAGTTACTATTGAGGACACCAATTTGGTCAAAACATTCCTTAAATCTATTCCAAGGAAGAAATACATACATATTGTTGCTTCTTTGGAACAAGTACTAGATCTCAAAACCACAAGTTTTGAAGATACTGTTGGACGAATCAAAGCATATGAAGAGCGTATTTTCTTCAAAGAAGAAGAGGAAATGTACTGAAGATCATGGAAAGTCAATGTACACGGAAGCTTCAAACCAAACTGGAGATGGTCGAGGCGAGTACAAAAGCAGAGGACGTGGTGGTCGTACCTGTAACGCCCCCGAACCTGGATAGACACGCCCGGCCAAACGACAATCAAACAAGAACACGAGTGGCCAAGATGCACCCAAACTGATCCGGGAGGACGCCACAAAAGCCGAGGTTAGCCAGATAGTCCGGCCCGTCTCAGAGGTCACTGAGCTTAAGGCCAGTCCATCGAACCAACTCCGACCCCCCACCACCGAAGGTCAAGGCTTTTCAACCCGTCTCATTCGACACTGAGTTGTGAACATACTCGGACCAAGTAATTCATACCAGCGGAAGACATAAATATAAGTGCAAGAGGGATTTCACAAAAGCATACTTTTATTTATTCCATACTTAACTATTTTACAAAATCAAGTCTGAAATTTTTTTTCTTACAAACTTTGTCCATGGACCGGTTATAAAACAAACTTCGGAAAACAACACAAATTTTATTTGTTACTTACAATACTTGTTTAAAAGACCACGAGTACGTCCGAGCCTAAGGGTCCGCCCGTCTACAGCAACCAACCAACACTAAGGGTTCGTGCAAGGAAAGGGGAAAAGAAAAGGGTGAGTAATCGGGATGATTACTCAGTGAGCTCAGCACTCACCAAGAGCATTAGCAACGAACCCAAACCCAAACCCTGAAACACGCAGCAAACAATCAAGCAAGCATAGCCGAAGCAGAATAAACACAGAATAGCCGAAGCATGCATTCCTAAGTCTATATGACCAACACCACATGCGCATGCCGTATCCCACCCCGTGAACCACTCCAACACTTATCGTCACCAAGACAAACAAGTCGGAACTTCACCACACCAAAACCGAACACCGGCAAATGACTCGGTGCATATTCGGCCGGCTCTGTCTCACTACGGAAACCGTCTCATACCCCGTCGGGTATACTCGGCCCTAGGCTGCAATCCCGTCTCTCCGAGTCTTCCCCACTTCTCTGTCCTTCGATACTGTGGAGGTACATGGGGGATACGGACACGCCACATTCCATCACCACACCATCTCATCACACTATCACACAACACGCCCACAAAACCCACGTATCACATTCCACAACAATCGCATCCTGCAAAACACGTTAGTTCCAGCACACGGGAGTGAAACTCAAACCGCGGCAACCTGCACAACACGTTAGCTTCACGAATCCGGATCCGAGACGACATAACTCGAAGCGCACCGCGGCACCCAGGGTTATAACATGCCGGTCCTCATGCAACACGCAAACATGCATACTCAACATTAAACCAACAATCACGCATGTATAAATAATCACACCATCACGCAAACCATCAAAGCAGAAAGAGAAGAGGGAGATTCCATCGAAGTCATTTCGGCAGCATAACGCTTTCACGCCATGGTGCAGAACATGAAAACGACGAGCAACTAAAGCTGAAACTCACTGAACAAAGCAACGCTAAACCGGCCAACTCTTCACGGACTCAGCTTCTATACTCTTCACACACACACTCTAACACTATCTAACTTTTCTGTTTTCTCTTAAGTGATAAAGAAGAAGCTATGAATGAAGAATGAAGAAATCTGATGAATGCCTTATAAAGGGAGTGAAAAGCAACTTCATCATGAAGAGAGAGTGAACGAACTGGTTGCTGGCCTTCATGCAGTGATCATAGCTTTGCTTCCTCATCTATATATGCTCATAGCCTGGCCACTAAGCTCGCTCCATAGGCTGACACCCATAAAGAGACTTGATTATTCACCATTTCTATCTCTTGTTTCCCTTTTCTTATTTGAGGAGGTGAGAAGACATCTGGTGTCCTGCTTCACCATGCCTAGCTTCTCTTAGTCACCAAATAGTCACACCTCACGCCCTGAGTCACGCACCCATTTGGAAAGCATCCCTTGAGCCACATCTTCTGGATTTGTCTCTTCTCGGAACTCTTGTCGTTTTACTTATAATTTCTGCGTCTGCCATCCAAAAACGTCTCTGTTTCTTTCAGAATACGCATCCAGCTGTCCTTAGCATCTCCACAAAATTTCAGCTTAATTGGTTGGGTGACGCTCCTGCTTTGACCCAATCTTCTGGACTTATCTCATCTCGGAGGTCCTTGGCGTTTTACTTATAACTTTTGCGTCAACTGTCCCAAACTGTATTTTCTTCGGTCATAATCTTCCTCTAAGTGTTATTAAGGTCTCCACCAAGTTTCATCACTTTTGGACGGATGCCGCTACCCCATTGGCCCTCATTTGCTCGAACTGTCCATTCCCGATTAACTTGGCTTCTCCGATTTTTATGTGTCGCGTCAGAATTTTTATTGAGTTGAATCTTCTTGCATTGGCTTCCTTAATGTCTTGAGCACCTTCGATCCAAAGCCCGGAAGTTTTAAAATTGTCTAAGCCATCCATCAAAAATTGTTTCTGTCTTCGGGTATTTTCTACTCTGAGCTGGGGTATTACATTCTCCCCCCCTTAGAATGAATTCGTCCTCGAATTCTCCGCTTCTAGAGGCTTTTCTTGGCTTTGTCTTTAAGCTAACTCTCTTTCGCTTTATAATTTCCACCTCTGCCGTTGCAACAATCACACCACTGCTTCTCATCTTCTAAACTTCTTCCAATCCAATCTTAATTGGCCTCTGACTTCTTTCTATCCCACCGGTTCTGGTCCTTTTTACCTCACTTCCATCCGTTCACACTTCCATTCTTATCACGGGTTTTCCTAACGGATTTGGTCTAGAAATCGGGTTCTAATATAAACTACCGAGGAAAGAAAAGTCCTTTTTTCAATCCTAAGCTCATCCGGATTCCACACTTAAGTCTAACCACTCAACCAAGGCAAACAACTACAAGATCAAGTTTAGCACCCAAAACACATACCTATTCTAGACACCGTCCTAAAGAAAAGTTGTGTCGGTCCGTATACTCCATAGTTTTTGCACATGAATGCAAATGACAGTAAACGAAAATAAGTGGGTTTCAACATGAAAATGGTAAGGGTGTGGTACTAGACTAAGGATAAGTCTAGCCATTTGGAGTTAGCAAAGATTGGTAGAAATGATGCAAAGAAAACTCCAAATGTAAAATCCAATACATGATTATCAACCCCCTAAGTGAGATTAACATATTAAGTTCTAATAATTCGATTAAGTTCAGATGATTTGAGAAATTCACTAAATGATCAAGCTATGGATTTTTCTGCTTGTTTTACGTCGCTAAGCTTGACATGGAGAGTTGATTATGCTTGAGGAGGCTCGGTCAAGGGAGTTTCTTCCCTGTCTTCGAGTTATGTGTCGGCAATATATGGTTTCAATCGCTGTCCATTGACCACGAACTCTTCTCCTTTGGTGTTGAACAAGACGACAGCTCCATATGGTCACACTTCCTTTATGGTGAAGGGCCCAGACCATCTCGATCGCAACTTCCCGGGAAACAGCTTCAGCCGAGAGTTGAAGAGTAGAACCTGGTCGTTGGGGGTGAAGTTACGAGCCAGGATGCGCTTGTCGTGGTATGCTTTGGTTCGTTCCTTGTAGATTTTGGAGTTCTCATAGGCGAGATGCCTAATCTCCTGAAGCTCATGTAGCTGCATCATGCGTCGTTCGGAAGTCGGCTTAATGTCATAGTTGAGCAGCTTGACAGCCCATGCGGCTTTGAATTCGAGCTCAACCGGGAGGTGACAGGCTTTGCCGTAAACAAGGTGGAAAGGAGTGGTCCCGAGAGGCGTTTTGTAGGCGGTCCTGTAAGCCCATAGAGCGTCGTCTACCTTGGAAGCCCAGTCCTTCCGAGTTGTACTCACAGTCTTCTGAAGTATGCTCTTGATTTCGCGGTTCAATATCTCAACTTGCCCACTCGTTTGCGGATGGTAAGGCGTTGCGACCTTGTGCTTTACACCGTTCTTGGGCAATAGATTCTCGAAGATCTTGTTGATGAAGTGAGAGCCTCCATCGCTGATAACAACTCATCAATTCATTTTCTAGATGTATCCTATGCATGCAAAGATCAGGGGAGATGCCAGTGATATCATCGAGTTAATACCCTATAGCCTTTCTATACTTCCTAAGCTCGCATAAAAGTAAAGCTACTTCCACATTATTCAAATCAGCATTCACAATCACCGGGTAAGTTGAGTTTGTTCCAAGGAATGCGTACCTGATCCCGGCTGGAAGAGTTTAGAGCTCAAGTTTGGGTGCTTTCAATTCGCCCCAAGGGCTGTCTATCGGGTCAAGAGGCGGAGTGGGTGCTCCGTCTGTTTCTGCCGAGTTCTCCTCATCATCTAGGCTCGTGTACGCTACCATTTGCTCCATTATTTGGCTGGAATCCAGCATCTTGGCAAAGCTGTCGGCATCCTCGCTCAGGAAACCATGCTCCCTTTCAGCTAGAGTTAGGGCCGTTTCAAGAGGATCCGGGCACAGAAGCTCTTCAGCTGCCTCATCATATATATCATCCACGCCTTCCACAGTGAAGGTCTGTCCATCCATCATCGGTTTCTTCAACAATTTATCCATCTCGAATGACATTACCATGTCGCCTAGCTGAAGGTCAATCACTCCATTCTGTACATCGATTATTGCACCAGCTGTGCATAAGAATGGCCGGCCAAGAATCAGAGGGTCTTTCGGTTCTTCTTCAAGCTCTAGAACCACGAAATCAGTTGGGATGATTTTGTCTCCAATTCGCACATGAAGATCCTCTAACATACCCACCAGAAGCTTTGTTGATCTGTCTGCGAAGACCAATGAGATGCGCGTGGGTTTGAATTTTGTGAACCCTAATCGCTTCGCCACAGAGTATGGCATAAGGTTGACACTGGAACCGAGATCGCACAGAGAGCATGCGAATGTCATGGGGCCGATCTTGACTGATAAAACGAATCTGCCGGGATCGCTTCTCTTCTTAAGGACCTTGTTCTGCAGAACAGCACTGCACTCTTTGGAGACTACCATCATATTTTCCTCCTCAGCTACTTTTCCGGAGACTAGGGTTTTCATATACCGTTTGAGAGCCGGTATCATCTGGACGGCATCCGTGAGAGGCAGCTTCACGGTTAGGTCCCTGAGCATCTCTCTGCATTTAGCATCCTCTAAATCCTTGCGAGACTTCTTGGGTGGTACAGGGTATGGGACCTTGGGTTTATACACCCTTGCTTTCGGATTGCTGGCCGAAGTTGTTGGAGTTTCTTGGCTGAGCATGTGCTCGGTTGACGGACCAGGGTGCTCGGTTGTCGCTTCTTTTCCTTTTTCCGCTCCGGAAGTCGTTGCCGAATTCAATGTTTTCCCGCTCCTTAGCTCGATGGCGTTGACAAACTCCTTCCTAGGTGCTTCAGCTTTTCCAGGCAGAGTCCCTGGTGTTCTTTTTATAGCCTCGGCAGTTTGTGCAATCTGAACATCCAGTTGCTTCATGTGGGTCCATACAGCCTCATACTTCCCATTAAGATCAACATACATAGTGTCAACTTTGGAGTTGATCTCTGCTGCCGCCTTTTGTTGACTTGCCATCAACTGCTGCATCATGTTCTTCAGCTCGTCTTGGGAGCCGGTTGCTGAAGATGAAGGCTGCGGATTTGTGAAAGGCTGGGGTTGCGAGTTTGTGAAAGGCTGCCTCGGCTGATTCCCTCCTTGGAAATGGTTCTGATTAGGAACGAATGGCCGGTTCTGGTAGTTGTTGGAGTAGTTCTTCTGAAAACCCATCTGTGGCTGATTTCCTTGCTTAGGATAAACTTGATCCTGCGGATTCTCCACATTGGTGCTCCTATAGGACAGGTTCTGATGAGTGCTGAAGCCTTGGTTGTTGAAACCGCGGTTCTGCCCGAAATTTTGTCCCGTCACGTAATTCACCTCCATCTGATCATTCCCGGTTTCTTCCCCATTCTCGTCCACAAAATGGACTGACTTCTGGTTCTTTTTTATCAAAAGGTTAGCCAAGGCCGCAAGCTCATCAATCTTCTTGGAGTCCACACTGTTGACCTTCTTTCTGTCGTAGTCCGGGATTTTGTTGCTGGAACTTGCGGCTAGGTTCTCGATCAGCTCCAGAGCTCCTTCCTTTGACTTAGTGTAGAAGTCACCGTTATTAGCTGCATTCAGGGCGTTTCTGTAGTCCCAATCTACTCCGTCATAGAAGGTGCTGAGCAGCTGCTCATCACTAAACCCATGGTGAGGGTACTCGCGCTTGTACTCCTTAAACCGCTCCCATGCTTCATTGAAGGATTCGCCGGACTGTTGTTCGAATGAGGAGATCTTGTTCCTCAAGGCTGCGGTCTTGGATTTCGTGTTGAACTTATCCAAGAAGGCTGCTCGCGCATTAGTCCAAGTCGGTAGAGAGCCTGGTGGTAAAGATTTTAACCACCGTGATGCTTTTCCCGTAAGAGAGAAGGGGAAAAGCTTGCACTTCAAGAAATCTGGAGGCATACCATTGGAGCCGGTTGTGCTACAGATCTCTTCGAAGTTTTCGATGTGATCCATCAGAATCTCAGCAGGCAGACCGTGGAACAGGTGTTGCTTCACGAGGGCGATCATTTGAGGCTTGATCTTGTAATCTTGCCTCTGGATGGTCGGGATAACGATCGCAGATCGATCCTGGTAGTATGCGTGAGCCGCATCTTTGTCCCCGAAAGCAGGTTGTGCAACGACTTGCCTCTCCTGTTGCAAACAAAGCTGCTCCATGTCTGTCTGAAGTTGTTGCAGCTGAGCTGCGATGTCTGCTTGTCCGCCCATCTCTGAGTTGGCGGTGTCAGGCGTTTCTGCTTCTTTAACGGGTGTGTTGCGTCTTCTGTTTCCTCCTTCTATCCTTGCTAGCTCGTCGTTTGTCAAGCTAAGAAGGTCCTTGTTGTTTCTGCTCCTCGTGCTCCTTGTGGACATGCACCTGAAACACAAAAACAAAGAAGAAAAGAAAACAGGTTCAGTAAAGTTCTTAGTCTAATAATTCAGCCGTAAACCAAAGGTGAAAATTTGGTCCCCGGCAACGGCGCCAAAAACTTGATACACGAGTTTTAAACCCTTATTTCCTACTGCAAGTGCACAACATACGAAGTAGTATTTAGGGGTCGATCCCACGAAGACCAGCTTCACACTTTGATCTAATGAGCTAAATCAAAAGCTAAGACAATTCAATTATGTTTTTGGTTTTTGTAAATAGCAAGTAATAAAAGAAAAATCGGTTGTAAAGATAATATTAAACAAGCGTTAGGCCAAGGAATATCGCAGGAGATTCAGAGCAAATGATCAAACAACTATTCAAGCAGTAATTAAGCACAAGTCTAGAACTCAAACATAAAGATCAATCCACTCTCGTGGTACCAATATCTTTGTCTATCAACCTAGAATTCCTAACTCTCGCTGGTACTAGAAATCGTAGACAAGCTTTAAGATCAGGTTTAATATGTTCACAATTCTCCAATACATCTACTCTCGCAGGTAATGAATAAATTGCTCACCAATGTTCTTTCTAGCAACCTAGCAACTCTCGCTGTCTAAGTTAACCTGACATCAATGAATCAAGTGATCAATTCGATCCAAGCATTAAGGATAACAAGGGTGAAGACATCGATTTGAATAGCCTATTTGTGTTTAACCCTAAAGCTCATGAATTCCTTTGACAAACCTTAACCTAACTATGAGATCTACTCAGACATAATTAAAGAAGAAGAAAACAAAGAGATTATAGAGTTCATCATAAAAGCTTGAATAGATAATAAAAGCTGAAAATAACTTAATAAGAACTTGAACAAAGTATAAATATAGATAACAAAAGCTGGAATTAAACTTATAAGAACTTGATTAAAGCATAAAGATAGATAATAAGAACTGAAAGTAATCTAAATAAAACTTAATCAAAGCATAAGTGTTTAAAGCTTCAAAGAGAGAAGAAGCAATGTTTAGAAGCTAGAGAAGAATGGGAGAAGAAGATGGTGTGTTTTGAAGCATCAAGAGTGAGTCCAATATATAGGCCAAGGTGTAGGGGAGTAGGTAAGACGGGGAACGACCGTTCTGGAGGAGAACGGTCGTTTTAGTTGGTCGATCGAAGTAGGTGGGTGTTGGTGAGTCGGGGAATGGTCGTTCTTGGTGGAGAACGGTCGTTCCTTGCTCGGTTGTTGGTGGAGTAGGTGAGATGGGGAAAGACCGTTCTGTTGATGGAACGGTCGTTCTCAGGCTTTTGTCGGCAAGGTAGGTGAGGTGGGGAACGGCCGTTCTGTTGAGGGAACGGTCGTTCTGAATGGTCGTTCTACTCCAAGAACGGTCGTTCTTCCCCAAGAACGGTCGTTCTTGTTGGGGTCAAAATCCCCTCCTCGAAGATTGACGGAACGAGAAGTCAAGGTCGTGATCAAATGGAACTTATCACAAACATGGAACGGACGAGCTAAGGCAAACTGCCCACGAACCGTCCAAAACATCAACCGACGGCTGGGATAAGGCCAGTCGCCGGGTCTTCAAATGTCCAAGGCCGACGGCTGGGGTAAGGCCAGCCGCCGGTCTTCATTCGTAAAAGGCCGGCGGCTGATAAGGCCAGCCGCCGGGTCTTCCTCGATCCACGGCCGGCGGCTGGGATAAGGCCAGCCGCCGGGTCTTCACATGTCCATGGCCGGCGGCTGGGATAAGGCCAGCCGCCGGGTCCTCATTCGTCCAAGGCCGGCGGCTGGGATAAGGCCAGCCGCCGGGTCTTCCTCGATCCACGGCCGGCGGCTGGGATAAGGCCAGCCGCCGGGTCGTCTTGGTCCATCAACCGGCGGCTGGGATAAGGCTAGCCGCCGGATCTTCATGATACACCAACCGGCGGCTGGGATAAGGCCAGCCGCCGGGTCTTCATCATATGCCAACGATCATTTCTCAAGTCAAGACTCATTATCCGAACATTGTCCAGTCGACCGACCGTCGAACATAACTTTGTGCCCGGACCGACCCGAAGATCATCCATTTGCATGTTCTGCCTCCAAAGATGTCCATAAGCATTCCCCGTAAGACCGTGACGAACGTCCAGCCGTCCGTGGACCAGTCGCCGAGCACACGAGCCAAAGGAACCGGCGGCTGGTCATCAATGCCGAAACCGGCGGCTGGAAGTTCAAACAAAAAACGGGCGGTTCAAATTTCAGAAGTCGTAAAACGCTCGGAACACTGTTCACGCGGAAAAACCGTTGAAAACACTATTCATCCCGAAGACAAAGATAACCGAAAAATCGAATTAAGCTTAAATCGAGATTTGGATTACTATTCACGGGTCACTATTCATCGGCGGGTCGTATTTGGGTCAGAATGCGCTGATGGATCACGGAAGACTCTCGGGCCGGATATCGGGCCCAAAAAGCTTAGGTCAGCGGCTGGGAAGGAAGGACTAAGTCCCACATCGGAAGTCTAAAGTCTTAGCCTCCTAGGATTGTCAGTATATATATGTACGCTCATGTAAGTGTTAAAGAGATCCCAGATCCGAGTATTAGGAGTTTTAGCAATTTAAGACTATTCAGCTTTTGCTAATTTCCTTGTACTTTCGAAAAATATCAATAAAAATCTCTCTTTTGCATTTTCGGTCCTTTAGTTCTTTATAAATAGAATTTTCGAGCCCCCACTAAATATAAGTTTTGACAGTGTGAGTTTCAGCTCTCACAGTTTGGCGCCGTCTGTGGGGACGAGAAGTATTCTTAACTCTTAGAACGTGAGGATACGGAAAGAAGACGATGACCGAAGCATCAATGGATTGGAGTTCCGTGGATGGTAGCCGTGGCCGGACGATGACTTTCCGAGAAGGAGAAGCCACCGAAATAAACCATCCACACAACGATCTTCTCGTGATCAATCTTTCAATAGGAGGATACGAGATACCGAGAGTCTTAGTCGACACGGGAGGAACGGTGAACGTCATATTCCTGGAAACCCTCCGGAGGATGAATATTGAGACCCAGCATCTCATAACCCATCCAAAACTGTTGACTGTTTTCTCCGGAAAGACGACAATGACAGTAGGGACGATCCAACTCTCCGTGAAAGCGAAAGGAGTGGAGAAGGACACGAAGTTCTCGGTGATCGATTGTCCCCGAATCTGCGACGCAATCGTGGGAACACCGTGGCTGAACTCAATGATGGCCATCCCGTCAACTTACCACCTGTGCCTGAAATTCCCAACTCCAACCGGAGTGGAAACGATCTGGGGACGGCAGAAAGATTCTCGAGCTTGTTTCTTAACAGAACACAGGTTGAGAAAGCCGGTAACCGATTCCCACCACCGGACAAAGCCCGAGAATGGGAAGGAAGAGCGGCAGCTTGCCAAACTCGAACAAAAGTTACAAATCGAAGAATCCTGGGAGACGGAGAAGGATCCCCCGTGCGAGCCAGTGATTTCGGTCAGCATAGACGAAACGAATCCTGAGCGATGTACGGAGATTGGAGCAAATTTAGAGGACCCAGTCAAGATGGAGTTAATCACCCTGTTAAAGGAGAACGCCAGGTCATTCGCATGGGCAGCAGAAGATATGCCTGGGATCGACATCGGCATCACAAGCCATGAACTCAACGTGGATCCGACGTTCAAACCGGTGAAGCAGAAAAGACAGAATCTCGGACCAGAGCGCGCCCAGGCGGTGAACGATGAAGTAGAGAGATTACTCAAAGTCGGATCAATCACGGAAGTGAAATATCCTGACTGGCTAGCAAATCCGGTGGTGGTGAAGAAAAAGAATGGAAAATGGCGAGTTTGCGTCGATTTCTCGGATCTAAATAAAGCGTGTCCAAAAGATAGCTTCCCTCTTCTGCACATCGATCGATTAGTCGAAGCAACGGCAGGGAACAAGCTGCTATCGTTCATGGATGCTTTCTCCGGATATAATCAGATCATGATGAACCCCGACGGTCGAGACAAGACTGCGTTCATCATGGACCGCGGGAACATACTGCTATAAAGTAATGCCGTTCGGATTAAAGAATGCCGGCGCAACATACCAAAGGCTTGTCAACAAAATGTTCGCCGAACAACTCGGAAGAACGATGGAAGTCTACATCGACGATATGTTGGTCAAGTCATTGGAGGAGAAAGACCACGTGAAACAATTGTGGGAATGCTTTGAACAACTCAACCGGCACAACATGAAGCTAAACCCGGCAAAGTGCAGATTCGGAGTAGCATCCGGCGAATTCATCGGGTATCTGGTAACTCATCGAGGGATAGAAGCAAACCCGAAGCAAATTAACGCCCTGATAGAGATGGCCTCACCAAAAACTAAGAGAGAAATCCAAAGATTAACCAGACGGGTCGCGGTGCTGAACCGGTTCATCTCGAGGTCGACGGAAAAATGCTTGCCTTTCTACGACACACTCAAAGGAAACAAAAAGTTTGAGTGGACAGAGAAATGCGAACAGGCGTTCCAAGAACTAAAAAATTACCTGGCAAGCCCGCCAGTACTTTCAAAGCCGGTCGAAGGAGAGCCCCTTTTTCTGTATACGGCGGTATCATCAACGGCGGTAAGCGGAGTGCTGATCAGAGAAGATCGCAACGAACAAAAACCGGTCTTCTACGTGAGCCAGACCTTGACGGACTCGGAAACTCGATACCCGCTAATGGAGAAGGCGGCCTTGGCAGTGGTGATGTGCGCTCGAAAATTGAGGCCTTTTTTCCAATCGCACACGATCATTTTACTCACGGTTTTTCCGCTCAGAACGATCCTGCATAGTCCCAGTCAATCGGGACGTCTGGCAAAATGGGCGGTAGAATTAAGCGAGTATGATATCGAGTATCGGAGTAGGACATGCACAAATCCCAAGTCCTTGCAGATTTCTTAATCGAACTCCCGACCGCAGGCGTTATTGAACCAACGTTAGATTCGGCGTGGGTTCTCCACGTAGATGGGTCTTCATCAAAGCAAGGTTCGGGAGTCCGGGTGCGGTTAACGTCACCAACTGGGGAAATCCTAGAACAGTCGTTCAGGTTGCTCTTCAACGCTTCCAACAACGAAGCGGACTATGAAGCCTTGGTCGCTGGACTAAAACTTGCCCTCGGACTCAAGATCCAAAATCTGCAAGCATTTTGCGATTCCCAGCTGGTGGCAAATCAATTCAGCGGGGACTATGAAGCAAAAGACGACCGGATGGAAGCATATCTCAAAATTGTCCGGGAGCTCGCAAAGCGATTCGAAAAATTCGAACTCACAAGGATCCCACGGGGAGAAAACGCTCCGGCCGATGCATTGGCGGCCCTGGCATCAACGTCTACCCCGGGAGAAAGGTGAATCATTCCCGTTGAGTTCATAGAACAATCGAGCATCGATCCCCCACAAGTCATCAATCTTATCCAACTGCCGGAAGGTGAAGACGAGGAAGAACCTCCGGAAGAAGAGTTAGGAACTGGTCCGACGGAAGAGTATGTCTGCGATCGCGGATGGATGGCTCCGATACGAACATACATCATGGACGAGGAAGTCCCGGCGGACAAGTGGGCTGCACGAAAGCTAAAGGCCCAAGCGGCCCGCTTCGTTCTCCTCGAAGGCAACCTCTACAAATGGAGGATCTCCGGACCATTAATGGTCTGCGTGGAAAAAGAAGAAGCAAGACGAATTATGGAGGAAGTCCATAGCGGATCGTGCGGAAATCACTCCGGAGGAAGAGCCCTTGCAATCAAAATCAAGCGGCATGGACACTATTGGCCAACCATGATAAAAGATTGCGAAAAGTTCTCCCTCAAGTGCGAAAAATGCCAAAGGGACGCACCAGTGATACATCAGCCCGCAGAACTGCTCCCGTCAATTTCCGCGCCATACCCATTCATGAGGTGGTTGATGGACATCGTGGGGCCAATGCATAACTCAAAGCAGAAAAGGTTCTTACTTGTCCTAACAGATTACTTCTCGAAATGGGTCGAAGCGGACTCTTACGCCAGTATCAAGGACGCTCAAGTCGAGCACTTCGTCTGGAAAAACATCATATGCCGGCATGGAGTCCCTTACGAGATCGTCACCGACAATGGTTCTCAATTCATTTCCGCGCGCTTCGAAGGATTCTGCGAAAAGTGGAAAATACGCCTGAGCAAGTCAACGCCGCGTTATCCACAGGGAAACGGCCAGGCCGAAGCAGCCAACAAAACTATCGTTGACGGACTCAAAAAGCGTCTCGATGAGAAGAAAGGGCGATGGGCAGACGAGCTCGAAGCAGTCCTCTGGTCCCACCGGACAACTCCAAGGCGCGCATCCGGAGAAACGCCGTTCGCGCTGGTCTACGGTACCGAATGCGTTATACCGTCAGAAGTAGACTTTCCCGGCGTCAGGCGAAGACTCTTGCCTGGGCAGGAAGGCCTCAAACATCTGATGATGTTAGATGAACTGGACCTGATAAACGAAAGACGGGATCAAGCGCTCATCCGCATTCAAAATTACCAACAAGCAGCGGCCAAGTACTACAACTCCAACGTGCGAAGCCCCAAATTCAATGAAGGAGACCTCGTCCTCCGCAAAGTTTTCCAGAACACCGCGGAGCCAAATGCAGGGAAACTAGGTGCGAAGTGGGAAGGACCGTACAAAGTAGCAAAAGTGGTCCGTCCAGGAGCATACGAGCTGGAAAACAAAGAAGGGAAGCCAGTCCCGAGGACATGGAACGCGATGCACCTAAAGAAGTATTACCACTAGACGTTGTAAATTAGAACTACGAACCGGCTTGATCCCTACATTCAGGGTACGTAGGCAGCTCGCCTTCCGACGAGTTCAGCTATTTATATTTTATAATTTTCAAGGGGAGAGTGGGTCTGTATATACATATTCCCGAATTTTCGAAAAACAAATCAAGGAGATGGACATTGGGACTTAGCATCTCATAACACATCCAAAATTTGAAAAAGTTTACGAAAACACCATTCCGACAGACATCGAGACTCAGCATCTTGAAACCTGATCCGGAAAACCCGAGAAAACGAACATTTAATGCAAAAGCATGTCATCACGATCTCCAACTCAGACAACATCGCCCATCATTAAGGCACATCAAATGCCATCACTTCAAAAATCGCCCCTTGGCATACATAAAAACCCGCCTTTTAGCAAGCATGCCACCGTCCGTTGCTGATCACAACGGGACGATCCTTTTAACCATGGTTCTCTTTACATCCCAAAGCGGATAAAACGTAGCGCGCTATACAAATTTCTGGACTAACATCCGAAAGGCGTAACCTGACATTCCGCGATCCTGGCAGGAAACGTTTGAGACGATGTTCTATTTAGTCCATTTCCACGAAACGCCCCGCATAAGTAGAAAGTTCGAACCGCGAGTCGCGAAATGAACTCCATAAACCCAGTAAGCGCCAACATGGAACGCTGGTCTTAGACATCTCACGACAAAGTACCAAACCGGCCCTGGTACGAGATCATAAACTTGTCCGAAAACTAGTAAATAAACAAACCCAGTGGCTAACTCCGCTGGTCAAAAAACACGAGGGGAACTCTTCCCGAACAATCAGATCTGAGCGCCCGGAACAGCGCCCCGATTAACCCGACTGAACCAAGCAAACAAAATCGAATCAATATGAAGAAGGTCAGCCGCCCAATCCAGTCAGATAAATGGGCCGCCCGACCCCTTCAGATAGACTGGCCACCCGATCTCTTCAGATAAATGGGCCGCCCGGTCTCTTTAGACAAATGGTCTGCTTGGCCTCTTCAAAGAAATAGGCCAGCCGCCCACTCCGAAAAACGTAACATGGCGGCCGGGACATTGCCAGCCGCCCAGAATCAATCCAACATAACACGGCGGCTCGGACATTGCCAGCCGCCCGGAATCAATCCAGCCTGGCTCGGCGGCTCGGACATTACCAGCCGCCCGGGAAAGATCAAGCATGATCCGGCGGCTGGGACATGACCAGCCGCCCGTAATCAATCCGGCGGCCGAGACATGACCAGCCGCCCGCGATCATTTCATCACGATCCGGCGACCGACCATCCTCTCCATATCAACACACGGCGGTCGGGTGTGTCTCGGACTAAACCCAGCCGCCCA
Source organism: Isatis tinctoria (assembly GCA_010577795.1). Lineage (NCBI taxonomy): Eukaryota > Viridiplantae > Streptophyta > Magnoliopsida > Brassicales > Brassicaceae > Isatis > Isatis tinctoria. The sequence continues at coordinate 11,051,327 of CM021246.1, read as the reverse complement.
TGATCATCCAACCTGTTCCTTCGCATAAAAGGAAAGTATACAGCAAAACGAAAATCTCGAAAGCTTATCTTTATTGAAAGCAAAGAAAAATCGGTCAAGACCAAAAATCAGGCCGTCCATAACATAAATCTATAAACAAAAGCCGAAAACTCAAAAAATAACTAGAAAGAAAAAACCCCGCATGGTCAAGGATCAGAACCAAACGCCTTGGCAACAGCAATATCCGAGATTCCAGGAACAGAGTCGTTCGATCCCGATAGATCAACCACCCCGAGAGAAGTAGCCTCTTCTTCGACAGATCTTTACTCGGGTATTGAAACATTGTCATCCTTGTGGGCAGGGCACAACAGAGAATCAATCTTCCCACAAATTCGAGCGATCACATCATCAAACCGTACTGCAGACTTATCGAACTCGTCTATCCATGTGGACAATTTCGCCTTCTCCTCGTCCAAGCTGGGAGGATCAGTTCCCTGAAGCAACGCAACAAGTTCGACATTACTCTCTATCTGAGCCAAATCTACTTCCTGGTTCCTTGCCTCAGACAAAGATCCAAGGTCTTCTTTTAGCGCATCCAAAAAGTCGCGGAATTTCGCAACGGAAGCCTTGCGGCCGTCCGCGTAAGCCCGTTGCACCTTCGAATTGCGCGCCGCTTTCACACTGGCCATCTGGTCCTTCAAAGCCTGCACTTCCTTAGCATGACGCGCATCCTTGGCCTCTTGACGGGTCTTGAACTGCAATGCCTCGGCTTTTTCCGCGCGCAACGAAGCGAGCTCCTTCTCGAGCGATTTGGCCCGATGCGAAGACGTCGCTTCAAGTTCGTTGAGTTTCCTCCTCACTAGCCGAGCATCCTCCCGAGCTTCCTCAGCACGCTTGCGGATTCCACGGACAGAAGCATCATACGTGCTGATGCACTTGTTCACGGAAGACATGAACTAAAACAAAAAGAGGGAGGAGTTAATTAAAAAAAAAAAAAAAGAGAGAAAAAAAAAAAGAAAAAAGAGAAAAGAGAAAGAAGAAGGGCAAGAATAGATAAACCTTCATCCCGCTCAAGGCCATATCCTCGTACTTCTCAGGCTCATCCAGACTATCACAAGAAGGAAACTTGAAACTAGCATCCGTGATCACCGAAAAACTCCTGGCGGACTGACGACGATTTTTACAAACAGCCTCAGGAAAAGCAAGCCCTGGCGAAGGACCCATACGCCGAGCCTCGGGAGAAGAATTTTTCACTCCGGGGTCAGCAAGGCAATCCGCCTGTTTTTGGCACAACAGGCCTTCTTCATCGCTCAGACCATAGGTGATCCCGCCAGCCGCCGCTTTAGCCTTGGGCAGACGCCTCGCGATACGTCCTTCAAGAATAGCCTCCTTCTTCAGAGGAGTGACCACAACGGTGGATACCGCCAACTTATCCGCGGGCCACTCCGGTGGAGGAATGGCTTGACTACCGTCGGCCAATCCCGATCCAGAAGAGCCAGCCGCCGTCCTCTCCTTAGAATCTTTCCCAAGTTTATTTGCCTCACCCTTCTTCTCCATCTGCCTCCTCTCGCGAAAAGATTGCCTAACCATTATGTAAAGTTCAAAAAAACGGAAAGAGCACTCAACAAAAGAAAGAACTCGTGGGGGAAAATAAGAAGGAAGGGTCCATATATATAGTTGGACGGTTCGAGTCCTAGTTCAAGTAGGAATTGTGTCTTTCCAATTCTGAGCCAACCGCCCGCTAGTCCTTCATACAAAAAGGAAATTTTTGTTCACAAAAAAAAGGGGGAAAGAGAATAAAAAAGGCAATTTTCCCGTTTCGATCAATCCCGATAAAACCTGGGCTTAAAGCTCATCGTCCTGGACTACGAGAACGAAGAGCTGGGGGGCTAACTGTTGGGGTCGAAATCCCCTCCTCGAAGATTGACAGAACGAGAAGTCAAGGTCGTGATCAAATGGAACTTATCCCAAACATGGAACGGACGAGCTAAGGCAAACTGCCCACGAACCGTCCAAAACATCAACCGACGGCTGGGATAAGGCCAGCCGCCGGGTCTTCACATGTCCAAGGCCGACAGCTGGGGTAAGGCCAGCCGTCGGGTCTTCATTCGTCCACGGCCGGCGGCTGGGATAAGGCCATCCGCCGGGTCTTCACATGTCCATGGCCGGCGGCTGGGATAAGGCCAGCCGCCGGGTCCTCATTCGTCCAAGGCCGGCGGCTGGGATAAGGCCAGCCGCCGGGTCTTCCTCGATCCACGGCCGGCAGCTGGGATAAGGCCAGCCGCCGGGTCGTCTTGGTCCATCAACCGGCGGCTGGGATAAGGCCAGCCACCGGATCTTCATGATACACCAACCGGCGGCTGGGATAAGGCCAACCACCGGGTCTTCATCATATGCCAATGATCATTTCTCAAGTCAAGACTCATTATCCGAACATCGTCCAGTCGGCCGACCGTCGAACATAACTTTGTGCCCGGACCGACCCGAAGATCATCCATTTGCATGTTCTGCCTCCAAAGATGTCCATAAGCATTCCCCGTAAGACCGTGACGAACGTCCAGCCGTCCGTGGACCAGTCGCCGAGCACACGAGCCAAAGGAACCGGCGGCTGGCCATCAATGCCGAAACCGGCGGCTTGAAGTTCAAACAAAAAACGGGCGGTTCAAATTTCAGAAGTCGTAAAACGCTCGGAACACTGTTCACGAAGAAAAACCGTTGAAAACACTATTCATCCCGAAGACAAAGTTAACCGAAAAATCGAATTAAGCTTAAATCGAGATTCGGATTACTATTCACGGGTCACTATTCATTGGCGGGTCGTATTTGGGTCAGAATGCGCGGATGGATCACGGAAGACTCTCGGGCCGGATATCAGGCCCAAAAAGCTTAGGTCGGCGGCTGGTAAGGAAGGACAAAGTCTCACATCGGAAGTCTGAAGTCTTAGCCTCCTAGGATTGTCAGTATATATATGTACGCTCATGTAAGTGTTAAAAGATCCCAGATCCGAGTATTATGAGTTTTAGCAATTTAAGACTATTCAGCTTTTGCTAATTTCCTTGTACTTTCGGAAAATATCAATAAAAATCTCTCTTTTGCAGTTTCGGTCCTTTAGTTCTTTATAAATAGAATTTTCGAGCCCCCACTAAATATAAGTTTTGACAGTGTGAGTTTCAGCTCTCACAGTTCTTCAGTTGGTCCTTTTCTCGTGTTTTCCACATTAACTCGACTCGAACATGTCCATAAACGCCAAACTCCTTCGGAACTCTATAAAATCTGTAAAAAGACTCGAAACAATAAAAAAGACTCGAAAAACTAACGAAAGACGCAAATCAAAACTCAAACCGAATACTAAAAACAAATCAAAATATGTTAAAAATACATAATATCAGATAAGACGCCATACGAGATCTTTAAAGGAAGGAAACCAAGCATTGCTCATTTGCGAATCTTCGGCTGTGTCTGCTATGCCAAAGTAGAACAACCATTCATAAAGAAACTTGATGATCGAACTAGGATGCTTGTTCACTTGGGAACAGAACCGGGATCCAAGCCATATCGTCTTCTAGATCCGCAAACACGAAAGATTATCATGAGTCGTGATGTTGTTTTCGACGAAACAAAAGGATGGAATTGGCGACAAACCACTTCAGGGGAAGATGGAGATGGTAGTTTCAGTGTAATCCTTGGAGATTTTGGAAACCATGGTATCTGCGAGGAAACAGAGTCTGAGTTGGAAGCTCCTGAGAACAACCAACAAGGGTCGAGTAATGCAGAGGAAGAAAGTACCGAAGACAGTACTTTCGAAGCAGAACATCAAAACGAGGATGAGACCATCGTAACTCAGTCACCACCTGCTCTCAGAAGAACACAGAGACAGAGAACGAGACCCAAATATCTTGAAGATTATGTTCTTCTCGCTGAGGAAGAAGGAGACATACTTCTTATGTGCTTGAATGATGAACCTCGGAACTTTGAAGAAGCAAAGGAGTCAGAAGAACGGACCAAAACATGCAAAGACGAGTTGGAATCTATTGAGAGGTTCAAAATGTGATCTTGTTGACTTACCAAGTGGAGCAACTCCGATTGGTCTGAAGTGGGTTTTCAAGATCAAGAGAAATTCAGACGGCAACATCAACAAGCATAAGGCTCGGCTTGTAGCAAAAGGCTACACACAACAATATGGAGTAGACTTTGATGAGGTATTTGCTCCAATGGCAAGAATTGAAACAGTCCGACTCCTGCTCAAAACAACGGCATCTCGAGGATGGGAAGTTCATCATTTAGACGTAAAAACAGCATTCCTTCATGGAGAATTAAAGGAAACTGTTTACGTTGCACAGCCAGAAGGGTTTGAAAGGAAGGGAAGTGAGAGCAAAGTCTACAAACTTAACAAGGCTTTATATGGTTTACGGCAAGCACCAAGAGCATGGAACAATAAGCTCAATCAGATTCTCACAGATCTACAATTTGTGAAGTGCTCTAAAGAACCATCAGTCTATCGTAAGGAGGTACAAGGACATCTTCTCGTACTTGCTGTTTATGTGGATGATTTATTCGTCACAGGACCAAACCGAGAGATTATCGATACTTTCAAAAAGGAGATGGCCTCAAATTTCGAGATTAGTGATCTGGGGAAGCTGACATATTATCTGGGAATAGAAGTGGATCAGCGAGATGATGGAATCACCTTGTCACATAAAAGTTATGCTCGAAAGATCTTGGAAGAAGCCGGAATGCTAGACTGTAATCTCGTTCATACAACCATGGAAACCGGGTTACAGTTATCAAAAGCAGAGAATGAGAAGGAAATCGATGCAACAAACTACAGGAAAAATGTTGGCTGCTTTCGATACTTGATCCATACGAGACCAGATCTTTCATTTTGTGTGGGAGTATTAAGTCGCTACGTGCACAGTCCAAGAGAATCACATGGAGCCGCAATGAAACAAGCTCTTCAGTATTTGAAAGGAACAACCTCATTTGGGCTAATCTTTGAAAGGAGCACAACGATTCTAAGGCTAGTGGGTTACAGTGACAGCAGCCATAATGTAGATCCAGATGATGGGAGAAGCACAACAGGACACATATTTTACTTGGGAGAAAGTCCTGTTTCATGGTTTTCACAGAAGCAAGATGTCATGGCCCTTTCTTCTTGTGAAGCCGAGTTTATGGCTGGAACAGAAGCAGCAAAGCAAGCTATATGGTTGCAAGACTTACTTAGTGAGATCACGTAAACTAGAGGTGAGAGAGCTGTCATTCGCATTGACAATAAATCAGCTGTAGCTCTCACGAAAAATCCAGTGTTTCACGGCAGAAGTAAGCACATTCAAAGGAGGTACCATTTCATAAGAGAAAGCGTTGAGAATGGGAGCATTCAAGTGAAACATGTTCCGGGAACTGAACAGAAGGCAGACATCCTCACAAAAGCTTTGGGAAGAATTAAATTCAAGGAGAAGAGTTCATTGGAGTACAAGATCTGGAGAAAAAGGAGTTCAAGCTTAGAGGGAAGAATGTTGGAGTAAGCTTGAAGATCAAGCAAGTGTAGAAGATGAGATTAGAAAATATATTTAGGAGCAATCTAAATATATGTTAAAGTTAAAGAGAAAAGGAAGTTTTCTATTAAGAGAATAGGAAATTGTTAGAATTCTTGATCTATAAAAGTAGGTACCAAAATTGTGGTATCACTTAACCTAGATTGAGAGCTTTAGTTTTTGAGTCAGTTTTCTAAAGCAATAAAGAGAGTAATTCTTTATAATTTTTGATTCTTGGTTCTAGAGCATCAACGTCCAGAAACATCTCTCGTCAATCCAGCATTTCTTTCAAAGGCGGTCCATAGTGAAAATGAAAGCAATGCTGAGATCATGACTAAAGCAAGTCTGAGAAATCTACAAGAGGATCTCAAAGAGATTACAAAACTTGATGGTGTAGCTTGTGGCGGTTATTATGCAAACAGATGGAAGACAACAAGAGAAGCCAAACATTGCCTGAAGAAACAAGAAAAGAAGAAGAAGAAGAAGAGTCCAAGGAAGACACAAATGTAGATGGTGAAAATATGAAACTTTACCAAACCCAAGCTGTGGAGCTACTAGGAGAAGTCATAGACGGAGAAACAAGGCAGAACACTGAAACTTTACAGGTCTCGCGAGTGAGGATTAACAGATGAAGCAACCTCAAAAGAGTGATACAACTTAGGAGATTCGTCAAAGCGTTAAACAATGTGAGGAAATTTAACCCAAGAGAGCCTTGGTTCTTGCCATTGGACCACTGGGGTTGAAGCAGGAAAAAGTGAACCTTAGGCATCAAGAAACTCAGTACAAGAGAAACGGGGAGGAATGGATGGTCGATAACGCGCTTCAAGAAGAAGTTTCGAAGCTAACACCAGCTCGGAAAGTTAAAGTTCAGTTATTGGGTGCAAGCTTTTGAGTCACTTTCAGCTACATGGAACTGAGACAAACACTGTCATATTACACAGTATTCTATTCATACGGTAAACAAAGTCTCATAACACTGTACTCTTTACATGGTTTGTCCATCGTTCGATAACTTCTCAACAGCTTTACAGCTTCAGAAAACAGAGAACCATGAAGAACAAGATGGGCAAGACTAGATCAAGGAACTGGAGGATAACTAAAGTCCTACTATTTGTCCTTCCAATGATCTCATGTTTTTTCGATCTTCTTCGTTTTTTGTTCTTTTTTTTTTTTTGTTAAAGGGCTTACTTGAATTAATAAAATGAAGTCGAAGCGAACAAACAGAACCGGGATAAAGAAAAGTAACTGAAATACAAAAGATTGAAAAAGATGAGAAAACTATCAAGACCAGAAGAGAAGGAGTGGATTTCCCGCAGAAAAACCCAGGTTGATCAGATCTAAGGCTTTGTTTCTTAATGTTGAGAGGATTCTTGCCCTGATTTGATTAGGCTGCTGAGTCAACCCATTGTGAAAACGTTTATTCCGTTCGTTCCAAGTTTCATAGATAGTTGCTTGCCAGCATTGAAGTAGAGCCAGAGTTTTGAAACGATCGGAAGAGGCGACATGAAGCCAAGCTAGAGTATTAACCCAGTCCGAGGAGGGGGCATGAAGATGTAGACGTAGCGTTAGAGAAGTCCAGATCCCGGCAACAAATGAGCACTCAAAAAAGAGATGGTCTCGAGACTCCTGATGAGTACCACAGAGGAGGCAGGTTGTTTCCACGTCAAGACCCCAAGAGAAGAGGCGATCCAAAGTTGGGTTACGATTAAGCACAAATAGCCAAGTGGTAATGCTATGTTTAGGAATAGCGATCTTGTTCCAAACCAGAGCAGACCAACTCAGAAGAGGATTTTGAACCCGAATTGCTTCCCAAATCTCTCGAGAGGAGAAGCGCTTCTGCTCCTTGGATCCAACTAACCATACCGGGGAATCAGATAGGGTTGAAAGAGAAATAGTAGTAACAAACCTTAAGAGTTGGAGCTGTAATGTGTGTAGAAAGGTATTATACAATTATTTTTCAAAGAGGTTGTATTACAAACCAAAGAAGAGATTATTTGCTCTTCTTCACTATTATTATTAGGATTTAAGATTAAATGACATTGCCTTGTTTTTACATTACTCGGTATATTTTTTTTGTAACAAGTTTCTAGTTCGCTTGTTTATTAGGGTGAATTTGCGAAATGGGTAGTTTTTCAAGTTTTTATTGGCTTTTGGGTAGTTTCACATAGGGTATTTGGAAATAGGTAGTTTTTGGTACTGTTTTGTAGTTTTTTTGTGGGTAGTTTAGGAGAGATAAATAATTCATTCCTCTTTCACCCTTATTTCAGAAAAGTCAATATAAAAAATATAAGAAATTATAAAAATTAAAAAAAAATAAAAAGAATTAATATAAAAAAATTTCGGAAATTAATATAAAAAATAAAAAAATATAAGAAATTATAAAAAAATTATAAACAATTACAAAGTTATAAAAATTATAAAAATATAAAAATATAATAATTATAAAAAATCATAGAAAATCAAAAATGATAAAAAATTATAAAAATTATAAAAAATTATTCAAAGTTATAAAAATTATAAAATTTGATAAAAAATTATAAAATAACAAAAAATGACAAAAAATTAAAAAATATAATAATTATTTCAAAATTACAAAAAACTATAAAAATTATAAAAATATAAAATAATATAAAAAATAAAAAATCATAAAAATAAATAAAAATTATACAAAATTATAAAAACTAAAAAAATTATAAAAAATTATCAAAAATTATCATAATTACAAAAAAATTATCAAAATTACAAAAAATATAAAAAAATATGAAAAACTATTAGAAAATATATAAAATTACAAAAATTACTCAAAAAATAAATAAAAAATTATAAAATTTTTTAAAAATTATAAAATTCTAATTTTTTAAAAAAACTATAAAAATTATAAAAATCATAAATTTAGTAAAAAATTATAAAAATTATAAAAACTATACAAAATTATAAAAAATATAAAAATATAAAAAAAAAAACATAAAAAGAATAGAAAATATAATAATTATAAAAAATTATAGAAAATTATAAAAGTTACAAAAAAATTATAATTTTTTTTTAAAAAATAGTAAAATTACAAAAAAATTACAAAAATAAAAAAAATTATAAAAATTATTAAAATAATAAAAAATTACCAAAAGTTATAAAAATTATAAAAATGTAAAAATTACTAGAATTATTAAATTTACTAAATTTATTAAAAAAATTTAAAAATAAAAAATTTGTAAGCCATGGTGTACGCTTTTCATGGTGTACGCCTTCATGGTGTACGCCATGTACGCCTTCATGGTGCACGCCATGTACGCCTTCATGGTGTACGCCATGTACGCCTTCATGGTGTACGCCATGTATACCTTTTATGGTGTACTGTACACTAGGCGTACGCTATGCACATCTTTGATGGTGTACACCACGCATACACCATGTACATCAGGCATACGCCATGCACATCTTCCCTGGTGTATGTACGCCTTCATGGTGTACGCCATGTACACCTTTTATGGTGTACACCATGTACACTAGGCGTACGCTATACACATCTTTGATGGTGTACACCACGCATACACCATGTACATCAGGCGTACGCCATGCACATCTTCCCTGGTGTACACCATGTACACCACGCATACACCATGTACACCAGGCGTACGCAATGCACATCTTCCATGGTCGACATGGTGTCCATGGTGTACACCATGTACCCCACGCGTACACCAGGCGTACCCCATGTACACCTGGCGTACACCTTATATTTTATAATTTTTTTATATTTTCTAATTTTTTAATTTTTTAAAAAACATTTTATATTTTTTACAATTTTTTATAGTTTTTATAATTTTTTATAATTTTTAAAAAAATTTATAATTTTATAATTTTTTATAATTTTTTTTTTAGTAGTTTTTGTAATTTTTTATATTTTCTTCTAGTTTTTCATATTTTTTTATATTTTTTGTAATTTTTTGTAATTTTGATATTTTTTTTGTAATTTGGATAATTTTTGATAATATTTATAATTTTTTTTAATTTTTATAATTTTGTATAATTTTTCTTTATTTTTATGATTTTTTTATTTTCTTTTATTTTCTAATAGTTTTTCATATTTGTTATATTATTTTATATTTTTTATAATTTTTATAATTTTTATAATTTTTATAATTTTTATAATTTTTATAATTTTTTTTTTTAATTTTAACAATTTTGTATAATTTTTATTTATTTTTATGATTTTTTTTATTTTCTAATATTTTTCATATTTTTTATATTATTTTATATTTTATAATTTTTTATATTTTTTATATTTTTTATATTTTTTATAATTTTTATAATTTTTAAAAAAATTATAATTTTATAATTTTTATAATTTTTATAATTTTTATAATTTTTATAATTTTTAAAAAAATTATAATTTTATAATTTTTATAATTTTTTTTTTAGTAGTTTTTGTAATTTTTTATATTTTCTTCTAGTTTTTCATATTTTTTATATTTTTTGTAATTTTTTGTAATTTTGATATTTTTTTGTAATTTGGATAATTTTTGATAATATTTATAATTTTTTTATTTTTATAATTTTGTATAATTTTTCTTTATTTTTTATGATTTTTTTATTTTCTTTTATTTTCTAATAGTTTTTCATATTTGTTATATTATTTTATATTTTTATAATTTTTATAATTTTTATAATTTTTATAATTTTTATAATTTTTTTTTTTAATTTTAACAATTTTGTATAATTTTTATTTATTTTTATGATTTTTTTTATTTTCTAATATTTTTCATATTTTTTATATTATTTTATATTTTTATAATTTTTTTGTAATTTTGATAATTTTTTTTGTAATTTTGATGATTTTTTTGTAATTTTGATAGTTTTCGATAATTTTTATATTTTTTTAATTTTTATAATTTTTTATAATTTTTTATATTTTATAATTTTTATAATTTTTTTATTTTTTTTTATTTTCTATTAGTTTTTCATATTTTTTATATTTTTTATATTTTTTATAATTTTTTGTAATTTTGATAATTTTTGATAATTTTTATAATTTTTTTTAAATTTTTTTTATTTTGTATAATTTTATTTGTTTTTTATAATTTATTTATTTTTTTATTTTCTAATAGTTTTTCATAATTTTTATAATTTTTATTGTTTTGTATAATGTTTATTTATTTTTTATAATTTTTATATTTTTTAATAGTTTTTCATAATTTTTATATTTTATAATTTTTTATTCTTTTGTAATTTTTATAATTTTTACCTTTTTACAATTTATTCATTTAAAACTTAAACTTTTATAAAGATTTCATTTTTATAAATAGTAATGGCTCAACCGTAAATAAAAATTATATGAGAGGGTTACTTAGACCTTACATCTCAAAAACTACATATTTTCAAATACCCTATGTAAAACTACCCAAAAACAAATAAAAACTTAAAAAGTACTCATTTCGCAAATTAGTCCTGTTTATTACGCTAGTCAATAAGCAACAGCTTCTGCTTAGCCTCTGATAATACATTTACACATCCTATCTTTGTTTGTAAATAACTAACAAGTTACTACTAGTTAGTTCATGTATGTTCATGACTACTAGTCAAAGCTTGGGATTATACGAAAAAATTCATGTATCAAATCAATAACTTTTATAAATCATGATTAACATAATGTGATAATTACGTTGATACCATTTGTTGGTGATATAAGTGGGACAAACTAAAACCAATGAGAAAGAAAATGAAACCATAATTCAATAAGTGGCTCAAGTTGAAGATATATTCCACAATCTATACTTTTAAAAAAGAAACACACATTTTTACATAAAATTTAATGATGTAATTTACCAAATGTAAATAAAATAAGGTAGTACATAAATTATTTTACATGTAATGGTATTGTCTTTTAGTTGTTTTTTTCAAATGTTGATTAAAGGTATTTTAGTCAAATTATATATGTCAATTATGATCAAAATTTAAGTCAAAACTAAATCTCAAGATATTTATTTTTCAAACAACGTTTAAATATCTCTAAAAAATTTAAAGTTTATCATAACATAATACTGTCAAATCCATTCTTAACAAAATATTCAATTGTGAAAAATATTTCATGGTAAATGCATTTAAACACGCCTTATCCAAAATATCTAAAAAATATTTTTTTTCATGAGATTTTGGATTATGCATTTAAAAAACAAATTGTAAACAATATTAATAAAAAAGTTTGTACTTAGTACTAATTAAATTTTGATCTATAAAACAAAAAATGGAAATCCTATAATATTTATATATAGGATATATATGATCCATAAGTATAGTTAAAATATTAAATTAAATGGTAAATATAAATTAAATAACTTAGTACACAAATTATTTTAATTTATAATTAGATAGAAATACTTTAAAGTTAATAAAATTTATATACTATAAATTATTTAATATTTATGTTATTTTATAATATGATGTACGAGTTGGGATTGAAATTACTCATTTGATTGAAATCAAAATTTTAAATTTTTATATAAAAATAGTTATGATGAATGATAGTCAAAATAAAATAATTCGTTCATTTTATTAGTCAATTTCGTTTTGAATTGTTTTATAATTTTTAAAAAAATTATAATTTTATAATTTTTATAATTTTTTTTTTTAGTAGTTTTTGTAATTTTTTATATTTTCTTCTAGTTTTTCATATTTTTTATATTTTTTATAATTTTTTGTAATTTTGATATTTTTTTTGTAATTTGGATAATTTTTGATAATATTTATAATTTTTTTATTTTTATAATTTTGTATAATTTTTCTTTATTTTTATGATTTTTTTATTTTCTTTTATTTTCTAATAGTTTTTCATATTTGTTATATTATTTTATATTTTTTATAAAATTTTTCTCATTTTGATAATTTTTGACAATTTGGATATTTTTTTTTTTAATTTTAACAATTTTGTATAATTTTTATTTATTTTTATGATTTTTTTTATTTTCTAATATTTTTCATATTTTTTATATTATTTTATATTTTTTATAATTTTTTTGTAATTTTGATAATTTTTTTTGTAATTTTGATGATTTTTTTGTAATTTTGATAGTTTTCGATAATTTTTATATTTTTTTAATTTTTATAATTTTGTATAATTTTATTTATTTTTTATAATTTTTTTATTTTTTTTTATTTTCTATTAGTTTTTCATATTTTTTATATTTTTTATATTTTTATAATTTTTTGTAATTTTGATAATTTTTGATAATTTTTATAATTTTTTTTAAATTTTTTTTATTTTTATAATTTTTTTATTTTTTATAATTTTTTTATTTTTTTTATTTTCTAATAGTTTTTCATAATTTTTATAATTTTTATTGTTTTGTATAATGTTTATTTATTTTTTATAATTTTTTATATTTTTTAATAGTTTTTCATAATTTTTATATTTTTATAATTTTTTATTCTTTTTGTAATTTTTATAATTTTTACCTTTTTACAATTTATTCATTTAAAACTTAAACTTTTATAAAGATTTCATTTTTATAAATAGTAATGGCTCAACCGTAAATAAAAATTATATGAGAGGGTTACTTAGACCTTACATCTCAAAAACTACATATTTTCAAATACCCTATGTAAAACTACCCAAAAACAAATAAAAACTTAAAAAGTACTCATTTCGCAAATTAGTCCTGTTTATTACGCTAGTCAATAAGCAACAGCTTCTGCTTAGCCTCTGATAATACATTTACACATCCTATCTTTGTTTGTAAATAACTAACAAGTTACTACTAGTTAGTTCATGTATGTTCATGACTACTAGTCAAAGCTTGGGATTATACGAAAAAATTCATGTATCAAATCAATAACTTTTATAAATCATGATTAACATAATGTGATAATTACGTTGATACCATTTGTTGGTGATATAAGTGGGACAAACTAAAACCAATGAGAAAGAAAATGAAACCATAATTCAATAAGTGGCTCAAGTTGAAGATATATTCCACAATCTATACTTTTAAAAAAGAAACACACATTTTTACATAAAATTTAATGATGTAATTTACCAAATGTAAATAAAATAAGGTAGTACATAAATTATTTTACATGTAATGGTATTGTCTTTTAGTTGTTTTTTTCAAATGTTGATTAAAGGTATTTTAGTCAAATTATATATGTCAATTATGATCAAAATTTAAGTCAAAACTAAATCTCAAGATATTTATTTTTCAAACAACGTTTAAATATCTCTAAAAAATTTAAAGTTTATCATAACATAATACTGTCAAATCCATTCTTAACAAAATATTCAATTGTGAAAAATATTTCATGGTAAATGCATTTAAACACGCCTTATCCAAAATATCTAAAAAATATTTTTTTTCATGAGATTTTGGATTATGCATTTAAAAAACAAATTGTAAACAATATTAATAAAAAAGTTTGTACTTAGTACTAATTAAATTTTGATCTATAAAACAAAAAATGGAAATCCTATAATATTTATATATAGGATATATATGATCCATAAGTATAGTTAAAATATTAAATTAAATGGTAAATATAAATTAAATAACTTAGTACACAAATTATTTTAATTTATAATTAGATAGAAATACTTTAAAGTTAATAAAATTTATATACTATAAATTATTTAATATTTATGTTATTTTATAATATGATGTACGAGTTGGGATTGAAATTACTCATTTGATTGAAATCAAAATTTTAAATTTTTATATAAAAATAGTTATGATGAATGATAGTCAAAATAAAATAATTCGTTCATTTTATTAGTCAATTTCGTTTTGAATTGTTTTATAATTTTAATAGATTAACCAATCTTTTTGACCCGTTTTTAGTGGTCGGCATTTAATTTTTAAAATTAGTATTGAAATGGATTAATATGTCCTATAATAATTTCAAACTTTTATTTTTAATAAATTATTATCAAAATAAAGTAATTCGTCTTATAATAACCCATGAAAAATCGCAAAAAATAAGACAACAATCCTAATTTTTTTTTTAAAATGTCTACAATATTTTTGGTCCACATTGTTTGATCCAGCAGAATTGCGGGTTGGTCTACAGATCATTGACAAACTGATTTATAACCTATTTAAATATTGTAATTAAATTCTGGTTTGTCCTAAGGATAATTTAATTTTTATGTGAACTTCTGTTTGATACAGAGAAATGGTCTCAGATACCACATATTCAAGTTTGTGTGACTACTATACCACACAAGGCACAAAATGACTCCTCTAGCTTTCGTTAATGATTTAATGACCATTATACCCTTGATCTTTAATTAAAAAAGATAATCAAAAAGTTGGCATGAGAAAGAGAATCTCTTCGAGTTCTCTAGTCGAGGTCGACATCGAGAGATTGAAATCAAAAATATCTACCGCTTCAGCTTCAGCAGAATCACCATCTTCATGCTTCTCATTAAAACTATCCTCATTATGGTCCAGAAAGCTATAGCTGTCCTCCTACACCTTCTGGAAACTTTTTTTTAAACTGCAGTATTTTTGTATTACGAAAACCTTCCTTAATGCCAAAAAAAGAGATACAGTCCATTGTGTTTTTTTTATGCCCTTGCTACTTCAAATAAACCTGAATCACTGAACAAATTATAACGGTGTTTTATTGGCTAAAACGACTTAACAAACTCAAAGATGATATAGTTCTTTGAAAATGTTAAATTTCATAAATTCATGAAGGCCTTCCTAAATACAATATGTTTATTCCTGAATCAGATAAGCTCTTTCCTAAATCTGATAACATGTGAATTCCCACATTTTTTAACATGTGTTTTTAACCAGAATGATTGAACGAATTATAACCGTGTTTTAGTGGTTAAAACCACTTTAACTCAAAAATGATCTAGTTCTTTGATAATTTCAAAGTTTCATAAATTCATGAAGGCCTTCGAAAATACAATATGTTTCTTCCTGAATCAAATAAGTTCCTTCCCAAATCCGATAATCTATGAATTTCCACATTTTTTAACATGGGCTTTTAACATGAAACTGAACGAATTATAATCGTGCTTTTTTTTTCTACAGCAGAATGAGATTTTATTTTAATTTATGTTTTAGGAAGCTTTTCATATGTTTTAGAAAAGTTTTCCCGAATTAATATTCATTCATTCAAAATAGATTATTCACTTTATTTTTTTAGATTTGATCTTGTTTTTTAGTTTATATGAGCCATTTTCTAGATAATATGTACGAACTCTTTGAAATGTATTATCTCTTCAAAATGTAATCATTCAGGAAAGTCTTCTTAAAATCTTATTATTGTTTCCTAAAATGTCTATGGTTGTTTTATTATATGTATATATCTGTAGTTTGCAATAACTTTCAAAGTATTTTGTAGTTACACCCAACCAAAATATGCATCTTTACAACCCGTTTGTCAAGGTTCAGTTCCACTAACATGCAAAAAAGTTCTAAAAAAAGTCTTACACATTTATTAAAGCTTTTATAAATAGTATAAATTTATGAAGCTTTCTTCATTTTTTGGAAACATTCGTACAAATTTAGGAAAGTCATCCTAAATTGTATTTTATTTACTAGTTGATCAAATACAAAGTAAAATAATCGACATAAACATAAACAAATATACAAACACAAAAGAAAATATTTAAACAACATAGATAAAAATGTCTATCTGCGGACACTAGAGATGAGGTCTTCAACGTTTGACATGTTATTTGTCTCCCTGAAAGAATAGAAAGAAGTTTTAGGAAGCATTTATGTTTATTTAGGAAAACCTTCCTTAATGCCAAAAAAAAAAGAGATACAGTCCATTGTGTTTTTTTTGCCCTTGCTACTTCAAATAAACCTGAATCACAGAAAAAATTATAACGGTGTTTTAGTGGCTAAAACGACTTAACAAACTCAAAGATGATATAGTTCTTCGAAAATGTCAAAATTTCATAAATTATTGAAGGCCTTCCTAAATACAATATGTTTCTTCCTGAATCAGATAAGCTCTTTCCTAAATCTGATAACATGTGAATTCCCACATTTTTTAACATGTGTTTTTAACCAGAATGATTGAACGAATTATAACCGTGTTTTAGTGGTTAAAACCACTTAAACTCAAAAATGATCTAGTTCTTTGATAATTTCAAAGTTTCATAAATTCATGAAGGCCTTCGAAAATACAATATGGTTCTTCCTGAATCAAATAAGTTCCTTCCCAAATCCGATAACCTATGAATTTCCACATTTTTTAACATGGGCTTTTAACCTGAAACTGAACTAATTATAATCGTGTTTTTTTTTCTCCAGCGGAATGAGACTTTATTTTAATTTATGTTTTAGGAAACTTTTCATATGTTTTAGAAAAGTTTTCCCGAATTTATATTCATTCATTCAAAATAGATTATTCACTTTATTTGTTTAGATTTGATCTTGTTTCTTAGTTTATATGAACCATTTTCTAGATAATTTTTGTTGCTGGAATATATTCGGACTAAAATTAGGAATGTCATCCTAAATTGTATTTTATTTACTAGTTGATCAAATACAAAGTAAAGTAATCGACATAAACATAAACAAATATACAAACACAAAAGAAAATATTTAAACAACATAGATAAAAATGTCTATCTGCGGACACTAGAGATGAGGTCTTCAACGTTTGACATGTTATTTGTCTCCCTGAAAGAATAGAAAGAATTTTTAGGAAGCATTTATGTTTATTTAGGAAAACCTTCCTTAATGCCAAAAAAAAAAAAAGATACAGTCCATTGTGTTTTTTTATGCCCTTGCTACTTCAAACAAACCTGAATCACTGAAAAAATTATAACGGTGTTTTAGTGGCTAAAGCGACTTACCAAACTCAAAGATGATATAGTTCTTCGAAAATGTCAAAATTTCATAAATTAATGAAGGCCTTCCTAAATACAATATGTTTCTTCCTGAATCAGATAAGCTCTTTCCTAAATCTGATAACATGTGAATTCCCACATTTTTTAACATGTGTTTTTAACCAGAATGACTGAACGAATTATAACCGTGTTTTAGTGGATAAAACCACTTAAACTCAAAAATGATCTAGTTCTTTGATAATTTCAAAGTTTCATAAATTCATGAAGGCCTTCGAAAATACAATATGGTTCTTCCTGAATCAAATAAGTTCCTTCCCAAATCCGATAACCTATGAATTTCCACATTTTTTAACATGGGCTTTTAACCTGAAACTGAACGAATTATAATCGTGCTTTTTTTTTCTCCAGCGGAATGAGCCTTTATTTTTATTTATGTTTTAGGA
The DNA here is from genome assembly GCA_010577795.1 of Isatis tinctoria. NCBI lineage: Eukaryota > Viridiplantae > Streptophyta > Magnoliopsida > Brassicales > Brassicaceae > Isatis > Isatis tinctoria. The sequence continues at coordinate 11,033,568 of CM021246.1, read as the reverse complement.
AGCTTTTCATATGTTTTAGAAAAGTTTTCCCGAATTTATATTCATTCATTCAAAATAGATTATTCACTTTATTTGTTTAGATTTGATCTGTTTTTTTAGTTTATATGAGCCATTTTCTAGATAATATGAAATAAGTTCTACAATTTTATCACCATTGTTTCTAGTTTCCTAGGCTGCCATCAGATTGCTCTTCTTTCAACATGAATCTCATTGGTCATTGAGCTTCAACAACGACACCTTGATGTACTAATATTGCTCTGTACACACAAAAAAACTTGAGCGCCTTGGTGTCAACTAGAGTCAGCTTAACCTGTCTGCAAAGATTCTAGAACAACCTGAGATACAGCAATAAATCCATACAAGCTTGAATCGAAGTTATCGACATTCATGTCTGAGATACATTTCCATAGAATTTGTTTTTGTTCTTATAACCAATCATAGAGAGATATGTGTTGTGAATTTGGTTACTTACAAACTCAAAATCGTCTTTTTGTTTTGTTTTGCCAGAAATGCAATTTGCCAAAGGCACTGAATGTTGGAAACGGGAAAGCTTGTGTTCCAATCATCAACGAGATGACACTTCCGAAATATGTTGATTCTTCACTGTGTTTCTTTTAGCTGTCGGATTATGGAATTTGTTTATGTTGCTTCTGTTTAAACAAGAGAGGAGCTTGATCGTGAATCTGACTCATATAAGCTTATGAAGACTTTCTTAGTGTTTAATAAGATTTGAAGAAATTTAGGAAGACTTTCCTCAAATTTTAAAAAGCTTTCTGTTGTTTTAAAATTTGAGAAAGACATTATAAACTTTTAGGAAGATCTTACTAAAATTTGTATGAGTATTTTTAGATATTTAAAAGTGTTAGTTTTGGAATTTATGAAGTTTTCTTGAATTTTTAAGAAAAGATTCATACAAATTTAAGAAGATCATCCTAAATTGTAAGTTAATTACTAGTTAATAAAAAAACAAATTTAGGAAGTTTTTCTTAACTTTTAAGAAGGCTTTTCTGAAATTTTAAAATATTGTTATATTGTTTTAAAAAGACATTCTTAGATTTTTGAAAAAATACATTATAAATTTTTTGGAAAATCTTACTAAAATTTGTATGAATATTTTTACATATCTAGAAATGTTAGTTTTGGAATTTATGAAGTTTTCTTGAATTTTAAGAAAGATTCATACATATTTAGAAAGATCATCCTAAAATTATATGTTAATTAATTATTAGTTGATCAAAAACAAATTTAGGAAGCTTTTGTGAACTTTTAGGAAGGTTTTCTGAAATTTTTAAAAATTTCCTAAATTTGTGTTATTGTTTAAAATGCTTTTAATTATATATATATATATATATTGTTTACAATAATTTATAATTTGTATGTTAATCACTAGTTGATAAAATAAAATAAAAATAGGAAAGCTTCCTAAATTTTTAGGAAGGCTTTCCTAAACTTTTTAAAAAGTTTTTCTATTGTTTTAAAGATTGAGAAAGAAATTATAAACTTTTAGGAAAATCTTACTAAAATTTGTGTGATTATGTTTAGATATCTAGAAGTGTTAATTTAGAATTTATGAAGCTTTCTTGAATTTTTCGGAAAGATTCTTACAAATTTAGAAAGACCATCATAAACTTGTAAATGAGAACTTTGTGCATATTTATATAACAAATTAAATTTTGGAAGATTTTCTAAAGTTTAAGGAAGACCTTGCTAAACAAAATATATATATATATGATAATTGTTGTGCATTTAGACACTAACTCAAATTTAGGAAGCCATTATACATATTTAGAAAAACCTTCCTAAACAATATAAATGATTTTGTGTATTTTAATACCATTCCAATTAGATCAAATTTGTATAAAAGTTTTTTGAAGGATTTAAGAGCAATTTTACACATTCAGAAAAACTTTCCCAAATCGTATAAATATGTAATTATCTATGCAACTACTCAAATGTGGAAAACCATCCTAAACATTTTGGAAAAGCTTTCCTAAACCCTATAAATGAGAATTTTGTATTCATTTATACAATAACTCAAATTTGATCACTTATACATCTAGGAAGGCATTCCTAAAATGTATAAATGAGAATTTTTATATTCAGTTTTACAATCTTAAAACTTGTAAATGAGAACTTTGTGCACAATTATATAACAAAGTAAATTTAGTCTTCCTAGATGGTCATGGTTTCTGACTCTGCTTTTCCTCACTCATGACTTTACAGAACACAGTCGATTGCATCTTCATGACATCCGCTTTGTGATTAGTTAATCCCTGAGGTTCCTTCATTCTAATCACCACATTCTTTTCCTCTACTCCTGTAACTTGGGATACCAACGCTTCAAACTCATTCACATAGTATGCGATTCTCCCATTTGACGAATGCAAAACAAACGTGTTGCTGGCTCATCATCAATAGATCCCGCAAACCTATCAAACAGTCTCTCTGTAAACTAATTCTAAAGAATCTCAAATCCTGAGAGATACACTAATATGAGTCAACATTCTTGTCTAGTATAGTCTTTTGGGAGGAGCAATCCACAAAAAAAAAACACTTGAGAAAGTGCCTTACTTTCCTAACGTGTTAACTCTGAGGTGAAACAAAGCCAAAAGAAAACGAACCTTGAGGCTCTTTTTAGCTTATTGCGACGGCGGATATTCGTATTTAACACCAAAAGAAAACTTGTAATCTTTGTCCATATGATCCACCTGGTCATTCAACAAAAGGGTTTTTAATACCAATCATTATAAATTCCGTACAGGAACATGAAACCGCATCATTTCAGTAATTTAATTTACCTATGCGGATAGAAGCAAACCGAGTCCATTCCCTAATTGTTCTTCGACGTGAGCAAAAGTAACACCATTAGACTTGATTTTTCCTCTTACTAGGCTCTAAAACCAAACCCAGAAAAATAAGAACAAAAATTACAACTTTTTTTAGTTGTTGTTGATTGTTTCAAAACTCCGATAAGACAAAGGAAGGTACTCAAGTATGTACCTGTCTAAACATGATGTCATACCCAACACTAGCTGCACCATATCTGACCCCAGAATCGTAACCTGCTGCTAAAGAAATCTGATCACAAGGAAAACATGAAAGAATGCATGATTTAGCTTATCTACTCTATATAATTAAAGGTGAACATAGTTCATGATAACCGCACCAGAGGATTCAAACTGCCCAGAGGCAATCTGTTGGTAATACAATAGTGAAAGTTAGCTTGAAGATCAAAAGAAAAGAACATAGAGAAGCTGTGAGTTGCCCAAATTCTGATTTCAGAAGAAACACTTTACCATTTGATCAGTCTCGTATCTAGCGGCACAACTAAGATGCGACGACTGTGCCTAACCAAGCCATGAAACTTCCCCACCTAAAGATAGTTTGGGTGTGACATGCTGCAAGAAAACTCATAAATCAGTGCAAAGAAATAGTTTATATTTTTGTAACAAACAAAAGGTAATCTAATGCTGACAAAAGAAAGGAGAAACTGATCACATCTCAGTACCTAGCAACACACTTAATCACAGAGCTTAACAGAACAACTTAAGATGGTTCATAGTAACAGACCTGTATATAGTTAGCTTTGAACACGGAATCGGTTCCAAGGTCAAACGGATCCCCATAGTTTCCAAGCTGAAGCTGAGTTCTGTAGTCGGACCCCTACAAAACAAGATGTATATTCAAAATTAAATATAGGTGAAAGAAACAAATATAGAAACAAAAATATTGAACAGAGATAGTTCGGCACCTTGTAATCAAGGTTGAGCTCGCCTTCCGACCTACCTCGTTCATTCGTCAGCTAGCCAGAGAGAAAGAAACAGTAACAATATGGTTATAGATCAAAAGAGACTGAAGAGAGCAGAAGAAACACAATACGAAACTTGTACCAGAGCATAAGTCTTTATGGTAAAATTGTCCGTTAAATCGCACTTCACTCTCGCAGTAACTGTACCATCCGTCATGAGCTTTCCGCTTCTCAAATTCTAAAGAATCTCAAATCCTGAAATTTCTAATACTTAGAACTAAGAAGCTATCTACTCTTTAGGATGTTTGTCTTTGGACGCTTAAAAAATCACAAGATCGCAAATCAAAAAACCTAAAACTCTAATTTGAGTTTCATCGTATCTCAATTACCAGAAATGACGGCGGCGGAAACGGCTATTCCAACGAGCACAGAAGATTACATAAAAAGAAATGCAGACAACGAACACGTGAGAAGAGGAATAAGAGAATCGCCTGAGGGTGAAATTACTCAGGCAGGTTTCAGGCTATTGAAACTTCGTCGAAGAAGAGAAGAAGATGACGCGGGGTGAGAGAAGAGAGAGAAGCCGTATTTTTTTGGTGTGTTTTATGGAGGGGTATAATAGTCTTTTGCTCGTTTAATGAATGTTATTTGGGGAAAATCTCAGTTTATGTGGTACTTTGGGAATGAAAACCAAAAAGTGTGGCATCAAAGAGAATTGCCCTTTGATATATGTTAGCTTTACATTGTATCAATGTATTATTTGATTTTTAAAATATTTTGAAATTTTCGTTAAATTATAGTTTGTCCTCCAGAATGTACTGCAGCAGTTGGTCTTTTGACATTTTGACATCTTCATCTGTCAAAGTTGTAACCTTTTTTTTTTCTTTCAAAGCCTTATAAGGCCTGGAGCTTGGCCTCACTTAGTGATGCGCTCGCGTAGGCAGGCTACTCGCCACTCTGGTTGTCAAGTTGAGTTAGCATGTCCTTTTGAGTCTTTACAGAAGCTGAAAATTTCTCAAGCTGCTCGACGTAGTTCGGGATGTACCTCTCAACCATTCATATCTTTTTGCGTCCTGGTGAATAAAAGGCAGTAGTATATCCCAATCAACTGCAAAAAGGAATGTGATATTACTAAGATCGACGATAAAAGACTAACCAAATAAATACGCTAGTAGGCTCTATGACACGAACATCGAGACAAAGCTCTTTCACCGTGTGTCGACGCCGGCGGAGCATCGCCTTCTCTCACCCCCTCTTCTTCTCGCTTTGCTTCTTCTACGTTTTCACCTGGCTTCTCCTTGCTTTCATAAGCTCCGTTCTCTGTCATTCCTTGCGGTCCTCCGCTTGTGCCGGAAGACGAGTTTCACCCTGGCTCGGATGGATCTACCACAGACGTGCTCTGGTGAAGCGCCTGCTTCCACCGCCTCTAGCCAAGCCAAACTCACCAGCTCGAATACTCCCTCCGTTGTAACCCGAAGACTGCATCACTGCCATCACCTCTAGCCACCGCAGCGTTGCTTCAGCCTTAGTCAACCAACGTGCCGCCTCTTTTGCCGTCAAAACATACTCATGCCCAACCCCCTGTTGCCGTCATTCAATTCGTGTTTGGCCGCCACCTCTCTCTGCGACGGCGCCGTCAAACCTTAACTCTGGTGAACCCTATGGGATGCTGGCTTATGGTCCTGGCTGCGCAGCCGCCGGAGATCCCATCCAGCGTTACAAACAACCCCAAAACCCTAACCCCAATCTGTTCAGCGATTTGGGCCAGGCCCAATATAGTTGTGAGACTATTTTCCTCCCATGTCCCAGCCCATCAAGGTCTAAATTACAGACCCTCCACCAATCTGAGGAAAGACAAAGTTTATTGAGCCCAACTCCTCTTTTGGCGATGACTTACAATCTACCTCTAACGCTTTCCTTCGTCGCCTCAAATAACCCTGTCTCCAAAATTGCTGGTATGGAATATATACTCTATCAAGTTTATCTAAATTTAGATTCTCGTTTTGTCATAGAAAATATATGGGACTGTAGCCCTCCAGCACATATTCCCAGTTTGTTGGATTCTCGTTTCTTCATAGAAAATATTTTGGATCTTAGCCCTCCAACACCCATTACCAGCCCTCTAACACCCACCATGAGTTTGTGTTCATACTCTCCATCGACTTTACTTTTGGATGTGTATGACACAGTTTTAAAACTCTTTGAGGACAGCTTTAGAAAGCCAATAGTTGTCCAACTACCAAATCCTAACCCTTTCCCTTTTGGCCACCTATGGCCCAACCCGGATGTTTCCCTATTGAGGCCATCTATTATGAACTGTATGATGCTGCTTTTCAGATCCTTTTACTATAGGGTTCTCCAACATCGGCTTTTAGCCAATCCGAAGGAACCACTCTCTCCCCATATCTTTCCATGGCTAACTATTGTTTTGGAAGAAGGTGATAGAATGGATTCACTCTCGGCACTCTTTAAAGGCTCAACACTCTCAAGTGCAGCCCATCTTATGATTGATATATCCGTTCCGGATGTTGTTTCAATCCCGAGTATCCGTTCACTCTTTGTGTTCGTATTCTCCCACGACATCATTCCTTTGCTCAGGTTCCAAGCTGTCGAGACTCGAGGACTTCTCCACATTGTTTGCTACCTCTGTAAAATGATTGTCCCTATCTTATGCTTTATTGTTTTTCGCTTGTTTCTTATAACAGCTGCTCTATCCTTTGTATTCAACTTTTCCTTTAACGGGGAGTAATCTTTTATATAAAGTTTGCTTTGTGACAAAAAAAAAAGATCGACGGTAAAATCATGAGAAATTCGTTGAGAAAAAATTGAAAAACCTCTTTAATACGGGCAAGACTTGTTTCAACATGAGCGAGACTGATGTCCGACCAATGATTATGACCCTTGTTCGAAAACTCGTCCGCCTAGCCGAGTATACGTCCGAGAATACTCTAGACGGTGGTGGAGCGTGGCGAGTTGAGTTATACGGCTATATTATACAGTGACTAGTGTTTTTTTCCGTCTAAACCATATAATTTGAAAGAAACGACGTAAATATGACAACTAAATCAATTTAGATCACTTAAATCGATAATAATTTGACAAATTTGTTATATTTTATTCTAAATAACAAAATAAAAAAAGGAAAATCGACTAAAAATATGTAAAAGATGAAGATGAAGTAGTTAAAGTGGTAGAAAAATGAAAAAAAAAGTCACTCTAACACTGATTTCATGATTTTTAATAGTTTTCTAATCATTAAATCATGTTATTCTATTAATATTATTAACTAAAACAAATTTATGAACAAAATTATAATAAAATGTTTTAAAATTACTCCCCGAGTAATCCCCGAGTTATCTCCGAATAATCCCCGAGTAATTGGTAACTCGCTAGTCTCCTATCGACCGTACGTATAGCGCGTAGCGAGTTCCCGAACAAGGATTATGACTGTGCTTCCTGAGTAATGGGACGCTCTCAAAAATGTTGTTTGGGAAGACGGTGGAGAAAGGAGGATGGACTGAAATTAAGAAAATTTTAAACTTAAAAAGTCAAAAAATGATTGGAGGAGTTTGACAACTAAAAGCTACCAATATTTTTTTTTTTTCACAAAGTCCTATAATTTCTATATGCGTTTGGAACTGACAAATAAGAGATTTAACATAAAATAAGTATTGTTTCCAAGGAACTGAACTCATGCATTCTTCTTCTTCTGTTATTTGTCCAGATATATGCAAAATCTCTTATAACATTCCTCGGAAATGGTTTTTTTTTTCAAATCCAAGTGTGTTAAGCTTGAATAAGACAAGTTTCCCAGTATTGAACCATTGAGCTGACTAGCTGACAAGTCAATGCATACCCAAATTTGTTACAAAGCTTGTCTATTATCTAGGAGCAGAAAGTATAAAATAAGGTAATGAAGAGAGTGTGTGTGTGTGACTACAAACAGACTCACAAGGGATATGTGAGCAATTTCAACTATTAGGGAATTTGATCTCAAGTTCCTTAAAGACAAGAAGGCAAAATAAAGCGACTTAAGTTTGTGACATTTTAAAGTTGAATCACTTAAAACTTCAAAAGCATCAATAGCATACTCACATGGTATTCAAATTTGTCAGCAGGCCTATCATTTCACTAATGGATCCTTCCTTTATTTGCAAGGTCACTGAAAAAAGTACAAAACAATGAGAATTAGATTACGATTATGTGCCCAACTGACATTTGGTATACAGCACTTACCTTTGGTATACAACAAGGCCCAATGTTCAACAATTCGATCCAGTCTCCGCGTAGGCATCCGACTAGGCGCTTAAACATACATATCCGAAATGATTTTCTATAATCGCCGAGTTAAATAAAAAATCCGGTCTTACCGCTCCGTTTTAGCCAAAATTGAACAAAATTGTTCAAATATTGGTCTAATATACAGTTAGAATATTTAATTACAGAAAATCGCTGAGTTATATAATGAATGTAGATATGTTTATGAGAAAATAAATTTAGCTTTTCTTTATAATTTATATTTTTTAAACTATTTTTTACAAATATGTAATATAAAACGTATAAAATGTAAAAATATAGTAAATTAGTGTACTATTTTTGAACGCCTAGCTCCAACTAAGCCCCAATTAGCCATTCTAGACGCTAGGCCCCTATCGGGTGCATAGCGACCGCCTAACGATTTTTTCAACATTTTATCTACAATTAGAAATGTTAAATACCTCATGCCTTAATATAGATACTTAAGAAATAAACTGTTTCCCTTTCCACATCGAAAAATGAAACAAGATGATGAAAAATTCATAGAAACTTTAAACATATATAGAGGGTTATAGTTGATTTGAGTGTAACGTTTCTGTAGATTTAGAGTGTGCATGACAGACCAAGCAATGAGAGAATGTATAAATATAATGAACATGCTTTAATGTGATCTTTGTTTAATGTGGTCTGCAGATCTTTGATTGACAAGCATAGTTTCTAAAGATATTAGAGTTCCTATGTTATTCAAACCTCTTTTTTATGGCTACATTCTTTGTTTTGTTTGAGAACAAATATATATATAAGTCATAAAAGCAACTTTTACATGTATTGGTTTTATATTGTGTTCGAAAACGCGGTCTCCGCGGCCGCCTGGTCGGCGAATAGGCGTTCGACGGTTGGAGGCCGCCGTGATTTGGTTCAAATCGGCTTAAACATCGGAAGTTTTAAAAAATCTTAGTTTTGTGTTGATTTTCGTTGAAACTCGTAGATTTTCCTATAGATATGATATGTATGGGATGAAACTGAAAGAAAATTGAAAGAAATTGATGAAGATGGTAAAAAGAAAATCGGCGGCCAGCCTTTAGGGTTACAGAAATCTGATTTACTTAGGTTGAAGACGATATGAAAAAGTCGATTTTACCCTTCACTTAATAAAATTGTAAAAAATGGCCGAAAAAGAAACTCGGGTTGTGAAAGGAAACAAACCAGACCAAACCACTGAACTAAACAATTCTCTTGTGTATTCTTGTACAATATATATACTATATTCAAAAAAATTAGATCAATATATTATAAATATATTAAATTATATACAAACTAGTCCCCCAGTACTCTCCGATTAATCCGCGATTTTTTGTTAACTTGCTAAATCCGGATCTGCCGGTCGATTAGCGCCTAGCATAATTTCGAACACAGGTTTTATATAATAACTCTAGGTGTTTTGGCATGGTTTTATGTATATAGCGGTAGTTTTCTCGTCTTATAGGCTTTTTGAGTCTAATAAGATAAATACATAAAAATGATGAAAAAATAGAAATATAGGAGTACAACACAATCCAGACGTGATTTTAAAAGAGAACCAACCAATACTTCAAAAACCTCATGAAATATAATTTTCAGCAACATGTTAGATACGATGTACCAGATGTTCATCTTCGGACGGAGCCCTTCTGTTGGGGTCAAAATCCCCTCCTCGAAGATTGATGAGGCAAAAAGACGAAGTAACGGTTAAACATTTCATATCTAGACAGCAGGCAGGCCCACGAAATGAGACCAAACGCCTGCCCGGTCCGAACCCTTGGATCTCGGCCCGGCAGATGAATTAAATGGGTCGTGACCATTTGTACTCTTTTTCCTTATCCTTGGTTTTGTTCCAAAGGGTTTTCCGGGAAAGGTTTTAACGAGGCAAATTGGTTCACTTATCTTAAACCCGTTCAGGAGCTAATCAAATCGCTCCGACCAAATGCCCGTCGGGCCGAGCTCTGGGCATCCGGTCTGACGGATGAACTGAACTCTCTAACGGCCTCTCAAGACGAATCTCTGCATATCTTCTCATCCCAGAGCATTCACCGAGCCAAGACATATGGGCTATGGCCGGACCTCGCCCTCTCGGACCGGCCCCAGAAGCTATTTCCAGACTATTGGGCCTCGGCCCAATAGTTTCCGAAGAAACATCACGCCATTTGAAGACGGATTTCATGCTGTTCATGGAAAACATCAAGGAGTTCACTTAAAATAAACCAGAAGCAAGGCTTTTAACCGGAGAAAATCGGACCAGAGGATTGAAAAGACAAGCTGGGCCAAATCAAGACAAGCGGGCTGGATCGGAAGAAAAGAGGGCTAATGGGCGGCGGTCCATCAGGTTATTGGCGGCGGCTAGAAGGGATTTTTACAGCGTCCCACATTGCTTAGATTAGTCTTTGAGACCCCAGACTCTCTCATATAAATAGACACCCCTGTATTCACTTTGAAGGGACACCAAAAAAAGTGCAAGAGCTTTCGTGATTTAAGACATTAAGCATTCACGAATATTCTTGTACTTGAGATAAATATTCTAATAAAATCTCCTTTCTCCACTTTTTACGATTTTGCCCTTTAGTTCTTATTAAGTAGAATATTCGGAGCCCCGCAAATAAATAAATTTCGACAGTGTGAGTTTCGGCCCTCACACCTTCCAAGACCCATTTTTGGATGATGTTTGGTGGGTATGAATCCCCTTGATTAATCTTTGATATGCAAGTGGTTACAAGTCACTTTAGTTTGTGGTGAGAGAGACACACCCGTTTTAGTAAATACATGTTCATGTGACCCTTAAGAGAAGACTATGGAGGAATATGCCATTCACATTAGCCAATATCACCTCGGCCGGTGCACTCCAAGTCACTAGATTGAGGGCACACTTTACCTCAGCCAAGAAGTCATTTACCTTGGTCTGCAATTTTTTGCTCGAGGGAAATACTAGTTTTGTAAAAGAAATTCATGTTTATCCATTCTTAACCCTAGCCGAGTTAGACACCCATATATTTTGTTTTTTGCCATTTTCCAAAGCGGGTACAGTGAAATAAGCTATTCACATCAGCCAATATCATCTCAGCCTGTGCACTCCAAGTCACTAGACCGATGGCACACTTTACATTGTCCAAGAAGTCATTTACCTCAGTCTACAATTGTTTGCTCGAGAGATATACTAGTTTTGGAAAAAAATCTTGTTAATCCATTCTTAGCTCTAACCGAATTAGACACACACACACACACACACACACACATATATATATATATATATATATATTTATTTATTTATTTATTTATTTAGCCTTTTTATAAGAAAAAACAGCCACGAGGGCCACACCCCTCAACATCAGAAACATCCCTTTCTATATTTTAATCTCTTATAGTTTTCCATTCAAGAGCTTTAGAAGATGAATTCTCGTTTTGTATTCGACATATCTAGAGAAGATTTCTTGAACCATTTATCTCTTGTATTGATTTGATAATAAATTACTCTATTACATCTCTTTATTGTGCACCAAGTTCATGATTGAATAGTTACTCTGCTAGGTCATTAGTAATCAATTAGTTTGTGATTGTAAGATTTATAGGCTTGAATTGGGATCTTCTATTGGATTCTTCATATTTATTTATTTCCATTGCTGCATGATTTTATGGCCAACTAGCATATGATATATAGGTTAATAGACTATCCAAAATCTTGATAGATTGCATGAACTAGTATTTGATGAGTGATCCATTGTAATAGTAAAAGTTGAGTTGCAGAGTATTTTGAACAACTAAATGAATCATGTTTTCAACTTGGTAACAACCAACGAATACTAAGTCTATTAAGTTGTTAAAATATAGTGGTTAAAGGCAAAAAGGTAGGAAGATTATGCATTCATAATTAAGTTCAAGAACCGGTTTCCATGCATATCGATCTTGGTTGTAGTGTTACTATCGGGAATTCAGTAAACCAGTCTCTAAGTACTAGTATGATTGCTTATCAATTTGTACACCTATTTAAGGGATTAAAGCTCTAAATACATCACTTATCTGGGCAACGAGATTAGTTGACATGGGTTTTGCTCTCTTAGTAAGGCGGATCTTATTGCCATATATAAAAATTTAGATACTAGAATTAAAATTTTCCTTTATGCTGAATTTTGTTCTTGTAGTTTCAGTTGTCAAATAAGTCTTAATGCTTATGTAAAGACAAAGGTTTTACAACTTTTGCAATTATCTGGCAATTATATATGAGATTTGAGTATAAATTACATATTCAGTTGATTTTCTTATTTTACAAATATATAAAACATTATAAATATTTTATACTCCCTCTGTTTCATAATGAATGTCACTTTCTTCTCACATATTAAGAAAAATATTAAAAATCTAGCATATCCTTATAAATACACTAAAATAATTTATCTTTCTAATTAATACACTAATATATTTAGGTTAAGATTGCATTTTTATTCATAATTGCATTGAAAACACAAATTGACACTCTTATAAAACAAAACAAAAACTCTAAAATGATTTTTTTATTTTATTTTTTGCGAAACAAAGGGAATATGTGTCATAGATGCTGGGTTTATCAGAGATTTTCTGCAAAATAATCCTTCAAGTAGACATCTTTTGCAATTTTACCCTCAAGTCATAAAGAATGCAAGTCTAACCACTAAATCAAAGTCAACCTAAAATAATTCCTTAGTCATGTATAGATTTTGTAATCCGTATAAGATTGTTTTTAAAACTTGATAATCTAAAAAGCCGACTCGAAACTGTGACTATATACATATATAACTAATATATAGTTTTAATAAAATATCAACATTTATATTTAAGAATTTATATTTGCCAAAACTCATTAATATCTAATCGAATGTAATAAAAAATGTTCAAGAAATTCCAACTCTCTGACTTTGGTGGTAGTGGTGGAGGCGGTTTCGAGGACGATGGAGATCCGAAATATGTATCACTCGAACTGGGAAGATAAGTTTATGAGTTATTTTTAAAGGTTGATGACACGAATTCAGATAACATTTTACACACTAGATCCTCATCAGCTTTTTACATTATCATGTTTTAAAAGAAAATTTAAAAGAGTTATTTAAATAAACTACAAAATATATACACGGCCGGAAGGTTATATTATGGATTAACCGTGATCTGGAGCTTTGGTTTGCATTTTTTTGTAAATGAAGGGTTAAGTTGCAAAAAAGTTCATTTAAAGGTTTTTTTTTCTTCTACAAAACCCATTTATCAGCTATTCAGTTTTATACAATAAAAATAATCTTTGGTCATATTTTATATTGATGGTAAATAATAAATTGTAGTCAAAATTCAAAATTTTTGGTCAACCTCATTCAAAAATACAGAATATGTATTAATGGTAAGAATAAAAATGTGAGATTCGGTTGAACATTGATATTTTACTGAACAAAAGTCATATAAATAGAGTCTTTTGCAAAACTATAAAATGATAGTAACACTATTTTTCTCAATAGAAACTACAAGTAGCACGATATAATGAATATCATGAAAACATCTGTAACTATTTTCTTTGCATTGACAATTTTGTTTTCAAGCTCCAACATTTTGGCCAAGCAAGGTAAATTTTTATTAATCAGCTATCTTTGATCGTTTAAAGGATAATTGTCAAATATTTTATTTTCATAAACATTTAAAAAGCATATAAATAAATAAATATATTTTCATAAACATTTAATAAGAATATAAAAAATAATTATATTTTCATAAACATTTATTAAGCATATAAATAAATAATTATATTTTCAAGTGTCTTATATATATATATTTGTTATATATATTAACTTAGTTTGTATATTTACAGAAATCAAGCAAGCGAGTTATCAATGCACTGTACCATGTTCACAATCTTACCGAAATAGAGCATGTAGCAATTACTGCATAAGTCATCACTACGATGGAGGACAATGTGACACTACAAGAGGTGGCAAACTACCTAAATGTTGTTGCTTTAAAGCTGGGAGTATACTTTTTTTTTTTGACACAAAACAACCTTTCATTAATTTATCCCCTCAAGGGATAAAACAAAAGATCGGAGAACTTGTTTCGCGATGGCATCAGCCACTTGATTCAGAGTTCTCGGAATGAAATTAAAGGAAATGCATTCAAAAGTAACTGATAGATTTAGGATATCTTGTAGAATCCCATGGAGCTCTTTGTGTGGAGTTCCTTCGTTGATTGCTTTGATTACAATCTGAGAATCAAATTCAATCATAAGTTTTCGAAATTTCTCTTCCTGCGCCTGTTGTAGTGCGAGAAGAATCGCCGCTGCTTCCGCTACGGCCGCCGATCGTAGATTGAGCTTGACTGCTTCCCCTTGTCCGATGAGTTGCCCAGTGTGTGAGGAGAAGGTCCAGCCCAAGCCCCCCACCTTCTTTGTCGAGAGCCAATCTGCGTCATATCTACAGTAAATTGAGTCTGGATCTGTTAATCGTTGCTGTTGTCTTCGCTGAGAGGTTGGTATCTTTGCCTTAGACGATTGAGCTTCTTGCCACTCTTTAGCTGTTGTGATTGCTTGGGTTATTGTTCCTTCTGGTGTTGGGTTCTTATCTTTGAAAATTTTTTGATTTCTGGCCGTCCATAATTGCCACGCAATCCACGGGAACAGGGGACCCGATCCTAAACCGGTGGGTGGAAGACAACATGAATTCTTGATAGCATGAAGACCCTCCTGTACTGTCGTGAAGTCTTGAGTGGCGAGGTCGTGTTTGAACGGAGCCATAGCCCAAGTATTAATAGCGAAAGGGCACACGAAGAGTAAATGCACGGTGCTTTCATCTCTGTTACAGTGCGGACATCTTGCAGAGGTATTGATCATTCGCCTTCTCAGAGATTCACCTGTTGGTAAAGCGTCTCTCATAGCTCTCCAAAGAAATAGATGTATCTTTGGTGAACAATTGATATGCCAGATCTCTTTGTGCCAGTTAAAGCTGTGAATTTCGCTTAGTGGACCATGTTCCTGATGTTGCTTCCTTGTTTGTTTCAAAGCCTCATAATATCCCTCTTTTGGTGTGTATTGTCCATTCTTTGCTGGAATCCAGATGATTTTGTCCTCTCCTTGTAGGAAGCTTGGTCGTAGTTCTAGGATCTCATCTTCATGGTTGGGGAGAATCCTTCGAATTGTTTCTTTGTTCCATTCTTTCCTTTCAAATGATATTAGATCCGCAACCAACATATCATGCGATTCCGCCGTCGCTGGTCCCATAGGTCTGCGGGGCTCCTCCAAGGAAAGCCAGTCATCATTCCAGATACTGGTTTCCTTTCCATTGCCTAGTGCTATTCCTAGGTTGTTTTTGAGAAGATCCCTTCCTATGCAGTTACTACGCCAGCCATGTGAAGCTGAATTAGGGACATTACTATCCAGAAACAGAGTATGCTGGCAGTATTTTCCCACTAATATGCGACTGAGGAGGCAATGCGGCTTGGTGAGAATTCTCCAGCTCACTTTTGCTAAAAGGGCATTATTAAAACAATTTAGGTCCCTGAAGCCTAATCCCCCATCCCTTTTAGACTGTGTCAGCTTGTCCCATGTAACCCAACATGTTTTCTTTTTTCCCTCTGATGAGTCCCAGAAGAATCTGGTTAATACCGATTGTATTCGCTTGTACAAAGATGTTGGTAGCTTGAAACATGTCATGGTATATGTGGGCATAGCTGCCAGAACAGCTTTGAGCAAAGTGATCTTACCAGCGGACGAGAGGAACCTGTTGGACCAGCCTGCCGCTTTTTGTCTGATTCTGTCAACTATCAGACTGAACAGGTCTTTTTTTCTTCTTCCAAAGTGTTCTGGTAGGCCTAAGTATTTACCTACACCTCCTTCCCTTGCAATGCCCAGTTCTCTCTTTACTCGCTCCTTCGTGTGTTGAGAGGTCTTGGCTGAGAATGTTATTGCTGACTTCTGGGTATTTATTTTTTGGCCTGATGCATACTCATATGCGCTGATGATTCTTTTCAGTTCATCGCAGTTATCCTGGTCTGAGCCACAGAAAAACATAGTGTCGTCTGCAAAGAGTAGGTGTGAAATTCGTGGGCTGTTGTTCGACACTCTTGCTCCCTTCAGTTTGCCCTCTCTTTCAGCTCTGATACACAGTCCAGAAAGTACTTCGCTACATAGAATGAAAATATACGGTGATAGAGGATCTCCCTGTCTCAGTCCCCTCTTCGGTTGAACAAGCCCTTGTGCCGATCCGTTGATAAGGTACGTATATGAGACTGAAGATAGGCACTCCAATATCCATCCTGTCCAAACCTCATGAAATCCCAGTGACAGAAGTACTCGTTCCACAAAACCCCATTCTAGCCTATCGTAGGCTTTACTCATATCTGTCTTCACTGCCATATAACATTTCTTTTTTGCTCCTGATGATTTCAGGTAGTGTAGTACCTCATGTGTGATCAGCACATTATCTGTGATTGCTCTCTTCGGGACAAAGGCTGATTGGTTTTCAGCTACCAACTCTGGGAGGATCATCTGAAGTCTAGCGGTGAGGATCTTCGAGATGATCTTGTAGCGGACGTTGCATAGAGCTATAGGTCTGTAATCTCCCATATTTTTTGGACTCTGGATTTTAGGGATTAGCCTTACATGCGTGCTGTTTGTTTGCGCAGGGAGCGAGCTGGTGCGGAAAAAGGATTGGATGTCGTCAGTTAGTTTTTCGTGCACGGTAGTCCAATTCGTCTGGTAGAAACTAGCTGAGAATCCATCCGGTCCAGGTGCCTTATCCGGGTGTATTGAAAAGCAGGCCCTTCGAATCTCCTCAGGTTGAGGTATCTCTATTAGGACTGCGTTCATGTCTGGTGTTATTTTCTTTTCCAGGACGTTATCAACCATTGCCGGGTCATGATGTTCCTGTGAGGAAAATAACCTGTTGTAGAAATTAGTGATAACCTCAACAATCTGCTCTTCTTCATAAATCGCCTCCCCTTGTTCATTTTCTATGACAGAAAATTTGTTGATTGCTGCTCTGTTTTTGGTGATAGCATGAAAGAAACCAGTGTTCTTATCTCCAAGGGTGAGCCAGAGTTGTCTACTCCTTTGTTTCCAAAATTCCTCTTCCTTTAGGTAGGCGTGTTTTAGTTCTTCATTGATGGAAGTGATTCTGCCTTGGTTTGCTATTGGTTTAGTCATTTCCTCCTCCAAAGCCTTTTGTAACTCCTTAATTTTGGCTTGACTGTTGAGTTGTTTGTCTCTGCACCACTTTAGGATCTGCTGTCGGCATCTCGCAATTCGTTGTTCCACTGTTTCCTCTGGTATTTCCTCTCATGCAACTTTGATTAATTCCTTAACTTCCTCTATTGCATTTAAGCGTTTGTCGTATCTGAATATACCTTTCTTCTTCTTCCTGTTGGGATCAAAAATAGTGACAATAGGTCTATGATCTGAACCCTGAAACCTCAAGTACTCACTTCTTCCAGACGGGAATTCATTTGCCCAGGAGCTATTAGACATAGCTCGATCCAATCTACACCTAACCAAGTGTGAACCTCGTTGTCCTCTCCAAGAGAAAAAGTTTCCAGAGTACCTTAGATCATATAAATCATTTTCTGACATGAAAGTTCTGAAATCAACAAAAGATCCCTCAGGTCGGATCAATCCTCCTTGCTTCTCATCTGCTCCTATAATTTCGTTGAAATCGCCTGTGAGGTACCAAGGGCCTTCTCTTTCATGTGCTAGACTCGTAATGCTGAGCCAAACCTGCCTCTGTTGGCTCAGTTCCGGGGCACCATATACAAAAGTTGCGAAAAACTGCTTTCCTTCTGCATGTATGTTTGTGTCGATGTAGTTCCTGCAGTCTGAGAGGATCTGAATGTCGATGTGTTGTTTCCAAAAAAGTGCCAATCCTCCTCCACCATTTTCTTGTGGGTTTACTACTGTATGAGACGGATAGTTCTTCCAGCTGAGTGCATTCAAAATATACTCTTCCGCATTTCTCGTCTCTGAGAGGAATATTATGTCAGGATTGATCCGTCGCAGGATCTCCTTTATTCGCTGAACTGTTGTAGAATTCCCTAAACCACAACAGTTCCAGCTCACCACCTTTAAGGAAGAGGAGGTGGTGGATTCTGAAAATCCACCCTCCTTTTGGTAATTGCTGGGATGAGCTTGATTTGAGGGTTTGCTCTGCTTGTAGATGCTGCGGTTGTCATCGTATACTGTTGTGGTGCATTTGCTTCTACATTGGGAGGGTTTTCCTTTGGTTCTTCTCCCATCCTCTTGGACCGAGCTGGCTGTTTAGTGTTGTGTTTTGTACTGGTTCGCTTCATAGGTGAACGTCGTATGAGACTTGTTTTTCTCTGTTTGTTACTTGCCTTCGTTGTTCTTTTTGGACTACCTGGAGTTGTTTTGGTGCTTGGTCGTCCTCTTTTTCGCTTTTCATGTATGATTTCAACCTCTTCATTTTCCAGATCAGCTTCCAGTTGCTCCGCAGGGGTTGTGTAGAGTTGATGTTGCGATGGTGTATCAGGGAGTGAGACTGCCTCTTTTAGTGCTGCCTCAAGAATAGATGCTGCAGTTTCGGCCATTAGCCCTCTAGATTCGCCAAGTATTACCCTTTGCTTTCTGGCCGCTCTTTCAATCGGATCGGGACAGTTTTCATATTGGATTGTGACCTCTTGTAACTCCTCCATAATCTCATCTGTTGTTGGGATATTCTTCTTTGCCATTGAAGGGCTTGCATGGTTGGAGCTCGTGGCTACTGTGAGAGGGAGATTGAGGGACACAGCCTTATCCGTTTGCTTAGATGACTTCTCTTCTGGTTTGTCCCATGTTTTCTCTTTTTCTCTCCAGACCAATTGGGGAAGGTCCTGGTTTTTGTGTTGTGAGAACACTGGCTGTCGGTATCTTGATGAGACTCTTGTTTGGTGATCTGATGATCTTGCTTTGTAGGTGTGGTCTCTGTCTCTAATTTCACGGCTGTAATTTTCCTTTGGCAGGGTTGGTGTGATCTTGTTCTTGAGCGGATGTGTACCAAAAAAGGAGCTGGTGATCCTTTCACCAAAAGGTCGGCCGTGTCGGTCCAATCTTTGCCGGAAGTAATTGTTCTCTTCCTTGTCGTTACCCTTTTCTTTATCGTTGCTCAGCTTCATCCTTCCCTCTTCTAGTTTGGATTTGGTTCTTTCCTGTGTAAACCGTTGGTCGACCCTCGGAGAGTGGGATTTCACCCTAGGTGGGGAGTCTTGTTCATGGATTTTTGTTGGGCATATTTGTGCATGGTGGGAGAGATTGTTGCAGAGGGTACAGTGTGCCTCCAGTTTCTCATACTCTAGGGTAATGAGGGCTTCCTTTCCCCCGCCAAACTCGACAATGGTTTCTTTTATCAAAGGTTGAAGTCCATTGATTTGGAGTCTCATGCGTGCCTCCGTTGGTGAGATTTCGATTCCTTCTACATGGCCTACAGCTCTTCCAATGTTATTTAGCATAGCTTCATGCCAGAAATGCAGGGGCAAACCTTTGATTTTAATCCAGAACAGGATCTGGGAAGGGAAAGTCGAAGATATTATAGGTTCCCATTTCTGCAGTATAATCATCCAATGATTGATCTGGTAAGGGCTGCTGCGTAGCACATTTTGTAGATCCTCCTCGGACTCGAATTTGAATTGGAAACAGTCGTTTCCCAAGTCAGCTCCAGTTGCTTTTCCCCTGAGGTTCCATTTCTTTGGCAGAGTAGACAGAATGTGCCAAATCTTCTGTTCCTTAGCGTTAGTTAATCTTCCAATGAGTGTGAGAGAGTGTTCTCTTATGAGTTCCGAGTGGTCTAATTCAGGGGCTCGGATTCTGAGTCTTCCTTGATCTTGGGAGGTACCTTGTAGTCCTTTGCCTTTCTCTGAATAGGGGATTCTTCTCGCCATAACACTACTGTTTTTGGCTTGTCTGCTGGTCACGTCGTTTTGTTGTTTGTGCTGGGAGAAAACCAAGACCAAAACCAAACCAAAAACCAAATTCAGAGGAGTAATGTCGACCCTGTCCTTGGCTTCAGTGTTGACAGATACGGACAGTAGATTCGCTGTGTGAGGAGAGAAGTAGAAAGTCGACTGCAGATCTCAACTTTGATTTCGATGGTTTTCTTTGTCTACTCTTTTGGGTTGGTACGTTTCAGCTCCGTGGATGGATTTTAGCAGAGTATTCGTCGATGCTATGTCCATTGCTTTTTACTGGCTACAGGAAGGGAACCTCCGATGTTTCCATCGGGTCTTGGGGTCACCGCCGTCCCCAATGTGCAGATCCGATGTCAGTTCTGCTTCCCCTTGAAGATCGCCTTCTTTGTCAGATCCGGAAATCACAGACAAGTTGAGGGAATCTCAGGTAATATCGATTATAATCCATAGATTTTGTGTTAGCTGGGAGTATACTTGTCTAGTAATTAATGATTTAAACATTATGCTTTTTATTTTATTTTAATAGATGAACTGATACTATTGTTTAAAATTATTATTATCTTTAAACAGGGAATACCATTGAAATTTAAGACAACCAGTAATTGTAATTTGGTCAAATACTCTTTTTCAAATTTATATACCATTTACTAAATTAAGCATTGATTATTACTTTGGTTTCATATCCATTATGTCAAAAAACAATAATAAAAATTTCATATTAAAAATTTAAATAAATAAAAGTTTTCGTATTTTATATAAACAAATACATATACCAAATATTTTTTTTGATAAATTTTGCAATGGTTAAATATTTCTCAAAACATTTTGGTTAATGTGGTTGTTTGAGAAGAGAAAGAAAAAAATAGTTGGTCAAAACCAAACAATTGCTTTTCATATATATGTAAAGGAGATCTTATTTTACGAAAAATTCATCTAGCGAAGAAAATAAGAATAGTAAAAGAAAAAAAGAAATGAGAATCTTTGGAACAATAATAGAAAAGAGGTAGAAAAAGAAAAAGATAGGAAAGTGAGACTCTGATGATCATCATCACATTCATACACATACACATACGAAGTAGTGTCGAAAACACACAGTCAGATAGGTACGATTTTCGACTGGATTACCCGAAGCGATGGGCATATGTAACAAAATCTGGCTGAGTTCTTCTCTCGGTCATAGGTTATTAGTAATCAATTAGTTCATGAATTGTCACATTTATAGGCTTGAATTTGGATCTTTTATTGGATTCTTCATCTTTACTTATTTCCATTGCTGCGTGATTTTATGGTTAGCTAGCATATGATCTTTGGTTAATAGACTCTCCAAAATCTTGATATATTGCATAAACTCGTATTTAGTGAGTTATGCATTGTAATAATGAAAGTTGAGTTGCAGATTATTTTGAATGAATGAATCAAGTTTTTGACTTGTAACAACCAACAAAACCAAGTCTATTAAGTTTTTTAAAATGTAGTGGTTTGAGCCACGAAAGTAGGAAATTTTGCATTCATATTTCAAATTAAAAAACCAGTTTCCATGCATATCAATCTGGTTTGTAGAGATACTATATGGAATTCAGTAAACTGATCTCTAAGTACAATTATGATTGCGTATGCATTTGTATAACTATGTAAGGGGTTAAAGTCTAAATACATCACTTATCTAACCAAAGAGATAAGTAGACATGGGCCTTTGCTCTCTTAGTAAGGCGGATTTCATTGCCATATGTAAAAATTTGGTTAATAGACTAAAATTTTATTTTATGCTGAATTTTGTTCTTATAGTTTTAGCTGCCAATTAAGTCTTAATTATTATGTAAAGACAAAGGTTTTACAACTTTTGCAATAATCTAGAAATTATATATGATATTTGAGTATAAATTTCATATTCAGTTCATTTTCTTATTTTACGTATATATAAAAAATTATAAATGTTATATACACCCTCTGTTACATAATAAATATCATTTTTCTTTTTTCACACATATTAAGAAAATTATTAAGAAATCTAGCATACCCCTTATAAATACACTAAAATAATTTCTCTTTCTAATTAATACACTAATATGATAAAGTTAAAATTTGATTTTTATTGATAAAATAGCATTGAAAACACAAAATGACAATCTTATAAAACAAAAACAAAAATCTAAAATATATATATATATATTTTTATAAAAAGGGAATATGTGTCTTGGATACTGGATTTATCAGCTATTCAGTTATATACAATAAAAATAATCTTTGGTCATATTTTATATTGATGGTAAATAATAAATTGTAGTCAAAATTCAAAGTTTTTGGTCAACCTCATTCGAAAATACAGAATATGTATTAATGGTAAGAATAAAAATGAGATATTCGGTTGAACATTGATATTTTACTCAACAAAAGTCATATAAATAGAGTCTTTTGCAAAACTATAAAATGATAGTAACACTATTTTATTCAATAGAAACTACAAGTAGCAGGATATAATGAATATCATGAAAACATCTGTAACTATTTTCTTTGCATTGACAATTTTGCTTTCAAGCTCCAACATTTTGGCCAAACAAGGTAAATTTTTATTAATCAGCTATCTTTGATCATTTAAAGAATAATTGTCAATTATTTTATTTTCATAAACATTTACTAAGCATATAAATAAATAGTTATATTTGCAAGTGTCTTATATATATATGTTATATATATTAACTTAGTTTGTATATTTACAGAAATCAAGCAAGCGAGTTATCAATGCACTGTACCATGTTCACAATCTTACGGAAATAGAGCATGTAGCAATTACTGCATAAGTCATCACTACGATGGAGGACAATGTGACACTACAAGAGGTGGAAAACTACCAAAATGTTGTTGCTTTAAAGCTGGGAGTATACTTGTCTAGTAATTAATGATTTGAACATTATGCTTTTTATTTTATTTTAATAGATGAACTGATACTATTGTTTAAAAGTATTATTATCTTTATACAGGGAATATCATTGAAATTTAAGACAACAACTAATAGTAATTTGGTCAAATACTCTTTTTCAAATTTCTATACCATTTACTAAATTAAGCATTGATTATTATTTTGATTTCATATCTATATTCATATCCATTATGTCAAAAAAATAATAAAAATTCGATATTAAAAATTTCAAATAAATAAAAGTTTTTGTATTTTATATAAACAAATACATATACCAAATATTTTTTTGATAAATTTTGCAATAGTTAAATATTTCTCAAAACATTTTGGTTAATGTGGTTGTTTGAGAAGAGAAAAAAAAATAGTTGGTCGAAACCAAACAATTGCTTTTCATATATATATAAAGGAGATCTTATTTTACAAAAAATTCATCGAGCGAAGAAAATGAGAATAGAAAAAGAAAAATGGAAATGAGAATCTTTGGAACAATAATAGAAAAGAGAGAGAAAAAGAAAAATACAGGAAAGTGAGACTCTGATGATCATCATCACATTCATGCACATACACATACGAAATAGAGTCGAAGACACACAGTCAGATCGGTACAATTTTCCGACCGGATTACCCGAAGCGATGGGCATATGTAACAAACTCCGGCTGAGTTCTTCTCTCAGTCATAGGTTATTAGTAATCAATTCGTTCGTGAATTGTTAGATTTATAGGCTTGAATTGGGAACTTTTTTATTGGACTCTTCATCTTTACATATTTCCATTGCTGCATGATTTTATTACCAGCTAGCATATGATCTTTGGTTAATAGACTCTCCAAAATCTTGATATATTGCATGAACTCGTATTTAATAAGCTATGCATTGTAATAATGAAAGTTGAGTTGCAGATTATTTTGAACAACTGAATCATGAATGAACGAATCATGTTTTTGACTTGTAACAACCAACAAAAGCCAAGTCTATTAAGTTTTTTAAATGTAGTGGTTTGAGCCACGAAAGTAGGAAATTATGCACTCATATTTCAAGTTAAAAAACCAGTTTCCATGCATATCGATCTGGCTTGTAGAGATACTATCTGGAATTCAGTAAACTGATCTCTAAGTACTATTTTGATTGCGTATGCATTTGTATAACTATGTAAGGGGTTAAAGTATAAATACATCATTTATCTAACCAAAGAGATAAGTAGACATGGGCGTTTGCACTCTTAGTAAGGCTGATTTTATTGCCATATGTAAAAATTTGGTTAATAGACTAAAATTTTCTTTTATGCTGAATTTTTTTCTTATAGTTTTAGCTGCCAAATAAGTCTTAATTATTATGTAAAGACAAAGGTTTTACAACTTTTGCAATAATCTAGCAATTATATATGAGATCTGAGTATAAATTTCATATTCAGTTCATTTTTTTATTTTACATATATATAAAACATTATAAATGTTATATACACCCTCTGTTTCATAATAAATATCATTTTACCTCTTTCACACATATTAAGAAAATTATTAAGAAATCTAGCATACCCCTTATAAATACACTAAAATAATTTCTCATTCTAATTAATACAATAATATAATAAAGTTAAAATTGGATTTTTATTGATAAAATATCATTGAAAGCACAAAATGACACTTTTATAAAACAAAAACAAAACTCTAAAATATTTTTTTTTAAAAAGGAATATGTGTCATGGATACTGGATTTATCAGCTATTCAGTTTTATACAATAAAAATAATCTTTGGTCATATTTTATATTGATGGTAAATAATAAATTGTAGTCAAAATTCAAAGTTTTTGGTCAACCTCATTCGAAAATACAGAATATGTATTAATGGTAAGAATAAAAATGAGATATTCGGTTGAACATTGATATTTTACTCAACAAAAGTCATATAAATAGAGTCTTTTGCAAAACTATAAAATGATAGTAACACTATTTTATTCAATAGAAACTACAAGTAGCAGGATATAATGAATATCATGAAAACATCTGTAACTATTTTCTTTGCATTGACAATTTTGCTTTCAAGCTCCAACATTTTGGCCAAACAAGGTAAATTTTTATTAATCAGCTATCTTGATCATTTAAAGAATAATTGTCAATTATTTTATTTTCATAAACATTTACTAAGCATATAAATAAATAGTTATATTTGCAAGTGTCTTATATATATATGTTATATATTAACTTAGTTTGTATATTTACAGAAATCAAGCAAGCGAGTTATCAATGCACTGTACCATGTTCACAATCTTACGGAAATAGAGCATGTAGCAATTACTGCATAAGTCATCACTACGATGGAGGACAATGTGACACTACAAGAGGTGGCAAACTACCAAAATGTTGTTGCTTTAAAGCTGGGAGTATACTTGTCTAGTAATTAATGATTTAAACATTATGCCTTTTATTTTATTTTAATAGATGAACTGATACTATTGTTTAAAAGTATTATTATCTTTATACAGGGAATATCATTGAAATTTAAGACAACAACTAATAGTAATTTGGTCAAATACTCTTTTTCAAATATCTATACCATTTACTAAATTAAGCATTGATTATTATTTTGATTTCATATCTATATTCATATCCATTATGTCAAAAAAAAATAAAACTTTGATATTAAATATTTCAAATAAGTAAAAGTTTTTGTATTTTATATAAACAAATACATATACCAAATATTTTTTTTGATAAATTATGCAATGGTTAAATATTTCTCAAAACATTTTGGTTAATGTGGTTGTTTGAGAAGAGAAAGAAAAAAAAATAGTTGGTCGAAACCAAACAATTGCTTTTCATATATATATAAAGGAGATCTTATTTTACAAAAAATTCATCGAGCGAAGAAAATGAGAATAGAAAAAGAAAAATGGAAATGAGAATCTTTGGAACAATAATAGAAAAGAGAGAGAAAAAGAAAAATACAGGAAAGTGAGGCTCTGATGATCATCATCACATTCATGCACATACACATACGAAATAGAGTCGAAGACACACAGTCAGATCGGTACGATTTTTCGACCGGATTACCCGAAGCGATGGGCATATGTAATAAACTCCGGCTGAGTTCTTCTCTAAGTCATAGGTTATTAGTAATCAATTAGTTCGTGAATTGTTAGATTTATAGGCTTGAATTGGGATTTTTTTTATTGGATTCTTCATCTTTACTTATTTCCATTGCTGCATGATTTTATGGCCAGCTAGCATATGATCTTTGGTTAATAGACTCTCCAAAATCTTGATATATTGCATGAACTCGTATTTAATAAGCTATGCATTGTAATAATGAAAGTTGAGTTGCAGGTTATTTTGAACAACTGAATCATGAATGAACGAATCATGTTTTTGACTTGTAACAACCAACAAAAGCCAAGTCTATTAAGTTTTTTAAATGTAGTGGTTTGAGCCACGAAAGTAGGAAATTATGCATTCATATTTCAAGTTAAAAAACCAGTTTCCATGCATATCGATCTGGCTTGTAGAGATACTATCTGGAATTCAGTAAACTGATCTCTAAGTACTATTTTGATTGCGTATGCATTTGTATAACTATGTAAGGGGTTAAAGTATAAATACATCATTTATCTAACCAAAGAGATAAGTAGACATGGGCGTTTGCACTCTTAGTAAGGCGGATTTTATTGCCATATGTAAAAATTTGGTTAATAGACTAAAATTTTCTTTTATGCTGAATTTTTTTCTTATAGTTTTAGCTGCCAAATAAGTCTTAATTATTATGTAAAGACAAAGGTTTTACAACTTTTGCGATAATCTAGCAATTATATATGAGATCTGAGTATAAATTTCATATTCAGTTCATTTTCTTATTTTACATATATATAAAACATTATAAATGTTATATACACCCTCTGTTTCATAATAAATATCATTTTACCTTTTTCACACATATTAAGAAAATTATTAAGAAATCTGGCATACCCCTTATAAATACACTAAAATAATTTCTCTTTCTAATTAATACACTAATATAATAAAGTTAAAATTGGATTTTTATAGATAAAATAGCATTGAAAGCACAAAATGACAGTTTTATAAAACAAAAACAAAACTCTAAAATATTTTTTTTTAAAAGGAATATGTGTCATGGATACTGGATTTATCAGCTATTCAGTTTTATACAATAAAAATAATCTTTGGTCATATTTTATATTGATGGTAAATAATAAATTGTAGTCAAAATTCAAAGTTTTTGGTCAACCTCATTCGAAAATACAGAATATGTATTAATGGTAAGAATAAAAATGAGATATTCGGTTTAACATTGATATTTTACTCAACAAAAGTCATATAAATAGAGTCTTTTGCAAAACTATAAAATGATAGTAACACTATTTTATTCAATAGAAACTACAAGTAGCAGGATATAATGAATATCATGAAAACATCTGTAACTATTTTCTTTGCATTGACAATTTTGCTTTCAAGCTCCAACATTTTGGCCAAACAAGGTAAATTTTTATTAATCAGCTATCTTTGATCATTTAAAGAATAATTGTCAATTATTTTATTTTCATAAACATTTACTAAGCATATAAATAAATAGTTATATTTGCAAGTGTCTTATATATATATGTTATATATATTAACTTAGTTTGTATATTTACAGAAATCAAGCAAGCGAGTTATCAATGCACTGTACCATGTTCACAATCTTACGGAAATAGAGCATGTAGCAATTACTGCATAAGTCATCACTACGATGGAGGACAATGTGACACTACAAGAGGTGGCAAACTACCAAAATGTTGTTGCTTTAAAGCTGGGAGTATACTTGTCTAGTAATTAATGATTTAAACATTATGCCTTTTATTTTATTTTAATAGATGAACTGATACTATTGTTTAAAAGTATTATTATCTTTATACAGGGAATATCATTGAAATTTAAGACAACAACTAATAGTAATTTGGTCAAATACTCTTTTTCAAATATCTATACCATTTACTAAATTAAGCATTGATTATTATTTTGATTTCATATCTATATTCATATCCATTATGTCAAAAAAAAATAAAACTTTGATATTAAATATTTCAAATAAGTAAAAGTTTTTGTATTTTATATAAACAAATACATATACCAAATTTTTTTTGATAAATTATGCAATGGTTAAATATTTCTCAAAACATTTTGGTTAATGTGGTTGTTTGAGAAGAGAAAGAAAAAAAAATAGTTGGTCGAAACCAAACAATTGCTTTTCATATATATATAAAGGAGATCTTATTTTACAAAAAATTCATCGAGCGAAGAAAATGAGAATAGAAAAAGAAAAATGGAAATGAGAATCTTTGGAACAATAATAGAAAAGAGAGAGAAAAAGAAAAATACAGGAAAGTGAGGCTCTGATGATCATCATCACATTCATGCACATACACATACGAAATAGAGTCGAAGACACACAGTCAGATCGGTACGATTTTTCGACCGGATTACCCGAAGCGATGGGCATATGTAATAAACTCCGGCTGAGTTCTTCTCTAAGTCATAGGTTATTAGTAATCAATTAGTTCGTGAATTGTTAGATTTATAGGCTTGAATTGGGATTTTTTTATTGGATTCTTCATCTTTACTTATTTCCATTGCTGCATGATTTTATGGCCAGCTAGCATATGATCTTTGGTTAATAGACTCTCCAAAATCTTGATATATTGCATGAACTCGTATTTAATAAGTTATGCATTGTAATAATGAAAGTTGAGTTGCAGGTTATTTTGAACAACTGAATCATGAATGAACGAATCATGTTTTTGACTTGTAACAACCAACAAAAGCCAAGTCTATTAAGTTTTTTAAATGTAGTGGTTTGAGCCACGAAAGTAGGAAATTATGCATTCATATTTCAAGTTAAAAAACCAGTTTCCATGCATATCGATCTGGCTTGTAGAGATACTATCTGGAATTCAGTAAACTGATCTCTAAGTACTATTTTGATTGCGTATGCATTTGTATAACTATGTAAGGGGTTAAAGTATAAATACATCATTTATCTAACCAAAGAGATAAGTAGACATGGGCGTTTGCACTCTTAGTAAGGCGGATTTTATTGCCATATGTAAAAATTTGGTTAATAGACTAAAATTTTCTTTTATGCTGAATTTTTTTCTTATAGTTTTAGCTGCCAAATAAGTCTTAATTATTATGTAAAGACAAAGGTTTTACAACTTTTGCGATAATCTAGCAATTATATATGAGATCTGAGTATAAATTTCATATTCAGTTCATTTTCTTATTTTACATATATATAAAACATTATAAATGTTATATACACCCTCTGTTTCATAATAAATATCATTTTACCTTTTTCACACATATTAAGAAAATTATTAAGAAATCTGGCATACCCCTTATAAATACACTAAAATAATTTCTCTTTCTAATTAATACACTAATATAATAAAGTTAAAATTGGATTTTTATAGATAAAATAGCATTGAAAGCACAAAATGACAGTTTTATAAAACAAAAACAAAACTCTAAAATATATATTTTTTTAATAAGGAATATGTGTCATGGATACTGGATTTATCAGCTATTCAGTTTTATACAATAAAAATAATCTTTGGTCATATTTTATATTGATGGTAAATAATAAATTGTAGTCAAAATTCAAAATTTTTGGTCAACCTCATTCGAAAATACAGAATATGTATTAATGGTAAGAATAAAAATGAGATATTCGGTTGAACATTGATATTTTACTCAACAAAAGTCATATAAATAGAGTCTTTTGCAAAACTATAAAATGATAGTAACACTATTTTATTCAATAGAAACTACAAGTAGCAGGATATAATGAATATCATGAAAACATCTGTAACTATTTTCTTTGCATTGACAATTTTGCTTTCAAGCTCCAACATTTTGGCCAAACAAGGTAAATTTTTATTAATCAGCTATCTTTGATCATTTAAAGAATAATTGTCAATTATTTTATTTTCATAAACATTTACTAAGCATATAAATAAATAGTTATATTTTCAAGTGTCTTATATATATATATGTTATATATATTAACTTAGTTTGTATATTTACAGAAATCAAGCAAGCGAGTTATCAATGCACTGTACCATGTTCACAATCTTACGGAAATAGAGCATGTAGCAATTACTGCATAAGTCATCACTACGATGGAGGACAATGTGACACTACAAGAGGTGGCAAACTACCAAAATGTTGTTGCTTTAAAGCTGGGAGTATACTTGTCTAGTAATTAATGATTTAAACATTATGCTTTTTATTTTATTTTAATAGATGAACTGATACTATTGTTTAAAAGTATTATTATCTTTATACAGGGAATATCATTGAAATTTAAGACAACAACTAATAGTAATTTGGTCAAATACTCTTTTTCAAATTTCTATACCATTTACTAAATTAAGCATTGATTATTATTTTTATTTCATCTATATTCATATCCATTATGTCAAAAAAAAAATTTGATATTAAAAATTTTAAATAAATAAAAGTTTTTGTATTTTATATAAACAAATACATATACCAAATATTTTTTTGATAAATTTTGCAATGGTTAAATATTTCTCAAAACGTTTTGGCTAATGTGGTTGTTTGAAAAGAGAAAGAAAAAAATAGTTGGTCAAAACCAAACAATTGCTTTTCATATATATGTAAAGGAGATCTTATTTTACGAAAAATTCATCGAGCGAAGAAAATGAGAATAGAAAAAGAAAAATGGAAATGAGAATCTTTGGAATAATAATAGAAAAGAGAGAGAAAAGGAAAAATACAAGAAAGTGAGACTCTGATGATCATCATCACATTATTGCACATACACATACGAAGTAGAGCCGAAGACACACAGTCAGATCGGTACGATTTTCCAACCGGATTACCCGAAGCGATGGGCATATGTAACAAACTCCGGCTGAGTTCTTCTCTCAGTCATAGGTTATTAGTAATCAATTAGTTAGTGAATTGTTAGATTTATAGGCTTGAATTGGGATTTCTTTTATTGGATGCTTCATCTTTACTTATTTCCATTGCTGCATGATTTTATGGCCAGCTAGCATATGATCTTTGGTTAATAGACTCTCCAAAATCTTGATATATTGCATGAACTCGTATTTAATAAGTTATGCATTGTAATAATGAAAGTTGAGTTGCAGATTATTTTGAACAACTGAATCATGAATGAACGAATCATGTTTTTGTCTTGTAACAACCAACAAAAGCCAAGTCTATTAAGTTTTTTAAATGTAGTGGTTTGAGCCACGAAAGTAGGAAATTATGCATTCATATTTCAAGTTAAAAACCAAGTTTCCATGCATATCGATCTGGCTTGTAGAGATACTATCTGGAATTCAGTAAACTGATCTCTAAGTACTATTTTGATTGCGTATGCATTTGTATAACTATGCATGGGGTTAAAGTATAAATACATCATTTATCTAACCAAAGAGATAAGTAGACATGGACGTTTGCACTCTTAGTAAGGTGGATTTTATTGCCATATGTAAAAATTTGGTTAATAGACTAAAAGTTTCTTTTATGCTGAATTTTTTTCTTATAGTTTTAGCTGCCAAATAAGTCTTAATTATTATGTAAAGACAAAGGTTTTACAACTTTTGAAATAATCTAGAAATTATATATGAGATCTGAGTATAAATTTCATATTCAGTTCATTTTCTTATTTTACATATATATAAAACATTACAAATGTTATATACACCCTCTGTTTCATAATAAATATCATTTTACCTTTTTCACACATATTAAGAAAATTATTAAGAAATCTAGCATACCCCTTATAAATACACTAAAATAATTTCTCATTCTAATTAATACACTAATATAATAAAGTTAAAATTGGATTTTTATTGATAAAATAGCATTGAAAGCACAAAATGACACTTTTATAAAACAAAAACAAAACTCTAAAATATTTTTTTTTAAAAGGAATATGTGTCATGGATACTGGATTTATCAGCTATTCAGTTTTATACAATAAAAATAATCTTTGGTCATATTTTATATTGATGGTAAATAATAAATTGTAGTCAAAATTCAAAGTTTTTGGTCAACCTCATTCGAAAATACAGAATATGTATTAATGGTAAGAATAAAAATGAGATATTCGGTTGAACATTGATATTTTACTCAACAAAAGTCATATAAATAGAGTCTTTTGCAAAACTATAAAATGATAGTAACACTATTTTATTCAATAGAAACTACAAGTAGCAGGATATAATGAATATCATGAAAACATCTGTAACTATTTTCTTTGCATTGACAATTTTGCTTTCAAGCTCCAACATTTTGGCCAAACAAGGTAAATTTTTATTAATCAGCTATCTTTGATCATTTAAAGAATAATTGTCAATTATTTTATTTTCATAAACATTTACTAAGCATATAAATAAATAGTTATATTTGCAAGTGTCTTATATATATATGTTATATATATTAACTTAGTTTGTATATTTACAGAAATCAAGCAAGCGAGTTATCAATGCACTGTACCATGTTCACAATCTTACGGAAATAGAGCATGTAGCAATTACTGCATAAGTCATCACTACGATGGAGGACAATGTGACACTACAAGAGGTGGCAAACTACCAAAATGTTGTTGCTTTAAAGCTGGGAGTATACTTGTCTAGTAATTAATGATTTAAACATTATGCTTTTTATTTTATTTTAATAGATGAACTGATACTATTGTTTAAAAGTATTATTATCTTTATACAGGGAATATCATTGAAATTTAAGACAACAACAAATAGTAATTTGGTCAAATACTCTTTTTCAAATTTCTTTACCATTTACTAAATTAAGCATTGATTATTATTTTGATTTCATATCTATATTCATATCCATTATGTCAAAAAAAATTAATAAAATTTTGATATTAAATATTTCAAATAAATAAAAGTTTTTGTATTTTATATAAACAAATACATATACCAAATATTTTTTTTGATAAATTTTGCAATGGTTAAATATTTCTCAAAACATTTTGGTTAATGTGGTTGTTTGAGAAGAGAAAGAAAAAAAATAGTTGGTCGAAAGCAAACAATTGCTTTTCATATATATATAAAGGAGATCTTATTTTACAAAAAATTCATCGAGCGAAGAAAATGAGAATAGAAAAAGAAAAAAGGAAATGAGAATCTTTGGAACAATAATAGAAAAGAGAGAGAAAAAGAAAAATACAGGAAAGTGAGACTCTGATGATCATCATCACATTCATGCACATACACATACGAAGTAGAGTCGAAGAGACACAGTCAGATCGGTACGATTTTCCGACCGGATTACCCGAAGCGATGGGCATATGTAACAAACTCCGGCTGAGTTCTTCTCTCAGTCATAGGTTATTAGTAATCAATTAGTTTGTGAATTGTTAGATTTATAAGCTTGAATTGGGATTTTTTTTATTGGATTCTTTATCTTTACTTATTTCCATTGCTGCATGATTTTATGGCCAGCTAGCATATGATCTTTGGTTAATAGACTCTCCAAAATCTTGATATATTGCCTGAACTTGTATTTAATAAGTTATGCATTGTAATAATAAAAGTTGAGTTGCAGATTATTTTGAACAATTGAATCATGAATGAACGAATCATGTTTTTGACTTGTAACAACCAACAAAAGCCAAGTCTATTAAGTTTTCTAAATGTAGTGGTTTGAGCCACGAAAGTAGGAAATTATGCATTCATATTTCAAGTTAAAAAACCAGTTTCCATGCATATCGATCTGGCTTGTAGAGATACTATCTGGAATTCAGTAAACTGATCTCTAAGTACTATTTTGATTGCGTATGCATTTGTATAACTATGTAAGGGGTTAAAGTCTAAAAATATCACTTATCTAACCAAAGAGATAAGTAGACATGGGCGTTTGCTCTCTTAGTAAGGCGGATTTTATTGCCATATGTAAAAATTTGGTTAATAGACTAAAATATTCTTTTATGCTGAATTTTTTTCTTATAGTTTTAGCTGCCAAATAAGTCCTAATTATTATGTAAAGACAAAGGTTTTACAACTTTTGCAATAATCTAGCAATTATATATGAGATCTGAGTATAAATTTCATATTCAGTTCGTTTTCTTATTTTACATATATATAAAACATTATAAATGTTATATACACCCTCTGTTTCATAATAAATATCATTTTACCTTTTTCTCACATATTAAGAAAATTATTAAGAAAGCTAGCATACCCCTTATAAATACACTAAAACAATTTTTCATTCTAATTAATACACTAATATAATAAAGTTGAAATTGGATTTTTATTGATAAAATAGCATTGAAAGCACAAAATGACAGTTTTATAAAACAAAAACAAAACTCTAACATATATATAATTTTTTTATAAAAAGGGAATATGTGTCATGGATACTGGATTTATCAGCTATTCAGTTTTATACAATAAAAATAATCTTTGGTCATATTTTATATTGATGGTAAATAATAAATTGTAGTTAAAATTCAAAATTTTTGGTCAACCTCACTCGAAAATACAGAATATGTATTAATGGTAAGAATAAAAATGAGAGATTCGGTTGAACATTGATATTTTTCTCAACAAAAGTCATATAAATAGAGTCTTTTGCAAAACTATAAAATGATAGTGACACTATTTTTTTCAATAGAAACTACAAGTAGCACGATATAATGAATATCATGAAAACATCTGTAACTATTTTCTTTGCAATGACAATTTTGTTTTCAAGCTCCAACATTCTGGCCAAACAAGGTAAATTTTTATTAATCAGCTATCTTTGATCATTTAAAGAATAATTGTCAAATATTTTATTTTCATAAACATTTAATAAGCATATAAATAAATAGTTATATTTTCAAGTGTCTTATATATATATATATATCTGTTATATATATTAACTTAGTTTGTATATTTACAGAAATCAAGCAAGCGAGTTATCAATGCACTGTACCATGTTCACAATCTTACGGAAATAGAGCATGTAGCAATTACTGCATAAGTCATCACTATGATGGAGGACAATGTGACACTACAAGAGGTGGCAAACTACCTAAATGTTGTTGCTTTAAAGCTGGGAGTATACTTGTCTAGTAATTAATGATTTAAACATTATGCTTTTTATTTTATTTTAATAGATGAACTGATACTATTGTTTAAAAGTATTATTATCTTTATACAGGGAATATCATTGAAATTTAAGACAACCAGTAATAGTAATTTGGTCAAATACTCTTTTTCAAATTTCTGTACCATTTACTAAATTAAGCATTGATTATTACTTTGATTTCATATCTATATTCATATCCATTATGTTAAAAAACAATAATAAAAATTTGATTTTAAAAATTTTAAATAAATAAAAGTTTTCGTATTTTATATAAACAAATACATATACCAAATATTTTTTTTGATAAATTTTGCAATTGTTAAATATTTATGAAAATATTTTGGTTAATGTGGTTGTTTGAGAAGAGAAAGAAAAACAATATTTGGTCAAAACCAAACAATTGCTTTTCATATATATATAAAGGAGATCTTATTTTACGAAAAATTCATCGAGCGAAGAAAATGAGAATAGAAAAAGAAAAAGCAAATGAGAATCTTTGGAACAATAATGGAAAAGAGAGAGAAAAAGAAAAAGACAGGAAAGTGAGACTCTGATGATCATCATCACATTCATACACTTACATATAGGAAGTAGAATCGAAAACACACAGTCCAATCGGTACAATTTTCCGACCGGATTACCCGAAGCGATGGGCATATGTAACAAACTCCGGCTGAGTTCTTCTCTCAGTCATAGGTTATTTGTAATCAATTAGTTCGTGAATTGTTTGATTTATAGGCTTGAATTGGGATCTTTTATAGGATTCTTCATCTTTACTTATTTCCATTGCTGCATGATTTTATGGCCAGCTAGCATATGATCTTTGGTTAATAGACTCTCCAAAATCTTGATATATTGCATGAACTCGTATTTAATGAGTTATGCATTGTAATAATGAAAGTTGAGTTGCAGATTATTTTGAACAACTGAATCATGAATGAATGAATCATGTTTTTGACTTGTAACAACCAACAAAAGCCAAGTCTATAAAGTTTTTAAAATGTAGTGGTTTGAGCCACGAAAGTAGGAAATTTTGCATTCATATTTCAAGTTAAAAAGCCAGTTTCCATGCATATCGATCTGGCTTGTAGAGATACTATCTGGAATTCAGTAAACTAATCTCTAAGTACTATTGTGATTGCGTATGCATTTGTATAACTATGTAAGGGGTTAAAGTATAAACACATCACTTATCTAACCAAAGAGATAAGTAGACATGGGCCTTTGCTCTCTTAGTAAGGCGGATTTTATTGCCATATGTAAAAATTTGGTTAATAGACTAAAATTTTCTTTTATGCTGAATTTTGTTCTTATAGTTTTAGCTGCCAAATAAGTCTTAATTATTATGTAAAGACAAAGGTTTTACAACTTTTGCAATAATCTAGAAATTATATATGAGATCTGAGTATAAATTTCATATTCAGTTCATTTTTTTATTTTACATATATATAAAACATTATAAATGTTATATACACCCTCTGTTTCATAATAAATATCATTTTACCTTTTTCACACATATTAAGAAAATTATTAAGAAATCTAGCATACCCCTTATAAATACACTAAAATAATTTCTCATTCTAATTAATACACTAATATAATAAAGTTAAAATTGGATTTTTATTGATAAAATAGCATTGAAAGCACAAAATGACACTTTTATAAAACAAAAACAAAACTCTAAAATATTTTTTTTTTTAAAAGGAATATGTGTCATGGATACTGGATTTATCAGCTATTCAGTTTTATACAATAAAAATAATCTTTGGTCAAATTTTATATTGATGGTAAATAATAAATTGTTGTCAAAATTCAAAGTTTTTGGTCAGCCTCATTCGAAATTACAGAATATGTATTAATGGTAAGAATAAAAATGAGATATTCGGTTGAACATTGATATTTTACTCAACAAAAGTCATATAAATAGAGTCTTTTGCAAAACTATAAAATGATAGTAACCCTATTTTTTTCAATAGAAACTACAAGTAGCACGATATAATGAATATCATGAAAACATCTGTAACTATTTTCTTTGCATTGACAACTTTGTTTTCAAGCTCCAACATTTTGGCCAAACAAGGTAAGTTTTTATTAATCAGCTATTTTTGATCATTTAAAGAATAATTGTCACAAATTTTACTTTCATAAACATTTAATAAGCATCTAAATAAATAATTATATTTTCAAGTGTCTTATAAATATATATATATATATATATATCTGTTATATATATTAACTTAGTTTGTATATTTACAAAAATCGAGCAAGCGAGTTATCAATGCACTGTACCATGCATGTTCACAATCTTACGGAAATAGAGCATGTAGCAATTACTGCATAAGTCATTACTACGATGGAGGACAATGTGACACTACAAGAGGTGGCAAACTACCAAAATGTTGTTGCTTTAAAGCTGGGAGTATACTTGTCTAGTAATTAATGATTTAAACATTATGCTTTTTATTTTATTTTAATAGATGAACTGATACTATTGTTTAAAAGTATTATTATCTTTATACACGGAATATCATTGAAATTTAAGACAACCAGTAATAGTAATTTTGTCAAATACTCTTCTTCAAATTTCTATACCATTTACTAAATTAAGCTTTGATTATATTACTTTTGATTTCATATCTATATTCATATCCATTATGTTAAAAACCAATAATAAAATTTGATATTAAAAATTTTAAATAAATAAAAGTTTTCGTATTTGATATAAACAAATACATATACCAAGTTATTTTTTTGGATAAATTTTGCAATGGTTAAATATTTCTCAAAATATTTTAGTTAATGTGGTTGGTTGTTTGAGAAGAGAAAGAAAAACAATAGTTGGTCAAAACAAAACAATTGCTTTTCATATATAAAAAGGAGATCTTTTTTGAGGAAAAAATTATCTTGCAAAGAAAATGAGAATAGAAAAGGAAAAAAAAAAGAGAATCTTTGGAACAACAATAGAAAAAGAAAAAGAAAAAGAAAGAGACAGGAAAGTGAGACTTCGATAACCATCATCACGTTCATACACATACACATACGAAGGAGAGTCGAAAACACACAGTCAGATACAATTTTCCGACCGGATTACCTGAAGCAATGGGCATATGTAACAAACTCCGGCTGAGTTCTTGTCTCAGTCATAGGTTATTAGTAATCAATTAGTTCGTGAATTGTTAGATTTATAGGCTTGAATTGGGATTTTTTATTGGATTCTTCATCTTTACTTATTTCCATTGCTGCGTGATTTTATGGCCAGCTAGCATATGATCTTTGGTTAATAGACTCTCCAAAATCTTGATATATTGCATTAACTCATATTTCATGAGTTATGCATTGTAATAATGAAAGTTGAGTTGCGGATTATTTTGAACAACTGAATCATGAATGAACGAATCATGTTTTTGACTTGTAACAACCAACAAAAGCCAAGACTATCAAGTTTTTAAAATATAGTGGTTTGAGCCACGAAAGTAGGAAATTATGCATTCATATTTCAAGTTAAAAAAACAGTTTCCATGCATATCGATCTGGCTTGTAGAGATACTATCTGGAATTCAGTAAAACGATCTCTAAGTACTATTATGATTGCTTATGCATTTGTATAACTATTTAAGTGATGAAGATCTAAATACATCACTTATCTAACCAAAGAGATAAGTTGACATGGGCCTTTGCTCTCTTAGTAAGACGGATTTGATTGCCATATATAATAATTTGGTTAATTGACTAAAATTTTCTTTAAATAAAATAGAGGAAGATACCTACGAAACATCTAATCACGAAGAGTCAACTGACAAAGCGGGACCCACATAAAGAAATATGTAGCAACGTGGGACCCACATGAAGAATTATTCAACGACTTCAATCAAAGACTTCGGCACCAATCAGAGATCGACGAATATCGAAAAAAGACAAAACAAGTGTTGACACAATCAAAAGGCGACACATATCAAGACATTATTCAACCATGTTTCTCTATAAATAAGTTGCTCCTACCAAGCAAGAGGGACACGAGTGATCTCACACACAAATTCTCTCTGTCTTCTCTCTAAAATATTCTCTCTCTAAGTTACAAAAGTTTTAAGTTTTCAAGTTTAAGTTGTAAAATTTTCATATCAAGTCTTTATAAAACAAATTCAAATTAATAAAAGCAAGTTTTAATCAAACTTCCGCGTTTCTAATCTTTTGACTACAACTTTTACAACTTGAACCCTGTTACACAGGCTCTTTTCTGACTTTAGTTAATACCCTAAAAGGTTAATACTTTGGTCTTAAAGAATAGAGATTTAAACTTCTGATACCAATCGTTTTTCCAAAGTATTAATGAAAGTTGAGTTGCGGATTATTTTGAACAACTGATTCATGAATGAATGAATCATGTTTTTGCCTTGTAACAACCAAAAAAAGCCAAGCCTATTAAGTTTTTAAAATATAGTGGTTTGAGCGACGAACGTAGGAAATTCTGCATTCATATTTCAAGTTAAAAAACCGGTTTCCATGCATATCGATCTGGCTTGTATAGATACTATTTGGAATTCACTAAACCGATCTCTAAGTACTATTATGATTGCTTATGCATTTGTATAACTATTTAAGGGATTAAAGTCTAAATACATCACTTATCTAACCAAAGATATAAGTTGACATGGGCATTTGCTCTTTTAGTAAGACGGATTTTATTGCCATATGTAAGAATTTGGTTAATAGACTAAAATTTTCTTTTATGCTGAATTTTGTTCTTATTGTTTTAGTTGCCAAATAAGTCTTAATTATTATGTAATAAAATTAATATTTGCTCATATTTTCTATTGATGGTAAATAATAAATTGTAGTCAAAATTCAAAATTTTTGGTCAACCTCATTCGAAAGTACAGAATATGTATTAATGGTAAGAATAAAAATGAGAGATTCGGTTGAACATTGATATTTTACTCAACAAAAGTCATATAAAAAGAGTCTTTTGCAAATTAAGGTACTTCAGAAGGCGCTGGAGGACATCCAGAACGATGATAGTAGGACGACGGAGGAGGTCCTAGATATTTCACGTAAATTGCAAGAAGCTTATAAAGATGAGGAATTGTTTTGGCAACAGAAGAGCAGGAACATGTGGCATCGAGCGGGGGATCAGAATACTAAATTTTATCATGCTTTAACTAAGCAGCGGAGAGTGCGGAATAGGATTGTGGGCCTGCATGATGAGCAAGGAGATTGGATAGTAACAGATGAGGGGATTGAGAAAGTTGCGGTGGATTATTTTCAAGATATCTTTACATCTACAGATCCGCAGAACTTTGACGAGTTTCTGCGAGTAATCCCTTCTTCAATTACGGAGCAGATGAATGACCGTCTACTCGCTGCAGCTACGGAGGAGGAAGTTAGAGCGGCATTATTTATGATGCATCCCGAAAAGGCTCCAGGACCGGATGGGATGACAGCTTTATTTTTTCAGCAATCTTGGCCTTTCATTAAAGTGGACATTTTGCAGCTAGTTAATGATTTCTTAAGATCAGGGATTTTGGATGATCGGTTGAATTTGACAAATATTTGTCTCATTCCTAAGACAGAAAGACCTAATAGGATGACAGAGCTTAGACCTATTAGTCTTTGCAATGTGGGGTATAAAATTATCTCGAAGGTGTTATGTCAGCGTTTGAAGGTTTTACTTCCGGGCTTGATCTCCGAGACTCAGTCGGCATTTGTCTCGGGTCGTTTGATATCGGACAACATTTTAATCGCCCAAGAAATGTTTCATGGCCTTCGTACGAATCCTTCATGTAAGAGTAAATTTTTGGCAATCAAAACGGATATGAGCAAGGCATATGATCGGGTGGAATGGAGGTTTGTTGAAAAGGTTCTATCCAAGATGGGTTTTGCGCAACAGTGGGTAACCAGGGTAATGCAATGTGTAACTTCGGTTCAATATAAAGTCCTCCTTAATGGACAACCCAAGGGTCTAATTAAGCCTCACAGGGGGCTGCGGCAGGGTGATCCTCTTTCCCCGTATCTCTTCATCTTATGTACAGAGGCACTGATTTCAAATATTCGGGAAGCAGAGCGAGTGAAGTTGTTGACGGGGATGAAGGTGGCTAGAGCTAGTCCACCAATTTCACATCTTCTTTTTGCGGATGATAGTCTGTTCTTCTGTCAGGCAAATAAAGACGAATGCCATGTCATTCTACGGATTCTTACGGACTATGAGAGGGTTTCGGGGCAAAAGATAAACTATGAAAAATCATCACTTCAGTTTGGTCATCTGGTGGATGAGGGAGTCAAGGGAGAGATCAAAACATTGTTGGGAATATCACGACTGGGTGGAATGGGCTCCTACTTAGGAATCCCAGAGAGTTTAGGTGGAGCAAAAACTCAGGTATTCGGTTTCCTTCATGACCGAATATTATCGCGTGTCAATGGGTGGACACCGAAACTACTGTCAAAAGGGGGCAAGGAAGTCATGATTAAATCAGTGGCAACGGCATTGCCTACACACATTATGTCTTGCTTCAGAGTTCCTAAAAAGGTTAATTCTAAGCTTATGAGTGCGGTAGCTCAGTTCTGGTGGGGTTCGGGTGGATCGAGGGGTATGCATTGGATGTCATGGGAAAAGCTATGTAGGAGAAAAGTTGATGGCGGTTTGGGCTTTCGAATGTTAGAGGAATTTAATACTGCTTTGCTTGGGAAACAGCTGTGGCGGTTACTGGATAAGCCAAATTCTTTATTTGCAAAGGTTTTTAAGGGACGGTATTACCGTAATTCGGATCCTCTGGATCCTATCCGATCATACTCTCCATCTTATGGGTGGCGA
The DNA here is from genome assembly GCA_010577795.1 of Isatis tinctoria. NCBI lineage: Eukaryota > Viridiplantae > Streptophyta > Magnoliopsida > Brassicales > Brassicaceae > Isatis > Isatis tinctoria. The sequence continues at coordinate 10,991,795 of CM021246.1, read as the reverse complement.
AGTATTATCTCAGCTAGATCTCTGGTTAGAAAAGGACTAATCAAGAGGGTTGGAACAGGGCGATCTATTTCAGTTTGGAATGATCCCTGGATTCCGGCTCACCGCCCGAGACCAGCTTTACCGAAAACTATTATTCACTACTCACAACTTCTCGTTTCTCATTTGATTGATGAGCGGACCATGACTTGGAACGTCAATCTGGTGAAGGACCTTATCTGCCCTGATGATGCTGCTCGCATTTTAAGCATCCCGATCAGTAAGTTTAATCGTCCGGATACATATGGGTGGCACTTTACAAAATCTGGACTCTATACGGTCAAATCGGGGTACAATACGGAACGGGAATCCAAGGAGGAGAAGCGAGGCGTTCAGGTTTTTGGGCCGGATATTAAACCGTTACAAGCATTCACTTGGATGGTGAGATGCCCTCCTAAACTCAGACACTTTATGTGGCAAGCTGTCTCGGGTTGTTTACCTGTCCTCGGTAATCTTAACTCTCGAGGAGTTAAGTGTGATACGCAGTGTGCACGTTGTGGAATAGAGGTGGAGACAACCAATCATGCTTTGTTTGAGTGTCCCCCGGCGGTGCAAGTTTGGGCTTTATCTCAAGTACCATCGAATCCAATGATTTTCCCGGGAACATCCCTGTTCTCAAACATGGATCATTTGTTTTGGCGTTTACCTACGGATGACAGAGTTCTGACATATCCATGGTTACTGTGGTACATTTGGAAAGGTCGTAATGACAAGTGTTTCAACAATATTGATAGAGATGCTAGGGACATAGTTCAATTAGCAGAATCGGAGGCCCTGGGTTGGGCAGAGGCCCAGATCGTGGAGGAACCTTTGTCCACAATGGAGATCTCAGGAACCCAGGATACTTTGCAGCCTATACAAGGCCGTTATTGCCAAGTTGATGGTTCCTGGAAAGAAGGTGATATTTTCTCGGGACAAGGGTGGTATACGGAGGATGGGGGTTTGGATTCCCTAATGGGGGCCCGTAATGTTAGGGCCAGCCTATCTTCACTACATGGAGAGTTTGAGGCGCTTATCTGGGCGATGGATTGTATGAGTATTTTACAATTCAGAGAGGTTACTTTTGCAACGGATTGTCTGGAGCTGGTGACGATGGTGTGTGAACCAATGCTTTGGCCGGCTTTTTCGGTGCATCTGGACGAATTTCGGCGCTGTCAAGATCTTTTCGACAGATGTGTGATTGTGCACATTCCCCGATCAACTAATACAAAAGCGGATAAATTAGCAAAAAGTGCTAGATCCTATCCGTCAGGCGTAATTCATGTGGGTGTTGATACTCCGACTTGGCTTGTCGAGTCGTGTTAGAACTTAGTTTACTTCTGTTGTCAAAAAAAAAAAAAAAGAGTCTTTTGCAAAACTATAAAATGATAGTAACACTATTTTCTTCAACAGAAACTACAAGTAACACGATATGATGAATATCATAAAAACATCTGTAACTATTTTCTTTGTTGACAATTTTGTTTTCAAGCTCCAACATTTTGGCCAAACAAGGTAAATTTTTATTAATCAGCTATCTTTGATCAATTAAAGGATAATTGTCAAATATTTTATTTTCATAAACATTTAATAAGCATATAAATAAATAAATATATTTTCATATTTCAAGCTAAAAAACCGGTTCCCATGCATATCGATTTGGCTTGTAGCGATACTATCTGGAATTCAGTAAATCGACCTCTAAGTACTATTATGATTGCTTATGCATTTGTATAACTGTTTAATCGATTAAAGGTCTAAATACATCACTTATAAGCCAAAGAGATAAGTTGACATGGGTCTTTGCTCCCTTAGTAAGGTGGATCTTATTGCCATATGTAAAAATTTGGTTAATAGACTAAAATGTTCTTTTGCTGAATTTTGTTCTTAGAGTTTAGTTGTCAAATAAGTCTTAATTATTATGTAAAGACAAATGTTTTACAACTTTTGCAATAATCTTGCAATTATATATGAGATTTGAGTATAAATTACATATTCAGTTCATTTTCTTTTTTTACAAATATATAAAACATTATAAATATTATATACACCCTCTGTTTCATAATAAATATCATTTTACCCTTTTCACACTTATTAAGAGAATTATTAAGAAATCTAGCATACCCCTTATAAATACACTAAAATAATTTCTCTTTTTCTAATTTTACAATAATATAATAAAGTTAAAATTGGAATTTTATTGATAAAATAGCATTGTAAACACAAAATGACACTCTTATAAAACAAAAACAAAACTCCAAAATTTGTTTTTTTTTTTTAAAACGGAATATGTGTCATGGATACTGGATTTATCACCTATTTAGTTTTGTACAATAAAAATAATCTTTGGTCATATTTAATATTTATGGTAAATAATAAGTTGTAGTCAAAAAATTTGGTCAACTTCATTCGAAAATGCAGAATATGTATTAATGGTAAAAATAAAAATGAGAGATTCGGTTGAACATTGATATTTTACTCAACAAAAGTCATATAAATAGAATCTTTTTTGCAAAACTGTAAAATTATAGTAACACTATTTTTCTCAGTTGAAACGAAAAGTAACAGGATATAATGAATACCATGAGAACATCTGTAACTATTTTCTTTGAATTGACAATTTTGTTTTCAAGCTCCAACATTTTGGTCAAGCAAGGGAAATTTCTTTTATCATTTAAAGAATAATTGTCAAATATTTAATTTTTATATACTTTTATATAATTATATTTTTTCAAGTGTTATATATATATGTGTGTGTGTATATATATATATTAACTTGGTTTGTATATTTACAGAAATCAATCAAACAAAATATCAACGCACTGTACCATGTTCACAATCTTATAGAAATATAGCATGTAGCAATTACTGCATAAGTCATCACTATCATGGAGGACAGTGTGACACTACAAGAGGTGGCAAACTACCAAAATGTTGTTGCTTTAACGCTAGGACTATACTTGTCTAGTAATTGATGATTTAAACATTATGCTTTATATTTTATTTTAATAGATGAACTCATACTATTATTGAAAAATATTATTATTTTATACTAGAAATGCCATTGAAATTTAAGACAAATAGTAATAGTAATTTGTTCAAATACTATTTTTCAAATTTCTATACTGTTTAATAAATGAAACATTTATTATATTATTTTATTTCATATCTATATTCATATCCATTATGTTAAAAACCAATAATAAAAATTTGATATTAGAAATTTTAAATCGATAAAGTTTTCGTATTTGATATAAACAAATACATATATCAAATACAATTATTTAATAAATATTACAACGGTTAAATACTTCTCAAAATATTTTGGTTAACGTGGCAGTTTGAGAAAAGAAAGAAAACAATTGGGCAAATCTCTATAATGTACTACTTTCAACTTTTTGTGACCAAAATAAACCAGGAGCTCATTTTGGACCAAAATGTGTCATCAATTGACAATCTTACCCTTATTCACAAAAGGCGACACTATGTTCTCCAAAAAAAAAGTCGACGATTTCTTACCGTCTCTTTTCAAAACCGTTGCCGAAAACCTAGCTTTCTTCCACCGTTGACGGAGACGACGACGACGAAGACGAAGACGATGGATGAGTGTCTTTAGTGAATCCGTGGGTGTTTCTGGGTGTGCCGGTGTCGGAAAAGGTACGTACGCAAGCAGACTGTCGAGCTTACTCGGTGTTCCTCACATCGCCACCGACATTCTCGTCTCTGAGGAGCTAGCTTCATCTGGTTCTCTCTCTCAGCAGTTTCAGTCATTTTCAGATTCATTTTCTATCTATGTGAATGGGAGTCTCTTTTATGTTCAAGTGTGCGTTCATTTAATCTGAAAATTGAAGTTTTCTTTTTAAGAAAATCGGGTTCTATTAGATCTGTTGATGTTCATCTATCTCCTAACAGATCTAATGGAGTAATGCTCTTTTAGATTGTTTATGTCTTACATTTGATCAGCATCGCCTTTATTCGTATAAATTAGTGTCAACATACCTTTCTTCCTGCTTTCAAAACCTTACCACTTTGTATATTGAGATTCTTATTACCACTGGATGAAAAGCTTTAATTTTTGTTTGGCGCTTACTCTATTAAGAGTTATAGAAACTCTTGTAATGGCTATGAGCTCAATGGTACTTGATGCAGCTATCAGAGTTGTAAACCAGGAGAAATAGGTTTGGGATGAGACCATAGTAAACCTACTGGCAAAAGAGTCTTGAGACTGGGTTTGTGGAAAATATTAGTATGTATTTGTCTTTAAGTTTTTTGGCTTAACCAACCTTGAAAACACTTGATAAACTTTGCAGGCCTTGGTCGTATCACAAATTCCAATAGTTGTTACCTTTGTTATTAAGGATAAATGCAGAAGTCATTGCCCGAGTTACTGAGTTTGATTTGCCTATGTTCTGTATTTTGATTGTATTCATCGTGTCCTTTATAATTTTGATAGAGAAATTATGTTTATAATGAAATTTGAAAGATTTATTTTGCTTCCTTTTTCAAGTTTATCATGATGGCTTCTTTTGCAGGAGATAGTAATGCCAAATATTTGTTAAAAAAAAATAATTTCAAGAAGTGGAGAAGGAAGAAGACAAAGAAGTTCAAGAAATTGGTGTTGTGGATACACTAGATGATGATTTGCAGATTTTCAAGTCTCGGGTTGATTTCTAAGCATCATTTTATAGATTAATGTGAATGATTAAAATTTTGATTGTGTTTACTATGGACAGAGCTCACATTCTGTACAAAAGCAAAAGTTGTATGGTTGAAAATTTTAGTAAAGCATTCCAAACATTTATGAAGGCTTTCCCAAACAAGTTAGAAAAAACAAATTTTAATGTGTAAGAACGCTTAACATTATAAAAAGTTTATAAAACATTAGAAATGGTAGTAAGCCTCTTATATAATGGAATTTTATAAATTCCTAGCAATCCTTCATAGATTTTAGTACAATCTTTCTAAATTTGAACAGCTATAAAAAAATAGACAGAAGACTTCTATAGATCTTAGAAATGTTTGGAATTATAGAAAGATATTAAAATTTTAGGAAAGCTTCCTGAGAATTTAGGAATGCCTTCCCAAAATCCCAAAAAAGCGTTATAGAAGTTTAAAAATGTTTCCAAAACTGATATTTTATATATCTACAAATACTCATACAATTTTTAGTAGCATTTTTCTAAAAATTTATAATGTCTATCTCAGTCTTTAAGGATGTCTTTTTAAAACAATATAATTTAAATTTAAAAAATAAACAATTTCAGGAAAGCCTTACTTAAAGTCTGAAAAAGCTTCCTAAATTTTTTTTTATTAACTGGTAATTAACATACAATTACAAATACTGTCATTCTCAGCGTTTTCGGTTTTAAGATTACAAGATACTTACATTTTGCACAAAGATTCTTTGAATTTTGTTGCTTGAAGTAGAGACTGTTTATGATGATTTTCCTAAATTTGATAAGAATCTTTCATAAACATTCAAGAAAACTTCAGAAATTACAAAACTAAAATTTATAGGTATTTATAAATCTTCATACAAATTTTAGTAAGATTTTTCGTAAATTTTGTAATGTCTTTCTCAGTCTTAAGAATGTCATTCTAAAACAATAGAAAAACTCAAATTTAGGAAGGTCTTCCTTTTGTCCAAAAAAAAAGGAAGGTCTTTCTAAAAAGTGTAAATGAAAATCTTGGGTTTGTTTACACAACAACTCAAATTTGGTTAGATACTTTTACACAAAGTAAAATCATTGTACAATTAGAACATCTTATTAATCCTTCAAGAAATCTTTTGTACTGAATTACTAAAAATATAATTTATATGTTTTATGATGACTTTCCTAAATATGTATGATGACTTCCTAAATTTTTAAAGTTTTTAGATCCTTCTTAAACTCTTGAAAATAATTCTTAGAACATATGAATTTTAATCTTTCATACAAATTTGATTACATTGAAGTTATACTATTAAATTACACAAAATATCATTTATATATTTTAGGAAGGCTTTCATAAATATGTGTGATGACTTCTTAGGATGACCTGACCTTCTTATATATGTAAGAATCTTTTTAAAAAATTCAAGAAAGCTTCATAAAGTCAAAAAATTCTAGATATTTTAAAAATAATCATACAAATTTTAGTAAGATCTTCTTAAAATTTTAGAATGTATTTCTAAATCTTTAAGAATGTCTTTTTCAAAATTTCAGGAAAACATTCCTAAAAGTTTAGAAGAGCTTACAATTTTTTTTTTTCATCAACTAGTAATTAACATACAATTTGGGATGGTCTTCCCAAATTTGAATGAATATTTCCTAAAACTTCAAAAAAGCTTCATAAATTACAAAACTAACATTTCGAGATAAATACTCATACACATTAAGAATTTTGATAATTTCAATACTCATACACATTTTAGAAAGTTTAGGAAAGCCTTCCAAAAACATTAGAAAGTTTTCATAATTTTTCCTTTTATCAAGTAGTAATTAACATACAAATTACAAATCATTGTACACTATAGATATATATAGATGCATCTTGTTTTTGACTTCTTACATTTAGTTGGATAGATACATCTATAGATTTAATCATCATCTTAGATTATTTTTTTTTTTGGGCATCAAATCATCATCTTAGATTAGAAGAATGAAAGTTTGGATCTTGATATGGATTCTCGATGAACATAAAAGTTCCTCACCCTTAGCCTTAGACACGCCACTTGAACTATGATTGAATACAGCATAAGAAACAATAGATCTAACTAGTTAAATTCAATAAAGCCAGCATAACAATGTCTTTTCAAAACAACAAGAAAACTTTAAAAAAATATAGAAAAGCTTTCCTAAATTCAATAAAAGCTTTCCTAAAACTTTTTAAAAAGAAAGTTTTGTAGAAGTTTCCTAACATTTAGGAAGGCGTTCCTAAATTTCTAAAATGCTACTAAAATGTTTACAAGGATTTATTTAAACTTTCAAAAGCTTAAAATATTAAGAAAAAAATCGTAAAATATCTTATATCTTTAGACAAAATTGATAACATTTTTTTTTTTAGTCAAACCATTGATAACTCTTTAAACAAACAAAAACATTGTAGACAAACAAAAAGTTTTATGGCTGAAAGTTTTTAGGAAAGCATTCAAAATATTCATGAAGGTTTTCCTAAAAGTTTCTAGAAAAATTTGAATATCTTTCTCAATATTTAAGAATGTCTTCCTTGGGTTTTGGAAGTTTGATCATTCTCCTTTATTCCATTTTCTACGTTCAACACGTCAACACGAGAACAAGTACTCTTACTAGTCCCTTCTCCTCTTTTATCCAATACTTTTTGTGACACATGAGACTCCTCGTGTCTTTCCACTAGTGAATCATCTCCAATAAGCATATTTTCATTATCATACCCAGATAACTCTCCGTCTTCGACATCTTTTTCAACCATCTTAAGAACAGAATCTGCCAAAACCTGACTACGTGTAACACCTTTCTCCAATTCCATCTCTTCATTACTAGTCTCCAAGATTCCAGAACATACAAGTTCATTAGATTCAACCAATTTGAAAACTTCCTTTGCCTTACTCCCAGTTAACTCAGAAACTTTCTTATCACCTTCCACTGAATCCACTTAAAGCTCAGTTGCAATACCAGGCTTCTCCGCGACACTTTGAAGGAGATCACCAGCTTGTTTCGCCATACCATCATCATCGTAGTCATCCACATCCAATGCCTCAAAGAGATTCACACAACCTTCTGGAGCAAAATCTTCGCTTTGGTTAATTATTAGCTAAAAACTCATCGAAAAATTCTTTGTGTTGATCACCAACACATGCATCTTGCAAGTCAATTCTGAGGAAAACATCTCCAAGCATCAAACTCCTTTTCCACCTTTTCAGCTTTTGTCTCAATAGTTTCTGTCAAAATCATCACATCACAAAAAGAAATGGAATCATAAAACTCAATTAAAAGAAAGAAAGTTAAGAGTTTTCAATACGAGTAGATGAATTAAGCATTCCTAATCAAGCACAGTAGAAGGAGATAAAATTTTAGTCGATCTCACCTGTACTTAAGGCCAGCTCCTGAAGAAGAACAACCGGTTTGGTAATAGAAATTTGGTTCTCCCGATTGAATCTCGAGCAGAGGTGATGAAACAAAAAATGATTAGTCCGATTTGGCATATGCGAACGTTGATGAAGAAGCAGAGAGACAGAAGATTCCATTGTTTTCAAGAGAGCCAAAGCTCCTGACAAGTCTGGGTCAATCCCAATCACACAACTTGACTTGGTTTTCTCACGATTGACCTCGTCTTCTTCTGGAAATAGCAAAGAAATTAAGAGAGATTGAAATCGAGAGAGAGAGATCGATGGAGAGAGAGAGATTGAGATCGACGCACAGTTTTCTTTTTTTCGTTTGTCACGTGTAATATGATGTGAGAAGGAAGGACAAAACAGTCAATTTGTCATCATTAATGAAACATTTTGGTCAGAATTCCCTTCTCAGTTCAATTTGGTCATAAAAACTTGGAAATGGTTTATTTTAGGGTATTTCTCAAAACAATTTGTTTGTTTTTCATATATGTTATGGAGATCTTAATATAAGAAAAAAAATTATCGAGGGAAGAAAATGATAATAGGAAAAGAAAAGGCAAACGAGAATCTTTGGAAAAAAAAAAAATAGAAAAAGAAAAGAGTATTTGCATTGTATATACACAGAAATTATCTTAATTAGGTAAACAGATAACACTGTGTTGTTCACTGTGTAAAATTTTTAAATACGATTACACCCTCAACATTTACTTACCTTGTTTCGTCTCCCTCTCTCTCTGTTTCGTCTCTCTTTCTTCTTCTTCTCCTCCACCGGTGATGGCTTTATGTCTGAACAGAGTTTATGTTATTTCCAACTCGTACCCATGTTCCTCCATCTTCCTCATCTTTTCTCATTTTCAACATTTCTTCTTCTTTTTCACACACAAATCTCTTTTCAATCACATTACTTGTGGTTATTCCACATTCTCCATGAGGAAAGGGAAAGGCTCTTCCGTCGCTGGACACGCCTTTTCGGTTACCGCTGGAAATCACAACGGATCTGCGAAAGAACCTCGTATTGAGATCCATATACTAAAATTATTAGCCGATAAATCTAGTATTAGACATACATTTATGATGTTAACCGTTAATATTGGAAGATAATAAATTTTATTAGCTGGTTAACAATCTCTTTATATGCTCCAATCTTAGTGTTAGACGTACATTTATGATATTAAACGATAATATTGAAAAATAAAACAAGTAATGCACAGAACATTTGTCTGTGTTTCTCAGGGACTAGGGGCAATCCGTCGTTTCCTTGATTATGCAGCTACAGTGTTTGGGTATCTACTTAATTAAATAAAATTTTCTCTGTATACCTAATTAAAAAATTTCCTATGTATATAGATGCATCTTGTTTTTGACTTCTTACATTTAGTTGGATAGATACATCTATAGATTTAATCATCATCTTAGATTTTTTTTTTTTTTGGGCATCAAATCATCATCTTAGATTAGAAGAATGAAAGTTTGGATCTTGATATGGATTCTTGATGAACATAAAAGTTCCTCACCCTTAGCCTTAGACACGCCACTTGAACTATGATTGAATACAGCATAAGAAACAATAGATCTAACTAGTTAAATTCAATAAAGCCAGCATAACAATGTCTTTTCAAAACAACAAGAAAACTTTAAAAAAATATAGGAAAGCTTTCCTAAATTCAATAAAAGCTTTCCTAAAACTTTTTAAAAAGAAAGTTTTGTAGAAGTTTCCTAACATTTAGGAAGGCGTTCCTAAATTTCTAAAATGCTACTAAAATGTTTACAAGGATTTATTTAAACTTTCAAAAGCTTAAAATATTAAGAAAAAAATCGTAAAATATCTTATATCTTTAGACAAAATTGATAACATTTTTTTTTTTAGTCAAACCATTGATAACACTTTAAACAAACAAAAACATTGTAGACAAACAAAAAGTTTTATGGCTGAAAGTTTTTAGGAAAGCATTCAAAATATTCATGAAGGTTTTCCTAAAAGTTTCTAGAAAAATTTGAATATCTTTCTCAATATTTAAGAATGTCTTCCTTGGGTTTTGGAAGTTTGATCATTCTCCTTTATTCCATTTTCTACATTCAACACGTCAACACGAGAATAAGTACTCTTACTAGTCCCTTCTCCTCTTTTATCCAATACTTTTTGTGACACATGAGACTCCTCGTGTCTTTCCACTAGTGAATCATCTCCAATAAGCATATTTTCATTATCATACCCAGATAACTCTCCGTCTTCGACATCTTTTTCAACCATCTTAAGAACAGAATCTGCCAAAACCTGACTACTTGTAACACGTTTCTCCAATTCCATCTCTTCATTACTAGTCTCCAAGATTCCAGAACATACAAGTTCATTAGATTCAACCAATTTGAAAACTTCCTTTGCCTTACTCCCAGTTAACTCAGAAACTTTCTTATCACCTTCCACTGAATCCACTTAAAGCTCAGTTGCAATACCAGGCTTCTCCGCGACACTTTGAAGGAGATCACCAGCTTGTTTCGCCATACCATCATCATCGTAGTCATCCACATCCAATGCCTCAAAGAGATTCACACAACCTTCTGGAGCAAAATCTTCGCTTTGGTTAATTATTAGCTAAAAACTCATCGAAAAATTCTTTGTGTTGATCATCAACACATGCATCTTGCAAGTCAATTCTGAGGAAAACATCTCCAAGCATCAAACTCCTTTTCCACCTTTTCAGCTTTTGTCTCAATAGTTTCTGTCAAAATCATCACATCACAAAAAGAAATGGAATCATAAAACTCAATTAAAAGAAAGAAAGTTAAGAGTTTTCAATACAAGTAGATGAATTAAGCATTCCTAATCAAGCACAGTAGAAGGAGAAAAAATTTTAGTCGATCTCACCTGTACTTAAGGCCAGCTCCTGAAGAAGAACAACTGGTTTGGTAATAGAAATTTGGTTATCCCGATTGAATCTCGAGCAGAGGTGATGAAACAAAAAATGATTAGTCCGATTTGGCATATGCGAACGTTGATGAAGAAGCAGAGAGACAGAAGATTCCATTGTTTTCAAGAGAGCCAAAGCTCCTGACAAGTCTGGGTCAATCCCAATCACACAACTTGACTTGGTTTTCTCACGATTGACCTCGTCTTCTTCTGGAAATAGCAAAGAAATTAAGAGAGATTGAAATCGAGAGAGAGAGATCGATGGAGAGAGAGATTGAGATCGACGCACGGTTTTCTTTTTTTCGTTTGTCACGTGTAATATGATGTGAGAAGGAAGGACAAAACAGTCAATTTGTCATCATTAATGAAACATTTTGGTCAGAATTCCCTTCTCAGTTCAATTTGGTCATAAAAACTTGGAAATGGTTTATTTTAGGGCAAATCTCTATAATAAACCACTTTCAACTTTTTTGACCAAAATGAACCAGAAACTCATTTTAGACCAAAATGTTTCATTAAAGATGGTCAATTGACAATCACAACAAGCGATACTCTCTCCTCCAAAAGAACTCGTCGGCTATTTTTTACCCCTTCTCTCTTCCCTTGCCGGAAACCTAACCAAAGTTCACCATTGATGAAACCAAGTCGCCGAAGTCCGCCGTTGCCGGAAACTTACTCGCCGAAGTCCCAGACAAGTGTTAAGGAATTTCCTCTCCTCCTCCATATGGCCCCACTAGGGATTTTCCCGCTTCGTGGAATAAGGCTTCAGAAGCTTTTTCCCACTTGTTCAATCGAATCGTCTTCTTCTCTCTCAATCTAAACCAAAGTTTCAAAGAAAAATCGATATGGCTAAGGAACTTGCAGCTAAGGCTAAGGAGGCTTTTGTTGACGACGACTTCGATGTTGCTGTTGGCTTGTACTCCAAAGCCATTGACTTGGATCCCAATTGCCCAGAGTTCTGAAGATGCATGTGATGGAGTGTCTGATGTATCGTTGACGAAGTAGTACAGGAAGTGCTACAGGACGTGAAGATATGCGATTTGAACGAATCTAGGAGATTGGATTCGATCCAAGAGTTTGTTGAGAAGCTGAATAAAGATATTGAAGAGGATATTACAGCTTCGGAGTGTTTCCATATTCTTAGGAGAAGATATATGAGAAAATAGAATATTCCTTAAGATTTGGGAATTTCCTTGAATAAAGGAAATATTCTAGAGATATTTTTGGATAAGCTTGATGGGCAAGTTTAATCCATTATATAAGGAAGGTCGTGGCCTCAGGAGAAAGCAAGAGAGCAGAGAGAAAAATCTTTTGTTTTGTGAGATTGAGTGGTGTTGATCGTTTGTGTAAAAGTCTAGGCTTGGGGGAGTTTAGCTCAGGGTTAGGTTATCCTGAAGAGTTCATGTTATAGAATAGAGCGGTGAATTGTTGGATGTGTTCCTGATTCATGCGTTTGCGAATAAGTGTATTTGCTTTCTGATTCTAGTGAATTCGATTACTGGACGTGGTCCCGGGGAGTAGGAAACGAACCTCGTTAACAAACTCTGTGTTTTTTATTTTCTGCTATTTATTTTCGTCTCACCTGCATTTACAATTGGTATCAGAGCGGGTTCTCGATAGAGATTTAGTCTTGTTTCGGGTAGATCTAAGGTGAGGGTTAAAAGTAGCTCAGGAAGTAGCTCAGGAAGTAGCACAGAGTCGGGAAAATGAGTTTTTTGGAGTCCTATCAAGAAGGTACGTCCATGACAAGACCACCACGTCTTGATTCTTCTAATTATGGGTATTGGAAGGTTCGTATGCAAGCTTTCATCAGTGGGCTTGATGAAGATTGTTGGAACTCGATTGAGATTGGTTGGAAGTCGCCTGTGATCACTGATAAGGAGGGAAATGAAGTTCCTAAGCCGAGGGAGCAATGGAATGCTGCAGAGAAGAAGGCATCAAGTATGAATTCAAAAGCCAAGACCGCAATTTACAATGCAGTTGATGCAAGCCACTTCAAGTTGATTTCTCAATGTACATCAGCTCAGAAGGCATGGAAGACATTGGAGACCATGTTTGAAGGTACTACAAGTGTTAAGAGAACCAAGCTGGATATGTTAGCATCTAAGTTTGAGAATCTAAGGATGGATGAGCTTGAATCCGTGGCACAGTTTAGTGCTAAGTTGTGTGACATTTCTAATGAGTCATTCGCTCTTGGAAAGGTGTACAAGGACAAAAAGCTGGTGAAGAAACTGAAGAGATCGCTTCCATCAAAGTTTGAGTCAAAGATTTCTGCAGTTGAAGAAGCTCATAATCTGGATGAGATGGCGTTTGATGAGTTTGTTGGGATACTTCAAGCTTTTGAGTTGAGCAAATCGTATGAAGAGAAAAGTCCAAGCAAGGAGGCTGATGTTGGAATTGCTCTAAACGCTTCATCGTCTGGAGATCCTATGGCGTTGATGTCAAGACAATTTGCCAAGTTTTTGAAGCAGAAGGGAAACAAGATGGTGAAAGGAAATGAGTTGGGCAAATCATCATCGAAGATTCAATGCTTTGAGTGTCAAGGCTTTGGACATATTCGCTCTGATTGTGCGAATTTGCAGAAGCAAAAGGAGAAGAAAATCATCAAGGATGCTTCTGAATCTGATTCAGATGATGGTGGAGATCTGAAGAATCTTGTGGCGTTTACAACCTTTGAGTGTAGTCCAGCGATAAAGTCTGCAACAGCATCTGCGTCAGCGTCTACAGCAGGGTCTGTATCAGCGTCTGTAGCAGGGTCAGAAGTTGGAAGTAATGATGATGCTGAAGGTGTCGATGATGAAGAGTTTACTGAGAATTACAAAGCTTTGTATGAGCATTGGTGTAAGCTGGTTGAGGAGAATTCAGTGTTGGCTAAGGAGAAAGTCAAGCTGGAAGCCCAAGTTGCTGAAGTACAAAAGTATGCAACACAGAAAGAAGAAGAAGCACAGCAAGCTCGAGTACAACTTGAAGAAACAAAAAAAGGCTTGAGGATGTTGAATAATGGCACGGATCAGTTGGATCATCTTCTTAGCATTGGGCAAACTGATCGATATGGTCTTGGATTTCAAGGGAAATCATCAAAAGATGATTGTGTGTTGGTGTCTGGTGGAAAAATGGAGGCTGCAGTGACGTCTACTACAAAGCCAGAGGCAGGAGTTCCTGCAAAGAGGGCACCAGTTGCAAAGGTTGTAACTGATACAAAGATGGTGACTCATTCAAGGACTGCATCAGCGACTGCAACAAGGAAAATCCCAGAAGTACATAGTGCACCTCAACAGATGTTTCGACCTGTGTGTCATCATTGTGGGGTTGTTGGGCATATTAGGCCGAGATGTTTCATGTTGTTGAGGAAGAATCATCGAATGGAGCAGATTCATGGTGTGAGATTACATGGGCCAACATGTTATCATTGTGGAGTTCAAGGGCATGTTCAACGTAATTGTGTCAAGTTTATTCAAGGAGCTAATCATGGAGGAATAAGGCTCAGGAATATTTGGACCAGGAAAGCTAATCATTACGGAGATGGTGCTGTGGGAGTTTATCCTCAATTTGGAGGTAAAAGGTTCTTCAATTAGTTTTTGACCATGATGTGACTCAAGTAGGGGGAGAATGGTGTTGCTGGTGCTGGTAACGAAGCCTCTGAAGCTAAGGTTGATTGAGATCACATACATAGTCAAAAAGGGGGAGAATGAAGATGCATGTGATGGAGTGTCTGATGTATCGTTGACGAAGTAGTACAGGAAGTGCTACAGGACGTGAAGATATGCGATTTGAACGAATCTAGGAGATTGGATTCGATCCAAGAGTTTGTTGAGAAGCTGAATAAAGATATTGAAGAGGATATTACAGCTTCGGAGTGTTTCCATATTCTTAGGAGAAGATATATGAGAAAATAGAATATTCCTTAAGATTTGGGAATTTCCTTGAATAAAGGAAATATTCTAGAGATATTTTTGGATAAGCTTGATGGGCAAGTTTAATCCATTATATAAGGAAGGTCGTGGCCTCAGGAGAAAGCAAGAGAGCAGAGAGAAAAATCTTTTGTTTTGTGAGATTGAGTGGTGTTGATCGTTTGTGTAAAAGTCTAGGCTTGGGGGAGTTTAGCTCAGGGTTAGGTTATCCTGAAGAGTTCATGTTATAGAATAGAGCGGTGAATTGTTGGATGTGTTCCTGATTCATGCGTTTGCGAATAAGTGTATTTGCTTTCTGATTCTAGTGAATTCGATTACTGGACGTGGTCCCGGGGAGTAGGAAACGAACCTCGTTAACAAACTCTGTGTTTTTTATTTTCTGCTATTTATTTTCGTCTCACCTGCATTTACAATTGGTATCAGAGCGGGTTCTCGATAGAGATTTAGTCTTGTTTCGGGTAGATCTAAGGTGAGGGTTAAAAGTAGCTCAGGAAGTAGCACAGAGTCGGGAAAATGAGTTTTTTGGAGTCCTATCAAGAAGGTACGTCCATGACAAGACCACCACGTCTTGATTCTTCTAATTATGGGTATTGGAAGGTTCGTATGCAAGCTTTCATCAGTGGGCTTGATGAAGATTGTTGGAACTCGATTGAGATTGGTTGGAAGTCGCCTGTGATCACTGATAAGGAGGGAAATGAAGTTCCTAAGCCGAGGGAGCAATGGAATGCTGCAGAGAAGAAGGCATCAAGTATGAATTCAAAAGCCAAGACCGCAATTTACAATGCAGTTGATGCAAGCCACTTCAAGTTGATTTCTCAATGTACATCAGCTCAGAAGGCATGGAAGACATTGGAGACCATGTTTGAAGGTACTACAAGTGTTAAGAGAACCAAGCTGGATATGTTAGCATCTAAGTTTGAGAATCTAAGGATGGATGAGCTTGAATCCGTGGCACAGTTTAGTGCTAAGTTGTGTGACATTTCTAATGAGTCATTCGCTCTTGGAAAGGTGTACAAGGACAAAAAGCTGGTGAAGAAACTGAAGAGATCGCTTCCATCAAAGTTTGAGTCAAAGATTTCTGCAGTTGAAGAAGCTCATAATCTGGATGAGATGGCGTTTGATGAGTTTGTTGGGATACTTCAAGCTTTTGAGTTGAGCAAATCGTATGAAGAGAAAAGTCCAAGCAAGGAGGCTGATGTTGGAATTGCTCTAAACGCTTCATCGTCTGGAGATCCTATGGCGTTGATGTCAAGACAATTTGCCAAGTTTTTGAAGCAGAAGGGAAACAAGATGGTGAAAGGAAATGAGTTGGGCAAATCATCATCGAAGATTCAATGCTTTGAGTGTCAAGGCTTTGGACATATTCGCTCTGATTGTGCGAATTTGCAGAAGCAAAAGGAGAAGAAAATCATCAAGGATGCTTCTGAATCTGATTCAGATGATGGTGGAGATCTGAAGAATCTTGTGGCGTTTACAACCTTTGAGTGTAGTCCAGCGATAAAGTCTGCAACAGCATCTGCGTCAGCGTCTACAGCAGGGTCTGTATCAGCGTCTGTAGCAGGGTCAGAAGTTGGAAGTAATGATGATGCTGAAGGTGTCGATGATGAAGTTTACTGAGAATTACAAAGCTTTGTATGAGCATTGGTGTAAGCTGGTTGAGGAGAATTCAGTGTTGGCTAAGGAGAAAGTCAAGCTGGAAGCCCAAGTTGCTGAAGTACAAAAGTATGCAACACAGAAAGAAGAAGAAGCACAGCAAGCTCGAGTACAACTTGAAGAAACAAAAAAAGGCTTGAGGATGTTGAATAATGGCACGGATCAGTTGGATCATCTTCTTAGCATTGGGCAAACTGATCGATATGGTCTTGGATTTCAAGGGAAATCATCAAGATGATTGTGTGTTGGTGTCTGGTGGAAAAATGGAGGCTGCAGTGACGTCTACTACAAAGCCAGAGGCAGGAGTTCCTGCAAAGAGGGCACCAGTTGCAAAGGTTGTAACTGATACAA
This sequence comes from Isatis tinctoria, assembly GCA_010577795.1. Lineage (NCBI taxonomy): Eukaryota > Viridiplantae > Streptophyta > Magnoliopsida > Brassicales > Brassicaceae > Isatis > Isatis tinctoria. The sequence continues at coordinate 10,974,883 of CM021246.1, read as the reverse complement.
AGATGGTGACTCATTCAAGGACTGCATCAGCGACTGCAACAAGGAAAATCCCAGAAGTACATAGTGCACCTCAACAGATGTTTCGACCTGTGTGTCATCATTGTGGGGTTGTTGGGCATATTAGGCCGAGATGTTTCATGTTGTTGAGGAAGAATCATCGAATGGAGCAGATTCATGGTGTGAGATTACATGGGCCAACATGTTATCATTGTGGAGTTCAAGGGCATGTTCAACGTAATTGTGTCAAGTTTATTCAAGGAGCTAATCATGGAGGAATAAGGCTCAGGAATATTTGGACCAGGAAAGCTAATCATTACGGAGATGGTGCTGTGGGAGTTTATCCTCAATTTGGAGGTAAAAGGTTCTTCAATTAGTTTTTGACCATGATGTGACTCAAGTAGGGGGAGAATGGTGTTGCTGGTGCTGGTAACGAAGCCTCTGAAGCTAAGGTTGATTGAGATCACATACATAGTCAAAAAGGGGGAGAATGAAGATGCATGTGATGGAGTGTCTGATGTATCGTTGACGAAGTAGTACAGGAAGTGCTACAGGACGTGAAGATATGCGATTTGAACGAATCTAGGAGATTGGATTCGATCCAAGAGTTTGTTGAGAAGCTGAATAAAGATATTGAAGAGGATATTACAGCTTCGGAGTGTTTCCATATTCTTAGGAGAAGATATATGAGAAAATAGAATATTCCTTAAGATTTGGGAATTTCCTTGAATAAAGGAAATATTCTAGAGATATTTTTGGATAAGCTTGATGGGCAAGTTTAATCCATTATATAAGGAAGGTCGTGGCCTCAGGAGAAAGCAAGAGAGCAGAGAGAAAAATCTTTTGTTTTGTGAGATTGAGTGGTGTTGATCGTTTGTGTAAAAGTCTAGGCTTGGGGGAGTTTAGCTCAGGGTTAGGTTATCCTGAAGAGTTCATGTTATAGAATAGAGCGGTGAATTGTTGGATGTGTTCCTGATTCATGCGTTTGCGAATAAGTGTATTTGCTTTCTGATTCTAGTGAATTCGATTACTGGACGTGGTCCCGGGGAGTAGGAAACGAACCTCGTTAACAAACTCTGTGTTTTTTATTTTCTGCTATTTATTTTCGTCTCACCTGCATTTACAAGTTCTTCGCCGATCGTGCTCAGGCTAATATCAAACTCAAAAACTTCACTGGTAACTTCTTCGTTCTGTAATAAAAGACGATGCTTTTGTTACCAGAGAACATAAAGGAGAGAGCTTTTGTCTTGTTGGGGTTCTATTTACAGTTGAAAGAAGTTGATTTTGTCTGGCTATGTGTGAATCCAGGGTTTAGTTTCCTCTCGCATAGATTTGGTAGTGTCACCATTCTTGTCCCAGTTCAGAGAATTTGTATCGAGTTGGTGCATATATGTCGCTGTTTTGCTGTTTGTGGAGGAACAATGTATCATAATTGCTTTCATGAGAACAAAATTGAGCTTTTTTCTGGGTTTGATTTGCAATGATTGCCTTTCACAAATTTTGCCACTTTATACTGATTCACAAATTTTACAGATTTTGCAAATACATTGCACTGGGTTCATTTTTCGTTTGCTTTTGCCTTGCAGATGCATCTGAAAGAGCGGCTCTGGTAGCTTTTAGTCTGATGACTCTGATAAGCTCTGCTCGGGTTATACTTGGGCTGGATAGTCAGTACACTATGTACTCAGTTCAGTACTTGGTGGACTATGCTGGTTCCAAGTAGGTATTAAGAGAAAATATAAAATGTAGACATTGATGGAACCTCAGAATCTTGCGTCTCTGATTTACCGCAACTAACTGCCACAGTGCTTCCACCTGTACCAAGTGATGTTGCAGCTCTCACTCCCTTGTCTTCTTCTCCTCTTCTCGAGGTTCCTCAAGCATCGCCGGATGACGATATGAGTATTATTCGATGCTGGATCTCTTTGTTGTTGATAACTACGAGTCTTTACTTCTCGACGGATGCAACGACCAATATGAGGTAAGCCTCTGCATCATGCTTTTGATGAATCAAGATTCAGCTTTCATTCAAATCAATTTATTGGTTGTTGTTTAAAAGGAACTTTTGTTGATATTGTATCTGAATTACAGGTGAGACATAAGCCTGAGGTTCCTGTTGTCGAGGAAAATCCTGTTTGTTTAGGAGATGGCGATCTCAGGGGAACACTGGAATTGAACGACAAGCTATTCATAGAGATAAATGATCTGGTTGAGCCATCTACTCCTCCCGCTGCCCAAGTAGACATTGTTAATTCTCACAATTAATTAAGTTAGCATATAACTATTTGAATTGGTGTTCTGATTTGGTAGTATACCTAATGATAACCAGACTTTTTCTCTAATATATTGTCTCAATAAAATGTAGAACATGATAGAATAAAAGAATAGGGTTTGAAATGACTGCAAAAAATATTTTGGAAGGTCTTCCTATATTTGTATGAATCTTTCATAAACTTTCAAGAAAGCTTCGTAAATTCTAAAACTTAACATTTTAAGATATCTAAAAATACTCATACACATTCTGAATGGTGACAATTGGAGGAATAATAGGAATGAAAAGGAAAAGAATGAAAAGAACAAAATAATAGGAATGAAGAGGAATATTTGTTCCTTTCCAATTTTGATAAGTAATATTTTTACTCTTTAATTCTCTGCAAAATAAGGAATGAAAAGGAATCATGGGTAATAAATATTCCTTATGAATGGTGCAATTTTTAAGGAATGAAGAGGAATTCACTGTTCCCACTCATTCCTAAGGTCACCATTCAGACCCTAAGATCTTAAGCTTATAATGTCTTTCTCAATCTTTAAGAATATCATTTTGAAACAATAGAAAAACTTTTTAAAATTTCAGGAAGTCTTTCCTAAAAATTTAGAAAAGTTTCCTAAATTAGTTTTTGATCAACTAGTAATTAACATAGAATTTAGGATGGTCTTCCTAAATTTGTATGAAAACTTCATAAATTCCAAAACTATAACATTTTAAAAATTTCAAGAAAACCTTCCTAATAGTTAAGAAAAGCTTCCTAAATTTTTTTTATCAACTAGTAATTAACATATAATTTAGGATGATCTTTCTATCCTAACTTTGTATGAATTTATTTAAAATTTTAAAATTAAAATTTCTAGATATCTAAAAATACTCTTACAATTTTAATAATATCTTCCTAAAAATTTATAATGTATTTGTCAATCTTTTTAAAAACAATAGAAAAACTTTTTAAAATTTTTGGAAAGCCTTCATAAACATTTAGAACAGCTTCCTAAATTTGAATAAATTTATAAATATGCACAAATATTCTCATCTACATCCACCATTTTCTCTCTTCTACAAAGATTATACATTTGATAATGAGTAACCATAATCTCATTAAATCAGACTTCACGTCCTTCTCTTGTGTTACTTTTGATTTGATTCTAGAAAAAGCTCTCCATAATTAGCAATTTAGCATTACATAGAAGCATTTTTGTATAGTCCAAATTCTTTCAAAGCAGCTTGTAATGAAAAAGAAAATGCCACAAAAATTTTAAATTTGAAAAATAACTTCAAAGTAAAATCTACAGAAAACTCCTACTTAATAAAATATTTTGGAAGGGCTTCATGATTTGTATGAACCTTTATTAAAAATTCAAGAAAGCTTCATAAATTCCAGAACTATAACATTTCTACATATCTAAAAATACTCATACACATTTTAGTAAGATCTTTGTGAAAGTTTATAATGTCTTTCTCAATATTTAAAATTGTCTTTTAAAACAATATATATTTTTTTATAAATGTCACGAAAGCCTTTCCTAAAAGTTTAGAAAAACTTCTTAATTTTGTTTTTGATTTAGGATGGTCTTCCAAAATGAAAAACTTCTTAAAGTTCCTAAACTAGTAATTGACAAAAAAAATTAGGACGGTCTTCCAAAATTTAAGACGGTTTTCCTAATTGTGTGTGAATCTTTACTAAACGTCCAAGAAAGTTTCATAAATCCCAAACTAACTTTTCCTAGATATCTAAAAATATCATACACATTTTAGTAAGATATTCTTAAAAATTTATAATGTCTTTCTCAATCTCTAAGAATGTCTTTTAAAACAATAGAAACACTTTTTAAAATTTCTGGAAAGCCTTCCTAAAAGTATAGAAAAACTTCTTAAATTTGTTTTCTTATCAACTAGTAATTAATATACAATTTAGGATCATATTCCTAAACTTGTATAAATCTTTCCTAAAAATTCAAGAAAACTTAAAAACTTTTAAAACTAACATTTCTAGATTTCTAAAAATACTCATACAAATGTTAGTACGATCTTTCAAAAAGTTTATAATGTCTTTCTCAATCTTTAAAAATGTCATTTTAAAACAATATAATTTTTTAAAATAATTTCAGGAAAGCCTTCCTAAGAGTTTATTAGAACCTCCTAAATTTGTTTTTTGACCAACTAGTAATTAACTTTCAATTTAGGATGATATTCTTAAATTTGTATGAATCTTTCCCAAAACTTCAAGAAAGCTTCATAGATTCTAAAACTAACATTTTTAGATATCTATATCTAAAAACACTTATACAAATTTTAGAATATTTATTTTAATCTTTAAGAATGCCTTTTCAAAACAACTGAAAAACTTTTTAGAAAGTTTAGGAAAGTCTTCCTAAAAATTTACAAAGCCTTACTTTTGAAATTTGATAAAAAAAAATTACTAATAAAAGACAAGGAAATGAGACCAAAGAAGGTCATCTATAGTTTCTTCCTCTTTACTCCTTGGCTTTCTCAGCGCCTACTTCCCTAGCAGCCACAACTTCCTCTGCTTCAGTCCTTTTCCTCTTCTACCTTTGGCTCCTCTGTTTTCTTCTCTGTTTCTTCATCTTGTTTTTCTGCCATGTACGACAACCCCCTCCATGTGTTGGTGATGTTTTGATTCAATATTGCTTCCTTGAGCTATTCGGTTTATCTCGGATTATCACTCTTAAAGCAGACACCGTATCAAAAGCTTCCACCGCACCATCTTCTTCTGCACTCTCCATCGAAGTTTCTGCTTCTACACTCAAGATCCTATCAAGCGGGAAACAAAACTATAGTCAAGAGCCTAGCAAGGTACCACAAAATAATCTACCTGGATGCTAAAACCTTTAGATTACATAGCAGCTCGAAGTATTCTACACCAGGATGCCTCAACAAGAGCAGCCTTGCGGAGCTCCATGGCCTTACCTGCAGCCTCTCTCACAGCCATTTGCTCTCTTATGATTTTGCAGTATTGTGGATTTGAGTTGCCAAGAGTCTCATCAAGAGTGTGATTCATTCCACCAACCTCCTATTACACAACACCGTACCACAACTTCAGTATTCCAGAACTGACGTAGCGTTGTTACCAATCAAAGACTAGAATGAAACCTTTACTTGTAGCTTTTTTATCTTCCTATTCAAGTATGAATCCCCTTTTCCGCAAGGAAACCACCGAAGAGGTGAGGTGTTACGTTTAGAGGACCTCTTTGAATCATTATTTTCTAAGCGTTGATGTCTCTCTCTCAGTGATTTATCTTGCATTTTTCCATAGACAACGAACGCACATTCAGAAACGAATATCATACACATTTTACGCTTAATATTTTAGTGCGAAAAGCATCTAAGCAAACAGAGAGACTTTCTGTAATGAATGTTTGGATATTTAGGCAAAATCCTAAGCTCTTGGCATAAATTGACTGATTTATGGAAGACGAACAAGAAAAAAAACCTAGATCCGTTCAACTAAAGTCGATTCCCCAACGATACCAAACTCTAAATTTATGTTTCAGTCGGAGCTAAAACAGAACTTCTAAAAAACGGAAATCATTCCGAAGATTTTGTAATCTCCATCAACAACAGCAGGAACGGTACCGAAAGGCTGAATCGAAAGAAGCAAAGAAAACCATCAGAATCTGGAAAAAGAAAGATGAGAAGCGATGGAGGAAGAAGGAAGAAGGAACCTGTAATGTGAAACGTGGCTTTGCGTTCCCGTAGCTATTTTCATTTTTAGTTCATCCGTGGTTTGATTGTTGATTCTGTCTACAAAATCAAGGTTGAAGCATCGGAGGGTTTGGGTGATTGAAACTCAAAATCAAATTCAGCTAGTGTTCAGATCGTCGGCGAATTTGATTGGAGACTATTCCTTGCCGGCGAAAAATCGACGCAGAGCGAGATTTGGAGGAGAGATTGAGATGGGAAGGAAGAAGGACAAAACAGTCAATTTTTATTATTTATGAAACATTTCGGTCATAATCTTATTGTTAGTTCATTTTGGTCATACAAACTTGGAAATGGTTTATTTTAGGATATTTCTCTTTATTTTATGGTATTTCTCAAAACAATTTGTTTGTTTTTCATATATGTTATGGAGATCTTAATATAAGAAAAAAAATTATCGAGGGAAGAAAATGATAATAGGAAAAGAAAAGGGAAACGAGAATCTTTGGAAAAATAAAAAAAAATAGAAAAAGAAAAGAGTATTTGCATTGTATATACACAGAAATTATCTTAATTAGGTAAACAGATAACATTGTGTTGTTCACTGTGTAAAATTTTTAAATACGATTACACCCTCAACATTTACTTACCTTGTTTCGTCTCCCTCTCTCTCTCTGTTTCGTCTCTCTTTCTTCTTCTTCTCCTCCACCGGTGATGGCTTTATGTCTGAACAGAGTTTATGTTATTTCCAACTCGTACCCATGTTCCTCCATCTTCCTCATCTTTTCTCATTTTCAACATTTCTTCTTCTTTTTCACACACAAATCTCTTTTCAATCACATTACTTGTGGTTATTCCACATTCTCCATGAGGAAAGGGAAAGGTTCTTCCGTCACTGGACACGCCTTTTCGGTTACCGCTGGAAATCACAACGGATCTGCGAAAGAACCTCGTATTGAGATCCATATACTAAAATTATTAGCCGATAAATCTAGTATTAGACATACATTTATGATGTTAACCGTTAATATTGGAAGATAATAAATTTTATTAGCTGGTTAACAATCTCTTTATATGCTCCAATCTTAGTGTTAGACGTACATTTATGATATTAAACGATAATATTGAAAAATAAAACAAGTAATGCACAGAACATTTGTCTGTGTTTCTCAGGGACTAGGGGCAATCCGTCGTTTCATTGATTATGCAGCTACAGTGTTTGGGTATCTACTTAATTAAATAAAATTTTCTCTGTATACCTAATTAAAAAATTTCCTAGGCCTGGGCAAAAAAAACCGAACCCGAAAAACGGAACCGAACCCGAACCGAAAAAGTAGAACCGAACCCGAACAGAAATTCGTAAAATACCCGAACGGGTCCTAAATTTCAATATCCGAAAACCCGAACCCGAACCCGACCCGAACCGGAAACCGAATGGGTACCCGAAATAACCGAAATACAATTATATACCTAAAATATTAATAATATTTAGATTTGATATAGCTTATTTGTCCTAAATTATAATTATAAATCCAAATATATGAATTATTTTTAGATAAAAATAACTAAAATATCAAAAATAAATAGAATATATGAAATTTTTAGTTATATTTGTCAAATTTAATTGATTTATATTTAAATTTAACTAATTTTTATTTTCTTCTTATAAATGTTCGGGTACCCGACCCGAACCCGAATAGAACCGAACCGAACTCGAACCCGAACCAAAATTCTAAAATAATGGATCCTAAATCTTCAAACCCGAACCCGAACGCCCAGGCAAATACAGCTAAATGACTCAAAAGAAAAAGACATTAAAGTTATGACTCTGATAATCATCATCACATTCACACACATAAGAGTCGAAAAGACAGTCAGATCGTTACGATTTTACGACCGGAGAACCCGAAGCAATGGGCATAGGCAACAAACTCCGGCTGAGTTCTTCTCTCAGCCGTATGCTCCACCGGAGAATACTCTACTCATCCACCAGATCTTTAACCACGACGGAAGGTCACCGTCCCACCATCGTCCATAAACGAAGCCTCGACATCCTCCATGACCCTTGGTTCAACAAGGTACGAGATCGGGCTTGTAGTTTCTGAATCTGAATCTGAATTGACCCTTTTAACCTGAAATTGAACTCTCTATCTTAGGGAACTGCTTTCACGATGACGGAGAGAGATCGTCTTGATCTTAGGGGACTTCTTCCACCTAATGTCATGGACTCTGAGCAACAAATTCAGCGTTTCAGTAAGTTACTACTGTAGTTTCTTGTTTCTTGAACTTATTGAAATGATCAAACTTTTTTATTTTGCCTTCTTGAAATGATCCGTTTTTTTTCTTTCTGTAAAACAGTGACTGACCTGAAGAGGCTGGAGGAGCGAGCAAGCAAGCGATGGACCTTCTGATCCAAACGCTCTTGCTAAATGGCGAATTCTTAATCGTTTGCATGATCGAAATGAGACTATGTACTAAAAGGTGAACTCCACTTCCTCTCTTTGTCAGAAGTTAAGAGAATGTCTACAAATTGAGGCAACATTCTTTGCAAGATGTTCTTACTTCGGTCTATGAAGAGGCTATTTACCTTAAAAATGTGTTTTTTTAGGTTTTGATTGCCAATATTGAGGAATATGCGCCAATAGTTTACACGCCTACGGTGGGTCTTGTCTGCCAGAACTACAGTGGGTTGTTTAGGAGGCCAAGAGGAATGTACTTCAGTGCTGAAGATAGTGGTGAAATGATGTCCATGGTTTACAACTGGCCATCTGAACAGGTATTTGATATATCTAATACTAACCTCTGTCTCTTGTTGTCTCGGTTACAAGAAGAAACTTTTATATCTTTTAGTGATTTATTGTTTTCTGATGTAATGTTTTTGACGCTAAGTATAGGTTGATATGATTGTTGTTACTGATGGAAGCCGGATTTTGGGTCTTGGAGATCTAGGGATTCATGGAATTGGAATTTCTGTAGGGAAGCTTGATTTATATGTAGCCGCAGCTGGAATAAATCCTCAACGGGTACTTGCAGCATCCTATGTTCTTAGTTTTTCCACTTTCCTACTTTTCTCAATGATGATGTGATATAATTACTTGTGTGGACATGATGCTGGTTTAGGTACTTCCTGTCATGATTGATGTTGGAACGAACAATGAAAAACTACTCAAGGATCCCATGTGTAAGATTCATTTTCCCCATTTCACCACTTTAAGTGTTATGATTAGACGATGAATATGATATATTAGTTATGGTCTTCTTCTTTCCAAGTACATATACTATAACTGTTTGCTACTGTTTCGAGATTTTAGTACGGTGAAGCATATTGATTATATATCTATTTGCATAAGGAGGTAGCGAATGGGGTCTTTGACATTATTGTATGCCTACATGTATACATTTATCAAAATGTAAAAGGTTTTTAGTATCGTGAGTCTGTTATGTTATTCTTTCTTTCTTCTTGATTTTTCTGTTTAAGCAAAATAACTTGGTTGTACGATACGTTATTTTGGTCTCTGATGGTTTTCGGGTTTCCAATAGTACATAGACATGTTTAAGATTAGCTTATTATCTGTCATGTTATCATTCTGTCTTTGGTTTTCTTTGTCGACAGAATTGGGTCTGCAGCAACATCGTTTAGAGAATGATGAATATATAGAAGTAATCGATGAATTTATGGAGGCTGTGTTTACTAGGTGGCCACATGTTATTGTGCAGGTAACTGATCCGTCATAGATCTCTGGTATATCAATTGTTTCTTAATAAAAGACTTTTATGATTTTTCTACCCACAATTTGAAGATTTCCAGAGCAAGTGGGCTTTCAGATTACTACAGAGATATAGAAACCGCTACTGAATGTTTAATGATGATGTCCACATGATGTGGTAACTAACGCCACAGTGATAGCTCAAGTTACCGTTATACAGTAAATAAGACCCGGCTTGATGGCTGCCACGTGGACGGCTCTGCTTCCTTGCTTTCAACAAACGCGCATGAGGAGATCGTATAAAGATCCTCTGTCGGCTTAGTTTTATTGTTACCTGAAAATTGTTCTTGTTGCTTTTCACCTTTTTCGCTTACGTTGTACGCCTTTGTCTCCAGAATCATATCGATTCTGTGATTCATAGGTTTGGGGACTTTGTTTTTATGAACATTCTCTCCTAATATTATCGTATTATTCAGAATCGTTCCTTTAATCTACATCAAAGGTATCAGAAGCCAGTCTTTCCTCGGATTGTGCCATGGCGTCTGCGACGAGATCTGCTGTTCGTGATACCGAAGCGATGTTTCGCGAGTTTGATGATGCGATGGGGTCTCGATTTTCTGAGGTCGCGAACCGCCTTTCTGGTATGGACGCGCGCTTCGAAAAATTTGAGCACTGGATGATGGATCAACAAGGCGAGCTGAAACAGTCAAGGTTGGATTTGTTCTCTGCGCTCAAAAAAATGGAAGATCGGGTGTTTTCTTCGGATACTGGGAACAAACCTTTCTCCGACAAGGAACATGGTGAAAGCTCCGGTCACAACAACGGCAACGGGAAACAGTACTCCGCCTTAACGCGTTTGGGTAAGGTTTCTTTTCCCCGTTTTGATGGTGATAAGGTGCTTGACTGGCTTTTTAAGGTGGAACAGTTTTTTTAGTTGGATAATACACCGGAGGATCTGAAGGTGGGGTTGATCTCGATACAAACTGGCACAGAGCGTTATTTCAGGCAGAGATTCCGATGCCGGGAATCAAAACATGGTCGATCTATAAGCCACTGCTTAAGCGCCGTTTTGAAGATACGCTTGATGATCCGGTCGCAGAACTTAAGAATCTGGTACAGAGTGCAGGGATCCTAGAATACAACAGAAAGTTTGAGGAGTTAAGGGCAAAAATATCGATGTCTGAGGAATATCTCGTTCGTATCTATCTCGCGGGTCTGTTTGCACAAACCCAGGGCATGGTACGCATGTTTAAACCCACCACGGTCACTGAATGTTTGGAGTTGGGAAGGCTTTATGAGTCTGCGTTAGAACCTCCCACATCGTTCAAATCTTGGTCTAAGGGTCGCCATACCCCTTCGGACATTGTCCAACACAAGCCATCGTTCTCTCAGCCAAAGGTGTCTACACCTGTCTTGCCAGTGACCACGCCGGCAACGGGAACATATCCAAAACATTTTTTGAATGCAGATGAGCTTGCTGATAAGAGAGCTAAGGGCTTATGCTATTGGTGTCCGGAGAAATTTTCTAAGGAGCATGTCAAAACTCACCAGAAACCGCGCCTCTATTTTATGGATGCTGAAGACCCTGACGAGTCTTCACCGTTTGTGGATTCTGATGACACAGCTGACGACGGGGAAGTAGCTCATATTTCACTCAATGCTATGACCGGTATCACAAGCTATAACACGCTTCGTGTGAAAGGCAGTCAGGGCAAACAGAACTTGTATTTTCTGGTTGACTCGGGCTCAACGCACAACTTTTTGGATGAAGGAACTGCACGTAAGCTGGGTTGTACATTACTTCCGGTTGGAGCCATCAAAGTAAAGCTAGCAGGCGGTTCTCGCATCAATGTGATAGGCCGAGTTGCGGGATTTACTTGGAAGTTCCAACATACTGAATTCAAAGCCGATGCAATGGTGATCGCTTTAAATGGTTGCGATATGGTTCTTGGTGTTCAGTGGTTGATTCAGTTTGGTGATGTTATCATGAACTTCGAAACCTTGATTATGAAGTTCCAACATGATAATCATAAAGTGGTTCTCCATGGAATTCACCCTGAATCTGTCCGTTCAGCTAAAGCTGCCAAGTTACAGAAGTTGGACGAAGACGAGGTCCAACTGTCCATGTTGTGCGTAACTGAGGGTACTTCTGATGATCTGTTTGAACTGAACATGATGCACACACAGGAGGGTGATGCTGCACAATCACCAGCTCTGGCGATTTTGTTATCTGACTATGCTGATATCTTTGAAGAACCAACAGAACTTCCTCCCTTCCGCTTGCACCATAACCATAAAATTCCTCTTTTGGCTGGTGTGAATCCCATAAATCAAAGACCATACCGCTATGCTCCTCACCAAAAGACAGAAATTGATAAGATGGTCAAAGAGTTGGTGGATAATGGCACTATTCAGCCGAGTTCGAGCTCGTTTGCTTCTCCTGTGGTTTTAGTCAAGAAGAAAGATGGTTCCTGGCGCCTTTGTGTCGATTACAGGGGACTCAATGGCATGACTATCAAAGACAGATTTCCTATTCCACTGATTGAGGATCTGTTAGACGAGTTGGGAGGCTCCTCTGTGTTTTCGAAGATTGATCTCCGCTCCGGTTATCATCAGGTTCGGATGGATCCCGCTGATATTCACAAGACGGCCTTCAAAACTCATAGTGGACATTTTGAGTATTTGGTTATGCCTTTCGGCCTTACCAACGCTCCTGCGACTTTTCAAAGCCTGATGAATACGGTATTCCAGGAGTTCTTGAGGAAATTCGTATTGATCTTCTTTGATGATATACTGATTTACAGCTCCACTACTGATTCTCACTTACTTCATCTCAAACAAGTCTTTGACATTATGCGCCAAGAACGTTTGTTTGCGAAAAGATCTAAGTGTGCTTTCCTCACAAGTCGCGTTGAGTATCTGGGACACTTTATTACTCAACATGGGGTTGCTACAGATCCGGGAAAGATTCAAGCTGTTAAGGATTGGCCAGTTCCTAAAACGTTAAAGCAGTTAAGGGGTTTCTTGGGGTTGGCTGGTTATTACCGACGCTTCGTTCGTGGATTTGGAGTTTTGGCACGTCCATTGGTGTTGTTAACGCGCAAGGACAGTTTCTGTTGGAATAAGGAAGCAATGGAATCCTTTTTGAAACTTAAGGAAGCTTTGTGTTCTACACCGGTTTTAGCGTTACCTGACCTTGCCAAACCATTCGTCGTTGAGACTGACGCTTGTGGAGAAGGTATAGGAGCCTTCTTAATGCAGGAGGGTCATCCCATTGCTTACATTAGTCGGCACCTTAAAGGTCCACAGCTCTCTCTATCTATTTATGAGAAAGAGCTTTTGGCAGTGGTATTCGCAGTGCAGAAATGGCGCCATTACTTACTTTTGGAGCATTTCGTCATTAAAACGGATCAACGAAGCCTTAAATATTTGCTGGAACAGAGGCTTAACACACCTATCCAACAGCAGTGGTTACCAAAGCTAATCGAATTTGATTACGAGATTCAATATAAACAGGGCAAGGAGAATTTAGCCGCTGATGCTTTATCTCGCGTTGAGGGCTCTGAAATTCTTCACATGGCAATGGATGTGACTGATTGTGATATCTTGAAGGAAATCAAGAAAGGTTATGATACAGACCCTTTGGTGAAGGCTAAAATCACTGAACTCAGAAACATTTCCTAAGAAAGACCAACTCTTTACTTGGTCTCAAGGTATTCTACATCGTAAGAGTAAGCTTGTTGTCCCTGCGAATAACTCTCTTAAGCAATTCATCTTGAATTGGCTCCACAGCTCTAGTGGGGGAGGTCACTCCGGTCGGTCCGCAACCCTGCAACGGATCAAAGGTCTCTTTTACTGGAAAGGCATGAGTAAGGACATCCAGACTTTTGTGCGCAGCTGTTCTGTCTGTCAGACCTGCAAGTATGATAACTCGGCTTCCCCAGGCTTGCTACAACCGCTCTCGATACCGTCTATGATCTGGACAGATATCTCAATTGATTTTATTGATGGTCTTCCAGCTTCAAATGGTAAAACAGTGATACTGGTTGTGGTTGATCGTTTGAGTAAGGCAGCTCACTTCATTGCACTGTCTCACCCATATACAGCAGCATCAGTGGCTCAGGCTTTCCTAGACAACGTCTACAAGCTGCACGGTCTCCCGGAGTCTATTTTGTCGGATCGGGATACAGTCTTCCTCAGTGAGATATGGCAAGAGCTCTTTCGTTTGCAAGGAGTGGCTCTTAATTACTCCTCTGCATATCATCCCCAAAGCGACGGCCAAACTGAGGTGGTGAACCGCTGCCTTGAAACATACTTACGTTGTATGTGTTCCTCTACACCACAGGCTTGGTCCAAATGGCTCTCACTTGCCGAGTATTGGTACAACACCAATTACCATAACTCTACGCAACTGACTCCGTTTGAGGCAGTCTATGGTCGACCACCACCGCAACATCTGCCATATCTTCCCGGTGAATCCAAGGTCCTTACTGTTGCTCGCACATTGGAAGAACGTGAACAGATGTTACTTATCCTCAAGTTCTATTTACTACGAGCACAACACCGTATGTCTCAGGTAGCCAATCGTCGTCGTTCTGAACGCAGTTTTGAGATTGGTGCTATGGTGTTTGTCAAGCTTCAGCCATATCGCCAAGGTTCAGTGGTTTTACGGGGTAATCAGAAGTTGGCACCGAAGTACTTTGGTCCGTATAAGGTTCTTAACAAAATCGGTAAGGTGGCCAACAAACTTGCTCTGCCATCGACTTCTCTGATCCATCCGGTCTTTCACGTTTCACAATTGAAACTCAGGGTGGGTGAAGGTCCGATTGTTTCCACGGTGCTACCTGATCACAATGTGGCTACGACTGTTTTTCAACCTGCTTTCATCCTGAAACGTCAAATGGTCCAACGGCAAGGAAAGGCCGTCACTAACGTTTTGGTTCAATGGTCAGGTCAAGACGAGACTCAAGCAACGTGGGAATTTCTCTTCGACTTACAGAAGAAGTATCCGGAACTCAACCTTGAGGACAAGGTTGTTTCAAGGGGGGAGATCTGATGTGGTAACTAACGCCACAGTGATAGCTCAAGTTACCGTTATACAGTAAATAAGACCCGGCTTGATGGCTGCCACGTGGACGGCTCTGCTTCCTTGCTTTCAACAAACGCGCATGAGGAGATCGTATAAAGATCCTCTGTCGGCTTAGTTTTATCGTTACCTGAAAATTGTTCTTGTTGCTTTTCACCTTTTTCGCTTACGTTGTCTCCAGAATCATATCGATTCTGTGATTCATAGGTTTGGGGACTTTGTTTTTATGAACATTCTCTCCTAATATTATCGTATTATTCAGAATCGTTCCTTTAATCTACATCACCACATAACAAGCCTCCCGCTTTAGTTTGATTCTTGTGTCGATTATTTGCTTTTGTAGACTATATAGATACTCTATCTTATAAATATTCACAGTACCCATGCCGTCCCCGTTTTTACAAATTTTTGAGTTTTGCCGTTTACGTACCCGTTCCCGTCCCCGCTTTCCATCCCCGTATCCGTCTCAGTGCAACTTAGGTTGCGATCGCTGGTCTTCTTGGATCAGTTAGAGCACAGGGGAGACCTATGCTTGATTTTCCAAAGATGAAGATCATTGTTTCTGGCGCTGGAAGGTAAGCAGTTCTCTGTTGCTATTTTTTTGTACTTTTAGCATTGTTCGAAGCAATTTGATCGATGGAAACTTTCAGTTGCTAACTGGATTAGTCTAAAGTTGATGCGGTTGCATTTATGCAAAGAACCATGAAGTAGCTAAGACTAGTTGTATCAGAGTACTGAGCTTCGTTGTGATATTTGTAGTGCGGGAATTGGTGTTCTAAATGCTGCAAGGAAGACAATGGCACGGATGTTGGGAAATACTGAAACTGCGTTTGATAGTGCACAAAGTCAATTTTGGGTGGTTGATGCTCAGGTTTGATATGCGAACTCAGGGAGCTCATGAGACGTTATCACCTGTGCTTTAACGTGTTTTTGTGCAATAGCTCGAGGAGCTGAAGTTGTTAACTCTTTTTGTTGAATATCAGGGCCTTATCACTGAAGGACGAGAAAATATTGACCCCGAGGCTCAGCCATTTGCTAGGAAGACTAAGGAAATGGAGCGTCAAGGATTAAAGGAAGGAGCAAGTCTTGTTGAAGTGGTCTGTGATTCGTTTTATCAATATGTTGATACTAAATCTAACAAGAAATAACAGCTTTCTGTTTCATCTGGCCAGGTACGAGAAGTTAAACCTGATGTGCTTCTGGGTTTATCTGCAGTTGGAGGGTTATTCTCAAAAGAGGTAACTAAAGTTGCCAAAAGCCTAAACATACTGAAAAGAATATAATTTAGTGCAACGCTATAGAATCAGTGATCTAAGTTCAGTGACAATTGTCTTTCATTCTCTGATTTCTGTGGTAACTGCTAGTTAGATGAGCTAGCAAATAGGCTCATAGCTCTTAGTGAGGCTTTCGTGCTGTCTTGCTTCCATGATTCTAACATATGGATGTGTTTAAGGTTTTAGAGGCCATGAAAGGTTCAACCTCGACCAGACAAGCTATTTTCGCAATGTCGAACCCCACAAAAAATGGTAATTTATCTTCTTCATTTGCGTTGAAATGTGGTTCGCGGTTTGATGTGATAGTTACTTGTGCTTCAAAATAACAGCTGAATGCATGGCTCAAGAGGCATTTTCTATATTAGGCGACAACATCATTTTTGCGAGTGGAAGCCCATTCAAGAATGTGGATCTTGGTATGTATGAGTACCACTACATCAGTTATACACATTTTTATATGAGAAGAAAAACCAAAGTGCTCCTATAACTTTAATTTCTCAGAGGCTTTTGTTTGATATCATTAGTACCTTTCCTTGTTGCAGGGAACGGTCATGTAGGACATTGCAACCAGGGAAACAACATGTACCTATTTCCCGGGTTAGTTCTGATTATTTATCGTTACAAGAAATTGCACACACTCTTCACCAGATGCAATAAATGAATTTGGTATTCTGTAAATTCTTTTATGTAGTATTGGACTTGGCATACTTCTATCTGGTACTCCCATTGTCTCAGATGGGATGCTTCAGGCAGCAGCTGAGTGGTAAGCTCTTATCTCTACCTACTGCATTTCTCTTTCCTGTTTTAGTTTCATCTAAAGCTGAAGTGGGTGAAATGATACAAATAATTAACAGACCAGAGTAAGATGATTTTAAAGAATGTCTGCGTATTACCAATCACAAACATACCTCCATTTAAGGAACAGCGACCAAAGTAGTGATCATGACATTGTCTTGTGCCATGTTTTATGGATGTGTGACCATGACATTGTCTTGTGCTTAAACAACTGCAGCCTAGCAGCGTACATGAGCGAGGAAGAAGTTCTAAAGGGGATTATTTACCCTCCAATATCAAGGTAACATAGTAGGAAGAGCATATCGAGTGTTGCATAAGGTTTGAGAGAGAGAGAGAGAGATGTTATATCTTTTGGCGTTGAATTGAAATTGCAGGATACGTGACATAACAACAAGAATAGCAGCTGCTGTGATTAAGGAAGCGATTGTGGAGGATTTGGTTGGTGGATATAGAGAAATGGACGCTCGAGAGCTCCAAAAGCTTAATGAGGTAACTTCAGCTCATGAGCTTTACTATATTTAGAAAAGATATCGAAACAACGTTCCTGATGTGGCCTTGTGTCGTCTTCTGCAGGAGGAGCTGATGGCATACGTGGAAAACAACATGTGGAGTCCAGAGTACCCGACTTTGGTCTACAAAGACGACTAATAATAAGTTTGGTTTCACCAAGATGAATAAGTCTCTGCTTTCTCGTATTTATGTGTACAAATTTATAATTCGGTTTTTATCAAAGTCATAGCTGCTGCTCTCTCTTGTTTTTGTGTAAAAAGAAAAAGAAAAAGGAGTTGGGTTACTTTCTATCCTATCAGATTCTACAGTTGCTTGTTGTTTTCTTTTTTTTTATATGTAAAAAAAAGAAACTTATTGTTGGTTGCTTCATATAATCATATCCAATCAGATTCATAGAAGCAACCCTTAAGTTTATACTTATGAATATAATTGCATGTCGTATTCGAGATGCATTTTCGTGATAAATCATCTTTATCAGCTAGCTCAGCAGTAATAAGACCAAGAAAATAACAAAAACTGCACTTACAATTCAAGATTGATTTGTGTTATCTGACTTGCAATTTAACGTAATCCGAAAATATATCAAGAAGTATTCTTTTACACAAGATCATAACATGGGCATGCTGAAAATATCAAGATGTACGTACCTAATGTATCTGTATAGCAAACAATATAAGCATCAAGATGTACTCACAATGGAAACAAAACATATAATATATATAAAGACAAAAAGGGGAAAGTAAACAAGGTCTCACACTGACCACTGTCCAATGGAATCAATGTTATCATGCTGCTGCGGGAACTGTTTCTGCAATGATTTAGGAGAGAAAGGGAGATTTGGGAAAGGTTGATGATCTGCAGGCAAGAATGGTGAATGATGATGATGAGAGATGTAACTAGTACATGAAATGTTGTTATGGTCTTGTTCTTGGAACTGGAAGTGATGATTCTGTTGTAGTTGTTGTTGCGGTTGTTGTTGTTGCTGTCTTTGTTTTGGGCTATTGACTTTCTCTCCTTCGGTTTCTCGGTATTTGCCGAGATAGACCTTTAACGGAGCCACGTAGTCTTCGAAACCGAGAGTTGTAATGGCCCAAATGATGTCATCTCCATTGATGGTTTTCCTCTTCTCTCTTTGACACTTGTCAGAAGCTTCACCAGTAACGAAACTGATGAACTCTGACACACATTCTTGAACGGTTTCTTTGGCGTCTTTCGAGATCTTACCGTTACCAGGAAGAACTTTTTTCATTATTCTTCCGACATTAGCTATTGGAAGAAACCGGTCTTGTTCTTTATTGTTGTTGTGGTTGTTCTTTGAAGAGGGGCTTCCTGGATTTGTTTCAGCTACTCCAGGAGATTCATGATCCTCCTCTGGGCTTTCCTCAGTCATCTCTTTCTTTTTGTTTTCCTGAGATGTAATGATATATGATGGATCTGATTTTATGGTTAAGCTTAGTGCATGAAACTAGGTAACTTGTCTATTTATGGATGGCTTACCAAATTTGGAACTCCCTGTGACTCGCTCTTATCATTATTATTTCTCATTTTTACAGGTGTATTGTCATAGGCATGTCAAACCAGGCTTAACCTGGTCCATTTAATATGTCTGCAATAAGCTTTACGGGTTTTGGTGCGCATGGCTTCCCAAAGCGTACGGTCCTACAAATACAAATCCTATTCCGTTCCGACTTATAACTGCAGTTTTGCAAGATGACCCATGGATAATATAAAAGTATGATAGATTATATTTATACCAATACTAAAATATGAATATGACATATATTATAGCTCTGAATAGAAATGGAGTAGAGCCGAGCACACTAAATAAGCTTCCAATGAAAAAAAAGGATCAAATAGTGCTGATCTAGTGGATTAAGTAGAATGAAAGCGGATCTAACAGATCTAGCAGTACAAATGCAGATTAAGATCTCAGGGTCCAAAATATATGTTAAATGGTGAAATTGGACAAAAGTGGTATAAAATATAAAATTTTGGGAAAAACTAGATTAGCTCTAAAATTAATGTTAATTACTAGAATGACTCTAATTTTATTTTAATTATTGACTTAAAAGTTGATGATTATTTATGCCCATATTACCCTCACTAGCTTTGATGACAGATTTTTAGATTTCAACCGACTTTTTTCGGTGACAGATTTTTACTCCACAGATTTTTTTTAAATGTCTGTCGTAAGAAATAACAGATTTATTGGTAATGACAGATTTTTGCGACAGATTTATTTGAGTAAACAGGTTTGTCCACAAAATCTGCCGTGTGAAGTAGCAGATTTTTGGGAATAACAGATTTTTACGACAGATTTATTTGAGTAAACAGATTTGTCTACAAAATTTGTCGTATGAAGTAGCAGATTTTTGGGAATGACAGATTTTTGCGACAGATTTATTTGAGTAAACAGATTTGTTCACAAAAACTATCGTATGAAGTAGCAGGTTTTTGGAAATGACAGATTTTTGCGACAGATTTGTCCACAAAATCTGTCAAATGAAGTATCAGATTTATTGGGGATGACAGATTTTTAGGACAGATTAATTTGAGTAAACAGATTTGTCCACAAAATATGTCGAATGAAGTGGTAGACTTATAAGAGTGATAGATTTTTTCAATAAAATTTTGAGACATGAAACATAGTTTTTTCTATGACAGATTTATAAAAAAAAAGTATATGGTACCATTAGAGCAGGCTTTTTGTAATTTTTATAAATTTTTTGTAATTTTTATAAATTTTATAAATTTTGTAATTTTTTTGTAATTTTCATAATTTTGTAATTTTGTAATTTTTATAATTTTTGTAATTTTTTAGTTTTATAATTTTTGAAGTTTATATAACTTTTATAATTTTTTATAATTTTTATAATTTTTTGTAATTTTACACTTTTTGTAATTTTTATATATTTTGTAATTTTGTAATTTTAAATTTTTTTTGGTAATTTTCATATTTTATAATTTTAATATTTTTGTAATTTTTATGATTTTTGTAATTTTCATATTTTTTAATTTTTTAATTTTTATAAATTTTTTAATTTTATAATTTTTTAGTTTTTTTTAAAAAACTTATAATTTCTTATAAGTTTTTATCATTTTTTAGTAGATGTTTTTTTTAAAACAAATCAGTTTTAAAACCCAATTTCAAATTTCAATTTAATAGTTTTTGAAAAGTATTTTACAAAAATATTGAAATGGCATGTTTGTAATTACTAATATATAATGTGGTTAATATGTCTTTTGTTAAAAAATTAGAGCCAAATTAGTAAGTCATTTTTTCACAATGCTAATCTAGTATTTTCAATGTTTTTTAGAGCCATTCTAGGTCATTTCCCTATTTTATATTGCTATTTATCTTTTTATATACATATATTTTTAGTTATATGTTATGTCATTAATTTATATATAACTATATAGCCTTTAGTTGGTATTATTATTGTATACTTTAAAACTGTATTAATAGATAATTGAGTTGAAATACAAAAACAGTTTTTAAACATAACAACAAATAAATTATATGTTCCAAAGTTAATCTTTAAGAATAAAAATAAAAAATAAACTATATCAGTAGAAAAATAAATAAATATTCTTCAATAGATAATTATACACTCTACAAACAATCCTTAAGAATATTAATAAAGACTTTAGACGGAGCTAAAAAGGAAACAGACAACTAAGTTTTCTCTCAGGCACTGTTAGCAAAGAGATCTATTGTCCACAGAACCAAGCACAATAACCTAAAAAAAGGCAAATTATTTCCTTTACCCATCAGACACTTCCTGTTGTCAACATCGGTTCCTTACCAAAAGGAAAAACTGGGCTCCAAACTCGCCAAGAGAGAAGACGCAACCAGGGGAACACAGAACCGACGACACCTTGCCATTTCTGCAACACCTATGAAAACAGAGACACCACCATGGTGAAAAGATTAACATACACAGAGAACGGTAAAGCAACTGCCACTGAACAAGATGAACAACTCAGACCAAGGATAAGAATACAGGAGGTTGATACCTCCTTCCTCATCCGCGAAAACGAGCTCACCC
Organism: Isatis tinctoria; assembly: GCA_010577795.1. NCBI lineage: Eukaryota > Viridiplantae > Streptophyta > Magnoliopsida > Brassicales > Brassicaceae > Isatis > Isatis tinctoria. The sequence continues at coordinate 10,953,533 of CM021246.1, read as the reverse complement.
TGATGGCCGCCTCACAAACCCATAGAAACAAGGGTATGGATAAATGTTGATAACTCTTACAAAGAGCTGGAACCTACGGGGGCACGTGGAAGGCGCAGAGCTAGGCAATGACTGTTTCAAACTCACTTTTGAAACAGAAGAGGATATGAAGAAAGTACTAGCTAGTCAGCCCCATCAATTTTCCTTATGAATGGTAATAGCTCAACGATAGGAGCCCTTCATAGCATCAGATTTTCCAAACAGAATCTCATTCTCGATCCAAATTCAGGGCCTACCGCTGCACTATTGGCTAGAGGAGGTGCTTAAGCATATTGGTAAACAACTGGGGGAGCTGGAGTATTACTCCATCACCAGAAATGCACCAAGAGTAAGAGTTTTGGTCAATGGAGTACTCCCACTAGTCAAGGAACTTACGCTAGAGTTTGGACCCGGGAAGGAAACAATTCACTCTCAAATATGAGAGACTCGAGAAACACTGTCTCATTTTCCACCGTATTACACACGAACATAGAGACTGTCCCTTGATTTCCAAAAGAGAGGATGTGAGGAATGAGAACCACTAAGGACCAGATACTCGCCACATAGAGAGCAGTCACAAAAGTCATCTATACCGCCAATCACAGCGAGCCCCCTCTTACCAAAATGTGACACACCAAGCTCGAAGAGAAAGATTGGAGAGATGCTATCACCATAAAAGAAACACCTCTCTGTACCAAGTAAGGGAAGAAAGACAGTTTTTCCCAAGCAATGTGTACGACTCAGAACACAGACAGTCGAGACACATCTAACATAAATAGGATCGCACCTAGATGGATACCCACAAATCCCTGAGGCCAGAGCCGGTCTTGAGATTTTAGAGACTAGAAGCAAAAGAAGAAAGAAATTAGTTGATTATATTTTGATAAAAAGTGGGAAAAGTCAGAAACAAAAATGGAGGCTTCGAACCTTGGTTCGGGAAATGTGAAGGGATTTGTTCAAGTTTTAATCGGATTAAAACAGCCCTAACAACATCCTAAACCACGGATCGTGTTAATTGAATCTTTGATGGATCTCGAACATACCTGGAGATTTGCAGCGGAGGGAGAACAGGTAATCGAGATAATCAAGCGCCTCAAGTGCTGCGCCTCTACAGAAGTCCACACGCACACAAACTGGACGACGGGATGCTAGTACCGGAGCGAACGATTCGCCTTCGGGTTTTCAGAAACGTTTTCTCTGTTTTCTGTGAGTTTTCAAGCTTCCAAGAGCTTCACTTGTGTGTTTAACTCGAGCAGCCCTCATATCATATATATAGGCTGGAGTTGCCGACAGGTGTCGATCGACACCCACCATTGGTGTCGATCGACACCCTCACAGAAAGTCAAACATTGAGAAGACGATGCCGACAGGTGTCGATCGACACCCACTATTAGTGTCGATCGACACCCTCATAGAAAAACGATATCGACGTATATCTTATATACGTTGATCATAATCATTACTCTAATGATCAAAACCCAATTTATATTATCCAGTTTGCTTAGGTGTGTGACCCTATAGGATCATATGATAATGGTAATGAGTTCATAACTCATAAGTTATAAGCGGCTTCTAGCAAAACATTATAACCGTCCAATATCATATGATTGTCTTATCTCGACATCACGACTCTACTAGAGTAAATACATGTCTGATTTCAGGACATTCCCTTCAATCTCCCACTTGTACTGGAATCAACTATTCCCATAATCCCTTTGTCTCTATATCTCGATCTGGCATAAGGCAAGAACTCGTGTCATCCTTAATCAACCAAACCATGTTTATCGAACTCCGATTTATACTGTTAAAAGACAAACGATTGACATTCAATCCGTTTGAGCGCGGCCACGCATTTCCAGTATCAAATCTTCGATAGGCCCAGAGATATTTATCTCCCGTTATATGGGAGGGACAAATTCCATCTTGTTCCATCCCTGTTTCCTACACACTTCATAATATGCCCAATCAATGCCTTTATAGCCACCAGTTACGGCTGACGTTTGACAAGGTCAAAGCATACCAATTCATATGTAAGAAAACATGATGAACTCAGGTCAAAGGACTATACTCTATAGTCGTAATGAGAAACTCTTATGACACTCATATAACAATCTTGTAGAGTTCTCATTAGCGGGTCATGTCCGATCATGTGTTCTCTAACACATATCTATGTGATTGACTTTAATACTCCTATTAATGACTCCATGAAACTTAGTCATCAGTCACCTCACATACTAGTCTCACGCGGTTATCAATGTCCAACTTTGATAACCTCGACTATGGACACTAATAATTTATGTCATCTATCACTTATAGAGTTTCATGATCAAATCACGTATTTGATGATCTATAAGAATGCCATAAATTACTTTTTGGACAATTATTTAATAACACCATTAAATAACAATGAAACAATTTCATTAAATAAAACAACCAAATGTATGTTTACATGAACATCAAAACATAAATATGATAACTCCCACTAAAACAAGATTACTGCTTAAGGAATCTAATGCCTATAGCAGCTGCATGACTCTCATGCTTCGGTCGTGGGAGTGGCTTAGTCAACGGGTCAGCAACGTTCTCGTCTGTCGGAACTCTGCTGATCTTGACGTCACCTCTCTCAATGATATCACGAATCAGATGATATCTCCTCTCAATGTGTTTGGATTTCTGATGTGATCTGGGCTCCTTAGCCTGAGCTATGGCTCCATTGTTGTCACAAAACAATGCCACAGGCTCAGAAATGCTAGGAATCACACCAAGCTCAGTAATGAACTTCCTAATCCAAACAGCCTCCTTCGCCGCTTCAGAAGCAGCGATGTATTCAGCCTCGGTCGTTGAGTCCGCCACGGTGCTCTGCTTGGAACTCTTCCAACTAACTGCACCTCCACTCAGACAGAAGACGTAACCAGACTGAGATCGGAAATCGTCTCTATCTGTCTGAAAGCTGGCGTCCGTATAACCACTCACTACAAGCTCATCACTTCCTCCGTACACTAAGAACTTATCCTTGGTATTTCTCAAATACTTCAGGATTGTCTTGACGGCAGTCCAGTGACTCTCACCGGGATCTGATTGGTATCGACTCGTCATGCTTAAAGCACAAGCAACATCTGGACGAGTACAAAGCATGGCATACATAATAGATCCTACTGCAGAAGCAAAAGGAATCCTACTCATGCGCTCTCGCTCAGCAGGTGTCGAAGGACACTGCTTCTTGCTGAGAGTAATGCCATGAAACATCGGAAGCAAGCCCTTCTTGGAATCATGCATGTTGAACCTGTGTAGAACCTTATCGATATAAGTGTCCTGACACAGTCCAATTAGCCTCTTTGATCTATCTCTATAGATCCTTATTCCAAGAATATAGGCGGCTTCACCCATGTCTTTCATCGAGAAACAACTTCCTAGCCAGTCCTTTACTGACTGAAGTAACGGAATATCATCTCCTATGAGAAGTATGTCGTCTACATACAATACGAGAAATGCAACTGTGCTCCCACTAGTCTTCTTGTAAACGCAAGATTCCTCTTCGTTTCTGATGAAGTTAAACTTTTTAACTGCTTCATCAAAACGTAGGTTCCAACTCCGAGATGCTTGCTTCAATCCATAAATGGATTTATGAAGCTTGCATACTTTCCCAGCAGCATTAGGATCAATGAAACCCGGAGGTTGTGTCATGTACACATCCTCCTCCAGAATCCCGTTAAGGAAAGCTGTTTTCACATCCATTTGCCAAATCTCATAATCATAATGAGCGGCTGTTGCTAGGAGAATCCGAATAGATTTAAGCATAGCGACTGGGGAATAGGTTTCATCATAGTCAACACCTTGAACTTGTTTGAAACCTTTTGCCACCAACCTAGCTTTGTAAATCTGAACGTTTCCATCCACATCGATCTTCTTCTTGAAGACCCATTTACACTCAATGGCTTTTACACCATCAGGTAAATCACCCAAAGTCCATACTTGGTTTTGTGACATGGAACCGATTTCGGATTCAGCGGCTTTAAACCACTTTTCGGAGTCAGGGCCCATCATTGCTTCTTCGAAAGTCGCAGGTTCGTCACTGTCAATGATCAAGAGATCATGACAATTAGTCACAAGAAATCCATATCTCTCGGGCTCTTGACGAATCCTTTCAGATCTGCGAACTTCTGGCATCACAGGTTCGGACTCTACAACTCTTTGTAGATCCAGTCGCTGCTCTCCCTCGACAGGTTGAGCAGGCTCCTGTGATTCTCGAACTTCTTCGAGTTGTACTTTACTCCCACTGTTCTTCTTGGAAAGAAATTCTCTCTCAAGAAAAACACAGTTCTTAGCAACAAACACTTTGTTCTCAGAACGGTTGTAAAAGTAGTAAGCCTTGGTTTCCTTAGGATAACCAACGAAGTAGCACTTATCAGATTTGGGTTCAAGCTTATCAGATATCAACCGCTTGACATAAGCTTCACAACCCCAAATTTTAAGAAAAGACAATCTTGGAACTTTTCCAGTCCACATCTCATATGGCGTCTTCTCGACTGATTTTGATGGAACTCTGTTTAGCGTAAACGCAGACGTTTCTAGAGCGTATCCCCAAAAGGATAATGGAAGATCTACTTGACTCATCATCGATCGAACCATATCTAATAAAGTCCGATTCCTCCTTTCAGACACACCATTCCACTGAGGTGTTCCAGGAGGAGTGAGTTGTGAAACAATTCCACAGTTACTCAGATGATCACTGAACTCTTGGCTTAAGTACTCACCTCCACGATCTGATCGAAGAGCTTTGATACTTTTGCCAAGTTGGTTTTGTACTTCATTTTGGAACTCCTTGAACTTTTCAAAGGATTCCGATTTATGTCTCATTAAATAGACATAACCAAATCTACTGAAGTCATCAGTAAACGTGATGAAGTACTGAAAGTTTCCTCTAGCACTAACACTCATTGGACCACATACATCGGTATGTATTAGTCCCAATAGGTCACCGGCCCTTTCATTAAACTTGTTGAAAGGAGCCTTTGTCATTTTGCCCAATAAGCAGGATTCACACTTCTCAAATGATTCAAAATCAAATGAGTCCAAAAGTCCATCTTTATGAAGCTTTTGAATCCTTTTCTCATTGATGTGGCCCAAACGACAATGCCAGAGAAACGTAGGGTTCGAGTCGTTGGTTCTTAACCGTTTAGTACTTATGTTATAGACAGGCAAAGATTGGTTAAGAATATAAAGTCCATTCTCTAATGGAGCGCTACCATAAAACATTTCATTACGATCAAAAGAACAACACTTGTTTTTAATCGAAAAATGAAAGTCTTCTAAATCCAAAACAGGAATAGAAATGATGTTTCTGCTTATAGCAGGTACATAGTAGCAATTATTCAATTCTAAAACCAAGCCTGACGGCAAAGACAAATGATAAGTTCCTACGGCCAATGCAGCAACTCTTGCTCCATTCCCAACGCGTAGGTCCACTTGTCCCTTCTCCAGCGTTCTACTGTTGCTTAGACCCTGCATATTTGTACAAATATGAGCGCCACAGCCGGTATCTAATACCCAAGACTTAGAACCTGAAGTAGTAACATTTACTTCTATAACACAGATACCTGAAGAAGTCGTCTCATACGTCTTCTTCGAGTTCTTTAGATCTCCAAGATACTCTTTGCAATTTCTCTTCCAATGCCCAGACTTATTGCAGTAATGGCATTTATCAGCATCAGTAGGGCCGCGTTTGGGTTTGGAAGAAGCCTCAGGCTTATCCTGATTCTCAATCTGGAATGCCTTAGCTTTTCCTTTACCCTTAGCATGTTTCTTAAACTTTTTACCCCCTTGCACCAAAAGTACATTAGGGGTGCCCTTTTTGATGTTTGGCTCAGCTGTCTTGAGCATGCCATGCAGTTCCGTCAAAGTCTTTGTCATGTTGTTCATGTTATAGTTCATGATAAACTGATCAAAGCTTGACGGCAACGACTGCAAAATGATGTCCGTAGCCAACTCTTGGCTAAGGGGACAATCCAGTTTTGCCAAGTTATCAATATAACCCATCATCTTAATGACATGTGGGCTAACTGGACCATCCTTTGGTAGCCTGCACTCAATGAGAGACTTAACCGTCTGGTATCTCTCAGTTCGTGCTTGCTCCTGAAACATCCCTTTCAGGCTAGTGATCATCTCAACAGGTGACGCCACGTTCTCGTATTGCTTCTGCAAGTCCGAGTTCATGGTAGCCAGCATGAGACAACTCACATCGACCTCATCATTGGAATGCTTCTCCCAAGCATTCCTTTCAGCGTGTCCGGCATTGGATTTCGGTTTCTCAGGGAGAACCTTCTCTAGGACATATTCCTTTTTCTCCTGCTTGAGAACAATTCTCAAGTTCCGATACCATTCAAGGAAGTTCGATCCATTAAGCTTGTCCTTCTCAAGGACGGATCGAAGCGAGAATGTGTTTCTGTGAGGGGAGCTAGCCATAGCTGAAAAAACACAAAATGAGAGTTTAGTTTCGATGTTCAAGAAATGAGAAATCTTAACAATTAAGAAACTCACATTATATTCAAAACAATTTTCCTCAATTGAATATAATGATCCAAGATCCATATTTCACAAAAATTTGAGTGAGCTTTGGCCCATCGCCCAAACTTTTAGCTATTTAGGTAAGCAACACTTTGCTAATTATATCATATATAATTCTTGTCTCGGATTAATATCTTATATCAAATCCGATCCTATATCTCTGAGCCCAAAACTATTTTGATAGCCCAGTTAAGCAAACCAATCTTTTAAGTCCGTAGTAACGATTACAACCTGCCTTACTCATGTAATTGCGGACACCCTGCTTTGGCAGACCCATCACACAATGAAACGAGCCTTGACAGTTGACAAGATTGGGAAGATATTAAAAGCTTAATATTTTGTTTGAGGAACTGAACCTTAAATCTAGTTTATATCAATTATATATCCTAGATATTTCAACTTGTTTTTAAACCTTTAAAAAATCTTAAGTTAAACAAGCTAGGAACGCAAATTCTGAAGTGGTGTCGATCGACACCAGATCAGTGTCGATCGACACAACTAGTTTGTGTTGACCGACAGGTTCCGATCCGGTTCAATCGCGATAAACCATTTAACCGATTAAACCGATCGAATCAATTTGCAAATAACCGACCGGTGTCGATCGACACTACATTAGTGTCGGTCGACACCAACCAAATCGGTTCAATGAACGATAACCGATTTACCGCTTGAACCGATCGCGATTACCCGGTTCAATCCAATTGAACCAAACGCGATGAACCGATTGGTGTCGATCGACACTACTTTAGTGTCGGTCGACACCAGTGGTTTTAGGAAACACGATCTTCGATCGTGACCTAAAAGTTCACGCGAAAACCCGATTGGTGTCGATCGACACACACATGGTGTCGATCGACACCCGTTTCGCACAAGCCCTGGATTTAACGATTTATGCAACAAAAACAGTTTTTTGAACATAATAATCTAGCAAGCAATCCTATATATATCATATATATCTCGTTTTGAATTCAACCAATTCAATTATAAGCTCCAGATTCAATAAAACAAACCGCTCTGATACCACTGAAGGGATTTGTTCAAGTTTTAATCGGATTAAAACAGCCCTAACAACATCCTAACCCACGGATCGTGTTAATTGAATCTTTGATGGATCTCGAACATACCTGGAGATTTGCAGCGGAGGGAGAACAGGTAATCGAGATAATCAAGCGCCTCAAGTGCTGCGCCTCTACAGAAGTCCACACGCACACAAACTGGACGACGGGATGCTAGTACCGGAGCGAACGATTCGCCTTCGGGTTTTCAGAAACGTTTTCTCTGTTTTCTGTGAGTTTTCAAGCTTCCAAGAGCTTCACTTGTGTGTTTAACTCGAGCAGCCCTCATATCATATATATAGGCTGGAGTTGCCGACAGGTGTCGATCGACACCCACCATTGGTGTCGATCGACACCCTCACAGAAAGTCAAACATTGAGAAGACGATGCCGACAGGTGTCGATCGACACCCACTATTAGTGTCGATCGACACCCTCATAGAAAAACGATATCGACGTATATCTTATATACGTTGATCATAATCATTACTCTAATGATCAAAACCCAATTTATATTATCCAGTTTGCTTAGGTGTGTGACCCTATAGGATCATATGATAATGGTAATGAGTTCATAACTCATAAGTTATAAGCGGCTTCTAGCAAAACATTATAACTGTCCAATATCATATGATTGTCTTATCTCGACATCACGACTCTACTAGAGTAAATACATGTCTGATTTCAGGACATTCCCTTCAAAATGCACCCCTTCCCTTTAGTTATTAACCACTAGACTAAAGAAAGTTTTGAAATTTTGTCGCCGAAAATTAAATTGGTGGCTGGAAGCATAGGCTTTATTGGCTTGGCCCTAGGGCCGGCTCTGCCTGAGGCAGGAGACTCAATTGAGCGGACATGGAGACTATCAGAAACACCCAACGCCCACACCCACAATCCCGAGGTCAAGGAATAGAGACATGGGAAGCTTAGTCAGAACACCCATTGATAAAATCTGGAAACCGAAGACCAGAGAGCACCCTAGAATCCAAGAAGAAAATCCCAATGATCGACCCCCTATGGAGAAAAACCTGGCTCTAACGGATTATCCAGAGAGAACCACCGAGATAGATGAAGAAGATGTGGATGAGGAGAAAACAACAACCAGAAGATACATACAGTATCTTGACCCCACTAAGAGCAGAGCAAGACGGTGTTGGGGTCGAAATCCCCTCCTCGAAGATTGACAGAACGAGAAGTCAAAGTCGAGATCAAATGGAACTTATCCCGAACATGGAACGGATGAGCTAAGGCAAACTGCCCACGACCCGTCCAAGACATGAACCGGCGGCTGGGATAAGGCCAGCCGCCGGATCTTCTTGATCCACGGCTGGCGGCTGGGATAAGGCCAGCCGCCGGGTCTTCTTGATCTACGGCCAGCGGCTGGGATAAGGCCAGCCGCTGGGTCTTCTTGATCCACGGCCGGCGGCTGGGATAAGGCCAGCCGCCGGGTCTTCATTGTCCACGGCCGGCGGTTGGGATAAGGCCAGTCGCCGGGTCTTCTTGATCCGTCAACCGGCGGCTGGGATAAGGCTAGCCACCGGGTCTTCATCGTCCACGGCCGGCGGCTGGGATAAGGCCAGCCGTCGGGTCTACTTGATCCGTCAACCGGCGGCTGGGATAAGGCCAGCCGTCGGGTCTTCTTGATCCATCAACCGGCGGCCGGGATAAGGACAGCCGCCGGGTCCTCATGATATACCAACCGGCGGCTGGGACAAGGCCAGCCGTCGGGTCTTCGTCATATGCCCACGATCATTTCTCAAGTCAAGACTCATTATCCGAATATCGTCCAGTCGACCGACCGTCAAACATAGCTCTAAGCCCGGACTGACTCGAAGACCGTCCATTTGCATGTTCTGACTCCAAAAACGTCCATAAACATTCCCCGAAAGACCGTGACAGACGTTCAGCCGTCCATGAACCAGTCGCCGAGCACACGAGCCAAAGGAACCGGCGGCTGGCCATCAGTACAGAAACAGGCGGCTGGAAGTTCAAACAAAAAACGGGAGGTTCAAATCTCAGAAGTCGTAAAACGCACGGAACATTATTCATCCCGAGACAAAGTTAACCGAAAAATCGAATTAAGCCTAAACCGAGATTTGGGTTACTGTTCATTGGATTACTATTCACCGGTTTACTATTCACGGGGCACTATTCATCGGCGGGCCAGATTTGGGTCAGGACGCGCAGACGGATCACGGAAGACTCTCGGGCCGGATATCGGGCCCAAAAAGCTTAGGTTGGCGGCTGGGAAGAAAAGACAAGGTCCCACATCGGAAATCTAAAGTCTTAGCCTCCTAGGATTGTCAGTATATATATGTACGCTCATGTAAGGGTTAGATCCATCCGAAATCCGAGTATTAAGAGCTTTAGCAATACAAGACTTTTCAGCTTTTGCTAATTATTCTTGTACTTTCGGAAAAATATCAATAAAATATCTCTTTTTGCATTTTCGGTCCTTTAGTTCTCTAAAATAGAATTTTCGAGCCCCCATAAAATATAAGTTTTGACAGTGTGAGTTTCGGCTCTCACAGTTTGGCGCCGTCTGTGGGGACAAGAAATATTCTTAACCCTAAGAACGAAAAGGATACGAAATGAAGACGATGACCAGAAGAACCTACGATATCCCCAACCAACCGGCCGCAGCCGCCACGGGAACGACCGGAACGGGAATTCCAGCCATCAGCACATCGGCGGCCGGGACTGGAGCAACTGCCGCCGGGACATCCGCCGACGGAGCGATCGGGATAACTGGGACCTCCGCCAGTGCACTCACCGATTCGGAATGCCGATCGAGGACCCGATCATCACGGAAACGGCCAACGCCGCCCCAGAAATCGCGGCGATCACCGAGCTGAGGAACATGGTAGCAGAAATCGCCGAACGGTAAAACAGACAAGAAAGAACGGCCGCGCAGGAAAGAGCAGCTTCCCAGGAGCTTACGCGTGGGCCCCGGGCTTTCGAAGCAAGAAGCCTTATCTTCACCCCGCGAGCGGATCCCCCGGGCAATCAGAATCCCGATGGATCGAAGAGCAGGAAAAGGCGGAACGAGAGGCCCGAGCTAACCGATCCGCTAGCCGAAGGGACGAGTTGGACGAGCTCCGTGCCCGTTTGGAACTCACCACAAGTCAGATGAAGGAGGCAAGGTCGCAAGTCCATAAAGCGACAAGTGCGGCCCCGAAAATCGACCGCGTCTTAGAGGAAACGCAAAAGATCTCGTTCACTTCAAGGATCACAAGCGTTAGACTTTCTGAGCCGGGAAAAATCCGAATCCCTTTTTACGACGGGACGACCGATCTAAAGGCCCACATGACAGCCTTCCACATCGCTATGGGACGGGCAAGATTCAAACCCGAAGAAAGAGACGCCGGATTCTGCCTCCTCTTTGCGGAACATCTGAAAGGATCAGCCCTGTCGTGGTTCTCGAGGCTAGAAAGAGACTCGATTGACGGTTTCAACCGATTGTCGGCAGCTTTTCTGAAGCATTACTCACTGTTCATAAGACAGTCAACATCCGACGCGGACCTCTACTCACTGTCGCAGGGGCCCTTTTAAAATATCTTTCGCGTCCAGAAAACGGCGCCAGAGATCAGGACACTCCCAATCGATCTTCTTCTTGTAAACTTCTACAACGATATCCTCAAATCCGGAAACTCTAGGAGCAAAGGGATCATGAACTAAAAGAAGAGAAGAAAAGATGAAAAGTTGTGAGAAATGAAGTTATGAAGAATGAAACAAAGGAATGAAGGCTATTTATAGAGAAAATTCACAAAAAGACGAAACGCTTATGTGGCAAACTCCACTCGGTCCTAACCGAGCCGCCGAAGTCGGAACCAACCGTGAGTGGGCTGCGCTTCATGTAGAAAAACTGATCCCGCGAAGCTTTACAGTTACTCCGAAGGCCAGTATAGAAACGCTTCACATGCTTCCGAACGTTGACCGAGGAGAAGAAATCCGATTTAGAAATTTTCCTCAACGAAAAGAAATTCCGTACAAGATCACCCTCCAACTTGATCCCGCATTCGGCACAACGGACCACGAGTCCCATCAAAATCTTCATAGCGGATGGGGCAAGTTGAGAGATTGCAACCCCATATAACTCAAGAAATTCGAAGATAGCTCCTGGGATCGGGAACCAGAGGAAAGCTTCGTAAAACATCGACTCGTACATGGCGAAATATCCCTCCGGCGCCTTGTTCATCCTATCCCCATCTTTTGGGAGACAAAACTTAATCTTGTCCGAAATCCAGAAGTCGTATCTGAGATCGGCCAGTGAGTCCCGATCGCTCAAAGTGGGTCCATGCTTGAATCCCTCGGATATCGATCTGTAACTCGAAGACGGTCCAGGCTTCTTAAACCACCAAGCAAAAATATCTTCACCCCAATAGGCTTTAGCTTCTCCGGGAGAACGACACTCGGACTTCACGTCCGGATGCACAAAGATAGACACCTCCGAGTGATCCGATCTGACTTCTTCCCCGGACATGGCCGAGTCATCACCTGTCTCTGGCCAAACACGATGATGCTCGGAAGGGACCAGAGATCGGGACGGCCATGCGCACCATCCGCCGTTGTCCTCAACATGTTGAGGAGGAGTCCAAACGCCACGTCCTATACTTGTCCTCGGCGAGACGCCGTCAATTCTAACTTGAGAAGTAACGGACGTCCTCTTAAGACACCTCCAGAGCCAAGCGCCCATCTTGATACAGCTACTATGCCAGCCGCCCTCTTGGAAGCGTTCTTAGAACCAGCCGCTCGCTTGGAGCCAGACGTCCTACTCGTCGAACCTCCGATCCCGGCAGCCGGCTCGGACGTGCTCTCTATCCCTGCCGCCGGCTCGGACGTACTCTCTATCCCAGCCGCCGGCTTGGACGTGTTCTCTATCCCAGCCGCCGTTTCGGGCTCCCATATTGAACATTAGCAAAACCGAGCGCTCCTTGAGCATTGCTAGGACCAGCCGCCCACTGAGGAACACCTTCGGGACCGGACGATGCTTGTGGAATGGCATTTTCTCCAGCCGCCAACAGATCTTCCACAAGTACCGCATCCTGCTCCACGGACATAAAATCGAACTCAAATTAATTGTTCATGATTGCATCGAAGTTGAGTTGGAAAGGAGAACCTCCTTCACCAGCCATCGCTAAAGAAAAGATTTTCAAAGGAGAGACTTGAAGAAGAAAGCTTGAAAAAAGAAGGGAGTGTGAAAAAATGAATGAAGCCACTCCTTTGATATAGCAAACATGGCACAAATTTCCATGATGGACTATGCTCTGACAAGACACTAAAGAGAAGCGGACGAACGGAAAAACTCATTGCCGTCCCGTTTCAGTCAATCCCGATATAACTCTCAGCTCGAAGCTCCTTGCTCCAAACCACGAAAGCAAAGAGCTGGGGGGCTAACTGTTGGGGTCGAAATCCCCTCCTCGAAGATTGACGGAATGAGAAGTCAAGGTCGAGATCAAATGGAACTTATCCCGAACATGGAACGGACGAGCTAAGGTAAACTGCCCACGACCCGTCAAAGACATGAACCGGCGGCTGGGATAAGGCCACCCGCCGGATCTTCTTGATCCACGGCAGGCGGCTGGGGTAAGGCCAGCCGCCGGATCTTCTTGATCCACGGCCGGCGACTGGGATAAGGCGAGCCGCCGGGTCTTCTTGATCCACGGCCGGCGCCTGGGATAAGGGCAGCCGTCGGGTCTTCATCGTCCACGGCCGGCAGCTGGGATAAGGCCAGCCGCCGGGTCTTCTTGATCCGTCAACCGGCGGCTGGGATAAGGCCAGCCGCCGGGTCTTCTTGATCCATCAACCAGCGGCTGGGATAAGGCCAGCCGCCGGGTCCTTATCATATACCAACCGGCGGCTGGGACAAGGCCAGCCGCCTGGTCTTCGTCATATGCCCACGATCATTTCTCAAGTCAAGACTCATTATCCGAACATCGTCCAGTCAACCGACCGTCAAACATAGCTCTAAGCCCGGACTGACTCGAAGACCGTCCATTTGCATGTTCTGACTCCAAAAACGTACATAAACATTCCCCGAAAGACCGTGACGGACGTTCAGCCGTCCATGGACCAGTCGCCGAGCACACGAGCCAAAGGAACCGGCGGCTGGCCATCAGTACCGAAACCGGCGACTGGAAGTTCAAAAAAAAAAGGCGGTTCAAATCTCAGAAGTCGTAAAACGCATGGAACACTATTCAGCCCGAGACAAAGTTAACCGAAAAATCGAATTAAGCCTAAACCGAGATTCGGGTTACTATTCACCGGTTTACTATTCACGGGTCACTATTCATGGGCGGGCCAGATTTGGGTCAGGACGCGCAGACGGATCACGGAAGACTCTCGGGCCGGATATCGGGCCCAAAAAGCTTAGGTCGGCGGCTGGGAAGGAAAGACAAGGTCCCACATCGGAAATCTGAAGTCTTAGCCTCCTAGGATTGACAGTATATATATGTACGCTCTTTTAAGGGTTAGATCCATCCAAAATCCGAGTATTAAGAGCTTTAACAATATAAAACTTTTCAGCTTTTGCTAATTATTCTTGTACTTTCGGAAAAATATCAATAAAATCTCTTTTTTTGCATTTTCGGTCATTTAGTTCTCTAAAATAGAATTTTCGAGCCCCATAAAATATAAGTTTTGACAGTGTGAGTTTCGGCTCTCACAGACGGGCCAGAGTTCTCCAAGGAGACGTAAGTTTCCACATCTACGGAAAAGAGAGAAGCAATCTGGTAGGGGAAAAGAACAACACAGTCCAACTCCCTAGGGATTTTCACAATCTGAGGAACCTTACATTTCAATATATTAATATTGCAGACCTTGTGGAGCAAGAGGCCACGCAGAAACGGGTATGGGAACATGAGAAACTTTTAGCAAGTCACAAAGATAACAACAACAGATATAGTTCAGAAGACTAAACTAAGATTTAAAAAAAAAAGGCATCAGTACAGACGCAAAAACCTCGAAATTTCAGGCGGAAAAAAAAAAGTAAAAAAACTTTACTGTTGCGTAAATGAAAATTGAAGGAATCAGACGCTTAGACCAAAATCTGCGATACCCAATGATCCAGAAGGGGTTTTCTTCTGTCACGATGACTTTGGATTTGGGGGAGAGAGAATGAATTTTGGTTTTTTTTTTGCTGTTTGGTTTTTTTTTTGGTTCAACAGTTTGAATTTCGGTTCAATGGAGGGATTTTGGTTTAAGGGGTTAATTACAGTTAATCAGCGAAATCAGTGGTTTAAGTTCGATTTTAATTGGGCATTTGGTTTAATTTTGATTTTAACACGGTTTAGGTGCAGATTACACCATTATGGTATTTAAGGCAGAAACAAAGATTTTGTGTGGTTTAAAACCGTTAACAAAGTTCTGTGTATCTGAACGCAGAGGTCAAAGTTTCGTGTGTGCAGAGCCGGCATGAAACTTCCCGTGTAGTTGTACCCCAAGTTTCCCTTATTTATAAGTAAATATTAGATAAAACAAATATAAAATAAATCATATTTTGTAGAAAAAACTCAAAAGTCATTTTTTCCAACCAAATTAAAAAATTAAAATTTTCGATCAATACCTCAAAAATATGTTTTCTCACCAAAATTTAAAAATCACGGTTTTCCGCTGAAATCGCAAAATTAAATCTTTCCTAAAAATCGAAAAATTAAAATTTTATGCCAAAACTGCAAGTTACGTTCGGCTTGGCAATAACCTTAATTTTGTCGTTTTACGGTTTTAACAGGAAATGGTAATATTGCAGTTTTGGCGGGAAAACTTAATTTTGCGATTTTGGTGGGGAAATGTTATTTTGCAGTTTTGGCGGGAAAACGTAATTTTGCGGTCTTGGCGGAGAAACGTAATTTACGGTTTTTTGCGAGAAAATGTAATTTTGTGGTTTCGGCCGGAAAACGTAAGTTTGCGGTTTTGTTGAAAACATAATTTTGCCTCATCGGCGGGAAAACATGATTTTGCGGTTTTAGCTTAAAAACGTAATTTTGCGGTTTTGGCGAGGAAACATAATTTCGCGGCTTCGGCGGGAAAACTTGATGTTGCGGTTTTGGCGGGAAAACGTAATTTTGCGGTTTCGGCAGGGAAACGTAATTTTCCGATTTTGGCTGGAAAACGTTATTTTGCAGTTTTGGCGGAAACATAATTTTCGATTTTGGCGAAAAAACCTATTTTGTGGTTTAGGCAGGAAAATGTTATTGTCGGTTTTGACGAAAAACTTGATTTGCAGTTTTGACGAGAAAACATACTTTTTCGGTTTTGCGGAAAAAGTGTACTCCACTTAGATGGAGATGATTAAACAACTAACATCTCAGCTGGATGGATCAGTTAGATGAATGATCAAAATTGAAACGAACATCAGCTGTATTGTCCAGCCGGATGGACCATCTAGATGGACCATCTGGATGGAGCTGATAGATGGAGAAACGAACATGGCCTTATTAATGAATGTTATCTTTAGAATAAATGACAGAGTGTGCTATTCTGGGAATAGAAACTTAGATATGTGTCATATGAGACCATTTGCCATATGGGAAGACCATTTCTCATATATTTATAACTTTTTTGAAAAAATATAAAATTAATAAGATATTTAGAATTATATAAACTTTGAAGTGTGTGCAAAAGTATATTTTAATTTAATAATTATATTTGACTTTGGTTGTTTCCTAACAAATGCATAATTAAAAACATTGTTTCAAATACAAACAAAAAATGTTTAAACAACGATTATGTTCTTCTATATGATTTCAGAGGCTAAATTTTTTGAGTTAAATCTAATTTACAACTATTTATAATCCTTTAACTCAAACTAACTATTTTATCTAGAACTAAACATGTTTTCAAACGGCGTATACTCGAATTAAGAGCAATTTTTAATTTTTTTTTAAAGTGGCTTGTTAATTAATATGACGGCATATCTCTAGACTCTAAGGTTGTGAATGGCGAACGGAAATAATGATGGTTCACATGCCAAATGGGTGGCACGTCTTTTGGTTACCATTCATGTAACAAAAAGTTGTTCCAAAAAGTGATGAAATAAAATAATAAAATAACAATAATCAGAAGCACTGTGCATGCGGGGCATAGTTTGTGAAGAAAATTGTTTGATACGCCATGTACAGTAAAAAGATAAGAGGTGACGAGTGGATTGGGTGGATATTAGAAGATTTTACTTTTTTATAACTAAATAGTAGAAAAGGTAAATACCAACCCGAAAAAAAAAACGTGACAATATTCTTACCTACCTTTTTTATGTACACTGTGTAAGTAATATATAAAGAAATCACCATTGATTCTCTTCTTCAAGACCAAACACAGTTTTATTGTTTCTCAAGTCACAATTCTTACTTGTAAACTTTAAAAGAAAGACCAAATACGGATTCACTCTCCTCTCAGTCGCCTGCATTAGCTCGGGTAAGTTTATTTTCATCCTTCACTTATTTTTCTGCAAATTATGTAAAGATGAATAAGACCTCTTTGATTAATTCAAAATACTTTTAAAAATTTATATTTAAAGCAAATTACTTTTCAAACTTTAAAATAAAAATGTCAATTTTGCAAATAATTAAAAATTTTGTAAGATTCATACAAATTTCCTCTAATCTACTATAATTAGCATTCAAATGATTAAGGATCTTTATTATTTTATACTTGTTAACCTATGTTATTAATAATTATACCATCAATAATTTTGATGTTAAGAAAATGTATTAATTACCGATTTCTATTAAAACCTATCATATAAACTTAAAAAAAAAAAATTCTATTGTACATATGATTAAAATTATGTAAAATAATTATATTTGAAGAATAATTTTTCAGATATAATTATATTTGAAGGATAACTACTCTAATAATTTGAAATAGTTTTGAACAGTTTTTATAAATATAAATGCATTTTAAATTTTTTAAATTAGTTAAACAAAATAAAAGATTATATCTAAAATAATAAATGAAAAATTTAAAATATAAAAATTAATCTCACAAAACTTTCCATTACTTTTGCTATTAGCTATTAAATGTTTTAATTGATAGCCTGTTTTGATATGTAGTGGTGATGCTTTAAATGTTAAATTTAAAACTTATTTTGCATTAAATTTGTATATAAATTTTTTTAACTATACACTTGTTAATGTATTGGTTTATATAATGCTATAAGTTATTATTAGTAAATTTATATAATAAAAATAAAATGTTATATTTAATTTACTTTTTTATTGTAGAAAGGGCATCAAATCGTCGAGGAAACACAAATTCTTTCGAGGAAGGAAACTCAAGTACTCATAATCAAACTGCAGCACGGGTAACTTTTTTTGTTTTAAATACTTTGAAAAATAAAAGTTATTTCAAATTTTGATTATAATAACTATTTTTTAATAATCGTAGAATGAAGCTAATTTCAAATGGACCTATCAATGAAAACGAAAACTTATTGAATTGTATGACGAAGCACTTTCCATGAATAATTATTCTCTTAAAGATCCGACACCTTTTGGAAGAGAGTTTATCACTAAAAAATTTAACGAAGACTTCAATATGAACATTAACTATAAGTTTTCCAAAGAAAAACTTGATAATTTCAAAAAGAAGTATAAGAAGTGGAAAGCTCTCATGAAAACGTCAACCGTCATTTCAGTTGATCCGACAACATCCATGATATCTGCATCTGAACAATGGTGGAAAGACCATGAAGTGGTAATTACTTATATTTAATCTCATATCACAAAATATTTATTTAAGTAATGTAGATGTATAAAAAATTAAATATTCACAAATTTATAATTTTTTACCAGGGGTGTAAAATAATAAAATCATTTCATCGCAAACCGCCATAATTTTGGGAAGTGATGGAACGTTATTTCTCATTATATGATGTTCATTCGCAACCTCAATATTCTGTAGACCAAAGAAGAGTCGAGATGATGAATGTGGGTGTATATAATGATGAAGACCATGTGAATTCAGACACAGATGAGAGTGACAGGGAACAGACTTAAGTTCTCCAAACACAAGAAACTGAAGAGGTGTATCGTGTTAACATTGACGATGAATCACGCCCTATAACTGAATTTACCCGTGAGGCGATCCAAATTCCTTCTTCTAGAAGTCAACAACGGGGGGGGGGGGGGGGGGGGGTGGGGGGGTGTAAGTCGTACAAGTAGTTCACGTAGAGGTGCAGGAAGCTCACGAGTTGCTACCACAAGTGGTTCTCGAGGTGCTCGTAGGAAACAATCCTTTGAGACAACTCTGACAGATATAATGACTGGATTTAGAGAGTTTCAACGCCAAACTTTCACACAACTACATCCAGGTGCTTTTGACCCAGAAGATTTTGCTGAATTCAGTAAGGTTGAAGAAATATGTGAAGCCATGGGAATTCCAAAATTCAACGACTTTTGGTGCAATAGCATGCGTGAACTTCAAAGAGACAGATTTTGGCGTAAGTATTTTATTGACCATGCTGAAATATCAACTAGAGAGAAATTTAAATTCCTTGAAGCTTTTAGTGGTTGTACTCGCGACGGTGAAAAGTGTGAGAAACGGATAGGCACAGCGCGACACTCTGAAAGTCTAAGTTCGGGTGGTTTTCTCTCAGGCAGTCCATCCTCTGGTGGTAACAATTCATGGGGTCAAACTTCACATGGACAATGGGGTCACAGTTATCAGCAATGAGGTACACCTCCAAATCATCCGCCATGGAATGCACCTCCAAATGCTCCACAGTGGGGCATCCCCCCCCCAAATGCTCTGCAGTGGGGTACCCCTCCAAATGCTTCGCAATGGGGTACACCTCCAAATGCTCCACAGTGGGGTACACCTCTGAATCCTCCGAATTGGGGTACGCCTCCGGATCCTCCGAATTGGGGTACACCTCCAACAACTGGGGGAGGGAGGTGGGGGGGTGTAAGTCTTACAAGTAGTTCACATAGAGGTGCAGGAAGCTCACGAGTTTCTACCACAAGTGGTTCTCGAGGTGCTCGTAGGAAACAATCCTTTGAGACAACTCTGACAGATACAATGACTGGATTTAGAGAGTTTCAACGCCAAACTTTCACACAACTACATCCAGGTGCTTTTGACCCAGAAGATTTTGCTGAATTCAGTAAGGTTGAAGAAATATGTGAAGCCATGGGAATTCCAAAATTCAACGACTTTTGGTGCAATAGCATGCGTGAACTTCAAAGAGACAGATTTTGGCGTAAGTATTTTATTGACCATGCTGAAATATCAACTAGAGAGAAATTTAAATTCCTTGAAGCTTTTAGTGGTTGTACTCGCGACGGTGAAAAGTGTGACAAACGGATAGGCACAGCGCGACACTCTGAAAGTCCAAATTCGGGTGGTTTTCTTTCAGGCAGTCCATCCTCTGGTGGTAACAATTCATGGGGTAAAACTTCACATGGACAATGGGGTCACAGTTATCAGCAATGGGGTACACCTCCAAATCATCCGCCATGGAATGCACCTCCAAATGCTCCACAGTGGGGCACCCCCCCCCCAAATGCTCCGCAGTGGGGTACCCCTCCAAATGCTCCGCAATGGGGTTCACCTCCAAATGCTCCACAGTGGGGTACACCTCCGAATCCTCCGAATTGGGGTACGCCTCCGGATCCTCCGAATTGGGGTACACCTCCAACAACGGGGGGAGGGGGGTGGGGGGGTGTAAGTCGTACAAGTAGTTCACGTAGAGGTGCAGGAAGCTCACGAGTTGCTACCACAAGTGGTTCTCGAGGTGCTCGTAGGAAACAATCCTTTGAGATAACTCTGACAGATACAATGACTGGATTTAGAGAGTTTCAACGCCAAACTTTCACACAACTACATCCAGGTGCTTTTGACCCAGAAGATTTTGCTGAATTCAGTAAGGTTGAAGAAATATGTGAAGCCATGGGAATTCCAAAATTCAACGACTTTTGGTGCAATAGCATGCGTGAACTTCAAAGAGACAGATTTTGGCGTAAGTATTTTATTGACCATGCTGAAATATCAACTAGAGAGAAATTTAAATTCCTTGAAGCTTTTAGTGGTTGTACTCGCGACGGTGAAAAGTGTGACAAACGGATAGGCACAGCGCGACACTCTGAAAGTCCGAATTCGGGTGGTTTTCTTTCAGGCAGTCCATCCTCTGGTGGTAACAATTCATGGGGTAAAACTTCACATGGACAATGTGGTCACAGTTATCAGCAATGGGGTACACCTCCAAATCATCCGCCATGGAATGCACCTCCAAATGCTCCACAGTGGGGCACCCCCCCCCAAATGCTCCGCAGTGGGGTACCCCTCCAAATGCTCCGCAATGGGGTACACCTCCAAATGCTCCACAGTGGGGTACACCTCCGAATCCTCCGAATTGGGGTACGCCTCCGGATCCTCCGAATTGGGGTACACCTCCAACAACTGGGGGAGGGAGGTGGGGGGGTGTAAGTCTTACAAGTAGTTCACGTAGAGGTGCAGGAAGCTCACGAGTTGCTACCACAAGTGGTTCTCGAGGTGCTCGTAGGAAACAATCCTTTGAGACAACTCTGACAGATACAATGACTGGATTTAGAGAGTTTCAACGCCAAACTTTCACACAACTACATCCAGGTGCTTTTGACCCAGAAGATTTTGCTGAATTCAGTAAGGTTGAAGAAATATGTGAAGCCATGGGAATTCCAAAATTCAACGACTTTTGGTGCAATAGCATGCGTGAACTTCAAAGAGACAGATTTTGGCGTAAGTATTTTATTGACCATGCTGAAATATCAACTAGAGAGAAATTTAAATTCCTTGAAGCTTTTAGTGGTTGTACTCGCGACGGTGAAAAGTGTGACAAACGGATAGGCACAGCGCGACACTCTGAAAGTCCGAATTCGGGTGGTTTTCTTTCAGGCAGTCCATGAAGGGAATGTCCTGAAATCAGACTTGTATTTATTCTAGTAAAGTCGTGATGTCGAGATAAGACAATCATATGATATTGTACGGTTATAATGTTTTGCTAGAAGCCGCTTATAACTTATGAGTTATGAACTCATTACCATTATCATATGATCCTATAGGGTCACACACCTAAGCAAACTGGATAATATAAATTGGGTTTTGATCATTAGAGTAATGATTATGATCTACGTATATAAGATATACGTCGATATCGTTTTTCTGTGAGGGTGTCGATCGACACCAATAGTGGGTGTCGATCGACACTTGTTCGGTCACGACTTCTAGAAGTATTGACTTTTGGATGGTGTCGATCGACACCAATTAGGTGGTGTCGATCGACACCCGTCGGCAGCTCCGCCTATATATATGATATATGGGCTGCTCGATTTGATATAACAAAATCAATACGAAAAACACATTCTGAAGTCTTTGGAAGACTCAGAAAACACAGAAACGTAAAGGAAACCCGAAGGCGAATCGTTCGCTCCGGCACTAGCATCCCGTCGTCCAGTTTGTGTGCGTGTGGACTTCTGTAGAGGCGCAGCACTTGAGGCGCTCCTAATCTCGTTGTACCTATTCTTATTCCGCTGCAAACCTTCAGGTATATTTGAGATTTGACGTATATTCAAACATAGATTCAATTGGCACGATCCGTGGACATAGGATTGTTGTTAGGGCTGTTTTAATGTGATTAAAACCTGAACGAAATCCATCAGTGGTATCAGAGCGGTGTGTTTCTATTAAATCTGTTGAATATATGTAAATCAATCTGTTCAAAAATCGTTTTTGATGAAGAACACGTTCTGGGTTCTTCGGTGTCGATCGACACCAATTCGGTGTCGATCGACACCACTATGGTTTTCGCGTGAAAAATGGTTTTCGCGTAAAAACTTTAGTTTACGAACTTATGATCGTTTTCCTCAAAACACAGGTGTCGACCGACACTAAAGTAGTGTCGATCGACACCAATCGGTTCATCGCGATTGGTTCAATTGGATTGAACCGGATAATCGCGATCGGTTTAAGCGGTAAATCGATTATCGTTAATTGAACCGATTTGGTGGGTGTCGACCGACACTAATGTAGTATCGATCGACACCGGTCGATTATTTGCAAATTGATTCGATCGGTTTAATCGGTTAAATGGTTTATCGCGATTGAACCGGATCAGAATCTGTCAGTCAACACAAAAGTTGTGTCGATCGACACTGACCTGGTGTCGATCGACACCACTTCAGAATTTGCATTTGTTTAACTTAAGAAAATTTTAAAAAAGGTTTAAAATAAGTTAAAATATCTAGGATATATATTTGATATAAACTAGATTTAAGGTTCCGTCCCTCAAACCTAATATTAAGCATTTATATCTTCCCAATCTTGTCAACTGTCAAGGCTCGTTTCATTGTGTGATGGGTCTGCCAAAGCAGGGTGTCCGCAATTACATGAGTGAGGCAGGTTGTAATCGTTACTACGGACTTAAAAGATTGGTTTGCTTAAATGGGCTATCAAAATAGTTTTGGGCCCATAGATATAGGATTGGATTCGATATTAAATATTAATCCAAGACAAGAATTATATAAGATATAATTAGCAAAGTGTTGCTTACCTAAATAGCTAAAGTTTGGGCGATGGGCCAAAGCTCACTCAAATTTTTGTGAAATATGGATCTTGGATCATTATATTCAATTGAGGAAAATTGTTATGAATATAATGTGAGTTTCTTAATTGTTAAGATTTCTCATTTCTTGAACATCAAAAACTAAACTCTCATTTTGTATTTTCAGCTATGGCTAGTTCCCCTCACAGAAACACATTCTCACTTCGATCCGTCCTTGAGAAGGACAAGCTAAATGGATCGAATTTCCTCGAATGGTATCGAAACTTGAGAATTGTTCTCAAGCAGGAGAAAAAGGAATATGTCCTTGAGAAGGCTCTCCTTGAGAAACCGAAATCCAATGCCGGACACGCTGAAAGGAATGCTTGGGAGAAGCATTCAAATGATGAGGTCGATGTGAGTTGTCTCATGCTGGCTACCATGAACTCGGACTTGCAGAAGCAATATGAGAACGTGGCGTCACCTGTTGAGATGATCACTAGCCTGAAAGGGATGTTTCAGGAGCAAGCACGAACTGAGAGATACCAGACGGTTAAGTCTCTCATTGAGTGCAAGCTACCAAAGGATGGTCCAGTTAGCCCACATGTCATTAAGATGATGGGTTATATTGATAACTTGGCAAAACTGGATTGTCCCCTTAGCCAAGAGTTGGCTACGGACATCATTCTGCAGTCATTGCCGTCGAGCTTTGATCAGTTTATCATGAACTATAACATGAACAACATGACAAAGACTTTGACGGAACTGCATGGCATGCTCAAGACAGCTGAGCCAAACATCAAGAAGGGCACCCCTAATGTACTTATGGTGCAAGGGGGTAAAAAGTTTAAGAAACACGCTAAGGGTAAAGGTAAAGCTAAGGCATTCCAGATTGAGAATCAGGATAAGCCTGAGGCTTCTTCCAAACCCAAACGCGGCCCTACTGATGCTGATAAATGCCATTACTGCAACAAGTCTGGGCATTGGAAGAGAAATTGCAAAGAGTATCTGGGAGATCTAAAGAACTCGAAGAAGACGTTTGAGACGACTCCTTCAGGTATCTATGTTATAGAAGTAAATGTTACTTCTACAGGTTCTAACTCTTGGGTATTGGATACCGGCTGTGGCGCTCATATTTGTACGAATATGCAGGGTCTAAGCAACAGTAGAACGCTGGAAAAGGGACAAGTGGACCTACGCGTCGGGAATGGAGCAAGAGTTGCTGCATTGGCCGTAGGAACTTATCATTTGTCTTTGCCGTCAGGCTTGGTTTTAGAATTGAATAATTGCTACTATGTACCTGCTATAAGCAGAAACATCATTTCTATTTCCGTTTTGGATTTAGAAGACTTTCAGTTTTCGATTAAAAACAAGTGTTGTTCTTTTAATCGTAATGAAATGTTGTATGGTAGCGCTCCATTAGAGAATGGACTTTATATTCTCAACCAATCTATGCCTGTCTATAACATAAGTACCAAACGGTTAAGAACCAATGACTCGAACCCCACGTTTCTCTGGCATTGTCGTTTGGGCCACATTAATGAGAAAAGGATTCAAAAGCTTCATAATGATGGGCTTTTAGACTCATTTGATTTTGAATCATTTGAAAAAAAGTGAATCCTGCTTAATGGGCAAAATGATAAAGGCCCCTTTCAACAAATTCAATGAAAGGGCCGGTGACCTATTGGGCCTAATACATACCGATGTATGTGGTCCAATGAGTGTTAGTGCTAGAGGAAACTTTCAGTACTTCATCACGTTTACTGACGACTTCAGTAGATTTGGTTATGTCTATTTAATGAGACATAAATCGGAATCCTTTGAAAAGTTCAAGGAATTCCAGAATGAAGTACAGAACCAACTTGGCAAAAGTATTAAAGCTCTTCGATCAGATCGTGGAGGTGAGTACTTAAGCCAAGAGTTCGGTGATCATCTGAGTAACTGTGGAATTGTTTCACAACTTACTCCTCCTGGAACACCTCAGTGGAATGGTGTGTCTGAAAGGAGGAATCGGACTTTATTAGATATGGTTCGATCGATGATGAGTCAAGTAGATCTTCCATTATCCTTTTGGGGATACGCTCTAGAAACGTCTGCGTTTACGCTAAACAGAGTTCCATCAAAATCAGTCGAGAAGACACCATATGAGATGTGGACTGGAAAAGTTCCAAGTTTGTCTTTTCTTAAAATTTGGGGTTGTGAAGCTTATGTCAAACGGTTGATATCTGATAAGCTTGAACCCAAATCTGATAAGTGCTACTTCGTTGGTTATCCTAAGGAAACCAAGGCTTACTACTTTTACAACCGTTCTGAGAACAAAGTGTTTGTTGCTAAGAACTGTGTTTTTCTTGAGAAAGAATTTCTTTCCAAGAAGAACAGTGGGAGTAAAGTACAACTCGAAGAAGTTCGAGAATCACAGGAGCCTGCTCAACCTGTCGAGGAAGAGCAGCGACTGGATCTACAAAGAGTTGTAGAGCCCGAGCTGGATCTACAAAGAGTTGTAGAGCCCGAGCCTGTGATGCCAGAAGTTCGCAGATCCGAAAGGATTCGTCAAGAGCCCGAGAGATATGGATTTCTCGTGACTAATTGTCATGATCTCTTGATCATTGACAGTGACGAACCTGCGACTTTCGAAGAAGCAATGATGGGCCCTGACTCCGAAAAGTGGTTTAAGGCCGCTGAATCCGAAATCGGTTCCATGTCACAAAACCAAGTATGGACTTTGGGTGATTTACCTGATGGTGTAAAAGCCATTGAGTGTAAATGGGTCTTCAAAAAGAAGATCGATGTGGATGGAAACGTTCAGATTTACAAAGCTAGGTTGGTGGCAAAAGGTTTCAAACAAGTTCAAGGTGTTGACTATGATGAAACCTATTCCCCAGTCGCTATGCTTAAATCTATTCGGATTCTCCTAGCAACAGCCGCTCATTATGATTATGAGATTTGGCAAATGGATGTGAAAACAGCTTTCCTTAACGGGATACTGGAGGAGGATGTGTACATGACACAACCTCCGGGTTTCATTGATCCTAATGCTGCTGGGAAGGTATGCAAGCTTCATAAATCCATTTATGGATTGAAGCAAGCATCTCGGAGTTGGAACCTACGTTTTGATGAAGCAGTTAAAAAGTTTAACTTCATCAGAAACGAAGAGGAACCTTGCGTTTACAAGAAGACTAGTGGGAGCGCAGTTGCATTTCTCGTATTGTATGTAGACGACATACTTCTCATAGGAGATGATATTCCGTTACTTCAGTCAGTAAAGGACTGGCTCGGAAGTTGTTTCTCGATGAAAGACATGGGTGAAGCCGCCTATATTCTTGGAATAAGGATCTATAGAGATAGATCAAAGAGGATGATTGGACTGTGCCAGGACGCTTATATTGATAAGGTTCTACACAGGTTCAACATGCATGATTCCAAGAAGGGCTTGCTTCCGATGTCTCATGGCATTACTCTCAGCAAGAAGCAGTGTCCTTCGACACCTGCTGAGCGAGAGCGCATGAGTAGGATTCCTTTTGCTTCTGCAGTAGGATCTATTATGTATGCCATGCTTTGTACTCGTCCAGATGTTGCTTGTGCTTTAAGCATGACGAGTCGATACCAGTCAGATCCCGGTGAGAGTCACTGGACTGCCGTCAAGACTATCCTAAAGTATTTGAGAAATACCAAGGATAAGTTCTTGGTTTATGGAGGATGTGATGAGCTTGTAGTGAGTGGTTATACGGACGCCAGTTTTCAGACAGATAGAGACGATTTCCGATCTCAGTCTGGTTACGTCTTCTGTCTGAATGGAGGTGCAGTTAGTTGGAAGAGTTCCAAGCAGAGCACCGTGGCGGATTCGACGACCGAGGCTGAATACATCGCTGCTTCGGAAGCGGCGAAGGAGGCTGTTTGGATTAGGAAGTTCATTACTGAGCTTGGTGTGATTCCTAGCATTTCTGAGCCTGTGGCATTGTTTTGTGACAACAATGGAGCCATAGCTCAGGCTAAGGAACCCAGATCACACCAGATATCCAAACACATTGAGAGGAGATATCATCTGATTCGTGATATCATTGAGAGAGGCGACGTCAAGATCAGCAGAGTTCCGACAGACGAGAACGTTGCTGACCCGTTGACTAAGCCACTCCCACGACCGAAGCATGAGAGTCATGCTGCTGCTATAGGCATTAGATTCCTTAAGCAGTAATCTTGTATTTAGTGGGAGTTATCATATTTATGTTTTGATGTTCATGTAAACATACATTTGGTTATGTTTTATTTAATGAAATTGTTTCATTGTTATTTAATGGTGTTATTAAATAATTGTCCAAAAGTAATTTATGGCATTCTTATAGATCATCAAATACGTGATTTGATCATGAAACTCTATAAGTGATAGATGACATAAATTATTTTCGTCCATAGTCGAGGTTATTAAAATTGGACATTAATAACCGCGTGAGACTAGTATGTGAGGTGACTGATGACTAAGTTTCATGGAGTCATTAATAGGAGTATTAAAGTCAATCACATAGATATGTGTTAGAGAACACATGATCGGACATGACCCGCTAATGAGAACTCTACAAGATTGTTATATGAGTGTCATAAGAGTTTCTCATTACGACTATAGAGTATAGTCCTTAGACCTGAGTTCATCATGATTTCTTACATATGAATTGGTGTGCTTTGACCTTGTCAAACGTCAGCCGTAACTGGTGGCTATAAAGGCATTGATTGGGCATATTATGAAGTGTGTAGGGAACAGGGATGGAACAAGATGGAATTTGTCCCTCCCATATAACGGGAGATAAATATCTCAGGGCCTATCGAAGATTTGATACTGGAAATGCGTGGCCGCGCTCAAACGGATTGAATGTCAATCGTTTGTATTTTATCAGTATAAATCGGAGTTCGATAAACATGGTTTGGTTGATTAAGGATGACACGAGTTCTTGCCTTATGCCAGATCGAGATATAGAGACAAAGGGATTATGGGAATATTTGATTCCAGTACAAGTGGGAGATTGAAGGGAATGTCCTGAAATCAGACTTGTATTTATTCTAGTAGAGTCGTGATGTCGAGATAAGACAATCATATGATATTGGATGGTTATAATGTTTTGCTAGAAGCCGCTTATAACTTATGAGTTATGAACTCATTACCATTATCATATGATCCTATAGGGTCACACACCTAAGCAAACTGGATAATATAAATTGGGTTTTGATCATTAGAGTAATGATTATGATCTACGTATATAAGATATACGTCGATATCGTTTTTCTGTGAGGGTGTCGATCGACACCAATAGTGGGTGTCGATCGACACTTGTTCGGTCACGACTTCTAGAAGTATTGACTTTTGGATGGTGTCGATCGACACCAATTAGGTTGGTGTCGATCGACACCCGTCGGCAGCTCCGCCTATATATATGATATAGGGCTGCTCGATTTGATATAACAAAATCAATACGAAAAACACATTCTGAAGTCTTTGGAAGACTCAGAAAACACAGAAACGTAAAGGAAACCCGAAGGCGAATCGTTCGCTCCGGCACTAGCATCCCGTCGTCCAGTTTGTGTGCGTGTGGACTTCTGTAGAGGCGCAGCACTTGAGGCGCTCCTAATCTCGTTGTACCTGTTCTTATTCCGCTGCAAACCTTCAGGTATATTCGAGATTTGACGTATATTCAAACATAGATTCAATTGGCACGATCCGTGGACATAGGATTGTTGTTAGGGCTGTTTTAATGTGATTAAAACCTGAACGAAATCCATCAGTCCATCCTCTGGTGGTAACAATTCATGGGGTAAAACTTCACATGGACAATGTGGTCACAGTTATCAGCAATGGGGTACACCTCCAAATCATCCGCCATGGAATGCACCTCCAAATGCTCCACAGTGGGGCACCCCCCCCCCCAAATGCTCCGCAGTGGGGTACCCCTCCAAATGCTCCGCAATGGGGTACACCTCCAAATGCTCCACAGTGGGGTACACCTCCGAATCCTCCGAATTGGGGTACGCCTCCGGATCCTCCGAATTGGGGTACACCTCCAACAACGGGGGGAGGGGGGTGGGGGGGTGTAAGTCGTACAAGTAGTTCACGTAGAGGTGCAGGAAGCTCATGAGTTGCTACCACAAGTGGTTCTCGAGGTGCTCGTAGGAAACAATCCTTTGAGATAACTCTGACAGATACAATGACTGGATTTAGAGAGTTTCAACGCCAAACTTTCACACAACTACATCCAGGTGCTTTTGACCCAGAAGATTTTGCTGAATTCAGTAAGGTTGAAGAAATATGTGAAGCCATGGGAATTCCAAAATTCAACGACTTTTGGTGCAATAGCATGCGTGAACTTCAAAGAGACAGATTTTGGCGTAAGTATTTTATTGACCATGCTGAAATATCAACTGAAGAGAAATTTAAATTCCTTGAAGCTTTTAGTGGTTGTACTCGCGACGGTGAAAAGTGTGAGAAACGGATAGGCACAGCGTGACACTCTGAAAGTCCAAGTTCGGGTGGTTTTCTTTCAGGCAGTCCATCCTCTGGTGGTAACAGTTCATGGGGTCAAACTTCACATGGACAATGGGGTCACGGTTATCAGCAATGAGGTACACCTCCAAATCATCCGCCATGGAATGCACCTCCAAATGCTCCACAGTGAGGCACCCCCCCCCCCCAAATGCTCCGCAGTGGGGTACCCCTCCAAATGCTCCGCAATGGGGTACACCTCCAAATGCTCCACAGTGGGGTACACCTCCGAATCCTCCGAATTGGGGTACGCCTCCGGATCCTCCGAATTGGGGTACACCTCCAAATCCTCCGCATTGGGGTACACCTCCAAATGTTCACAATGGGGAACACCTTCAAATGTTCAACAATGGGGTACACCTCCAAACGTTCCAGAAAAGACCACATCTCCAAATGTTCCGCTGTGGGACACAGCTCCGAATGTTTCGCAATGGAGTACTCAATTAAATCCGCCGCAATGGGGTTCTTCGTCAAATGATCCACAATGGAGTTCATCACCAAGTACTCAACAATGGGGTTCTTCATCAAATGCTCCACAGTGGGGCTCTTCATCAAATGTTTCGCCATGGGATTCTCAAGCAAATGCTCCGCAATGGGGTTCATCATCCAATGCTTCATATTGGGATTCATCACCAAATGCTCAAAACTGGGGATCTGCTAGAACTGTGCAACATGGATTTTCAGTGGGAGGTCCAACAAAAAAATACGACAGACAGTGGGACAGAAGATATACACGATACATATGCTCGACAGCTACCACGACCACATAGAACCGGGGGATTATTCAACATTTGGGGAACCAAAGACAAACTAGATTTAAATATAAGTCACCAAAATGGTTCAGAAGATGAAGATTAGTGTCAAAACTTATGTTTTTGTTTAATTAGATATCACTATTTGTTTTCTATTATTTTTATGTTTACTGTATTTTTAATTAATGCTATTTATTAGTGATCTAATATGTTTTTTATTTCATGTTTATTTAATTATAGGTTTTTCGTATCTGTCAATTATGGTCACAAAGTGTGCACAATCTAAGTTATGAAGAGAGAGTTGATTTGTGGAATTTGGAAAATGAGCAATTTGAGGAGTTGGTAATTCAACCATCATTGAATTACTATGAAAAAATATTTTCAAAGACGACCAGTCCAAACAGATTGCGGTCTAGGATGGAGAAACATTTGGTGTCGACTTCAAGAAGATAGTGCTGCTTGTCTACAGTTGCTACGGATGTCACTTGATGTGTTCACAGCATTGTGTCGTATTCTACAAACCAATTATGGATTACAAACAACACTGAATATAAGCATCGAAGAGAGTGTGGCTATGTTTCTCCGGATATGTGGGCACAATGAAGTTCAAAGAGATGTTGGATTACGCTTTAAACGCAATCAGGAAACAGTGAAGAGAAAGTTTTTTGAAGTTCTGACAGCTATCGAATTACTTGCTTGTGATTATATCAAAACTCCAACAAGACAAGAACTACATAGGATTCCTGAACGGCTGCAGTTAGATGGCATATATGGGCGATATTTTACTGGATTTGTTGGAGCTATGGATGGAGTTCATGTATACGTTAAAGTGAAACCGGCGTTGCAAGGAATGTATTGGAATCGACATGATAAAACATCTTTTAACATCATCGCAATATGTGATCTAAATATGTTATTTACATATGCTTGGAATGGAGCACCTGGATCATGTCATGATACAGCAGTTCTTGCGATGGCACAAGAAAATGATCCTGAATTTCCAATGCCTGAGGGAGACAAGTACTATGTTGTGGATTCTGGATATCCAAATAAAAAAGGATTTTTGGCTCCATACAGATCTTCACGAAACAGGATAGTAAGGTACCATATGTCACAGTTTGACACTAATCATCCTCCAAGGAATAAACATGAATTGTTTAATAGATGGCATGCTTCTTTGCGGTATGTTATCGAGAGAACATTTGGAGTTTGGAAGAAAAAATAGAGGATTCTTTGTGAGTTCCCTAGATATAATATTGAAGTGCAAAAAAGGGTGGTAATGGCTACAATGGGACTACATAATTTTATTAGAATTTCAAATTTTCGAGATGAAAATTTCAATGAAAGAATGGGACAAACAGAGGATAGCAACACAGACAGTGCAACTGATCAAGATTATATGGAAGCAGAAGAGGTAGAAGATGGAGATCTAATGGCAAGCATCAGAGAGCAAATTGCAAATAAACTATGGGAAGATAAAAAATACTGGATATTAGAAGTTTCAGTCAATTTCATGTATTATTTTGTATTTATTTCATGTATAATATTTTATGTATAATATTTCTTGTATAATTAACAAAACATAATTTTATTTACTTTTTAATAAATAAAAGTTTTTTATCAATATATTTCAATCTATTTTTAAAATTTTTAAAATATTAAATTTTAAAAATCTTGTGATTTTTTAATCTACTAAAAACCGCTGTTTCTATTATTTCACCGTTCAACATATATTTTTAACTGTTTGATCCACACTTTTTTCTACTTAATCCGCCTAATATACCTGATTCACAGTTGATCTGCTTGAACCGTCCGTACCACCTGATTTGTACAGCTCGATCCGCTTGCACCGCTCGAATCCTAATTAAGAACAACTTTTCTTTTAATAGTTTTTTAAAAGTGACGTTAATTAATATAGGGATTTGAGTCATTGTTCCTTAAAATCCCGCCTCTGCTGTTGAATAGTCTATTAAAATCCCGCGCACAAAGATGACCCTTCATTGCTCGAGAAATCCAAATTCACTTAAACCAATTTGCGAATTTCTTCAACAATAATGGAATGGCAAGAAAATCAATTCTCAAACTCTCTTTCACAAACTCGTCACCATTCTCAAATCTTCTCGATTCATGCATCAGATCCAAATCGTCACCAAACAATGTCCGTAGTGTCCATGCTTCCATTATCAAATCCCCTTTCTTCAACGAAGTCTACATACACAATCGTCTCATCGATGCCTACGCGAAATGTGGGTCACTCAACAATGCACGCAAGGTGTTCGACAAAATGCCTCAACGAAACGTTTACACTTGGAACACTTTGTTGACGGCTTTGTCCAAGTTAGGGTTTTTGGATGAAGCTGGTTCTCTGTTCCGTTCAATGCCTGAACGTGACCAATGTACTTGGAACTCGATGGTCTCGGGATTTGCGCAGCGTGATAGGTGTGAAGAGGCTTTGGATTATCTTGTTATGATGCATAAAGAAGGCTTTTTGCTGAATGAATATGCTTGTGCTAGTGGTCTAAGTGCTTGCTCTAGTTTAAATGATATGAATAGAGGTGTACAGATACATTCTTTGATTGCGAAATCGCCTGGTTTGTTGTCAGATGTTCATATAGGTTCTGCTCTTGTTGACATGTATTCGAAATGTGGAGACGTGGATGATGCTCAGCAGGTTTTTGATGAGATGGGTCATAGAAATGTTGTGACTTGGAATAGTTTGATTACTTGTTATGAACAAAACGGTCCTGTGGTGGAAGCTCTTAATGTTTTTCATTTGATGTTGAGAGCTAGTGTTGAGGCGGATGAGGTTACATTAGCAAGTGTGATTAGCGCATGCGCTAGCTTGTCGGCGATTAAGGTTGGTCGGGAAGTTCACGGTCGTGTTGCTAAAGACAATAAGTTAAGGAATGATATAATTCTAAGCAATGCTTTTGTGGATATGTATGCAAAGTGTGGCAGGATAAAAGAAGCTAGGTTTATATTTGATAGCTTGCCTATCAGAAGTGTCATCGCTGAAACCTCCATGATCAGTGGTTACGCAATGGCTGCGAGCACTAAGGCGGCTAGACTAATGTTCACCAAGATGACTGAGAGGAATGTTGTTTCATGGAATGCGCTTATTGCTGGCTATACGCAAAACGGGGAGAACGAAGAAGCTCTTAATCTCTTTTGTCTCTTAAAGAGGGAATCAGTATGTCCAACACACTATACCTTTGCGAATATTCTCAAGGCATGTGCAGATCTTGCAGAGTTACATCTCGGGATGCAGGCTCATGTGCATGTGTTGAAACATGGGTTTAAGTTTCAGTCCGGTGAAGAAGCTGATATATTTGTTGGCAATTCGTTGATAGATATGTATGTAAAATGTGGCTGTGTAGAAGATGGTTATCTTGTGTTTAGGAAGATGATGGAAAGAGATTGCGTCTCTTGGAACGCGATGATTATTGGGTTTGCGCAAAATGGTTATGGAAATGAAGCTCTTGATTTGTTCAGAGAGATGCTTGGTTCTGGAGAAAAACCAGATCATATTACCATGATTGGTGTTTTGTCTGCATGCGGACATGCTGGATTAGTTGACGAAGGGCGACATTACTTTTCTTCCATGACCAGAGATTTTGGCGTGACTCCGCTTAGAGATCACTATACGTGCATGGTCGATTTACTCGGCCGAGCTGGATTTCTTGAAGAAGCAAAGAGCATGACTGAGGAGATGCCAGTGCAACCAGATTCTGTTATATGGGGTTCTTTGCTTGCTGCTTGTAAAGTTCATAGGAACATCACGTTAGGAAAATACGTTGCGGAGAAGCTTCTAGAAGTAGAGGCGTCAAACTCAGGACCGTATGTTCTTCTTTCTAACATGTACGCTGAGCTCGGACAATGGGAGGATGTGATGAATGTAAGAAAGTCCATGAGGAAAGAAGGAGTCACAAAGCAGCCTGGGTTTAGTTGGATAGAGATACAAGGACATGCTCATGTTTTCATGGTTAAAGATAAAAGACATCCTTGTAAAAAGCAGATACACTCGCTTCTTGATATTCTAGCAGCAGAGATGAGACATGAACAAGATCATGCGGAAACAGGATCATTCTCGTCTATGTAGTCTTCTTTGGGACAATGCTTTGTAAGTCCCTTTGCTGGATATCTTGTGTTGTTGAAAATCATTTTTTTTGTTCTTGAAAACTTGAGGAAATAGAAATATGTAGTTTATTGGAGATGATAGAATCAATGGAATATTCATTTTGCAGAAAAGAAAAACACTTTCTTTCACATCTTCAGCTGCTGTACGAAGTAATTGAACAAACTTGTTATCTGATGATTTGCGGAAGAGAACTTAATGTTACCACATGTATCAAACAAGAGTGTTCTTGAAACTTCTCTGTGAACATCTACACCTCAGAATCACATAGGAAATGAACCTGTAGAGCAAGACAAAACACAGCATGATCACAACATTTCTCCATCTGTTTTCCTCTCCATACCTTTCTTCTCTTAGTAGATCCTCCTCAGTCATCAAGCATTTCCCGAATCCATACTCCAAACACTTGCTTGACTTGGAGAACTCGTTTATCAGAAATCCTTCAAAAGGGTACTTGAACAAAGAGATGTAGTGCATGAAAATCCAGTAACTAGGGATCTCGTGCTTCGATATGAAGTAGCCGGAGAAGAGAAAGAAGGAACCCATCACACCGGAGATCACCGAGTTCCCAACGATGAAATTAGGAACCAGGGCACTAAAGCACACAACCACTGAGTTTGCTGTGTAAAGGATCAACCAGATTAGTAGCAAGAAGTGCAGAAACGCCATGAAGTTAGGGTTCAGTCCCACGAGCCAGTACACTGGGATGGAGAATAGAATAGCTAGGATGAGCAGAAACGGCAAGTAAACAAGTCCATTAGCGACGGCATATGAAGAGACTCTGTAGCTTCCACTTGAGGTCTCCTTCATCAGAATCTCTCTTTCTTGCAGAAATATAGGGAGTGCCTCTATTGTTGAAGTTAGCAGGAAAGTCAATATGAATGCAAAGAGGCCGACTCTTTCTCGTGCGCCTTTCAAATCATCTTTAAGACTGTGGAAAATCAGACCTAGAACGATTCCTGAACCTAACATCTGAACCGTCCTGCACGCAAAAAGCTCCTTGGTTCTGAAAATGTTCTTGGAGAATCTATGAGTGAGTATCATAGTTTCTCCTAGTCTCGAATTTGCGAAATCTCTGGTGAACTCTGTACCTATGTTCATCGTTCCTACATCAGCAACTTTTGATTGTTGAAACAGCTGTTGCAGTGTGAAATTGCCACTTCTGCTCTCCCCTTGACTATCTTCTGATCTCTTCTCTTGTGATGTCGTCTGTGATGTTAGGACATGAGCTACTGCTCTGCTTTGCTGTTGCTTTTGGTGCTTAGTGATGGCTTCGATTGACTCAATGGCGAACTCAACTATGTTTACATGAAGAGGAGGCTGCAAACCATTTGACCTTAAGTACTCGCCAAGCTGATCAACTGAGCCTTGGTTCAAGGTCGAGCCATTCGCCAACAAAAGAACAGAGTTAAACAGTTTGACTATACGAAAACCAGGTTGGTGTATACTCAGAATTATGGTCCGGCCACGTGTTTCAGCCATGAGCTTGAGCATGTCTATGATCTGCAAAGCCGAAGTACTATCAAGACCAGAGGTTGGCTCATCAAGAATCAGAACTTTGGGATCATGAATCACTTCAACTCCTATAGAGACACGCCGTCTCTCTCCACCTGATATCCCTCTGACGCTATCATCGCCAACACGAGCCGTAGCTACAGCTTCGAGACCAAGCTCACACACCAATGACTTAACTCGTGATCTCAGTTCCTCTGCAGGGAGCTTCAAACGCAGCTTAGCACTAAACAGAAGGGTTTCCTCCACCGTAAGCAGAGGAAACAGAGTGTCCTTCTGAGTGACATAACCAGAGATTTTCTTGAAGTTGGCTCTATTAACCGGTCTCTGATTGACGAAGACCGATCCGGTTTGAGGGATGACTCTAGCAGCTAGAATCTCAAGCAAAGAAGACTTCCCTGCACCACTTGGACCAACAATGGCCAGAATCTCCCAAGGTTTGGCTCTGCAGGTCACACCTTTAAGTACATGCATGACTTTGTTGCAGGTTCCATCCTCGAGCTCTTCTTCTTCTTTAACCGGCTGGTCAACTTCAAGAACCGGTTTCTTTGTAAAGATTCCAAAAGGATTGACACTAATCTTCCGTTCAAATATTTTGTAGTCAATATCTAAAGCTTCGATCTCACATCCTTCCTTCTCCATTGATAAAACTTTACTCTCTCCCTCTCTCTCTTTCTCTTTCTCTGTTTCTGTAGCTCCACAATGCTTCAGAAAAAGGACAAGTGATAGTACAACACCAATTATTTGTCTTATGTAGTTTCTTCTTTTAA
This sequence comes from Isatis tinctoria, assembly GCA_010577795.1. NCBI lineage: Eukaryota > Viridiplantae > Streptophyta > Magnoliopsida > Brassicales > Brassicaceae > Isatis > Isatis tinctoria. The sequence continues at coordinate 10,916,694 of CM021246.1, read as the reverse complement.
TTGTATTATTACCATAATAAACTTGTAATTAGTATTGTATAGGTCATATAGTTCAAAAGACGTGAAGGAGACAGCTTGGTTTTCTGTAGCTTCTATTGGATTTAAGTGAAGTTTAAGTTTTGGTTCACGGGCCATTTGTTTTCTTATAGATCATAGAGAGAAAGAGAAAGAGAGAGGTTCACATGCAATTGTTCTTCTCACTTCGCTGTAACTTTCCCGAGAAATGAAGAGTCACGTGTTGCTTAATGCAAATTTTCATTTCCTCTTTCATTCGTGTCCAATCTATTTATTTGTGATAATTTAATGTATTTTGAAAATCAATGAAAGTATATTAATATGGATTGCTACGAGAATGATTAAAATTCTAAATCATACTGTTAGAGTTAGATATAATTACCCATCCACCAATCAGACAGCGAGAGGTATACACTATAACTAGAATTATTTTCGATAAATTAGTTGAAAATACTCACTATTTAGCTTCTGAACCTCTATTTTAAACTCTAAATTGATGGTTTGTATAATTAATTGTTTGTCAACAAAAAACATTATATAAAACGGTTTAGTTGACCAAAATGGTGATACTGATACATAATCAATATAAATCATTGTTGAAGGCTAAGATGCATGAAATTAGAAAAGAGTATGCGAAAGCAGTGTTCCAAAAAAAAAAAAAAAAAAAAAAAGAGTATGCGAAAGCAGAAGCATTAAGAAAGGGGAAAACGAGTTTGTTAAAATATTAGAAATGGAGTACATATTGAAAGCGTATATATATATATAATATATATATATATTAACACCAAATTAAAATTATATTAAAAAAAAATATAAAAATATAATATTTAATTTAAATATTGTAACTCATCAGATCAAAGAAATAAAGTTGAAATTCAAAATAGTTCTATTATCGTTCTACTCATTTTAATTAACTCTATCAAACACAATTGTATCCAACTCTAGTTTATCAAGAGAAAGATCTTCAAACTCAAGTGTTTCAAGATTAATTTCATCCAACAAATCAAAATGGTCACCTCCAAACATTCCATATACAAGGAAGACCTTCTTTATAAGTAGAACTCCTTTTACATAGAAGACGAAGGTTAGTGTACACAAATACTAAATCTTCAGCTCTTTGTGGAACAATCTTGTACTTATTGTAGAGTGTATGAACTTGTAAGTACTTGAATGCCCTTTCGCAACATGAGAATGAAGATGGTTTCTCAAACAACTTCAATCCTAAGGTTTCAAGCTTTGGTGTTGAAGATCCATGAACTGCCCACCATCTCAAAGGTTCTAGGATAAACCTATCATGAATCACATCAACACTACCAAAATTCTCCATGCATAAAGAGAAATTAGAATATTCAACATTAACCCATCTCCTTTCATCTTGATTTGGAAACATTTCATGATGCAATTTTTCTTTCTCTAGTAACCTCCAAATCTTGATGTGGAGATTTTCTATTGTTCTTTTCCCCCAACCAGTCTGCACTATAATATCTGCATCTAACAAAAACATACAATAATTATACTAAACAAAAACAAATATAGCCAAATGTTTCAGTTATAAGTTGATTTATAGAATGGTAAATCAAACAAAATTAAAGTAGATTTATAAACTTACTTAGGGCTTAGATCTAGAATGTGCCATACAATGAAGAGGAGTATTACTCTTACTCCAAGGAGATGTCAATACAGAATGCACCGCATTCCAAAAGACTGAATCATCATTAAGTTGCTTTCTTTTTTTTAAAGATAGCCTTCTTCACATGTTGATTCATACTTTCCCACCATTCATAAACCAAATGCAATGAAGGTCTATCAGTATCAGCAGCTTGAATCACGGTATAGATGGGTAAAGTAAAAGTAAAAGATAAAGCATATTCAAGCTCATCTCAGTGCATATGTTCTCTCTGTACCATCTCTTTATAATCATCCCATTTCAGATTGATCACCATATGTTGCGACCCAATTCTTATTTTTCTGAATCTCTTTAAAATCACAACCGTAGAGGCAAACCTGAGAAAATAAAATGTAATGTCTTATATTTCAAATTTAAAAATATAAATAAGATTTAAATTAGCAAAAGAGAAACAAACCTTGTCGACGCACTTGTAAATAATTTAAGACCACAATGCTCAATTAACATTAATGAAATTTCTGATCCAAATCACATCATCACTGATAGAATTTATCCAATAACAAGCCTCATACACATTTTCATTATTTCTTGTGCTCAGTAATGAATTCTTCAGAGCAAGGTCCAAAGTGTGAACTACACATGGTATGCAAAAGATAGTATGAAACTTAGCTGAAATAACTGCACCACCTTTTACACAATTTGAAACGTTATCGGTGACTATCTGAACCACTATATCTCAAGATCCTATAAATATTGATGAATCATCTAATATAGATGATAAAGCACTTCTGTGAATCTATGAGAAGTTAGCTTGAGGAGGATCATGGAGGTTGGAATGAAAATTTCGCAATACATCATATGTTGGATCTCATAGTAGAGTCATGACTTATTTGCTGCAAGATGGAATTAAGAGAATAAAATGATGCTTGAAAGTTACTCTTCAATAAAGAGTTTACATTTAAAAAATTAGTAGATGATTGTAAGGAGAGGGTAAAATGTGAAGCTCCTAAAGCAGTTCCACTGCCTTCATCATCAAGAAACACATCTAATTCTTCTCTTGATTATGATATGAGCTATAAAGTTTCTAATGCAAGTGAGTCTGATATAAGCTGCCTTCATCATCAAGAAACACATCTAATTCTTCTCTTGATTATGATATGAGCTATAAAGTTTCTAATGCAAGTGAGTCTGATATAAGCTAGTGTATAGTATACCTATAAATAATACATCAAAATAAAGTTTTTCCTCTAAAATTGTTTGTTAATTTAATATATAGGGAATCTTGTATTATGTCAAGTGGTGTTAACTGAGAATGGGCTTTCAAATGGAATACTCAAAAATACTCATGACAACCCTATAGGATATATATCAATTGTAGGTTGGTTCAATTCTTTTTTTTAAATTAAAAAGTTAATTATTTAACTAAGTTTTATTAAATAATATTTTTATTTTGTTTGAGAAATATTTTGGAGTTGTTATGGATGAAGATGCTCTCATATGAGTGGGTGGGTATTTGTTATTGCTATAAAATTTTCGGAGATTAGTATGGAATTTGGCTTGTGACTTCTCATTATCAGAAAGAAAAATCATGTTAGTTGCATAAATCACAGAAAAAAGAAGAAGATACATTAATATAATATTTTTATATATAATATTTTTATTTAATTTTGAGAAATTAAAAACAGTTAGCTAAACACCTGAAAAAAAGAATTGTGTATTGATCTAATAAAAGAAAGAAGACCAAAAATAGAGATGAAATGATGTTGTTTTGACTCGTTGAGCAGAGAGGATGATACGGAATACCACCAACTTTGAATCCATTTCCTTTCCAAACATATGGCTATGTATGTATTCCAGAAAATTTAACACAACAAACCTTTCAAACAATTCAAAGTTTTTGCAACGAGTTGCAGAAAAAATGGCTGAAGAAAACAGTACAGACACTTCTATAATATGTTACGCGCCAAGCATGATCACCACCAATGGAGTTTGGCAAGGAGACAATCCTTTAGATTTCTCCTTGCCTCTCTTTGTTCTTCAGCTTACATTGGTCGTTGTTGTCACTCGTTTCTTTGTCTTTGTACTCAAACCCTTTCGTCAACCTCGTGTTATCTCTGAAATCCTTGTAAGCCCGAAATATTATGTTTTCTTAGAATATCTCATATTTTTGTAGTACAAAATTTTCCTGAAATGTGTTGTTGGTCTTTATCTACAGGGAGGAATCGTGCTCGGCCCATCGGTTCTTGGACGTTATAATAAATTCGCAAACACTATATTCCCTCAGAGAAGTGTGATGGTACTTGAAACAATGGCTAATGTTGGTTTACTTTACTTCCTTTTCTTGGTGGGTGTAGAGATGGACATTATGGTGGTACGTAAGACAGGGAAGAGAGCACTAACAATAGCTATTGGTGGTATGGTATTACCATTCCTCATTGGTGCTGCTTTCTCTTTCTCTATGCACAGATCAGATGATCATTTAGGGCAAGGCACATACATACTCTTCCTCGGCGTAGCTCTCTCTGTTACTGCATTTCCGGTTCTTGCAAGGATTCTTGCTGAGCTCAAGCTCATTAATACCGAGATTGGTCGGATATCTATGTCTGCTGCTTTGGTCAACGACATGTTTGCATGGATTCTCTTGGCCTTAGCGATTGCATTGGCTGAGAGTGACAAAACTTCATTTGCCTCCCTTTGGGTTATGATCTCTAGTGCAGCTTTCATTGCCATTTGTGTCTTTGTTGTGAGACCTGGGATTTCTTGGATTATACGCAAAACCCCTGAAGGAGAGAACTTTAGTGAGTTCTACATATGTCTCATCCTTACGGGAGTCATGATCTCGGGTTTCATTACTGATGCGATTGGAACACATTCAGTCTTTGGGGCTTTTGTGTTTGGTCTTGTGATTCCCAACGGACCTCTTGGTCTTACCCTAATCGAGAAACTTGAAGATTTTGTCTCTGGACTTCTCCTACCTCTCTTCTTTGCCATAAGTGGTCTGAAGACTAATATAGATTCCATCCAAGGCCCTGCCACATGGTTAACTCTGATGCTTGTTATCTTCCTCGCATGTGCTGGAAAAGTCATTGGTACTGTTATTGTTGCATTCTTTCATGGAATGCCACTTCGTGAAGGGATAACTCTTGGACTGCTACTAAACACCAAAGGTCTTGTTGAAATGATAGTCCTCAATGTTGGAAAAGACCAAAAAGTTTTAGATGATGAGACATTTGCTACTATGGTGCTTGTAGCCTTGGTTATGACTGGAGTCATAACTCCTATTGTAACTGTCCTTTACAGACCAGTGAAACGTTCGGTCTCGTACAAGAGACGAACAATCCAACAAACTAAGCCAGACAGTGAGCTTCGAGTTCTGGTATGTGTCCACACACCCCGTAATGTTCCTACTATAATCAACCTTCTTGAAGCTTCACATCCTACAAAGCGATCTCCCATATGCATCTATGTTCTCCATCTCGTTGAGCTCACTGGTAGAGCATCAGCAATGTTGATTGTCCACAACACTCGAAAATCTGGACGACCAGCACTTAACAGAACACAAGCTCAATCAGATCACATCATTAATGCCTTTGAGAACTATGAACAACATGCAACTTTTGTTGCTGTTCAACCTTTAACAGCTATTTCTCCTTATTCGACGATGCATGAAGACGTTTGTAGCTTAGCAGAAGACAAACGTGTCTCCTTTATAATCATACCGTTTCACAAACAACAAACGGTGGATGGTGGAATGGAAGCAACCAACCCAGCTTATCGTTTAGTTAACCAAAACTTACTCCAAAACTCGCCTTGTTCTGTTGGAATACTCGTGGACAGAGGACTCAATGGTGCCACAAGGTTGACTTCAAACACCATCTCTCTCCATGTTGCTGTTCTATTCTTTGGTGGTCCAGATGATAGAGAAGCCTTAGCTTATGCTTGGAGAATGGCTGAACATCCAGGCATTACATTATCCGTGTTACGGTTCATTCCTGATGAAGATGTAACACAAGCTGCTTCCACTCACGCAACCAATGAGACTGACAGAAAGATGAACGTGGACATGAAGAAACAAGGACAACTTGATGACGAGTACATCAATAACTTCAGAACAGCAAATGCAGAATACGAGTCAATTGCATATATAGAGAAAGTGGTGAGTAACGGAGAGGAAACAGTTGCTGCAGTGAGATCTATGGATAGTTCTCATGATCTGTTCATAGTAGGAAGAGGAGAAGGAATGTTTTCTCCTCTTACCGCAGGTTTAACTGATTGGAGTGAGTGTCCTGAGCTTGGTGCCATTGGAGATTTGCTTGCCTCATCAGACTTTGCAGCCACTGTCTCGGTTCTTGTGGTTCAACAGTATGTTGGGTCATGGGCACAGGAAAATGAGATGGATTTGCCTGATAGTCCTGTAAACTCACATGAACAACCAAAGGCCATATATGGTTTAGAGAATCCACGTTAGCTAACTTTGAGATTTATTTTTTGTGTATTCTTGTTCGGTTTATAATTTTTGTTTTCCTTTTCTTACAATGTATTTTAGCAATCTGTAAGTTGTCTGACACCCTAAATTTTGGGTGTTTTCCGAAACTAATTGATGTTACATTAATTTGTTTTAGATATTTTCATGTAATTTATATATTTAAGACGCACTAAAAATGTATCGATTTTGTTAGCGTAAAACTGAAAATTCTTAGAATTGGTCGTGATTTGTAGGAGAAGCAATTATTTGTTGTAAAGGCAAATATTATACGTTCCTTGTGGTGATGGAAATTCAATTTGTGCTTACTGTATCAAGCCTTATAAGTTGAAAACTTTGTATTGCAAATTTTTCTTCCTATCTTTAAAATATTTGTCAATTTTATAATTTCTTATGAAAACTTTGTATTGCTATATTTCATTCCTTTCTTTAAACGTTTTATTAATAACTTATAGGTTATTCCTTACTTCAAATAACTTTTTACTAATATTTTTTTTTAAAATTATTATATTAAAAGAATAAACAGACAACTACGACCCAACCTGAATAGAATAAACCGACTGAATTTCTGAAACCTATTATCTTTATGAAATTCTAACTCATGAGTGAGTTCTCAAAAGTTTATTGTCTGATTGGTTAATCATATATAAAAAAGAATTAAACTTCAACAATATACATCAATACATCATTATTTATATATTAGTAGCTAATTTGGTTTTATTGTTAGTTAAATTTTGTATGCTAACTTTTCCAAAAATATGTTCAATACATCAAGCTAATTTTTTTTTTAATGATTATTTTTTGTTAGTTTAACTTATCTAATATTGATTTCTATTTTAATTTTATTTGCAAATTTTAAACCACACGAAAAATCTTAAAACGATCATGAAGTAATACTTTAATACTTCATGATCGTTTTAAGATTTTATTTACATATCAAATATGTTCTTCTGGATTCCGGTTTGAGCTAGAAGACCCTCATTTCTTAACTATCCAAAAAGGCACGAGCACACTCTCAACTACTTTTCCAGAAAAACAGATTTGATATTTGATGTTTGTGGGGTAGTTGATAGCAAATCTCTCATCTATGTCTGTCTTCAATGTGATTTCCTTGTCCATAAAACTTGTATCCACTTACCGTTTGTCATAAGAATATCTCGTCATGATCACCTTCTTTCAATTACATTTCTCCTCAGAGAATATTGTCTTTTGGAGTTTTTCGTCAAAAGGTTGACCAAGATTGTGGAAAATATACTTGTATCAAAGATTGCACTTACGTAGTACACTCCAAGTGTGCAACTCGGAGCGATGTGTGGGACGAAAAGGAACAAGATGAAGAACCGGAAAAGTACATGAAAATATCAATATATATGAAGTGATATGTGACAGAACTATACAACATTTCAGCCATTCCCATCAAATGAGGTATGATAAGAAGACCACAGACATCGTGTATGATGAAAATAAGGGATGTCAAGCATGTATATTTCTATTTTATGGTGGTGATGTTTACAAATGTATGAATTCCACGTGTGATTTTGTACTTCATGAAGGATGTGCAAATCTTCCCATGACAAAGCAAAACATGGCACATCCCTATCCATTTTTTTTACAACTGAGTGATACCAAAAATTGTTTCTATTGTGGATATTGTGATCGTTTTTCGTGTGGTTTCAGATGTGTGTTGGAAAAGGGGTGAGTCTTGAACATATTAAGATTTAATATGTTCGTTTTAAGATTTTTCGTAAACTTATTAAGATTTATTAAGATTTGTGTGGCTTAAACTTATACAATATTATTTATTAAATTATTATTTAATATTCATAATAGTGATAATATAAATCTATATATATATATTAGCATATCCAATCACTTAAACTTATATATAATAAATGAATTAGTTATTCTAAGTAAAACATAGTGTAACTGATTATCAAGAGTCAATAACTTTTCTATTACATAGTTTTGTATTTTAAAATATCTTTTTAATCAATTGGCTACTTTTAGTATATATATTTTTGTATATCTTAAAATCATTTTATTTTTACTATGTATAAGAAAATAATTAGATATGAACAAATATTTATATTTGACATATTTGTCACTTAAAATTATTATGATTGTCTTTAATGAATAATTCATAATTTATATTTTTAATATATTTAACAACATTATATTTATAATATGGTTTTTTTAAAACCATTTAGCTTAAAAAACAAAATTTAGTTTTTAAAAATGAAGAAGATAAAACAAATCAAACAAATAAAAATTTAAATTATCTAATATATCAATGAAATTTTATTTTATATTTTTATAAATATATTTAAATCACGAATATATAATATAAACTTGTTTAACAACATATTCTGTTAACTTTTTCCTGTGTTCAAAAACGGACTAAAATCTCATATATCCCTATAGATGAGAAAAATATCTCAAATATCCCTCACTGGTGAAAAGACAGAATTACCATTAATGAAGGGTAATTTTCGGGTGTTAAAGATTATATATAATTAAACATGTAAGATTTCAACGAAATACACGGTAGCTCAGTGGTAGCGAGCTCCATGCGCATACGCGCGCGCCCGGGTTCGAATTCCCCTATGCGCGGTAATACTGGTAATACCGGGTAATACTGGTAATACTGGTAGTACTGTGGTAGGTAACACTGGTAATACCAGGGTATGTAACACCCGGGTAATACTCGGATGGATAACACCCGGGTAATACTAGGATGGGTAACACTGGTAATACCGGGGTAATACCGGTAATACTGGTAATACTGAGGTAGGTAACACCGGGGAATACTCGGTTGGGTAACACCTGGGTAATACTGGGTATGAAACACTCGGGTAATACTCGGATGGGTAACACCTGGGTAATACTGGGGTAGGAAGCACCCGGATAATACTGAGATAATACTGAGCACTAAATTCATTTAAAAAATATTAGAAGGGTAATTTCGTCCTTTCATTAAATCGAGTGACATACAGATTAATGAGGGATATGACAGATTCATTTTCCGCGTAGGGGGACTTTCCAGCCATTGTTCCATCAAAAACGCGGGCTCGGCGGCCGATTAGGCACCGTGGATGCGCTCGGCGGCCAGCCACCACTGCGATTTGACGGAAGGCAGCCAAAAAATCATGAATCTCTCTTTTTCTTTTTCCTTTTTGAAAAAATTATTTTTACTAAAATTTAAGATCAAAATCGGTGGTTAGACTATAGATCTATCATATTAGAGAGAGAATCACCAAAAAAACTGATGAAAAATGGCTGTAGTCGTTCGGAAAACAGAAAACGGCGGCTATTAGGGTTTGTTGTCGCAAAAGATGGAAGAAGAAGATAAGAGCATACTCGTCATTTTGCATTAATTAAAAAAACCATTAAAAAAAATATTTAGGTTGGTCCCCAACCCCATCTAGTGAACAAAAAATTACTGTCAGTTACAAAACCTCTCTCTCTCTCTAACCTAATTTTCTCCTCCTTCTCTCTAACTTAAACCAGCCGCCTTGCCTCTTCGTTACCAGCTCCGGCGGCTTCTTCAGCGCTGGAGTTGGGTATCTTGCTTTTCGTTTTTTTTTGTTTCTTCCTTGTCTAGGCTTTTAATTTCTATGGCTGAAGAAGATATGAAGCAAAAACGTTTTAATTTTTCAGATCTAGTCTTTTCTTAGGGATTGTGAGACTGGTGATTCCGGATCTGGATGATCAACGGTGTGGTTTTGCTGCAATCTTCACCATTTTTGCTTTTCTTTCTAAGTCTAGATTTGTTTCTCGCCGGATCTGAATTTTGTTTCAGCGTGCAAGCTTCTTATGGCTTTTATAGAGTTCGCTTGGGTTTGGTTCCTGACCGGTTCGATCTAAGCCTTTCTCTCTTCGTGAAGACTGGTTTATCCGGGGTGGGTTCGTTCGCTCCTTGCCTCTGCCTACTTTCTGATCGAGATCTTGGTGGTTTCTGCGCTTCTATTTAGGCGTCAACTTACCGGTCGTTCTTTTCGACACCGCCGCATTCGGAAGAAATATACTGTCTTGCCGGATTATGAAGGTTGAGTTCCACGAGTGAAAGGTAGTTTGTGCATTCTTAAAGGAGGATTTTGTTATCAAAGTTGGCTGAGGCATCTTTGGTTTGTTTCTTTGGAAGGTTCTCTATCAGTTCAGAAGTTTTGTGCGTTTGATGCAAATTTCAGTTTGGGTTAAATCGTTTTTGTCTTTTCTTTTGTAAGTTGGGTTTGTGTTGTGTTATCAAAGCTCCCCTTTATGGGTTTAAGTCACCCTTTATGGGTTTAAGTTTCCGGAGATTTCTTTGTGTCTGCCGGCTTAGCTTCCGAGAAAGTGTTGGCTTTCTCCGGTGTTGTATTCCACCTTTGTTTTAATAAAATCTTCAGATGACAAAAAAAAAAAAGGTTGGTCCCCAACCCAGGTTGCTCCTAGATAGAAAAGTACCGACCACTTAACATATCTTATTTGGATTATTTAACATATTTAATAAATTTACTCGCATGTAGAAAGAAAACACACAAAAAGTATACTAAAACTTACTCACTTGACCACTAAAATACTTCATCATCTTTATTAAATTCTCTAGAATAATAATTTATATACACATTTAAAAATATAAAGAAAATATATATATATATATGTTAAATTGACTTAAAACTAGACCCCCATTAATCTCTGATTAATCCCCAATTTTTCACCAACTCGCTAGGCCTAGGTCGGCCACCCGACTAGCGCCTAATGTATTTTCGAACACAGACTTTTTCAAAAAAACATTAGAAATGAATAAAAAATTATTTGTATTCACTAGTTATATTTATTATTAAGTAACATAGTATTTAAAATTTATTTTTGAGAGATTTTTTGAAATGACATTTTTTGAGATATTAATGTGAAAAGAGACCCACCGAAAATGAAAATTTTAGAAATGACCATTTTTGGTGTGAAATTACGTTTTATCCTTTAGGGAATACTAAATCCAACCCCTTAGGGAACAGTGAACCCAAACAAATTAGTAAGGGTAGCGCTGGTATTTTGAAAATAGTGGGTCATTTCCAACATTTTCCTTTTGGGTGGGTCTCCCTTGACATTAATGTTTGAAAATGGGTCATTCTGACCCATTTCCACTTTGTTTTTTATAGCTTTCTTATTCATTACGAAGAATTTTAGAAATTTTTTGGATAATCCAAAATTATTTTCAAATTTTCTTACTTGTTTATCTCGATTTTCTAATTATTTTTTTTGGAAGAAAGGCTGGGTTAGTTTCCCCGTATTTTGTTAGAATAAATTTTAAAAATTACACACGGACTTGTCTGGCAATCGCCAAACCATCCAAATCGTCTCTCAACAAAGAATCGACAAACTCAGGCACATAATCAAAAGAATGTAAACCTAATGATAAACTAAAAGCATAATTCGCCAGACCGTCTGCAAGACGGTTGGCTTCTCGGTAAATATGACTGATGCGGACAGACCAGTCCCTTGAGATAAAGCCATAGCACAGGCGTGCTAGGAAAGACAGAGGATGAAGCTCGCTTATCCCTGTCGTTAACCAACCCACTACACTCTTCGAATCCACCTCCAGCTCCACCTGTCGAGCCCCCTTTTCCCACGCGAAAACAAGCCAGTGGTGCCGAGCAAACCCCTATTGAGAGCAAAACCACTGATCCAGTTCCCATTTTCGTCGCGTAATACGCCACCCGCCGTCGTGAGGCCAGGATTACCTCTTGCAGCCCCATCTGTATTGAGTTTAATCCAATCAATTCTGGGACACGTCCAAGATATCTGTCGCTCCACCCTTTCTCCTCTTAACTCATGCTCGTGTTGTTTCGCAATTGCCAATAATACTTCTTTCGCCAAGTCTTTAACGAAAATTACTCGATCCCTGCATCTTCTTGTGACCTCAAACACATAACCACATCTCCATTTCCAGCTCCACCATACTACCAAGGAAAACAGTGTAGGCCACGATCCATTTTGTACCACAAACTCCCCCGCTAAGTTTTGATATAACCATTCAAATAAAGGCATAGCGAAAAATTGCGGTTGACTTCTCTGTTCCACAATCTTCATCCAAATTCCTTTTGTTGTTGCACAGTCTCTTATAATATGCATAATCGATTCCTCTCCATTCTTGCATAACAAACAAGTGTTATCATTAGTTAAGTGTCTTCTACTCCTCTCCAGATTTGTCATGATCGCACCATTAGCCACTAGCCACAAGAAGGAACGGACCCTCTCTGGTGCGATTACTTTCCAGATACCACAAAACAAGGATTTCATGTTCGGTCTGTGCATATCATTTCGAGTGAGCATCTTGTACGCGGACGTTACAGTGAATTGTCCATCCTTTGTTTCTCCCCAATTCATTCTGTCTCTGGCCCCAGTTATATCATCCAAGACCACTGAAGAGAGCTGTAACATCATAGACTTTGAAACAAAAGGCTCGATCTTCTCCAACATCCAGCCTGTACTGTTTCTCCAATACTCACGAACACACGTCCCATCATACTCATCCGGTAACTGTCGAGGACCCAGTTGTAGAAGTGGTTCAGATCCCAACCACTTGTCTTGCCAGAAGTGTGTACTACGTGATGGATTTCGTTCAGGTTTTAATCATATTAAAACAGCCCTAACAACAATCCTAAATCCACGGATCGTGCCAATTGAATCTATGTTTGAATATATATGAAATCTCGAACATACCTGAAGGTTTTGCAGCGGAATAAGAACAGGTAATCGAGATCTCAAGCGCCTCAAGTGCTGCGCCTCTACAGAAGTCCACACGCACACAAACTGGACGACGGGATGCTAGTGCCGGAGCGAACGATTCGCCTTCGGGTTTCTATCTTCGTTTCTGTGTTTTTCTGAAGCTCAAAACAACTTCTGAACAACTTCTGATATGTTTTTGGTTATATACTGTCGAGCAGCCCCTATATCATATATATAGGCTGGAGCTGCCGACGGGTGTCGATCGACACCAACCTAATTGGTGTCGATCGACACCATCCAAAAGTCAATACTTCTAGAAGTCGTGACCGAACAAGTGTCGATCGACACCATCCAATGGTGTCGATCGACACCCTCACAGAAAGTCGATATCGACGTATATCTTATATACGTTGATCATAATCATTACTCTAATGATCAAAACCCAATTTATAATATCCAGTTTGCTTAGGTGTGTGACCCTATAGGATCATATGATAATGGTAATGAGTTCATGACTCATAAGTTATAAGCGGCTTCTAGCAAAACATTATAACCATCCAATATCATATGATTGTCTTATCTCGACATCACGACTCTAATAGAATAAATACAAGTCTGATTTCAGGACATTCCCTTCAATCTCCCACTTGTACTGGAATCAAATATTCCCATAATCCCTTTGTCTCTATATCTCGATCTGGCATAAGGCAAGAACTCGTGTCATCCTTAATCAACCAAACCATGTTTATCGAACTCTGATTTATACTGATAAAATACAAACGATTGACATTCAATCCGTTTGAGCGCGGCCACGCATTTCCAGTATCAAATCTTCGATAGGCCCTGAGATTTATCTCCCGTTATATGGGAGGGACAAATTCCATCTTGTTCCATCCCTGTTCCCTACACACTTCATAATATGCCCAATCAATGCCTTTATAGCCACCAGTTACGGCTGACGTTTGACAAGGTCAAAGCACACCAATTCATATGTAAGAAATCATGATGAACTCAGGTCTAAGGACTATACTCTATAGTCGTAATGAGAAACTCTTATGACACTCATATAACAATCTTGTAGAGTTCTCATTAGCGGGTCATGTCCGATCATGTGTTCTCTAACACATATCTATGTGATTGACTTTAATACTCCTATTAATGACTCCATGAAACTTAGTCATCAGTCACCTCACATACTAGTCTCACGCGGTTATTAATGTCCAATTTTAATAACCTCGACTATGGACGAAAATAATTTATGTCATCTATCACTTATAGAGTTTCATGATCAAATCACGTATTTGATGATCTATAAGAATGCCATAAATTACTTTTGGACAATTATTTAATAACACCATTAAATAACAATGAAACAATTTCATTAAATAAAACATAACCAAATGTATGTTTACATGAACATCAAAACATAAATATGATAACTCCCACTAAAACAAGATTAATGCTTAAGGAATCTAATGCCTATAGCAGCAGCATGACTCTCATGCTTGGTCGTGGAAGTGGCTTAGTCAATGGGTCAGCAACGTTCTCGTCTGTCGGAACTCTGCTGATCTTGACGTCGCCTCTCTCAATAATATCACGAATCAGATGATATCTCCTCTCAATGTGTTTGGATTTCTGGTGTGATCTGGGCTCCTTAGCTTGAGCTATGGCTCCATTGTTGTCACAAAACAATGCCACTGGCTCAGAAATGCTAGGAATCACACCAAGCTCAGTAATGAACTTCCTAATCCAAACAGCCTCCTTCGCCGCTTCCGAAGCAGCGATGTATTCAGCCTCGGTCGTCGAATCCGCCACGGTGCTCTGCTTGGAACTCTTCCAACTAACTGCACCTCCATTCAGACAGAAGACGTAACCAGACTGAGATCGAAAATCGTCTCTATCTGTCTGAAAACTGGCGTCCGTATAACCACTCACTACAAGCTCATCACATCCTCCATAAACCAAGAACTTATCCTTGGTATTTCTCAAATACTTTAGGATAGTCTTGACGGCAGTCCAGTGACTCTCACGGGATCTGACTGGTATCGACTCGTCATGCTTAAAGCACAAGCAACATCTGGACGAGTACAAAGCATGGCATACATAATAGATCCTACTGCAGAAGCAAAAGGAATCCTACTCATGCGCTCTCGCTCAGCAGGTGTGAAGGACACTGCTTCTTGCTGAGAGTAATGCCATGAGACATCGGAAGCAAGCCCTTCTTGGAATCATGCATGTTGAACCTGTGTAGAACCTTATCTATATAAGTGTCCTGGCACAGTCCAATCACCTCTTTGATCTATCTCTATAGATCCTTATTCCAAGAATATAGGCGGCTTCGCCCATGTCTTTCATCGAGAAACAACTTCCGAGCCAGTCCTTTACTGACTGAAGTAATGGAATATCATCTCCTATGAGAAGTATGTCATCTACATACAGTACGAGAAATGCAACTGCGCTCCCACTAGTCTTCTTGTAAACGCAAGGTTCCTCTTCGTTTCTGATGAAGTTAAACTTTTTAACTGCTTCATCAAAACGTAGGTTCCAACTCCGAGATGCTTGCTTCAATCCATAAATGGATTTATGAAGCTTGCATACTTTCCCAGCAGCATCAGGATTAGTGAAACCCGGAGGTTGTGTCATGTACACATCCTCCTCCAGAATCCCGTTAAGGAAAGCTGTTTTCACATCCATTTGCCAAATCTCATAATCATAATGAGCGGCTGTTGCTAGGAGAATCCGAATAGATTTAAGCATAGCGACTGGGGAATAGGTTTCATCATAGTCAACACCTTGAACTAGTTTGAAACCTTTTGCCACCAACCTAGCTTTGTAAATCTGAACGTTTCCATTCACATCGATCTTCTTCTTGAAGACCCATTTACACTCAATGGCTTTTACACCATCAGGTAAATCACCCAAAGTCCATACTTGGTTTTGTGACATGGAACCGATTTCGGATTCAGCGGCCTTAAACCACTTTTCGGAGTCAGGGCCCATCATTGCTTCTTCGAAAGTCGCAGGTTCGTCACTGTCAATGATCAAGAGATCATGACAATTAGTCACGAGAAATCCATATCTCTCGGGCTCTTGACGAATCCTTTCGGATCTGCGAACTTCTGGCATCACAGGCTCGGGCTCTACAACTCTTTGTAGATCCAGCTCGGGCTCTACAACTCTTTGTAGATCCAGTCGCTGCTCTTCCTCGACAGGTTGAGCAGGCTCCTGTGATTCTCGAACTTCTTCGAGTTGTACTTTACTCCCACTGTTCTTCTTGGAAAGAAATTCTTCTCAAGAAAAACACAGTTCTTAGCAACAAACACTTTGTTCTCAGAACGGTTGTAAAAGTAGTAAGCCTTGGTTTCCTTAGGATAACCAACGAAGTAGCACTTATCAGATTTGGGTTCAAGCTTATCAGATATCAACCGTTTGACATAAGCTTCACAACCCCAAATTTTAAGAAAAGACAAACTTGGAACTTTTCCAGTCCACATCTCATATGGCGTCTTCTCGACTGATTTTGATGGAACTCTGTTTAGCGTAAACGCAGACGTTTCTAGAGCGTATCCCCAAAAGGATAATGGAAGATCTACTTGACTCATCATCGATCGAACCATATCTAATAAAGTCCGATTCCTCCTTTCAGATACACCATTCCACTGAGGTGTTCCAGGAGGAGTGAGTTGTGAAACAATTCCACAATTACTCAGATGATCACTGAACTCTTGGCTTAAGTATTCACCTCCACGATCTGATCGAAGAGCTTTAATTTTTGCCAAGTTGGTTCTGCACTTCATTTTGGAACTCCTTGAACTTTTCAAAGGATTCCGATTTATGTCTCATTAAATAGACATAACCAAATCTACTGAAATCATCAGTAAACGTGATGAAGTACTGAAAGTTTCCTCTAGCACTAACACTCATTGGACCACATACATCGGTATGTATAAGGCCCAATAGGTCACCGGCCCTTTCATTAAATTGTTGAAAGGGGCCTTTGTCATTTTGCCCATTAAGCAGGATTCACACTTCTCAAATGATTCAAAATCAAATGAGTCTAAAAGCCCATCATTATGAAGCTTTTGAATCCTTTTCTCATTAATGTGGCCCAAACGACAATGCCAGAGAAACGTGGGGTTCGAGTCATTGGTTCTTAACCGTTTGGTACTTATGTTATAGACAGGCAAAGATTGGTTAAGAATATAAAGTCCATTCTCTAATGGAGCGCTACCATAAAACATTTCATTACGATCAAAAGAACAACACTTGTTTTTAATCGAAAAATGAAAGTCTTCTAAATCCAAAACAGAAATAGAAATGATGTTTCTGCTTATAGCAGGTACATAGTAGCAATTATTCAATTCCAAAGATAAGCCTGACGGCAAAGACAAATGATAAGTTCCTACGGCCAATGCAGCAACTCTTGCTCCATTCCCAACGCGTAGGTCCACTTGTCCCTTCTCCAGCGTTCTACTGTTGCTTAGACCCTGCATATTTGTACAAATATGAGCGCCACAGCCGGTATCTAATACCCAAGACTTAGAACCTGAAGTAGTAACATTTACTTCTATAACATAGATACCTGAAGAAGTCGTCTCATACGTCTTCTTCGAGTTCTTTAGATCTCCCAGATACTCTTTGCAATTTCTCTTCCAATGCCCAGACTTGTTGCAGTAATGGCATTTATCAGCATCAGTAGGGCCGCGTTTGGGTTTGGAAGAAGTCTCAGGCTTATCCTGATTCTCAATCGGGAATGCCTTAGCTTTTCCTTTACCCTTAGCATGTTTCTTAAACTTTTTACCCCCTTGTACCATAAGTACATTAGGGGTGCCCTTTTTGATGTTTGGCTCAGCTGTTTTGAGCATGCCATGCAGTTCCGTCAAAGTCTTTGTCATGTTGTTCATGTTATAGTTCATGATAAACTGATCAAAGCTTGACGGCAACGACTGCAAAATGATGTCCGTAGCCAATTCTTGGCTAAGGGGACAATCCAGTTTTGCCAAGTTATCAATATAACCCATCATCTTAATGACATGTGGGCTAACTGGACCATCTTTTGGTAGCTTGCACTCAATGAGAGACTTAACCGTCTGGTATCTCTCAGTTCGTGCTTGCTCCTGAAACATCCCTTTCAGGCTTGTGATCATCTCAACAGGTGACGCCACGTTCTCGTATTGCTTCTGCAAGTCCGAGTTCATGGTAGCCAGCATGAGACAACTCACATCGACCTCATCATTGGAATGCTTTTCCCAAGCATTCCTTTCAGCGTGTCCGGCATTGGACTTTGGTTTCTCAAGGAGAGCCTTCTCAAGGACATATTCCTTTTTCTCCTGCTTGAGAACAATTCTCAAGTTCCGATACCATTCAAGGAAGTTCGATCCATTAAGCTTGTCCTTCTCAAGGACGGATCGAAGCGAGAATGTGTTTCTGTGAGGGGAACTAGCCATAGCTGAAAACACAAAATGAGAGTTTAGTTTTTGATGTTTAAGAAATGAGAAATCTTAACAATTAAGAAACTCACATTATATTCAAAACAATTTTCCTCAATTGAATATAATGATCCAAGATCCATATTTCACAAAAATTTGAGTGAGCTTTGGCCCATCGCCCAAACTTTAGCTATTTAGGTAAGCAACACTTTGCTAATTATATCATATATAATTCTTGGTCTTGGATTAATATCTAATATCGAATCCAATCCTATATCTATGAGCCCAAAACTATTTTGATAGCCCATTTAAGCAAACCAATCTTTTAAGTCCGTAGTAACGATTACAACCTGCCTCACTCATGTAATTGCGGACACCCTGCTTTGGCAGACCCATCACACAATGAAACGAGCCTTGACAGTTGACAAGATTGGGAAGATATTAAAAGCTTAATATTATGTTTGAGGAACGGACATTTATCTAGTTTATATTAGTTATATATTCTAGATATTTTAACTTTGTTTTAAACCTTTTAAAATTCTTAAGTTAAACAAGTTACGCAAATTCTGAAGTGGTGTCGATCGACACCAGGTCAGTGTCGATCGACACAACTTTTGTGTTGACCGACAGATTCTGATCCGGTTCAATCGCGATAAACCATTTAACCGATTAAACCGATCGAATCAATTTGCATATATCCGACCGGTGTCGATCGACACTACTTTAGTGTCGGTCGACACCACCAAATCAGTTAATTAACGATAACTAATTTACCGTTTAAACCGATCGTAAACTAAAATTTTCACGCGAAAACTATTTTTCACGCGAAAACCATAGTGGTGTCGATCGACACCGAATTGGTGTCGATCGACACCGAAGAACTCAGAACGTGTTCTTCATCAAAAACGATTTTTGAACAGATTGATTTACATATATTCAACAGATTCAATAGAAACACACTCTCTGATACCACTGATGGATTTCGTTCAGGTTTTAATCATATTAAAACAGCCCTAACAACAATCCTAAATCCACGGATCGTGCCAATTGAATCTATGTTTGAATATATATGAAATCTCGAACATACCTGAAGGTTTTGCAGCGGAATAAGAACAGGTAATCGAGATCTCAAGCGCCTCAAGTGCTGCGCCTCTACAGAAGTCCACACACACACAAACTGGACGACGGGATGCTAGTGCCGGAGCGAACGATTCGCCTTCGGTTTCTATCTTCGTTTCTGTGTTTTTCTGAAGCTCAAAACAACTTCTGAACAACTTCTGATATGTTTTTGGTTATA
Organism: Isatis tinctoria; assembly: GCA_010577795.1. Lineage (NCBI taxonomy): Eukaryota > Viridiplantae > Streptophyta > Magnoliopsida > Brassicales > Brassicaceae > Isatis > Isatis tinctoria. The sequence goes on along the minus strand of CM021246.1, from coordinate 10,897,135 downwards.
TACTGTCGAGCAGCCCCTATATCATATATATAGGCTGGAGCTGCCGACGGGTGTCGATCGACACCAACCTAATTGGTGTCGATCGACACCATCCAAAAGTCAATACTTCTAGAAGTCGTGACCGAACAAGTGTCGATCGACACCCACCATTGGTGTCGATCGACACCCTCACAGAAAGTCGATATCGACGTATATCTTATATACGTTGATCATAATCATTACTCTAATGATCAAAACCCAATTTATAATATCCAGTTTGCTTAGGTGTGTGACCCTATAGGATCATATGATAATGGTAATGAGTTCATGACTCATAAGTTATAAGCGGCTTCTAGCAAAACATTATAACCATCCAATATCATATGATTGTCTTATCTCGACATCACGACTCTAATAGAATAAATACAAGTCTGATTTCAGGACATTCCCTTCAATCTCCCACTTGTACTGGAATCAAATATTCCATAATCCCTTTGTCTCTATATCTCGATCTGGCATAAGGCAAGAACTCGTGTCATCCTTAATCAACCAAACCATGTTTATCGAACTCTGATTTATACTGATAAAATACAAACGATTGACATTCAATCCGTTTGAGCGCGGCCACGCATTTCCAGTATCAAATCTTCGATAGGCCCTGAGATATTTATCTCCCGTTATATGGGAGGGACAAATTCCATCTTGTTCCATCCCTGTTCCCTACACACTTCATAATATGCCCAATCAATGCCTTTATAGCCACCAGTTACGGCTGACGTTTGACAAGGTCAAAGCACACCAATTCATATGTAAGAAATCATGATGAACTCAGGTCTAAGGACTATACTCTATAGTCGTAATGAGAAACTCTTATGACACTCATATAACAATCTTGTAGAGTTCTCATTAGCGGGTCATGTCCGATCATGTGTTCTCTAACACATATCTATGTGATTGACTTTAATACTCCTATTAATGACTCCATGAAACTTAGTCATCAGTCACCTCACATACTAGTCTCACGCGGTTATTAATGTCCAATTTTAATAACCTCGACTATGGACGAAAATAATTTATGTCATCTATCACTTATAGAGTTTCATGATCAAATCACGTATTTGATGATCTATAAGAATGCCATAAATTACTTTTGGACAATTATTTAATAACACCATTAAATAACAATGAAACAATTTCATTAAATAAAACATAACCAAATGTATGTTTACATGAACATCAAAACATAAATATGATAACTCCCACTAAAACAAGATTAATGCTTAAGGAATCTAATGCCTATAGCAGCAGCATGACTCTCATGCTTTGGTCGTGGAAGTGGCTTAGTCAATGGGTCAGCAACGTTCTCGTCTGTCGGAACTCTGCTGATCTTGACGTCGCCTCTCTCAATAATATCACGAATCAGATGATATCTCCTCTCAATGTGTTTGGATTTCTGGTGTGATCTGGGCTCCTTAGCTTGAGCTATGGCTCCATTGTTGTCACAAAACAATGCCACTGGCTCAGAAATGCTAGGAATCACACCAAGCTCAGTAATGAACTTCCTAATCCAAACAGCCTCCTTCGCCGCTTCCGAAGCAGCGATGTATTCAGCCTCGGTCGTCGAATCCGCCACGGTGCTCTGCTTGGAACTCTTCCAACTAACTGCACCTCCATTCAGACAGAAGACGTAACCAGACTGAGATCGAAAATCGTCTCTATCTGTCTGAAAACTGGCGTCCGTATAACCACTCACTACAAGCTCATCACATCCTCCATAAACCAAGAACTTATCCTTGGTATTTCTCAAATACTTTAGGATAGTCTTGACGGCAGTCCAGTGACTCTCACCGGGATCTGACTGGTATCGACTCGTCATGCTTAAAGCACAAGCAACATCTGGACGAGTACAAAGCATGGCATACATAATAGATCCTACTGCAGAAGCAAAAGGAATCCTACTCATGCGCTCTCGCTCAGCAGGTGTCGAAGGACACTGCTTCTTGCTGAGAGTAATGCCATGAGACATCGGAAGCAAGCCCTTCTTGGAATCATGCATGTTGAACCTGTGTAGAACCTTATCTATATAAGTGTCCTGGCACAGTCCAATCACCCTCTTTGATCTATCTCTATAGATCCTTATTCCAAGAATATAGGCGGCTTCGCCCATGTCTTTCATCGAGAAACAACTTCCGAGCCAGTCCTTTACTGACTGAAGTAAGGAATATCATCTCCTATGAGAAGTATGTCATCTACATACAGTACGAGAAATGCAACTGCGCTCCCACTAGTCTTCTTGTAAACGCAAGGTTCCTCTTCGTTTCTGATGAAGTTAAACTTTTTAACTGCTTCATCAAAACGTAGGTTCCAACTCCGAGATGCTTGCTTCAATCCATAAATGGATTTATGAAGCTTGCATACTTTCCCAGCAGCATCAGGATTAGTGAAACCCGGAGGTTGTGTCATGTACACATCCTCCTCCAGAATCCCGTTAAGGAAAGCTGTTTTCACATCCATTTGCCAAATCTCATAATCATAATGAGCGGCTGTTGCTAGGAGAATCCGAATAGATTTAAGCATAGCGACTGGGGAATAGGTTTCATCATAGTCAACACCTTGAACTAGTTTGAAACCTTTTGCCACCAACCTAGCTTTGTAAATCTGAACGTTTCCATTCACATCGATCTTCTTCTTGAAGACCCATTTACACTCAATGGCTTTTACACCATCAGGTAAATCACCCAAAGTCCATACTTGGTTTTGTGACATGGAACCGATTTCGGATTCAGCGGCCTTAAACCACTTTTCGGAGTCAGGGCCCATCATTGCTTCTTCGAAAGTCGCAGGTTCGTCACTGTCAATGATCAAGAGATCATGACAATTAGTCACGAGAAATCCATATCTCTCGGGCTCTTGACGAATCCTTTCGGATCTGCGAACTTCTGGCATCACAGGCTCGGGCTCTACAACTCTTTGTAGATCCAGCTCGGGCTCTACAACTCTTTGTAGATCCAGTCGCTGCTCTTCCTCGACAGGTTGAGCAGGCTCCTGTGATTCTCGAACTTCTTCGAGTTGTACTTTACTCCCACTGTTCTTCTTGGAAAGAAATTCTTTCTCAAGAAAAACACAGTTCTTAGCAACAAACACTTTGTTCTCAGAACGGTTGTAAAAGTAGTAAGCCTTGGTTTCCTTAGGATAACCAACGAAGTAGCACTTATCAGATTTGGGTTCAAGCTTATCAGATATCAACCGTTTGACATAAGCTTCACAACCCCAAATTTTAAGAAAAGACAAACTTGGAACTTTTCCAGTCCACATCTCATATGGCGTCTTCTCGACTGATTTTGATGGAACTCTGTTTAGCGTAAACGCAGACGTTTCTAGAGCGTATCCCCAAAAGGATAATGGAAGATCTACTTGACTCATCATCGATCGAACCATATCTAATAAAGTCCGATTCCTCCTTTCAGATACACCATTCCACTGAGGTGTTCCAGGAGGAGTGAGTTGTGAAACAATTCCACAATTACTCAGATGATCACTGAACTCTTGGCTTAAGTATTCACCTCCACGATCTGATCGAAGAGCTTTAATACTTTTGCCAAGTTGGTTCTGCACTTCATTTTGGAACTCCTTGAACTTTTCAAAGGATTCCGATTTATGTCTCATTAAATAGACATAACCAAATCTACTGAAATCATCAGTAAACGTGATGAAGTACTGAAAGTTTCCTCTAGCACTAACACTCATTGGACCACATACATCGGTATGTATAAGGCCCAATAGGTCACCGGCCCTTTCATTAAATTTGTTGAAAGGGGCCTTTGTCATTTTGCCCATTAAGCAGGATTCACACTTCTCAAATGATTCAAAATCAAATGAGTCTAAAAGCCCATCATTATGAAGCTTTTGAATCCTTTTCTCATTAATGTGGCCCAAACGACAATGCCAGAGAAACGTGGGGTTCGAGTCATTGGTTCTTAACCGTTTGGTACTTATGTTATAGACAGGCAAAGATTGGTTAAGAATATAAAGTCCATTCTCTAATGGAGCGCTACCATAAAACATTTCATTACGATCAAAAGAACAACACTTGTTTTTAATCGAAAAATGAAAGTCTTCTAAATCCAAAACAGAAATAGAAATGATGTTTCTGCTTATAGCAGGTACATAGTAGCAATTATTCAATTCCAAAGATAAGCCTGACGGCAAAGACAAATGATAAGTTCCTACGGCCAATGCAGCAACTCTTGCTCCATTCCCAACGCGTAGGTCCACTTGTCCCTTCTCCAGCGTTCTACTGTTGCTTAGACCCTGCATATTTGTACAAATATGAGCGCCACAGCCGGTATCTAATACCCAAGACTTAGAACCTGAAGTAGTAACATTTACTTCTATAACATAGATACCTGAAGAAGTCGTCTCATACGTCTTCTTCGAGTTCTTTAGATCTCCCAGATACTCTTTGCAATTTCTCTTCCAATGCCCAGACTTGTTGCAGTAATGGCATTTATCAGCATCAGTAGGGCCGCGTTTGGGTTTGGAAGAAGTCTCAGGCTTATCCTGATTCTCAATCGGGAATGCCTTAGCTTTTCCTTTACCCTTAGCATGTTTCTTAAACTTTTTACCCCCTTGTACCATAAGTACATTAGGGGTGCCCTTTTTGATGTTTGGCTCAGCTGTTTTGAGCATGCCATGCAGTTCCGTCAAAGTCTTTGTCATGTTGTTCATGTTATAGTTCATGATAAACTGATCAAAGCTTGACGGCAACGACTGCAAAATGATGTCCGTAGCCACTCTTGGCTAAGGGGACAATCCAGTTTTGCCAAGTTATCAATATAACCCATCATCTTAATGACATGTGGGCTAACTGGACCATCTTTTGGTAGCTTGCACTCAATGAGAGACTTAACCGTCTGGTATCTCTCAGTTCGTGCTTGCTCCTGAAACATCCCTTTCAAGCTTGTGATCATCTCAACAGGTGACGCCACGTTCTCGTATTGCTTCTGCAAGTCCGAGTTCATGGTAGCCAGCATGAGACAACTCACATCGACCTCATCATTGGAATGCTTTTCCCAAGCATTCCTCAGCGTGTCCGGCATTGGACTTTGGTTTCTCAAGGAGAGCCTTCTCAAGGACATATTCCTTTTTCTCCTGCTTGAGAACAATTCTCAAGTTCCGATACCATTCAAGGAAGTTCGATCCATTAAGCTTGTCCTTCTCAAGGACGGATCGAAGCGAGAATGTGTTTCTGTGAGGGGAACTAGCCATAGCTGAAAACACAAAATGAGAGTTTAGTTTTTGATGTTAAGAAATGAGAAATCTTAACAATTAAGAAACTCACATTATATTCAAAACAATTTTCCTCAATTGAATATAATGATCCAAGATCCATATTTCACAAAAATTTGAGTGAGCTTTGGCCCATCGCCCAAACTTTAGCTATTTAGGTAAGCAACACTTTGCTAATTATATCATATATAATTCTTGGTCTTGGATTAATATCTAATATCGAATCCAATCCTATATCTATGAGCCCAAAACTATTTTGATAGCCCATTAAGCAAACCAATCTTTTAAGTCCGTAGTAACGATTACAACCTGCCTCACTCATGTAATTGCGGACACCCTGCTTTGGCAGACCCATCACACAATGAAACGAGCCTTGACAGTTGACAAGATTGGGAAGATATTAAAAGCTTAATATTATGTTTGAGGAACGGAACATTTATCTAGTTTATATTAGTTATATATTCTAGATATTTTAACTTGTTTTAAACCTTTTAAAATTTTCTTAAGTTAAACAAGTTACGCAAATTCTGAAGTGGTGTCGATCGACACCAGGTCAGTGTCGATCGACACAACTTTTGTGTTGACCGACAGATTCTGATCCGGTTCAATCGCGATAAACCATTTAACCGATTAAACCGATCGAATCATTTGCATATATCCGACCGGTGTCGATCGACACTACTTTAGTGTCGGTCGACACCCACCAAATCAGTTTAATTAACGATAACTAATTTACCGTTTAACCGATCGTAAACTAAAATTTTCACGCGAAAACTATTTTTCACGCGAAAACCATAGTGGTGTCGATCGACACCGAATTGGTGTCGATCGACACCGAAGAACTCAGAACGTGTTCTTCATCAAAAACGATTTTTGAACAGATTGATTTACATATATTCAACAGATTCAATAGAAACACACCTCTCTGATACCACTGATGGATTTCGTTCAGGTTTTAATCATATTAAAACAGCCCTAACAACAATCCTAAATCCACGGATCGTGCCAATTGAATCTATGTTTGAATATATATGAAATCTCGAACATACCTGAAGGTTTTGCAGCGGAATAAGAACAGGTAATCGAGATCTCAAGCGCCTCAAGTGCTGCGCCTCTACAGAAGTCCACACGCACACAAACTGGACGACGGGATGCTAGTGCCGGAGCGAACGATTCGCCTTCGGGTTTCTATCTTCGTTTCTGTGTTTTTCTGAAGCTCAAAACAACTTCTGAACAACTTCTGATATGTTTTTGGTTATATACTGTCGAGCAGCCCCTATATCATATATATAGGCTGGAGCTGCCGACGGGTGTCGATCGACACCAACCTAATTGGTGTCGATCGACACCATCCAAAAGTCAATACTTCTAGAAGTCGTGACCGAACAAGTGTCGATCGACACCCACCATTGGTGTCGATCGACACCCTCACAGAAAGTCGATATCGACGTATATCTTATATACGTTGATCATAATCATTACTCTAATGATCAAAACCCAATTTATAATATCCAGTTTGCTTAGGTGTGTGACCCTATAGGATCATATGATAATGGTAATGAGTTCATGACTCATAAGTTATAAGCGGCTTCTAGCAAAACATTATAACCATCCAATATCATATGATTGTCTTATCTCGACATCACGACTCTAATAGAATAAATACAAGTCTGATTTCAGGACATTCCCTTCACTACGTCCATCCCCAATCACCCAACTAACACCAAGCACCACCGCCTCACGAATACCCCACATTATACTTCTCCAGGTTGGAGACCACGAACCCTTTACCTTCATCCAAGATGTGTCCCTAAGGTCTCCTACACGGAACTTACCACGCAAAATATTCTCCCAGAGACCATTCCGCTCGTGAATCAATGTCCACCCCAGCTTCGCTAGCAACGCAATATTCATCTTATTTGCCTCCCGAATTCCCAAGCCACCATCTTCCTTCGATTGACAAACTCTGTTCCAAGAGATGAGGTGCTGTTTCTTTTGTTCCGTGGTGCTACCCCAGACAAACGATCTCGAGATCCTATCCAGTTGGTCTAATGTTGATTTCGGAATCGAGATTGTACTCATGGTATGTACCGGGATCGAAGACAGCACTGATTTTTTCAGAGTTATCCTGCCAGCAAGGCTTAGAAAACGACCTTTCCAACCCACAAGTCTGGTCGATACTTTTACAAGAACTTCACCAAACGTCTCTTTATTGACCTTTTATGCAAAACTGGCATACCCAAGTATTTTCCAAGTTCCTTAGTCCATCTGATGCCACTCTCTCGACTAATTAAAGTAGCCAAGTCTCTGCTTATATTCTCAGAGAAGAAAATGAGCGACTTTTCTAGGTTGACCTTCTGTCTTGACGCACCACAAAATTTCTCAAGTACACTCCGTATCACCCGAAACTGAGCTACCGAGGCCTCAGCAAACAAAATCAGATCATCCGCAAAGCAGACATGAGATAACTTTGCCCAATCTGATGGAAAAGCCGCTCTAAATAGAGCACAAATAAATACGGCGATAATGTGTCACCCTGCCTCAAACCTCTCTGTGGTTTAAACGATTTTGTCTTTTCTCCATTCCACAAAATACTCATCTCCGGATCCACCACACACTGCATAATCCATCTAGTCCATGACTCGGGGAGATTCGCTGCCTTGAGAGTATCTTCGAGGAAATCCCAAATTATCCTATCGTAAGATTTTTCGAGATCCAATTTCAGTAACATCCATCCCTTCTTACCTTTCTTGCGTCTCATAGAATACACAGCCTCCTGGACTACGACGATATTATACGTGCTCAATCTACCCGGGATAAAACTCGCTTGTGCAGGTCCAATCAGCTTCAGCATAATCTTCTTCAGTCTCAAAACCATCGTCTTCTTTATAGTCTTAAAAAGAACATTAAAAAGAATAATTGACCTGAATTGCATAATCCTCTCCGGAGTCGCCACTTTCGGTAATAGCACGACAATTGCATCATTCAAACCCTCCGGCAATTCCCCCGTCGTGAAAAAATCAAGAATCAACCGAGTCACCGAGTCACCTACCACATCCCAACAGTCCTGATAAAAGATAGGTTGGTAACCATCTGGTCCAGGAGCCTTATATCTCCCCATAGACCTGACTGACCTCTCTACCTCGATAGCCGAGAACGGTTTATTCAGATCTCTCAAGTCTTCTCTGTTTAGACTATCAAAACCAGCAGCTGGTAACATCCCAGTTTCCATATCCAGATCCACTGTCGAATAAAACCGTTGATAATACTCAATAGCCATGGCTTCTAGGTCTTCCGGTCTATCCACCCATCTACCATCATCATCCTTCAAGCTTTCTATCTTACTGCGTTTCCACCGGATAACTGTGGAAGTGTGATAATACTTTGTATTACGATCTCCAAGAGTAATCCACTTCTCACGAGCTTTTTGATACCACAACACTTCTTCTTGCTCAAGAACAACATCAAATTCCTTCATCAACTCCGCCTCCTTAGCTAAGATAGCATCGTTCGGGAACTTTCCACTTCATCGTGGACTTTCTTTATCTCTGACACCAGCTTTTCTTTCCGCTATGAAATATCACCAAACACTTCTCTCTTCCACTTTCTCAGTTTCGCTTTCAAAGATTCCAAAGCCGTCGGCGTACCGATATTGCCATCCCACGAAGCACGTAACAAGTCTTTAAATCCATCATGATTCAACCATGCCACTTCAAATCGGAATGGACGTCGACGTGGATTATCCTTCTTGACTGGTTCCAATTGTTCATATATCGGAGCATGATCTGAATAGAGGAACGGGAGATGTGTTACTTCCGCTTCCTGCCACTTCAAACGAAGTTGCGCACAACACAAAACCCTGTCCAGACGTTTAGCCACAAAGTTCCGTTCTTCCCTTCCTCTTTTCTAGGTGAACTTGTTCCCTTTGAATCCCATATCAACCAAAGCTAATTCGTTAATCCAGCTACCAAAAGCTAGAGAATCCGTGGACAGCCTACCATTTCCTCCGGTCCGCTCATCCAGTCTAATAATCGTATTAAAATCACCTCCTAGCAAAACCTGATCACTCAAACTCTCCACAATCCGTTTTAGCTGCCCCCACAATCCACTACTCCTACTGACTGAAGTTGCTGCGTAAACCGCAATAATATGGAAAATTTCAGCTCCTTTCTCAACCTTCGCATGAACATACTGGTCTGTATACTCTAAGATAGAAACGTTCCCGATTTGAGACTTCCATAACATCCAAATACCACCACTCTGGCCAACTGCATCTACCCGAAAAGAGCTATCAAAACCCAAACCCTCACAAATCCTTCTTGCTTTATCTCCACCCGCATGTGTCTCAAATAAAGTAAGCACATCAGCATTAAACTTCTTCAGAATATATCGAATCGATCTTCTAAAGTTTGGTTTATTTGCCCCCGGCAATTCCAGAATAAACAATCCATTAAAAAGGTTATGTACATAACCAACCGAACTGCCTGGGCAAATCGTTAAGCGGACAAATTCTCCGAACTTCCCACTGGTGATGAATCGTACACCACCATCTCCAAGTTCGTTGTTGTCTCCATATCTTCCACAGAGGAAGTAGCGGGTACACCATCACAATTCTCGGAATTCCCTGGTTCACCAACCCTCCCTCCTCGATCGCAACATGATTATCTCTCCCTTCCTCGCTCGATTCCTCTACTCGCATTCTTTTACTATTACTTGGGAAGTCAATCGTCCCCTTCAGAGGACCAAAAATCAGTCCCCGCGCCAGGCCAGGCAATTTCAAACCTTTGGGCCTTTCCGAATTCGTTATCGGGCCTCTATCACCGACAGCCCATTTAGAATTGGTCTTATTCATTAGACCTACTTCCCTCTTACTAGATCCCGCTTCAAATACCACTGGTTTGACTTGGCCTGTACTCTTTCCTTTTTGAATATTCTAAGACGGAGACACATTCTCCTTCCCAAAATCCGCTGTAACCATATCTGTCCCGAAGGTCGGACTTTCCAAATTCTCCACTAGATTTCCAAATCTGTTCGATATGGGAATATTTTCAGAATTAGTCTGTTTCCGCATATCACTCCCTCGATTTCCTTTCTCTCTACTGACAATTACCTTTTCAAGACTTTCCATAAACTCCGATGTCACCGGTGGTTTTCGCGACACTGCCATGATCAACCTCCTCGACGCTTATTTCACTGGGACAAAACCATCCGCATCTGCCACCACTCCTTTCAATGTGTTGTGAGTATTTATCCCAGAATCAACGTTTACCGTATTTCGTGGAATTTCCCCCGCCGTGTTCTGAGACTTGTTTCCTGTGGGACAGGCGTGGATGAGATGACCAAATAAACCACACTGAGAACAAATGCTCGACAGCCCCTCATAGGATACATAATATCTTTCTCCATTAATCAGGATTGAACCCTTTAAAGGTTTTTTGAGATTGATTTCAACACAGACGCGCGTTGCAATGCATGTTTTGGGTGCAATGCATGTTTTGGATCTTCCCAGGATATTCTATTTTGTCCGTTTTGAGAAAGAGGAAGAATACATGGCAGCCTTCAACGGGTGGACCGTGGAGGATGTTTGGAAGCTATCTAATGGTTCAAGCATGGTCACCTTCTTTTGACCCTCTGCGTGAAGATATCGCGACGACACCAGTTTGGGTTCGTCTTTCTAATAATCCGGTGAACCTATATCACCAGATTATCCTGATGGGGATTGCTAGGGGTCTTGGAAATCCGGTCAAGGTTGATGCAACAACTCTTAACTTCAATTTTCTAATTATAATTTACAAAACATAATTTTTAAATAACTTAACAGGATCTAAATATACTGATCACGATCCTACTCTACTTCGAAATGATACAACATCAACTCGTTCTATTTTTTTCTTTATAACATTAAACTAGGTCTGGACATTTTAACCGAAACCGAACCGATATAGCTGTTCTGGATCTGTTTCGGTACCATGAAAAAAAAACGATGGGTAGTATATATAGATAACCGTGGATCTCGGTTCCTAACCGAACCGAACCGAGATCCAATGGATAACCCGAATACCCGAACATACTTACTTCTATTATGTCTCCGACCTTTATTTTCTTGTCTCCGTCGATTTTGTGTTTTTTTTTCTTTGTGTTTGAAGAAGAATTTATTATTGTTTTCTTGACCATTTTAGTTACACTTCAGATACATGTCAGTAGTTTCGGTTACATTTCGGGTATGTTGGTCACATTTAGGTTATTTCTCTTCCATTTATGATACTTTTACAGTTCTATTTCGGTTATAATTAGAGAACCAATGATTTCGGTTCTAAATGGTTATATCTGAAACCGATCCGGAACCGATGGTACCGAACCGTAACTGAACCATGATACATTCGATTCCTATATAGATAGTAAATCAGTAGAACCGAAAGAAGCAGGACTGATGGTTCCTATCCGGAATCGAACCAAATACCTGAATTCCCAGGGCTATGTAAAACAAAGAGACGTTAACGAAAAAGGTGACTTTAGTGAGTTATTGTGCAGAAAAGGTGACTTCTTATGCATGCTGCACTTTCAGTGGTGGAATTTACGGTTTAAGCCCCCATAATCTTTTGAAAGATTAACCAAAGTGTGTGGTTACTTTTTGAGTAGGTTACCTTTCTCTATATCTCTCTCTTTTTCTCTCTCGCTTTCTCTCTTGCTTTCTCTCTCTCTCTCTCTCTCTCTCCTTCCCTCCCCCTCTCTCTCTCTCTCTCTCTCTCTCTCTCTCTTTCTCTCTCTCTGTCTGTCGCACGGTTTCTTTCTCTAGCAAGCAGATCTTTATTTCAGATCTTGGGAAGAGATTGAAAAGAAGAAGATGATTTAATCGTGGACGAACATAAATCTGACCGCAGATTTTATGTACAAACAAACATATGATTGAGATTAGTTTGGATCTGGAAATTTGATGGAATGGACGAATTGCAGGTTTGTGGACGTACACGACAGGGGAAGTGGGTATGGAACATGAATGAAATGAGCATGTCGAAACAGTAATGGATGAAGATTGGCTTATGATACGTATACAGCCAAATACCTGTAAGTGTGGATGTGGATGTACGTAGGGTTTCACTGTGGAAGGATACTGTATGAAATGTGGGTGGTCGAACATTCGAACATCTGACGTTCAAGTGTGGCTGTACATTGTAAGATATATGTGTGGTTTTAACATTAAATATAAGACGTTATCGTGGACGAACATTGGATGTCTCTCTCGGTTAGCTTTGATGGTGCGTTTGAGGTGATTCTAAATGCGATGGGTTGAGTGTGCAGTCCTGAACTCTATTTACGATGTGGTTGTCCATCGAGTTCAATAGTGTTGTACGGATCTGAAAGGTTCTTCTTCTTCTGCATCTTCCTTGACCATGCTTGAAAGCTTCTTCTTCTTCTCTCTCTCTATCTCTCTGTGATCTCTCTCTCTATCCCCGATCTCTCTCTCTCAAACCCTCTCTCTCTCTCTCCCTGTGCTCTCTCTCTCATGAGTCAACTACGGTTAGTTTTAGGATTAAACAAAAAGGAAGGGTGAGTTGTATTAGGAGTAAAAACGGGAAAGACAGTCTGAAAGCAAGGCAAAAAGTCACCATTAGCATGAAGATGTGTTTTTGTGAAACAAGGAGTGTAAAAAGTATGCTGAGATGTAATTATCTCTAAAACAAACAAAGTTTGGCGATAATGCTCTTTACCGTGCACTATTCGGTTGACCTTTGACATACTTTCTCTATTGATAGCCTCTCTATTCTGACTCTTTGACGCAGTCAACGTGAACACGAGATAACGCGATAAGAAAAATGCATAAAAGCACAAAAATATTAAAATAATCAAACATATCAACTTTTTCTAAAAAGAAATATTCACACTGTAAGCCAAACAAGACTCGCGTTGATTTTGAGAACAAGTGATTGAATATCATCTTTGTATAACAACACAACTTTACTATCGTTACTTTTCACTTCTATAATCTTTGTATTCATTTCATGTTGCTCTTTACATCTCTCTCTTTGTTCTTTTGTTGCCCCAGTTTACACTTAACTCGCCTCTTCTTGTTCCAATAATCTCACTTCTGATTCTCCCACACAACTAAGGTTCCAGGGTCTAGAGAAGGAGAAGGCCAAAACCAGGGGAGAGACACTGTGTTTATACATGGTCCTTGGACCAAGTCTATGGGATGCAACCCTCTTGGGATCTCAATCTTTGCTCTGTTTTCTACACCAATCTTGATCTCATGGGTGAATTCGGCGTTTGAGCCTTGTAACTAGACGGTTCTATCAATGTCTCTTTCTTGAACCTAAAAGGGCTTGCAGCAAACTCCGCTAGGTTGTACCCACTTTCATGCACGGGAAATGCATAAGACGGGTGAGGAGGTGACAGGAAACAACTTTTGTATGCAGGTCCAAGTTGGCGTAAAGGGCTTGAACATGGAGATACTGGTAAGGATGTGATGGCTCTTACGTTTTCTCTGCTGCAAAGTACGAAAGAAAATATTAGTTTTGACACAATCAAGCATCAAATAGATTGAGGCACACACAAACCCTTTTTACCTTGGGCTCTTTATAGCATGAAAGACCGGATGTCTCCCTGAATATGGTGGTTCCCTTTTAGGCTGCTCAAGAAGAAATTCATGTTTAGCTCAGGAAATCGAAGTAATTAAGTTAAACATATGGTTGATACACATACCAGTGCGCAGTCATAGGGACGTGAGGAGGAATCTTTGTGCATGCTAGTGTTGGCCACTCTCGTTGAGTGTACACGTAGAAAAGGGTGTTCTAGAAGCTGAGATGCCGTAGGACGTACTGTCGGATTTCGTTGAAGACAAAGCCTTATGAAATTCTTTGCATCGTTTGAAAGGTGATCAGGTATTTCTGGCATGTCTTTGCTGTTCCCGATTTTGAAGATTGCAGCAACCTGGCAAAGATAACGTCACGAGACAACTTGGAACTTAGAATACTAAAAAAGAAGAGTGCACAAAAGATTGTGTCCAGTGTTCAGTGTCATGTACCCCTTCAAACTGGCTCCAAGGTGGCTTTGCTGTTGCCATTTCGAGAATAGTACAACCCAAACTCCACACATCGACTGCAAGAGTGTAGCCATTTTTGTGCATCACAACCTGGGAGGAAACAGAAGCATGAGGTGATTTTCTATCAGATGCAAGAACACAAGACCACTTGCAGGAAAATGAAACGGGAAAATACCTCTGGTGCCATCCAATAGGGACTCCCTGTGAAAGAAAGCATAGTAGAATAAGCTGTTACCTGTTGCAAAAAGAAACTGATATAAGAGCTTCTGCAAGCATAATTTTCAAGAGATATATGACCAAGGAGATAAAATTAGTTCATATCTTCTGTTGCCTGTGATGACGCTCATGACTAAAAAGAACATCTATTCATATTTTGGTTTTGACGTACGTCGACATACTTACATGTTTGGCCATCCCAAAGTCTGCCAACTTGATTTCACCATTCGGATCCACTAAGATATTTGCTCCCTTGATGTCCCTGTTGAGTTAACAATAACTCTTTATTACATTTCCAAGAAGAGGCAAGTGCAGTTCCATTCAACCTTTTGAATGCAATTTTCGGATACTACAGCCAAACTACCTATGCACTGTATTACGTCCGTGTAAATAAGCAAGCCCAGCGAGAATCTGCCGCGTGTAGTTTTGGATAACAGGTTCAGTGAAAGCACCATACTCCGTGAGCAGTTTATGGATTGAGCCACCTGACACATACTCCAAGTAGACGGACAAGGTTTCTTCACTCTACAACCATAACAAATATCCAGACGTAAGGCTTTAATATTATTACCATATAACAAAATTACACTGCCAAACTCAATAAGCGTATATGATCTCTCTTCTTTTCATGAAACTCACAGAAATTGACACGTACCAGTTCACTTCCGTAATACTGAACAATATTCGGATGACAAAGCTGGCTCAGCACATTTATCTCCTGCAAAAGAAAATAGTTTGATTAGAGTGGTCAAATTAGTTTTAAACAAGAGCTAAAAGGAACCAGGTCTTGACATATACAAAAAGGTGAATTGATCTGGACAAACCTGATTTAGTTGCTTCAGACATTCTTTTGAGTTTTTGTCGTCAGAAATGACCTTGACCTCTTTAATAGCACATATTTTTCCTTTCTCACTGTAAGAATTTGTAAAAACAGTATATGATGGTACCAACCAATTTATCGAGGAGGATGCTACAAAGTTATACTATGGAGCTTTGTGCTTTCTATTGCATCTATCTCGATGACGGGTTTAACCTCCGAATTTGATTAATTACGGACATGAACCATCAGAATATGTATCTCCTATAGTGTATCACAGGTGAGCTATTGGCTTAGGTATCAGATGTCATGACATATAAACCAAACACATCACACATAGCATATGTGGTTACTGGTTTAAGATAGAAATCGACCTAGATATCAATATTAATAGCCTCTGGATCCAGTCAATGCAAATATACTTTCCAATTACAGAGAAAGCTAGCATCAAACGCCCTATCTATCAGAACCACGCACATTAGGCGTTGCTAAAACCAAGTATAGCAAACTCTTGTCATGAAGCCAACTTATAAAATATCTCTAAGCGAATCAGTAGAAAGATTTCATTATCACCTGTTAAACCCTTGATAGACTTGCCCAAAAGTGCCACTCCCTATAAATTTCCCTTTTTTCCACTTGGAAAGCCCTAAAGCAGACGTCTCTGCGCCTCCTACAACCCAAGACCCTTGCACACCAGAAGGGCTTGTAGGAGAACCAAGCGGCACACCAGAGGGGCTTGTAGGAGAACCCAACGGCACAACAGAAGGACTTGTAGGAGAACCAGGCGGCAGAGGCAAAGGGTGGTACTCAGAGGACCTTCCATCATCATTCCTCCCTGTCGAAGAATCTAAACTCATACCAGAGAATCGATGATGCAGTGGAGAAGTAGGTCTAGTTCCTGCCTTTGGAGAAGCTGCTACTGCGTTGGATTTCACATCGCAATGTCCCCTGCTACATATGTTACAAATTCAGAGAATATCAAACATAAAAATCGTAACTTTAAGCCATTTCTATCCGAAAAAACATTCAAGAAACCAATCACAAAACTCCAATAGGAGGTAAAAAAATCGAACCTTGAACCACTGGGTTGACTCTGATCTTCAGCTGATCCAGACGAGCTAACGCTGGAGACAGAAGCCGATCCAGAAACCGATCCGCTCACGTGATCGTTAGGAGCCGAAGTAGCGAGCGATGGGCGAGGAAGAGGATGACATTTCTTCTCGTCGGAATCGAACCCGGAGAACCCAGAAGCTCCGGCGAATTCACGGCTGCAACGAGGGTTACAGCGAGAAGGAGTGAGTGGATCGGAATTGCTTTTGCTATCAGCGGAGACTCTTCTGATACTCTTGTCGGCGACACAACGTGTTTGGCTCTGAACAAGGTGAGTATCGTCTTTGTTCTTGCCGGATTTTCTCACCCACCAAGTAGGCATCTCACAGTACGTAGGGGTTACGGAAACTGAGATGATCTTGACGGAATCAAATCTGGAGTTAGGGCATGAGAAGGAAGATAAAATACGGAAGATGGAGGAAAAATCTGAAAATCGAGGAGCGAGAGAGAAGAAGAAGACAAGTGGGGAGGGGAGGAGAGAGAGAGAGAGTGGACAGCTAAGCACGAAAGGTGAGTTGGAGAGGGTGGCACGTGCTGACGTGGTCTATATCATTGCTTCGCGCTGTGTCTGTCTCCAATGGGCTTTTATATTTGGGCCTTAAAGCCCAAAACAATCGCTTTTGTTTCGTTAATCATACATAAGTGAGACGTTTATAATGGATTAATATCAAGATATTTCGGGGAGAGATTGACTGAAATGAGTGGGGATCTTAATTGATTTGATCATCTAATTGGATCTTTTTTAGGAATTCTAATAAACGTCTGCTTAGATTATAATTGGAAAATTTGTTTTAATTAGGTATTTATATTTAACCGATCAACAATCAATTTAATCAGAAATAAATGTAATTAATGGAATGTTACGTCTTCAATCATATCCCACACGTTTAGGGATTGGAATTAGGATCCAGAAACTATCTTAATTATTTCTCAGTCATCCTTTAATCTATATAAACTCGCAAACTAATTGCAAACTGAAAAATATAACCAACATTAAATCTTTATTATAACGCTATTTACAAAATAGATGTAGTTGTTGACAAATAATTCTCAACATATACAATGGATATGTTGTAATTTCATTGGTAAAAAAAAAAGAGTTGATAAGTTTTTCAAAAAAGAAAAAATGAGTTGATAATGTACAACATGTTAAAATGTAAAAATTGGTATCTCCAAACGTTTAATTGGTTAAAACGGCCAATTAGTACATGAACTCTTGGTAAATGTGCAAATTAGTACCTGAATAATTTTGGTGTGCTAATCAGTACCCAAACTATTACATATCGGATTTTACATACCTGAACTATGTGTAAAAATGCCAATTAGTACCTGAATAATTTTATTGAAAGGGCCCATGTTTAGACCGCCGGGGGACATTCAAATAGTACATGATTAATTGATTCCTCATCTGTCCCACATCTCAAGCATTGCAAATTTAACAAATCTCTTAACTGACACCTAAAAACTTAAACAGCACAACATATGAAACAAACACCTAAAAACTTAAACAGCACAGTGGCAAGAGGCACTTTAGTGCACTCGCACTTGCTACTGTCGGGTTCGAATCCAGGCTGCAACAACTTTTTTTTAAAAAATTTGATTTACAAAACGACGTCGTTTCATTTAACCTCAGAGTTAACGATTAATGTTAATGGCGTTTAATTTTCTGTTAATTTGATTAACGGCGGGTTATTTTGGCAAGTCAAGGAATGTCCAATAATATTATGAAAAGTCAACGAAATGTATGGGTTTTTTTCGGCAAGAAAATTGTATGGGTTTTTTTCGGCAAGTTTCGGATTGTAGGGGTTTTTTTTGGCCGATTTCCCCAATTTAAACATGTATCTAAACACTTTTATTTCATTAATTCAGTGGCAATTTTCGTAAATAAATTCATTTTTTCAAGTATTTTCAAAAATGTACTTCCCAATTAATATTATAGATATATCAACCAATGTATATAGTTTAATAGGAGAGTTTTCTCTTGGTATAGAACGTCACGTCATCAGTCTTATTTTGACACATGTACAACTTCATTTTTTCCTACTTAGAAAAAAAATGCACTGTATTATTAACCTTCTTTGGAGTCGAAGTTTAGTGTTCGAAAGACCATTATTAAAACCAGCCAACAATATTCCCTTAGTATCTTCTAAAGCCCCGTCCACTATCTTATACTACTCCCATCATTGAAATCTTAACAATCTCTCATTCACCATCGTGGATCAACCCTTCATATTCAAAACCACCGGAGACTCCTTAGCTCCCACCTCCTTAGTGTCGCCTTCTGTCTTCAATATTCATTATATCCCAACTTCATACCATCGTTTAACCCTTTTGATAATTCGGCGCTATAAATTTAGACCACCCGACTACCCCCAATCATCCAAAAATCCTTTTGTAATCTAAATTTTACTAAACCACCTCAAAAAATCCTTTTGTAATCTAAATTTTACTAAATCACCTAAAAAAATCCTTTTGATCTCACCAACATGGCCAGTGTCGATTTTGTAGTAGTTCCAGCGGTGGCTAACTAGCTAAGGTTTGCGATTAGCATCTTCGCCGGTCTTTACCAAGAGGTCAGGTATCTCCTTTGCTTCTGGGTTTCCAAAAACATGTTCAGGGACTACTATGCTCATCCTCCGACAAAAATGTAACTTATTTCAATTCTAAGATCATGTCAAGTTCAAATGCTTTTGAAATACCAGCATCTGGCCATCCCTCCATTAACAGAATCACGTCTTACGTGAAGGTATATATTCAAGCTTGAATCGTTCAAAGTATCTCGTTCTATAAAACTGTACAGAATAGCCGGCCATCCCTCCATCATCTGTTTTCTTCCAACAACAACGATTTCTGAAGTGGACGATTGGAAAACTATATGCTCCAGAAGTAAGACCATATCGACGCTCTAGCTTACACTAACTAGGAACTTCCAGGTTTTCGAACCCCTATGCTAATACAAATAAGTTACAGTGTTTACAAGATTGAACATGAACATTCCAGGATCACGTGCAGATACGAAGAAAAGCATAATTTATTCTGGTACCTAACGAAGCGATTTGTATAAGTAAACTAAGCAAAAATGAATGAAGAACACTATAAAGTACCCATAAGAAAAAGAAATTACAAAATTCAACTTTTTGTTTTGAAAGATTCACGTCTAAGTCTAAGTTAGAAGAAAGAACATAACCATGAAAGTTGTAAGACAAAACAGAATCGCTACCACAATGTGATTAATTTAGTAATTATAGTCCAAGGTAAAAGAAAAGCAGGAAACACACGTAAAGAGGGCCGGTCCAACAAAATTGGTGGTCCTAATCAAGAAAAAAAAAATGGTCTATCTATAGATAAAATATTTTTATATAAAAAAAATTATTCGCTAAAAACAACAAATTTTTCAAGAAGTAAGTATGTAAAAACTAATTTAACAAATCAATATTTTTTTAATAATTTTGTGATTTCATAACCTATTTTTTAAAACAAAAAACAATATAATAAAAATAAAATTGGGCTGTTGAATAAAAAAACATATATTTGTGGTCCATATAATATATGATCTATAGATCTATATTTAAAAAAAAAAATTGTGGCCCAAAAAAGTGAAAATTTTTTGTGGTCTTAAGCCCAGGCTTAACTGGCTTGTGCTCTGGGTCCGGCCTGCATGTAAACAGTACAAGAAATCTGGAATATCAAATGGGCGTTGGAGAAGTAAACAGAATTCGTATCATTGAAATCGCATCTCCTCCAGAGTTTGTAAGAGCTTGTGCCGAAGATGTGTTGCAACAAATACGAACAAATAAACGGACATTAATCAGTTATGCCCTTCTGGCTTATCGAAAAAGCTAATATATCCTAGAGATAAAAACTATTTTCTTTTTGATTTTTGTTTTTAACCAAATCGCAGGAAAAGACAATAAAGGGCTTAATGAATCTAATAAATTGCGACCCAACCAATCTAATAATCGGATTATCCATCCAAACCCGAATAAATCGGATCCCAATTTTTTTTTTCCCTTGGAAATATTATTTTCCTCTTTCTTCTTATCCGGACCTTCTTCATCGTTCTCTTTTCTCTGAGATCAGTTCCGACAAGTTCCTATCGCAGCAGTGATTACTTCATCAGCTCGATCTCAACCTTTTCTGGTTGTTGTTGTTGTGTGTGCGCTTTTCCATCTCCTCCTCCTCTCTCTCTGCGCGACGACGGTGTAGAGACTCAGAAACGTGGCTTAGACTGAGGAAGAAGAAGTAGAAGAAGATGGAAGCTAACGGTATGGAGACGAATCCGGAGAGAGAGTATATAAGAAGGCACCACAAGCATCAGCTTTTGGAGAATCAGTGTAGCTCTGCGCTTGTTAAACACATCAAAGCTCCTGTTCATATCGTAAGCTTCTTCCTTCTCTCTCGCTGATTTGGTCGCTAAAGCTTACATTTTTTACTGATTTGTTTCTTATCGAGTTCTGGGTAAAGCGATTGGTTATAGAAAGCTTGTATCCGCTCTCCTAAAAACTGATTATGATGTTTTGTTTTGTCTCAATCATCCGAACGAGATTTAAAAAGTTTGAGGTTTGATTGTTGAAAAAAAAACTATTTCTATTTGGTTGTAATAGGTGTGGTCTCTTGTGAGAGAATTCTATCAGCCACAGAAGTACAAGCATGTGTTTCCTTCTGCATCATTTGTTTGGTTCCACTTTAGCTAGTGCGTCACATTACTCATTGTAACTAACTCTGTATATCTAGCTTGCGACTATTGGTTTGGCTGCAGATGAAAATCCACTCGGCGTGGTCCTTGGTGGAATTGTGTAAGTCTTCACTCTTTTACCCAAATGATTTGTATCAAACTGATAGCCTTTCTTGACTTACTGCTGACTAATCCCTTATGCTTGGACAGGGCACAAACATTGTGCACCACAGCTGCTGTGATTGGTGGGAAGAGCTTAGCATCTCAAATATCCGAGCGAATTGTAATATTTTCGATATTCCTCCCTTCATTGAAGTAACGAAGAGTAAGATTTTTGATCAAAATGGGGACTTATGTTGTTGTTGCAGGTGGCTCTTTCCGGTGGAATGCTTTTCATTATTTTCGGCATTCAATCGTTTCTCTCTCCGGTTGATGCTTGATAACTCTATGGTAGTTACTCAATTGCAACTAAAATCATATTGGTAATATCATTCATATAATATACCTCTTTTGAGACTTCCCTATGCATTGAAACTGCAGGTTTCTTGGGGGTTGAATGCTTTTTGGTGAGCTGAAGCCGAAGTTGATTAGATATTTACATTATTGGTTCAGGAATCAGAAAGATTCATTTGTAACACCATCTAAACTTCAATAAAGTTATGCCCTTTGCATTCTGAAGTTCCTTCCATATGAAAAGACTCTTCACGATCAACCCAACAAAAGGTGGAGAAAGAAGAAAGAAGCTGAAGGCAGAGAAAAGAAAAGAAGAAGCTAAAGGAGGAGAAAAGGAAAAGGAAAAGGAAACTACAGGCTATTGTTGTTTATGAGAATGCTAGTGAGTTTTTTTTTTTTTGCTTTTTTTTGTAAAATTTATTGTTTTTAAACATGTTGAGACTTGATATCTTTAATATATTACTTGCACTTAAAGATCTGGAAAAACTACTGGATGATTTG
Source organism: Isatis tinctoria (assembly GCA_010577795.1). NCBI lineage: Eukaryota > Viridiplantae > Streptophyta > Magnoliopsida > Brassicales > Brassicaceae > Isatis > Isatis tinctoria. The sequence goes on along the minus strand of CM021246.1, from coordinate 10,875,055 downwards.
GTAAATACTATGAGTAAATTCACAAAGATATCAAATTTAATAATAAAACATTAAATTTAATAATTTTATAAAGCATTATAAAGTTTTATAAAATAGAACTATAAGTTTTTTAAAAGGAACTATAAGACTTACTTACACTTAAAAGTCATTTTTAAAATATTACTTACATTTAAAAATCGTGGGAAACTAATAGATGACTTGGGTACTACTATGAGTAAAACCATAAAATATCATATTAAAATATTAACAAAACATAACATCTTCAAGTAATGCCGTTATATAACACTGTTACTTATAAATTTTTTTTTTTAAATTTTGGTCACAGTAGTACCCAAGTTTTTAGTAATACTACCTACCACATAGTTGTATTTTGGCACTTTTAAGGTTTTTTTTAGTATTACCGATTTAAAATCTACTTTTAGTAGTAGTACTGATGATTTTAGAGGTCTAAGATGCATTTCACATATTCTCATACAATAAAAACGTCGAAAATACTTAATTAGCACGAAAACCCTCACAGTTGGGAACATATTGTGTCATTCACCTTATAAGTGTAAGGTTACTTTGGTTTAAAAGACATGTTTTGTAAAAAAATTTCAAATTTGTGAAATTTAAAAGTTTCATCAAACAAAACAGTACAAAATAACTTCTAATATACAATATTACTAAGTGCATGTATTAAATACATGGCCTAATAGAATTAAAATCACATTTGGCAATTTCCAAGCAAAAACACATAGTCGTTCCACAGTTGGTCCAGTCGTCTCACAAAAACATAGTCAACCTAGTAGTACGCAGACGTCCACACAATACAAAGTTAAGCCAGTTATCCTAGTCGTACCAAACTAAAAACTACACGAATATGAGTTCTGATTACGCAATTACACCAGTGGTACCTGATACCTCATAATACAAAATAAGCTATAAAATGATTGTAGTAACTCGAGAACATGTATGCAACTTGTTGTAAGTATTAATCATGAAACGATCATAATTATTATGCTTCGCAACTTAAACTGACCACTTGCAACCATCTTTTGCTCCACAACATTTTATCACATACCGCTTAGTATCCGACTTAATTGTATTATACTCAAAACAATTCTGATGTGAAGCTCTCTGAACTAGCGTTTGCACTGCCTCCTTACTTCCAAATTCTTGGCCTAGAACCATATCTATACCATCATCCCATCCAAGATGTGCATGCTCATGTCCTGCAGTAGGTCTTACTTCACTATCTTCATACACTTGCTCATATCCTTCAGCGCCATCTGTACCATGGTCATGCATCTCATGGTATTCCGATGGTTCCCCTGTGTAAGCTGTAAACATACAATCATTACCTTCTCTACCACTTGAAACCAGCTCCTCATCACCACAAGTTTCGTGATCTTCTGTTGAAGCTTCCACACGCTTCTGACTTTGATTAACATCTTTGTTGAACTCTACATGTAGAAGACTTCTACATTGATCTTTATTTACTTGGAATAGATAAAAAAACACATCTTCATCATTCTATATGTAAGTTGGACGCTTCGGATTCAAGACCAAAGGAAAGTAACTAATTTTCAACTGTGTTGTAGCTTCATCCATCATAAGCTTTCTGCAAATTCTCTCAACCAACACACTATAATTCACCCTCCAAAGATGTCTTCATCGCTAAAGAGTGAATTTTGTCTTCTGTTGAAATCCATTTCATGTCATCACCTTCCTTTGAATACCCCCATGATCGAAATAGATGATTGTGCAACGACTTGTACTCATTGCTCCCTGAAAAGAAAAAAATAGTAGATTTAGTCACACCATTGGTCTTAGTTATACAATAATGTGTTAGTTAAACTAGTTGTCGTAGTTGTTTTCTTTATGCATAATAGTACCTTTAGTCACAGTAATACCCAGAAAATAAGGTTTTACGTCTTTATCGCTATAATTTATGCTCATTCACCCAATATGTCCTTTTCGTTAACATTTTAAGGTTAACCCACACTTACCCAACAAATTTGCTATCTAAATCACTAAAAACGAGAATAAAAAGTTGATATTATAAATCTACAAATTGTGAAGAAACAAATCTACAAATTGTGAAGAAACAAGAAATATTGGTGAACACATTAGATAAAGCTTGAAAATTTAATAATAAAAACGAAAACGGTTTAAGATTTAGCGTCATCTAACCTATTCCTTTGAAGCTTTTCTTCAATGTTAATGGTGGAGGAGAGGTGAGGAATAAGAAGAAAAGGACGTCGGAGAGAGAAAGAGAGATGAGAGTAGGTCCACCTGGATTTTTTTAATTGTTTAAGTTTTTGTTTACTTTTTGGGTGATAATGAATAATATATAATATTATATAGAGGGTAAGATTGAGAAAATTTATGAAGGAGGGTATATTGATTTGAGGGAGGATATATTGACTATTTTTTTACCCATTAGGGCATATCTGGAGATGGTCCCAAATAAACTGGAGTTATGATGAGCAGCAAGGTAAAAGGAAAGGCAATTAAAAGAAAGGATATGTCTTAACCACAAGAGCGAGTGATAACAATAGGTTACAGTATAATGATAAACGCTGAAAATTATTCAAAATTTAATTAAAGGCATTCAAAACCTTCCCAAAGTTTTAATCTCTCGCGAAAGTTAGACAGCAAGCAACACAATAAAAATGTTTCCTTTTAAAAAAAACCCTAAATAGGTATGTATTGAGAAACCAATAGAATTGGGAAATGATAGTTAATGGCTGTTAAAAGTTAAAACCAAACAATATGTCAAGTCACTAATCTTACAAATGAAGGGCGAATGAACCTCACCTAATTGTGATAGATCGTGGCTTATCTTACTCCATTCGTCATCTACAAAACTTTTATTTAAAAGAAGAGAGAAAAAAAAATATAAAAAGGTTTTAATCAACTTAAAAGAGGAGAAAAAGCTCTATCTATCTCCACTAACGAGGATCTGATTTTACCTTGTTATGCCATGCTATAATATTATCCGTCTAACTATTTTTCAAAATTTTATAAAGAAAATGAAAGAGAATAACATCAAATCAAAATTATCAAATCAGAATTAATCAAATTTGAAAAAAAGTAGAAAAAGTTTTAAAAGATAAAAAATTCTAGAACAACAAAGAACATGCACCCATTCAAAGTGTATATGCTGAGGATGCAAATGTGAGGATTTGAAGCTTACGCTGGCAAAGTTCGCAAATAAACTTTAAAAAATAAGGAAATGAGATATTCAATAATTTCCTGCAGAGTTTGCAATAAACAGCAATATTGAGACGAATGTGTGACGGATGTTGGTTTCTCGCAAATTTGTCGCTGATTCATCGCAAACATTACGACGAGAGAAGGGAATCACAAATCTGTCGGAAACTGCGACGAAATTGCGACAATTGTCCTTCTCGTCTCTAAACCTCGCAAAACTATGACAGATTCTTTTCGCCACACATTTGCGACGGATTTGCGACCATTTATCTTTTTTTTTTAGCAAATGAGTCGTAATTCCGTCGCAAATTTGCGACACAACCTTTCTGTCGCAAATAGCCTGTTTTCTTGTAGTCGTACGTACGCGAACTCTGTAATGTCAAGATTGAAAGACATCAAGAGGTTTGGGTGTCTAGCATATATCCATTCGGATGAAGGATAACTAAAACCGCGAGCCAAAAGAGGAGTATTTACAGGCGATCTATAAGGCATTAAAGGTCATAAAGTGTGGCTTATAGATGATTGTAAAGTTGTTATCAGCAGGAATGTAGTCTTCAGAGAAGACAATCTACAAAGATGTTCAATCTGTTGATGAAGAAGACTCGAAATCAATCTCAAGGATCATAGATATGGAGCTGAATGATCCTACAATAGAGACTGATGACAACGCTGAAGGTGGAGCTATTACCGAAATCTTAATCAGAATCGGGAATCGAGAAGAAGCAAATAATGAGGAAGACGCTCAACTGATGAATGATTATCAACTTAGCAGAGACAGAGTTAGAAGACAGATTAAACCACGAGCTAGATTGTAATATTATCAATGTGACATGACTGATAGAGAAGACTAATTTGCAAATTTCGTATGCTGCTTATCTGAAGACGCGACCACATAACCCTCATCCTATCAAGAATCAATGAGTGATCCAGATATTGATGAATGGACTGGTGCATCAGGAAATATTTTCTCCATTGTGAGAGCCGAAACTCACACTGTCAAAACTTATATTTAGTGGGGGCTCGAAAATTCAATTTATAAAGAACTAAATGACCGAAAATGCAAAAGAGAGATTTTTATTAATATTTTCCGAAAGTACAAGGGAAATTAGCAAAAGCTGAATAGTCTTAAATTGCTAAAACTCCTAATAGTCAGATTTGGGATGGCTATAACCCTTACATGAGCGTACATATATATACTGACAATCCTAGGAGGCTAAGACTTCAGATTTCCGATGTGGGACCTTGTCTTTCCTTCCCAGCCGCCGACCTAAGCTTTTTGGGCCCGATATCCGGTCCGAGAGTCTTCCGTGATCCATCCGCGCATTCTGACCCAAATCCGGCCCGCCAATGAATAGTAATCCGATGAATAGTAATCCGAATCTCGGTTTAGGCTCAATTCGATTTTTCGGTTAACTTTGTCTCGTGATGAATAGTGTTTTTCAACGGTTTTGCCCGCGTGAACAGTGTTCCGAGCGTTTTACGACTTCTGAGATTTGAACCACCCGTGGACACGACAACCATTCATGTAAATAAAAATTGTGGACACAATAAATGTGGACACGGACAACTATTCATGAATGGTTGTCGTGTCCACGTTTATTTTGTCCACTTTTTTGCTTCGAAGAGGGAAAATGTTTGAATGGTTCTCCGTGTCCACATTTGTTTTGTCCACAAATTTTTTTATAAATACCTAAAATATATCAAAGTGGATATCAAAATGTAGAGAAAAAAATTATAATTCTAATTATGAAATCAAAAATATTTTATGTCTCTTAGAAAATATGAAATCATCAAATTAACATATGAATGAAAAGATAATAAAGTATATAATAATTAAAAAAGGAAAAAGGAAAAAGGGAGAAAAAAAAGCATTAATAAAAGAAGGAAAAAATGAGAAAGAAGAAGAAGGGCAAAAGAGTAAACTTATCTACAAAAAGAAGGGGTAAAGTCACCAACATGTGCAAAGTCCTTATTTTGTAAGCAAACTTGGGGAAAGTCACCCATAGTGTAAATTCCTCTAAAGATAACATGATCATTATTACGAGTAGCTCAAACAACTAGAAAATACAGTAAACCTTAACCATACCATCTCATGAGCTATGCGAATCATTCCTTTCCGGCTGGTGGAGTGTGGTATACGTGTTTTTCTTAGCTCCCTCTTTTAACCTGCATAAGCATTAAGGTTATCAATATTTATAAAACAAACTTGACTGTATGAATAAAGTGATTAAAATTGGAGAACCTTGAATTCTGTGGTAATTCTACTCTTAACCCATTATTCCACTCTGGCATTGACTAGATGTTCCTTGGTTTTAATTTAGGTATTTGTGTCTTACTCGCACTTCGTACTTGTGAAACAAACATAGACTTAAAAGCTCGCCATAAACAACCCAGCTGCTTAAAAACACATGCTTTTTGCCAATCTTCTGTTACGTTAAACCTCCCCTGAAATATTTTGGAAGTTAAAACATTAGTTTGTTGTTAAATATAGTAAGAATTACTTATATAAAATACATAGAGTACCTGAATCTCCGCCCATAGCACATATCTTGTTTTCTCATCCAGATGCCTCCAATCATCAAGTAATACAGGTACATGCTCCCACACAAGAGGGCCAAGAAAAGAAGAAAGCGTTATATATCCTTCGCCAACATGTTCACCGAGAGATGTGAAGTCGACATACCTTGTCTTCATGGTGTTTAGCAACTCCACACATATTAGTTGGACCTCTGATTTTCTTTTTGTTTGTAATTGTGTCCTCAGTTTGACCTTCTGCAGATGATAGTTGTGTTCTGTTTTGGTCGCCCGGTGCGAGCCATCTTCTTCGTTGTCTTCTGCTTCTGCGTGTTCATCTTGTTCCTCCAAATCTTCTTTATTGGCCTCTGAATCCGCTTGTTCATATTCCCAGTGCCGGTCCGTAAGTCTATGGCGCCTAAAGCGTACTGAAAGATGATGCCCCTGTATATTAAAAGAAAATTTAATGATATTTTTTAAAAATATATACATAATCAAAATAATGCAAATAAGTATTGAATTACTAAACTTTTCAAATAGGTATAAAACACAAAAAGTATTGACAGTTTTAGAACTCTTTAAAAAAAAAAGTTTCATGTTTGATCAAAAAGTTATGAAAAAACAAAAAAATATAAAGACAACCAAAAATATATATTAAAAAAGAAGAAGAAAGAAGTATAGAAGGAAAAATTTATAAATGGATAAAATTGGTAAAGATAGAAAGTGAAATACTCATGTGTAATAAAACCTATTTGGACTGGGCTGTAAATAGTTTATTAAAATTAAAAGAAAAAAAAAGAAAAAAAAAACCAGAATAAAAAAAACATGGTTCGAACTTGGCTACTTTAAGTCAAATACACATGCTTCTAAACCACCATACCAAATGAAATTTTCAAACTTTTGGCGCCCCTAATATCTATATAAAATTTGGCGCATAGAGCACTGGCTTCATGGGCTTTAGCCCAGGGCCGGCCCTGCATATTCCTCTTCCATGTAGTCTTCATGGCATGTAAATCTTGATTCAAAGTTTCTTCTTCGCCGTCCTGTTCATCTTCCTTTTATGTAACAATTTTCTTTCTACTGATCACCTCCGCCAGGGTTACGGGAATGCCTAGGTGACGTCGACCGCAACGGATATTAACTGCATTTCCTTTCTTCGTCATTGCAGAACACCTGAAAGTCAACCAAATTCCCACATGAATTTTTTTTTCCAATGTGCAGGTATATCAGATGTATCTGAACATATGCAAGCAGTTGGTGCTGATAATGATGATTCCATAGATGATCTTCTAAAACAAATCAAGCATGGAGGAAAAGGCGAGTAAATTCAAGGATAGTCTTCGCTTTGACCAAACCACACCTATCACAAACATATACAACAAGGACTTCAGTATCTATCCTATGTCGTAATATCCACCTCAATGCCCTCTGCCTAATGATATATAATGATAGAGTAAGATTGGTTTTATTTTGTTGTTTTTTATTTTATTTTACTTCTTTTCTTAATACATATGACTTAGATTCGATTTAATTTTGTTTGTAGATACTAGCTGCTATATTATGGCAAGTCTGCTTTCACTTTAGCTTTGTTTTTCTGTTGTTTGGATCTTAAAACGTTTAATATAATCTGGAAACAAAAGATTGAAAACGAGGTTAGGGATTATTATTTGTTTGTATTTTTGTTATAAAATTTATCGCTCACAAAATTTGTTCAATTTGTATTATTGGTCTGTTACATCCGTAAAAGTTGCTTTCAATAAACCCTTGTTACAATACAAAAAAAAACCCATTGCTTTTAATATTTGCTTGACTTGTTGATTTGTGACTGGGAGTCTATGGTTAACATATATAACACCTTTTTCTACATTTCAGAGAATGAGAATTTGTAGACGTCGATCCTGGCTCAGGATGAATGCTGGTCTAGCGGAAAAGGTGTTATGCGATATTAAATTCAAAATTAGGGGTAAAATACCATTTGAACCCAAGTTGGTTTTTTATATTGAAGTGAACAAATATGTCATGGTTGCATAGTCTTCTACCTCTTATAATAAAATAAGTTAGATCAAAAATACTTAATAGCATGACGATAAAATCAATAAAAATCATGTCGGCTAAAATTCATGTCAGTTTGGCGCCGTCTTTGGGGACGAGAAATATTCTTAACCCTTAGAACAAAAAGGATACGAGACGAAGACGATGACCGAAGAAACAATGGATTGGAGTTCGATGGATGGCAGCTGCGGCCTAACGATGACTTTCCCAGAGAAAGAAGCCACTGAAATAAACCATCCGCATAACGATCTGCTCGTGATCGGTCTTTCAATCGGAGGATACGAGATACCAAGAGTCTTAGTGGACACTGGAGGAACGGTGAACGTCATATTCCTGGAAACCCTTCGGAGAATGAACATTGAGACACAGCATCTCATAACCCATCCGAAACCGTTGACTGGTTTCTCCGGAAAGACGACAATGACAATAGGGACGATCCAACTCCCTGTGAAAGCAAAAGGAGTGGAGAAAGACACGAAGTTCTCGGTGATCGATTGCCCACGAATCTGCGACGCAATTGTGGGAACACCGTGGCTGAACTCAATGAGAGCCATCCCATCAACTTACCACCTGTGCCTAAAATTCCCGACTCCGACCGGAGTGGAAACGATTTGGGGACGGCAGAAAGATTCTCGAGCTTGTTTCCTGACGGAGCACAGATTGAGGAAGCCGGTAACCGATCTCAGCCGTGAACCGAAGTCCGACAAAGGAAAGGAAGAGCGGCAGCTGGCGAAACTTGAGCAAAAGTTACAAATTGAAGAATCCCGGGAAGCGGAGAAGGACCCCCCGTGTGAGCCAGTGATTTCGGTCAACATAGACGAAAAGAATCCAGAGCGGTGTACGGAAATTGGAGCAAATTTGGAGGAGCCGATCAAGACTGAGTTAATCACCTTGTTAAAGGAGAACGCCGGGTCATTCGCATGGGCAGCAGAAGATATGCCCGGGATTGACATCGGCATCACAAGCCACGAACTCAACGTAGACCCGACATTCAAACCGGTGAAGCAGAAAAGATGGAAACTCGGACCAGAACGCGCCCAGGCGGCAAACGATGAAGTAGAAAGATTGCTCAAAGTCGGATCAATCACGGAAGTGAAATATCCCGACTGGTTAGCAAATCCGGTGGTAGTAAAGAAGAAGAATGGAAAATGGCGAGTTTGCGTCGATTTCACTGATCTGAATAAAGCGTGTCCAAAAGACAGCTTCCCCTTCCCCTTCGCACATCGATCGATTAGTCGACGACGGCAGGGAACAAGCTGCTATCTTTCATGGACGCTTTCTCCGGATACAACCAAATCATGATGAATCCCGACGATCGAGACAAGACTGCCTTCATCACAGATCGCGGAACATACTGTTAAGGTGATATGCCATTCGGGTTAAAGAATGCCGGCGCTACATACCAAAGGCTTGTCACAAGATGTTCGCCGAACAACTCGGAAGAACGATGGAAGTCTACATCGACGATATGTTGGTCAAGTCATTGGAGGAGAAAGACCACGTCACACACTTGCGGGAATGCTTTGAACAACTCAACCGGCACAACATGAAACTAAACCCGGCGAAGTGCAGATTCGGAGTAGCATCCGGCGAATTCCTCGGATATCTGGTAACTCATCGAGGGATAGAAGCCAACCCGAAGCAAATCAACGCCCTGATAGAGATGGCTTCGCCAAAAACCAAGAGAGAAATCCAAAGGCTGACCGGACGGGTCGCGGCGCTGAATCGGTTCATCTCGAGGTCGACGGACAAATGTTTGCCCTTCTACGACACACTCAGGGGAAACAAAAAGTTTGAGTGGACAGAGAAGTGTGAACAGGCGTTCCAAGAACTAAAGAAATACCTAGCAAGCCCACCCGTACTTTCAAAGCCGGTCGAAGGAGAGCCCCTTTTTCTGTATACGGCGGTATCATCAACGGCGGTAAGCGGGGTGCTGGTCAGAGAAGATCGCAACGAGCAAAACCGGTCTTCTATGTAAGCCAGACCTTGGCGGACGCAGAAACTCGATACCCGCTAATGGAGAAGGCGGCCTTGGCAGTGGTGATGTGCGCACGGAAATTACGGCCTTATTTCAGTCGCACACGATCATTTTACTCACGGTTTTTCCTCTCAGAACGATCCTGCACAGTCCCAGTCAATCGGGACGTCTGGCAAAATGGGCGGTAGAATTAAGCGAGTACGATATCGAGTACCGAAGTAGAACATGCGCCAAATCACAGGTCCTTGCAGATTTTTTGATTGAGCTCCCGACCACAGGCGTTAGTGAGCCGACGTCAAACTCGACGTGGGTTCTCCACGCAGACGGGTCTTCGTCAAAGCAAGGTTCGGGAGTCGGGGTGCGGTTAACGTCACCAACTGGGGAAATATTAGAACAGTCGTTCAGGTTGCTCTTCAACGCTTCCAACAATGAAGCGGAGTACGAAGCCTTGATCGCTGGACTGAAACTCGCCCTCGGACTCAAAATCCAAAATCTGCAAGCATTTTGCGATTCCCAGCTGGTGGCAAATCAATTCAGCGGAGACTATGAAGCAAAAGACGACCGGATGGAAGCATATCTCAAAATTGTCCGGGAGCTCGCAAAACAATTCAAAAAATTCGAACTCACAAGAATCCCGCGAGGAGAAAACGCCCCGGCCGATGCATTGGCGGCCCTGGCATCAACGTCTGCCCCGGGAGAAAGTCGAATCATTCCCGTCGAATTCATAGAACAACCAAGCATCGATCCACCACAAGTCATCAACCTTATACAACTCCCGGAAGGAGAAGACGAAGAAGAGCCTCCGGAAGAAGAGTTAGCAACTGGTCCAACGGAAGAATATGGCTGCGATCGCGGATGGATGGCTCCGATACGAACATACATCATGGACGGGGAAGTCCCGCGGACAAATGGGCTGCACGAAAACTAAAGGCCCAAGCGGCCCGCTTCGTTCTCCTCGACGGCAACATCTACAAATGGAGGATCTCCGGACCATTAATGGTCTGCGTGGAAAAAGAAGAGGCAAGACGAATTATGGAAGAAGTCCATAGTGGGTCGTGCGGAAATCACTCCGGAGGAAGAGCTCTCGCAATCAAAATCAAGCGGCATGGACACTATTGGCCAACCATGATAAAAGATTGCGAGAAGTTCTCCCTCAAATGCGAGAAATGCCAGAGGCACGCGCCGGTGATCCATCAGCCGCAGAACTGCTCTCGTCAATTTCTGCGCCGTACCCATTCATGAGGTGGTCGATGGATATCGTGGGGCCAATGCATAACTCAAAGCAGAAAAGGTTCCTACTTGTCCTAACAGATTACTTCTCAAAATGGGTCGAAGCGGACTCTTACGCCAGTATCAAGGACGCCCAAGTGGAGCATTTCGTCTGGAAAAACATCATATGCCGGCACGGAGTCCCTTACGAGATCGTCACAGACAATGGTTCTCAATTCATTTCCACCCGCTTCGAAGGATTTTGCGAAAAGTGGAAGATACGCCTGAGCAAGTCAACGCCACGCTATCCGCAGGGTAATGGCCAGGCCGAAGCAGCCAACAAGACTATCGTTGACGGACTCAAAAAGCGTCTTGACGAGAAGAAAGGGCGATGGGCGGACGAACTCGAAGGGGTGCTCTGGTCCCATCGGACAACTCCAAGATGCGCAACCGGAGAAACGCCATTCGCACTGGTCTACGGTGCCGAATGCGTTATACCGTCAGAAGTAGACTTTCCCGGCGTCAGACGAAGGCTCTTGCCCGGACAGGAAGGCCTTAATCATCTGATGATGTTAGACGAACTGGACCTAATAAACGAAAGACGGGATCAAGCCCTCATCCGCATCCAAAACTATCAACAAGCAGCGGCCAAATACTACAACTCAAACGTGCGCCACCGCAAATTCAAGGAAGGAGACCTCGTCCTCCGCAAAGTTTTCCAGAACACCGCGGAGCCGAATGCAGGGAAACTAGGCGCGAAATGGGAAGGACCGTACAAAGTAGCAAAGGTGGTCCGTCCAGGAGCATACGAGCTAGAAAACAAAGAAGGGAAGCCAGTCCCAAGGACATGGAACGCAATGCACCTAAAGAAGTATTACCACTAGACGTTGTAAAATAGAACTACGAACCGGCTTGATCCCTACATTCAGGGTACGTAGGCAGCTCGCCTTCCGACGAGTTCAGCTATTTATATTTTATAATTTTCAATGGGGGAGTGGGTCCGTATATACATACTCCCAAATTTTCGGAAGCAAATCAAGAGGATGGACGCTGGGACTTAGTATCTCATAACACATCCATAGCTTGAAAAGTTCCCCGAGGATATCATCCAGGCAAACATCGGAACTTAGCATCCCGAAATTTGATCCGGAAAACGAATGGACTCAGAAAAACTGCGCACGACTCATCTGAATATGAACCGGCGGCTGGGATAAGGGCCAGCCCGGATCTTCTTCATCCGAAGCCGGCGGCTGGGATAAGTGCCAGCCGCCGGATCTTCTTCATCCAAAGCCGGCGGCTGGGATGAGTACCGGCCGCCGGATATGCCTCACTTCAAAAATCGCCCCTTGGCACACATAAAACCTGTCTTTTAGCAAGCATGCCACCGTCCGTTGCTGATCACAACGGGACGATCTTTTTAACCATGGTTCCCCTTACATCCCAAAGCGGATAAAACGTAGCGCGCTATACAAATTTCCGGACTAACATCCGAAAGGCGTAACCTGACATTCCGCGATCCTGGCAGGAAACGTCTCAGACGATGTTCTATTGAGTTCATTTCCACTAAACGCCCCGCATAGGTAGAAAATGCAAAGCGTGAATCACTAAATGAACTCCTTAAACCCAGTAAACGCCAACTTGGAACGCTGGTCTTAGACATCTCACGATGAGGTACCAAACCGGCCCTGGTACGAGATCATAAACTCGTCCGAAACTAGCAACTAAACCAAACTCAAAGCCCAGCGGCTAACTCCGCTGGTCGAATAACTCAAGGGAAACTCCTCCCGAACAATCAGGTCCGAGCGCCCGGAACAGCGCCCCGATCAACCCGACTAACCTAAGCAAGCAAAACCAAACCGATACAAGGAAGGTCGAGCGCCCAATCCGGTCGGATAAACGGGCCGCCCGATCTCTTCAAATAAACGGCCAGCAGCCCGCTCCAAAAAAGCATAACCCGGCGACTCGGACACGCCAGCCGCCCGGCGGCTCGGACATGCCAGCCGCCCGGGATCAATCAACATAATCCGGCGGCTGAGACATGCCAGCCGCCCAGGATCAACTAGCATAATCCGGCGGCCGGGACATGCCAGCCGCCCAGGATCAGTCAACGTAATCCGGCGGCCGGGACATGCCAGCCGCCCGATATCGATATAGCATCCTCTCCAAATCAATACACGGCGGCCGGGTTCGTCTCGGACTAAACCCAGCCGCCCACGATCATTCAATCATGATCCTTGTACAAAGAAACAGCGTATGGCAAGAGACAAATCTCGAAAGCTAGTTTTATTGAAGTCTCAAAACAAAAAGAATCGGTCAAAACCAAAAATCAGGCCATACATAGCATAAAGCTATAAAGCCAAAAACTCAAAAAATATAACAAGAAAGAAAAACCACCGCATGGTTAAGAATCAGAACCAAACGCCTGGGCAATAGCAATATCAGGAATTCCGGGAACAGACTCATTCGATCCCGATAGGTCAACCACCCCGAGAGAAACAGCCTCCTCTTCAACGGATCTTCCCTCGGGTATTGAAGCATTGTCATCCTTGTGGGCTGGACATAACTGAGAATCGATCTTCCCACGGATTCGAGCAATCACATCATCAAACCGAACTGCAGATTTATCGAACTCGTTCATCCATGTGGACAATTTCACCTTCTCCTCGTCCAAGGTGGGAGGATCAGTCCCTTGTAGCAAAGCGACAAGTTCAACATTACTCTCTATCTGAGCCAAATCTACGTCCTGATTCCTTGCCTCAGACAAAGATCCAAGGTCTTCTTTCAGCGCATCCAAGAAGCCGCGGAATTTGGCAACGGAAGCCTTGCGGCCATCCGCGTAAGCCCGTTGCACCTTCGAATTGCGCGCCGCTTTTACACTGGCCATCTGATCCTTCAAAGCCTGTACTTCCTTAGCATGACGCGCATCCTTGGCCTCTTGACGGGTCTTAAACTGCAACGCCACTGATCTCTCCGCACGTAACGAAGCAAGCTCTTTCTCGAGCGTTTTGACCCGATGCGAAGACGTCGCTTCAAGTTCGTTAAGTTTCCTCCTCACCAGCCGAGCATCCTCCCTAGCTTCCTCAGCACGCTTACGGATTCCACGGACAGAAGCATCATACGTGCTGATACACTTGTTCACGGAAGACATGAACTGAAATAATAACAGGGAAGAGTCAGTATATAAAAAAAAAGGGGGAGAAGAAAGAGAAAAGGCAAGAATGGATAAACCTTCATCCCGCTCAAGGCCATATCCTCGTACTTCTCAGGCTCATCCAGACTATCACAAGAAGGAAACCTGAAACTAGCATCCGTGATCACCGAAAAACTCCTAGCGGACAGACGACGATTTTTACAAACAGCCTTAGGAAAAGCAAGCCCTAGCGAAGGACCTGTGCGCCGAGCCTCGGGAGGAGAGTTTTTCACTCCGGGGTCAGCATGGCAATCCGCCTGCTTTTGGCGCAACCGGTTGTCTTCATCATTCAGACCGTAGGTGATCCCGCCAGCCGCCACTTTATCCTTGGGCAAACGCCTCGCGATACTTCGTTCAAGAATAGCTTCCTTCTTCAGAGGAGTGACCAACGGTGGATACCGCCAACTTATCCGCAGGCCACTCGGATGGAGGGACGGCTTGACTACCGTCCGTCAATCCCGATCCTGAAGGACCGCCCGCCGTCTTATCCTTAGAATCCTTCCCGAGTTTATTCACTTCACTCTTCTTCTCCATCTGCCTCCTCTCGCGAAAAGATTGCCTAACCATTATCTTAAAAAACAGAAAGTGCACTCGACAAGAGAAAGAACTCGTGAGGAAAAAGAAGAAGGAAGGGTCCATATATATAGTCGGACGGTTCGAGTCCTAGTTCGAAAAGGAATTGAGTCTTTCCAATTCCGAGCCGACCGCCCACGAGTCTTTCATACGAAAAGGAAATTTTCCCGTTTCGATCAATCCCGATAAAACCTCAGCTTAAAGCTCATCGTCCTGGACTACGAGAACGAAGAGCTGGGGGGCTAACTGTTGGGGTCGAAATCCCCTCCTCGAAGATTGACGGAACGAGAAGTCAAGGTCGTGATCAAATGGAACTTATCCCGAACATGGAACGGACAAGCTAAGGCAAACTGCCCACGATCCGTCCAAGACATCAACCGGCGGCTGGGACAAGGCCAGCCGCCGGGTCTTTTTACATCCACGGCCGGCGGCTGGGATAAGGCCAGCCGCTGGGTCTTCATTGATCCACGACCGGCGGCCGGGATAAGGCCAGCCGCCGGATCGTCTTGGTCCATCAACCGGCGTCCGGGACAAGTGCCAGCCGCCGGATCGTCTTGGTCCATCAACCGGCGTCCGGGACAAGTGCCAGCCGCCGGATCGTCACACGTCCATGACCGGCGGCCGGGACAAGTGCCAGCCGCCGGATCGTCACATGTCCATGACCGGCGGCCGGGACAAGTGCCAGCCGCCGGATCTTCACACGACCATGACCAGCGTCTGGGACAAGTGCCAGCCGCCGGATCATCACACGTCCATGACCGGCGGCCGGGACAAGTGCCAGCCACCGGATCGTCACACGTCCATGACCGGCGGCCGGGACATGTGCCAGCCGCCGGATCGTCACACGTCCATGACCGGCGGCCGGGACAAGTGCCAGCCGCCGGATCTTCACACGACCATGACCGGCGTCCGGGACAAGTGCCAGCCGCCGGATCATCACACGTCCATGACCGGCGGCCGGGACAAGTGCCAGCCGCCGGATCCTTATGCGTCCATGGCCGGCGGCTGGGATGATTGCCAGCCGCCGGGTCGTCTCCATCCAAGGCCGGCGGCTGGGATAAGGCCAGCCGCCGGATCTTCATCACATACCAACCGGCGGCTGGGATAAGGCCGGCCGCCGGATCATCATCACATGCACACGATCGTTTCTCAAGACAAGACTCATTACCCGAACATCGTCCAGTCGACCGACCATCATGCCCGGACCGACCCGAGGATCATCCTTTGCATGTTCTGACTCCAAAGACGTCCGTAAACATTCCCCGAAGGACCGTGACGAACGTCCAGCCGTCCGTGGACCAGTCGCCGAGCACACGAGCTAGAGGAACCGGCGGCTGGCCATCAACACCGAAACCGGCGGCTGGAAGTTCAAACAAAAAACGGGCGGTTCAAATCTCAGAAGTCGTAAAACGCTCGGAACACTATTCACGCGGGAAAAACCGTTAAAAACACTATTCATCCCGAGACAAGGTTAACCGAAAGATCGAATTGAGCTTAAACCGAGATTCGGATTACTATTCATCGGGTTACTATTCACGGATCACTATTCATCGGCGGGCCTGATTTGGGTCAGAACGCGCGGACGGATCACAGAAGACTCTCGGGCCGGAAATCGGGCCCAAAAAGCTTAAGTCGGCGGCTGGGAGCGAAGGACAAGGTCCCACATCGGAAATCTGAAGTCTTAGCCTCCTAGGATTGCCAGTGTATATATGTACGCTCATGTAAAGGTTAAATCCATCCCAGATCCGAGTATTAGGAGTTTTAGCAATTTAAGACTATTCAGCTTTTGCTAATTTCCTTTGTACTTTCGGAAAATATCAATAAAATCTCCCTTTTTCATCTTTTTTGCATTTTCGGTCCTTTAGTTCTTTATAAATAGAATTTTCGAGCCCCCATTAAATATAAGTTTTGACAGTGTGAGTTTCGGCTCTCACACTGACGGCAAAGACAAATGATAAGTTCCTACGGCCAATGCAGCAACTCTTGCTCCATTCCCAACGCGCAGGTCCACTTGTCCCATCTCCAGCGTTCTACTGTTGCTTAGACCCTGCATATTTGTACAAATATGAGCGCCACAGCCGGTATCTAATACCCAAGACTTAGAACCTGAAGTAGTAACATTTACTTCTATAACATAGATACCTGAAGAAGTCGTCTCAAACGTCTTCTTCGAGTTCTTTAGATCTCCCAGATACTCTTTGCAATTTCTCTTCCAATGCCCAGACTTATTGCAGTAATGGCATTTATCAGCATCAGTAGGGCCGCGTTTGGGTTTGGAAGAAGTCTCAGGCTTATCCTGATTCTCAATCGGGAATGCCTTAGCTTTTCCTTTACCCTTAGCATATTTCTTAAACTTTTTACCCCCTTGCACCATAAGTACATTAGGGGTGCCCTTCTTGATGTTTGGCTCAGCTGTCTTGAGCATGCCATGCAGTTCCGTCAAAGTCTTTGTCATGTTGTTCATGTTATAGTTCATGATAAACTGATCAAAGCTCGACGGTAACGATTGCAGAATGATGTCCGTAGCCAACTCTTGGCTAAGGGGACAATCCAGTTTTGCCAAGTTATCAATATAACCCATCATCTTAATGACATGTGGGCTAACTGGACCATCCTTTGGTAGCTTGCACTCAATGAGAGACTTAACCGTCTGGTATCTCTCAGTTCGTGCTTGCTCCTGAAACATCCCTTTCAGGCTAGTGATCATCTCAACAGGTGACGCCACGTTCTCGTATTGCTTCTGCAAGTCCGAGTTCATGGTAGCCAGCATGAGACAACTCACATCGACCTCATCATTGGAATGCTTCTCCCAAGCATTCCTTTCAGCGTGTCCGGCATTGGATTTCGGTTTCTCAGGGAGAACCTTCTCAAGGACATATTCCTTTTTCTCCTGCTTGAGAACAATTCTCAAGTTCCGATACCATTCAAGGAAGTTCGATCCATTAAGCTTGTCCTTCTCAAGGACGGATCGAAGCGAGAATGTGTTTCTGTGAGGGGTGCTAGCCATAGCTGAAAAACACAAAATGAGAGTTTAGTTTCGATGTTCAAGAGATGAGAAATCTTAACAATTAAGAAAACTCGCATTATATTCAAAACAATTTTCCTCAAGTTGAATATAATGATCCAAGATCCATATTTCACAAAACTTTGACTGAGCTTTGGCCCATCGCCCAAACTTTAGCTATTTAGGTAAGCAACACTTTTGCTAATTATATCATATATAATTCTTGTCTCGGATTAATATCTTATATCAAATCCGATCCTATATCTCTGAGCCCAAAACTATTTTGATAGCCCAGTTAAGCAAACCAATCTTTTAAGTCCGTAGTAACGATTACAACCTGCCTCACTCATGTAATTGCGGACACCCTGCTTTGGCAGACCCATCATACAATGAAACGAGCCTTGACAGTTGACAAGATTGGGAAGATATTAAAAGCTTAATATTAGGTTTGAGGAACGGAACATCAATCTAGTTTATATGACTTATATATTCCAGATTTTTAACTCGTTCTTTACTTGTAAAAATTCTCAAGTTAAACAAGCTAGAAATGCAAGTTCTGAACTGGTGTCGATCGACACTACCTTAGTGTCGGTCGTCACCGAATGGTGTCGATCGACACTACCTTAGTGTCGGTCGTCACCGCCTGATTGGTGTCGATCGACACTACATTAGTGTCGGTCGTCACCGGAGAGTGATGTCGATCGACACCAAGTCGATCGACACCCTTTTCACAGAAAACCTAATTGGTGTCGATCGACACCGGATTGGTGTCGGTCGACACCGAAGAACCCAGAACGGCGTTCTTCGTCAAAAACGATTTTGAACAAGGGGATCTTACAAAATTTCAACAGATTCAATAGAAACACACCGCTCTGATACCACTGAAGGATTTCGTTCAGGTTTTAATCGAATTAAAACAGCCCTAACAAAAATCCTAAGTCACGGATCTTGTGCCAATTGAATCTATGTTGAATATATGTCAAATCTCGAATATACCTTAGTATTTGCAGCGGAAGAAGATCAGGTAATCGAGATCAGGAAGCGCCTCAAGTGCTGCGCCTCTACAGAAGTCCACACGCACACAAACTGGACGACGGGATGCTAGTACCGCGAACGATTCGCCTTGGGTTTTCTCTAGGTTTTCTATGTGTTTTTGTGGCTGCAAGAGACTTCTCTTATCTCCCAAACTCGAGCCCTCATATCATATATATAGGCTGGAGTTGCCGACAGGTGTCGATCGACACTCACCATTGGTGTCGATCGACACCCTCACAGAAAGTCAAGGATCTAGAAGACGATCCCGAGTGGTGTCGATCGATACTCACTATTAGTGTCGATCGACACCCTCATAGAAAAACGATATCGACGTATATCTTATATGCGTTGATCATGATCATTACTCTAATGATCAAAACCCAATTTATAATATCCAGTTTGCTTAGGTGTGTGACCCTATAGGATCATATGATAATGGTAATGAGTTCATAACTCATAAGTTATAAGCGGCTTCTAGCAAAACATTATAATCGTCCAATATCATATGATTGTCTTATCTCGACATCACGACTTTACTAGAATAAATACAAGTCTGATTTCAGGACATTCCCTTCATTAAGAACCAATGACTCGAACCCCACTTTTCTCTGGCATTGTCGTTTGGGCCACATCAATGAGAAAAGGATTCAGAAGCTTCATAATGATGGGCTTTTAGACTCATTTGATTTTGAATCATTTGAGAAGTGTGAATCCTGCTAAATGGGCAAAATGACAAAGGCCCCTTTTAACAAATTTAATGAAAGGGCCGGTGACCTATTGGGCCTTATACATACCGATGTATGTGGTCCAATGAGTGTTAGCGCTAGAGGAAACTTTCAGTACTTCATCACGTTTACTGATGACTTCAGTAGATTTGGTTATGTTTATTTAATGAGGCATAAATCGGAATCCTTTGAAAAGTTCAAGGAGTTCCAGAATGAAGTACAGAACCAACTTGGCAAAAGTATCAAAGCTCTTCGATCAGATCGTGGAGGTGAGTACTTAAGCCAAGAGTTCAGTGATCATCTGAGTAATTGTGGAATTGTTTCACAACTCACTCCTCCCGGAACACCTCAGTGGAACGGTGTGTCTGAAAGGAGGAATCGGACTTTATTAGATATGGTCCGATCGATGATGAGTCAAGTAGATATTCCATTATCCTTTTGGGGATACGCCCTAGAAACGAATGCGTTTACGCTAAACAGAGTTCCATCAAAATCAGTTAAAAAGACGCCATATGAGATGTGGACTGGAAAAGTTCCAAGTTTGTCTTTTCTTAAAATTTGGGGTTGTGAAGCTTATGTCAAGCGGTTGATATCTGATAAGCTTGCACCCAAATCTGATAAATGCTACTTCATTGGTTACCCTAAGGAAACCAAGGCTTACTACTTTTGCAACCGTTCTGAGAACAAAGTGTTTGTTGCTAAGAACTGTGTCTTTCTTGAAAGAGAATTTCTTTCCAAGAAGAACAGTGGGAGTAAAGTACAACTCGAAGAAGTTCGAGAATCACAGGAGCCTGCTCAGCCTGTTGAGGAAGAGAAGAGGCTTGATCTACAAAGAGTTGTAGAGCCCGAGCCTGTGATGCCTGAAGTTCGCAGATCCGAAAGGATTCGTCACGAGCCCGAGGGATATGGATTTCTTGTGACTAATTGTCATGGTCTTTCGATCATAGACAGTGACGAACCTGCGACTTTCGAAGAAGCTATGATGGGCCCTGACTCCGAAAAGTGGTTAAAGGCCGCAGAATCCGAAATGGGTTCCATGTCACGAAACCAAGTATGGACTTTGGGTGATTTACCTGATGGTGTAAAAGGCATTGAGTGTAAATGGGTCTTCAAGAAGAAGATCGATGTGGATGGAAACGTTCAGATTTACAAAGCTAGGTTGGTGGCAAAGGTTTCAAACAAATTCAAGGTGTTGACTATGATGACACCTATTCCCCAGTTGCTATGCTTAAATCCATTCGGATTCTCCTAGCAACAGCCGCTCATCATGATTACGAGATTTGGCAAATGGATGTGAAAACAGCTTTCCTTAACGGGATTCTGGAAGAGGATGTGTACATGACACAACCTCCAGGTTTCATTGATCCTAATGCTGCTGGGAAGGTATGCAAGCTTCATAAATCCATCTATGGATTGAAGCAAGCATCTCGGAGTTGGAACTTTCGTTTTGATGAAGCAGTTAAAGAGTTTAACTTCATCAGAAACGAGGAGGAACCTTGCGTTTACAAGAAGAATAGTGGGAGCGCAGTTGCATTTCTCATACAGTATGTAGACGACATACTTCTCATTGGAGATGATATTCCGCTACTTCAGTCAGTAAAGGACTGGCTAGGAAGTTGTTTCTCGATGAAAGACATGGGCGAAGCCGCCTATATTCTTGGAATAAGGATCTATAGAGATAGGTCAAAGAGGCTGATTGGACTGTGCCAGGACACTTATATCGATAAGGTTCTACACAGGTTCAACATGCATGATTACAAGAAGGGCTTGCTTCCGATGTCTCATGGCATTACTCTCAGCAAGAAGCAGTGTCCTTCGACACCTGCTGAGCGAGAGCGCATGAATAGGATTCCTTTTACTTCTGCGATATGATCTATTATGTATGCCATGCTTTGTACTCGTCCAGATGTTGCTTGTGCGTTAAGCATGACGAGTCGATATCAGTCGGATCCCGGTGAGAGTCACTGGACTGCCGTCAAGACAATCCTGAAGTATTTGAGAAATACTAAGGATAAGTTCTTAGTGTACGGAGGAAGTGATGAGCTTGTAGTAAGTGGTTTTACGGACGCCAGTTTTCAGACAGATAAAGACGATTTCCGATCTCAATCTGGTTACGTTTTCTGTCTAAATGGACTTGCAGTTAGTTGGAAGAGTTCCAAGCAGAGCACCGTGGCGGACTCAACAACCGAGGCTGAATACATCGCTGCCTCTGAAGCAGCGAAGGAGGCTGTTTGGATTAGGAAGTTCATTATTGAGCTTGGTGTGATTCCTAGTATTTCTGAGCCTGTGGCATTGTTTTGTGACAACAATGGAGCCATAGCTCAGGCTAAGGAACCCAGATCAAACCAGAAATCCAAACACATTGAGAGGAGATATCATCTGATTCGTGATATCATTGAGAGAGGTGACGTCAAGATCAGCAGAGTTCTGACAGACGAGAACGTCGCTGACCCTTTGACCAAGCCACTCCCACGACCGAAGCATGTGAGTCATGCATGTTGGGGTCGAAATCCCCTCCTCGAAGATTGACGGAACGAGAAGTCAAGGACAGGATCAAATGGAACTTATCCCGAACGTGGAACGGACGAGCTAAGGCAAACTGCCCACGATCCGTCCAGGACGTCAACCGGCGGCTGGGACAAGTGCCAGCCGCCGGGTCTTCATCACATCCAGAATCGTTCTCCGAACATCGTCCAGTCGACCGACCGTCGAACGTAACTCTATGCCCGGACCGACCCGGAGATCATCCGTTTGAATGTTCTGACTCCAAAGACGTCCATAAACGTTCCCCGAAAGGCCGTGGACCAGTCGCCGAGCATACAAGCCAAAGGAACCGGCGGCTGGCCATCAAGACTGAAACCGGCGGCTGGAAGTTCAAATAAAAAACGGGCGGTTCAAATCTCGGAAGTCATAACACGCTCGGAACACTATTCACGCGGAAAAAACCGTTAAAAAACACTATTCATCCCGAGACAAGGTTAACCGAAAGATCGAATTGAGCTTAAACCGAGATTCGGATTACTATTCATCGGGTTACTATTCACGGATCACTATTCATCGGCGGGCCGGATTTAGGTCAGAACGCGCGGACGGATCACGGAAGACTCTCGGGCCGGAAATCGGGCCCAAAAAGCTTAAGTCGGCGGCTGGGAGCGAAGGACAAGGTCCCACATCGGAAATCTGAAGTCTTAGCCTCATAGGATTGCCAGTATATATATGTACGCTCATGTAAAGGTTAAATCCATCACAGATCCGAGTATTAGGAGTTTTAGCAATTTAAGACTATTCAGCTTTTGCTAATTTCCCTTGTACTTTCGGAAAATATCAATAAAATCTCCCTCTTCATCTTTTTTTGCATTTTCGGTCCTTTAGTTCTTTATAAATAGAATTTTCGAGCCCCCATTAAATATAAGTTTTGACAGTGTGAGTTTCGGCTCTCACAGTTTGGCGCCGTCTGTGGGGACGAGAAATATTCTTAACCCTAAGAACGAAAAGGATACCGAACGAAGACAATGACCAGAAGAACTGACGACATCACCAACCAACCGACCGGAGCAGCAGCCGGAATGGGACTTCCCGCCATTAGCACATCGGCGGCCGGAACTGGAACAACTGCCGCCGGGACATCCACCGACGGAGCAGTCGGAAATCCCGGGACTTCCCCCAGGGCCCTCGCCAGATACGGAATGCCACTCCAAGATCCGATCATCACGGAAACGGCCAACACCGCCCCGGAGAACGCAGCAATCACCGAACTGCGGAACATGGTAGCCGAAATCGCGGAGCGGCAGAACAGGCAAGAAAGAGCGGCCGCACGAGAAAGAGCGGCTTCCCAAGAACCAGCACACGTCCCCCGGACGTTAGGAGTAAGACGCCTTGTCTTCACTCCGCGAGCAGACCCCACAGGCCGTCAGAATCCAGACGAACAAACCCCCGTCGGAACAAGGAAAGAGCTATCAGCACCACCCCCGCTGTACCGGAAGAGCACCACTGGGCGAACAGCCGAACGGCCAACTTCCACGGTGACCAACGGCGAGAACTCGAGAGACGTCACGAACAGAGCCGAAAACGAAACTGACGACGAGGCTGGAGATCTGAACGCGGACGAAGAAGAGCTCCGCTGGATCGAAGAGCAGGAAAAGGAGGAACGAGAGGCCAGAGATAATCAATCCGCTAGCCGAAGGGACGAGCTGGATGAGCTCCGTGTCCGCCTAGAACTCACGACAAGTCAGATGAAGGAGGTAAGGTCGCAAGTCCATAAAGCGACAAGTGCGGCCCCGGAAATTGACCGTGTCCTGGAGGAAACGCAGAAGATCCCGTTCACTTCGAGGATCACCAGCGTCAGACTCTCTGACCCGGGCAAAATCCGAATTCCCTTCTACGACGGGACAACTGATCCAAAGGCCCACATGACAGCCTTCCGCATCGCTATGGGACGTGCTAGGTTCAAACCCGAAGAGAGGGACGCGGGATTCTTCCTCCTCTTCGTGGAGCATCTGAAAGGATCAGCCCTGTCGTGGTTCTCGAGGCTAGGGAGAGATTCAATTGACGGTTTCGAGCAGTTGTCGACAGCCTTCTTGAAACATTACTCGCTGTTCATAAGACAGTCGACATCCGACGCGGATCTTTACTCGCTGTCGCAGGAACCCAAAGAAAGCCTCCGAGATTTCATCGAAAGGTTTAAGGTGATCGTCTCGAAAATTGACGGACTGAGCAACAGTGCTGCGATCAACGCCCTGAAGAAGTCCTTGCTGAAGACTTCGAACTTCCGAAAGGAGATTACCGTGAACCCACCAATCACCATTCAAGACGCTCTCCACCGCGCTTCCAACTTCGTCATCTACGAGGAAGACATGAGGGTCCCAGCCGGAAAGCACCAATCCTCAAAATTGGTCGCCAAAGGCACGGTGCAACCTTCTAGCTTTCCAAACGAGAGAAGAAGTAGGCGAACCAGCCGAGATGAAGAACCCAACCAGGGCGGAGCGCATAACTACCAGATAAACACGGAGAGACCGCATAATGAGCGCAACAAGGGACCGTGGAATACATGGACTCGACCAGGATTCGATGAAAACGCCTTCTGTACCTTCCACAAGACAAAAGGCCACTCAACTAAAAACTGCAGGACCGTCGGAAGGAGGCTCGCGGCAAAGCTGTTAGCCGGGGAGCTCGGAAACGGAGTGACCCTCGAGAGTCTCGGAGCTATCGAAGAAGATGCTGGCGCCCCGGACGGACAACCTAACCAGGAACGTCCCGAAAGGCCCGACGAGGACACACCCAAACGAGGAAGGAGACCAAATGGAGACGACTCCGCTGCCAACCGCAGGAGAATCCACATGATCATCGGAGGATCGCAATACTGCCGAGACACAGTGGCCTCCATAAAAGCGTTTCTGAGAAGAGGAGACAAGGAGTCAAAACCACGGGAACCGATCACTGAAAACGACGATCGGATCGCTTTTCACGAAAAAGACGCTGAAGGCCTTGACCAACCTCACGATGATCCATTGGTGGTAGAGTTGGATATCAACGACCATGACGTCTCACGAGTCTTGATCGACACCGGAAGTTCGGTGGACGTCATTTTTCGAGAGACACTTCAAAGAATGAAAGTGGATCCGTCAAAGATAACGCCCAGTCCGAGATCGCTGACCGGATTCTCTGGCGAAGTCACAATGACGGATGGAACAATCCAGCTCCCGGTTCGTGCCGGCGGAATCACGAAAATCGTTAACTTCGCGGTGGCAAACCACCCCGCAATTTATAACGTGATAATGGGGACTCCCTGGATCAATTCAATGCGAGCTATCCCATCGACTTACCATCTTTGCCTGAAGTTCCCGACACCAAACGAAATCAAGACCATTTGGGGAAATCAGAAGGAGGCTCGGATCTGTTTTCTGGCAGAGCACAAGCTCCGGAATCCGACTATCCCGCAGAGAGGGAACCCGAAGAGGAAGAATGAAGACAAAGTCCCCGAATTGGGAAAGAAAGTAAGCAGGACCGAACAGTTCGAGAAAACGGAGGTTCCGCCCACCGAAACAAACGAAGAAGAGACGAAAACTGCCTCAGAAACCGTCGAAGCTACAAATAACGGTTCCACGGCCGAGACCTAACCATCTTCCTACCAAAAAAAAAAAAAAAAAATAAAAAAAGAAAAAAAAAAAAGAACGGAACTACTGGTGACTTGATCCCTTTTCACGAAGGGTACGTAGGCAGCTCGCTTAAAAAACGAGTTCAGTTGCCCCTCTCTTTAAAAAAGGGGGGAGTGGGTCCGTATATACATACTCCCAAATTTTCGCAAAAATTTCAAGGAGATGGACATTGGGACTTAGCATCTCATAACACATCCAAAGCTTGAAAAAGTTTCCCGAAAACACCATTCTGACATAACATCGAGACTTAGCATCTCGAAACTTGATCCAGAAACCAAATGGATCCAGAAAAACCCGAGGAAAATGAACATTGAGACTCAGTATCTCATAAAACATCTTCAACTTACAAATCAGATGAACATCGAGGCTTAGCATCTCGTAACTCATCCAAGACCACCAATCAAGATACTTCTCCCGAATACTTAAGTCATCACCAACAAATCCGTCTGTTGCTGGCCACAACAAGACTATCTTTTTGAAACCATGGTTCTTTCAACATCCCGCAGAGGATAAAACTAGCGCGCTATACAAATTTCCGGATTAACATCCGAAGGGCGTAACCTGTATCCCGCGATCCTGCAGGAAGCGCTCGAGACGATGTTCTGATTAGTTTACTTTCACCAACACTTTGCATAGTACAGGACACAAAGTAAACTCTTTAAACCCAGTAAAGCGCCTGACACGGGAACACTGGTCAAAGACATCTCGAGAACGCAGTATCAAACCGGCTCTGATGCGAGATCTTAAAAGCGTTCAGTCGAAAGAGGGATTCGAACAAGCTCGGTCCCCTACGACAACAAAAGACTGCATTAAACCCAGGAACATTCGCAAAATACAAACTGGTCTAAAAGTTCGAGTGTCCGGAACAACACTCCAACGCAATATCAAAACGGGCCAGCCGCCCTTTACTCCACAAAACGGGCCAGCCGCCCGTCCTCCGTAGAGAGACGGGCCAGCCGCCCTTTACTCCACAAAACGGGCCAGCCGCCCGTCCTCCGTAGAGAGACGGGCCAGCCGCCCTTCAATCTACAAAACGGGCCAGCCGCCCATCCTCCGTAGAGAGATGGGCCGGCCGCCCTTCGTTCCGCAAAGCTACAAATCAACTCCGAAACGGGCCAGCCGCCCGAGCAACGGGCCAGCCGCCCCTTACTCCGAAAAATGGGCCAGCCGCCCGTCCTCCGTAGAGAGACAGGCCAGCCGCCCATCATTCTACAACATGGGCCAGTCGCCCTCTAGGAAGAGAGACATACCGGCCACCCATCTTCTCCTTTATCAAGGCTATAAAAGCAAAGCAAGCAAGCAAAGAAGTCCATAACATCTAAGGCAAAAGCTGATAGATAAAAATCTCCATGAAAGGAGATATGAGTTCGGTTAACAAAGCAAATACAATAAAAAG
This sequence comes from Isatis tinctoria, assembly GCA_010577795.1. Classification (NCBI taxonomy): domain Eukaryota; kingdom Viridiplantae; phylum Streptophyta; class Magnoliopsida; order Brassicales; family Brassicaceae; genus Isatis; species Isatis tinctoria. The sequence goes on along the minus strand of CM021246.1, from coordinate 10,848,026 downwards.
GGTCAAAAGACCCGAATACAACTAAGGCAGAAAAAGAAAACACAAGGCCAAAGCCTAGTCATATTCGACGAGAGGGGTACGAGCTCCATAGTCCAAAGCCTCGACGTCCGGAGACTGGTACGGAGAAACGGGAGAGTATACCAAGTGGCTCTCGAGAACGGCAGCAGCCCGATCATAGGAACCGGTCCAACCTCCTCCTTTGAGCCGCTCCAATTCCGCCTCCAGCTCTCCCTCTTCTCCCTCAACCTTCGACTTCCCGGACTTAATGTCCCGGACTAGGTCGAGGTTAGAGCTGACCTCAGACAAGGCAGTCTCGCCATATTTCGCCTGACGCATTAGCACGAGAGCAGCCTTGGCTCCCTCGATGCGAAGACGGTACTTCTCCACCAAGTCCCAGCGACATTTCTTAAGAGCCAGCTCCAATTTCCGCTCAGCTTCCGCGAGCACTTTCTTAATCTCTTTCTGAGATCGCCTCTCCACGTTCCGAAGCTTCACTTCCAAGGCCTTGATCTTCTTGTCCTTCTTCCGGGACTCTCTCTCCGAAGCTTCCAAGGCAACCTGGGTTGCATGAGCTCGGGTGGCGATCTGAATCAAAGAAAAGCAAATATCAGCAAAGACCAAACTGCGTCCAAACGAATCTAAAGGAAAAAAGAATTACCGTCATAAGACTGGAGGACAGATCTCCGTAAGCCGCTGAACGATCGAACGGCGCAGCTGGGGCCGGAGCCAGCGCTCCAAAGTAGTCCACAACCTTAACGGACTCAGCTGGATCGCCTCCCGCCGCCTTGCGGGCATCGAAGAGAAGACCATGATCGGACGCCTCGGCCGTCCGAGCCACTTTCCCCTTCCTCAGACGGCCAGGGCTGTTGGAAGCTCCCTTCCCCTTATCCACAGCGACGGCACAAGCTGAACTCTGAGGAGCAGCAATCTGTTCCTCGGGCGCGCCATGGAAATCAGGTCCGGGCGGAAGAACAAAGCCGGACGCCGGGTCAAACTCGACTGCCTCTCCGGACGGTCCAGCCTCGCCGTACTTCTGCTTGCGATAGTTCCAAACACCCTCCATTCCGGGGTACGTCGCCAGCGGGTCGATGAAGTCAGGACCTTTGAGAGGGGCACGTCCTTCTAAAATATCTCTTGCGTCAAGAAAGCGGCGCCAAAGGTCAGGACACTCCCAATCGATTTTCTTCTTATCAACTTCTGTAACGATATCCTCAAACCCGGAAATCCTGGGAACAAAGGGATCACGACCTAGAGAGAGAAAAGAAGAAAAGCTGTGAGAAATGAAGTTATGAAGAATGAAACAAATGAGCAAGGACTACTTATAGGAAAAAATTCACAAAAAGACAAAACGCTTACGTGGCAAACTCCACTCGGTCCTAACCGAGCCACCGAAGTCAGAACCGACCGTGAGCGGGCTGCGTTTCACGTAGAAAAACTCGAGCCGCGAAGCTTTGCAATGCTGTCGAAGCCCGGAGTAGAAACGCTTCACGTTCCTCCGAACGTTGATTGAGCAGAAGAAATCCGAATTGGAAACCTTCCTCATCGAAAAGAAATTCCGAATCAGATCACCCTCCAACTTGATCCCACATTCGGCACAACGGACCACAAGTCCCATCAAAATCCTCATGGCGCCAAAGGTAAGTTGAGAGATCGCAACCCCATATAGATCGAGAAAATCAAAAATGGCTCCCGGGATCGGGAACCAGAGGAAGGCCTCGTAGAACATCGACTCGTACATGGCAAAATAGCCATCTGGCGCCTTGTTCATCCTATCCCCATCTTTCGGGAGACGAAACTTAATCTTGTCCGGAATCCGGAAATCGTATCTAAGCTCGGCTAGCGAATCCCGATCGCTCAATGTAGGACCGTGCTTGAATGTCTCGGCTATCGATCTATAACTCGTAGACGGTCCAGGCTTCTTAAACCGCCAAGCGAAAATGTCTTCACCCCAATAGGCTTTAGCCTCTCCGGGAGACCGACACTCGGATTTCACGTCCGGATGCACAAAGACAGGCACTTCCGGGTGATCCGACCTAACTTCTTCCCCGGACATGGCCGAGTCGTCACCTGTCCCTGACCAAACACGACGACGTTCGGAAGGGACCAGAGGTCGGGACGGCCATGCACGCCATCCGCCGTTGTCCTCAATATGTTGAGGAGGAGTCCAAACGCCACGTGCTATACTCATCCTTGGCGAGACGCCGTCAATTTCAACTCGAGAAGAGCCGGACGCCCTCTCTAAGGCACCTCCAGAGCCGAGCGCCCATCTTGATACGGCAACTATGCCAGCCGCCCTCTTGGAAGCGTTCTTAGAGCCAGCCGCCCTCTTCGAACCAGATGCCCTACTCCCGGCCGCCGGCTCGGGTCTGATCTCATTCCCGGCCGCCGGCTCGGGTCTGATCTCATTCCCGGCCGCCGGCTCGGGTCTGATCTCATTCCCGGCCGCCGGCTCGGGTCTGATCTCATTCCCGGCCGCCGGCTCAGGTCTGATATCATTCCCGGCCGCCGGCTCGGGTACGTCCTCATTCCCGGCAGCCGCTCCAGGCTCCCATTGAGGAACATTAGCAAAACCGAACGTTCCTTGAGCATTGCTAGGACCAGCCTCTCACTGAGGGACACCTTCGGGACCGTACGCTGCTTGCGGAATGGCATTTTCTCCAGCCGCCAGCAGATCTTCCACAAGTACCGCATCATGATCCGCGGACACGAAATCGAACTCGAACTGATTGTTCATTATCGCATCGATGTTGAGTTCGAAAGGAGAACCTCTTTCATCAGCCATTTATAAGGAAAAAAAAATTTCAAAGGAAAAACTTGAAGAAGAAGGCTTGGAAGGAGAAAGGAAGTATGAAAAAATGAAAATGAAGCCACTCCTTTGATATAGCAAGCATGGCACGAAATCCCATGGAGAACTATACTCAGACAAGACACTAAAGCGAAGCGGACGAAGCGGATGAACGGAAAAACTCGTAGCCTTCCCGTTTCAGTCAATCCCGATAAAACTCTCAGCTCGGAGCTCCTTGCTCCAAACCGCGGAAGCAAAGAGCTGGGGGGCTAACTGTTGGGGTCGAAATCCCCTCCTCGAAGATTGACGGAACGAGAAGTCAAGGACAGGATCAAATGGAACTTATCCCGAACGTGGAATGGACGAGCTAAGGCAAACTGCCCACGATCCGTCCAGGACATCAACCGGCGGCTGGGACAAGTGCCAGCCACCGGGTCTTCAACGTCCGTGGCCGGCGGCCGGGACAAGTGCCAGCCGCCGGGTCCTCAACGTCCGTGGCCGGCAGCTGGGACAAGTGCCAGCCGCCGGATCTCCCCTCGTCCGTGGCCGGCGGCTGGGACAAGTGCCAGCCGCCGGATCTCCCCTCGTCCGTGGCCGGCGGCTGGGATGAGGCCAGCCGCCGGATCTCCCCTCGTCCGTGGCCGGCGGCTGGGGCAAGTGCCAGCCGCCGGATCTCCCCTCGTCCGTGGCCGGCGGCTGGGGCAAGTGCCAGCCGCCGGATCTCCCATCGTCCGATGGCCGGCGACTGGGATAAGGCCAGCCGCCGGGTCTTCATCACATCCAGATTCGTTCTCCGAACATCGTCCAGTCGACCGACCGTCGAACGTAACTCTATGCCCGGACCGACCCGGAGATCATCCGTTTGAATGTTCTGACTCCAAAGACGTCCATAAACGTTCCCCGAAAGACCGTGACGAACGTCCAGCCAGCCGTGGACCAGTCGCCGAGCATACAAGCCAAAGGAACCGGCGGCTGGCCATCAAGACTGAAACCGGCGGCTGGAAGTTCAAATAAAAAACGGGCGGTTCAAATCTCTGAAGTCATAAAACGCTCGGAACACTATTCACGCGGGAAAAACCGTTAAAAAACACTATTCATCCCGAGACAAGGTTAACCGAAAGATCGAATTGAGCTTAAACCGAGATTCGGATTACTATTCTTCGGGTTACTATTCACGGATCACTATTCATCGGTGGGCCGGATTTGGGTCAGAACGCGCGGACGGATCACGGAAGACTCTCGGGCCGGAAATCGGGCCCAAAAAGCTTAAGTCGGCGGCTGGGAGCGAAGGACAAGGTCCCACATCGGAAATCTGAAGTCTTAGCCTCCTAGGATTGCCAGTATATATATGTACGCTCATGTAAAGGTTAAATCCATCCCAGATCCGAGTATTAGGAGTTTTAGCAATTTAAGACTATTCAGCTTTTGCTAATTTCCCTTGTACTTTCGGAAAATATCAATAAAATCTCTCTCTTCATCTTTTTTTGCATTTTCGGTCCTTTAGTTCTTTATAAATAGAATTTTCGAGCCCCCATTAAATATAAGTTTTGACAGTGTGAGTTTCGGCTCTCACAATGCAGCTGCTATAGGCATTAGATTCCTTAAGCAGTAATCTTGTTTTTAGTGGGAGTTATCACATTTATGTTTTGATGTTCATGTAAACATACATTTGGTTATGTTTTATTTAATGAAATTGTTTCAGTATTATTTAATGGTGTTATTAAATAATTGTCCAAAAGGTAATTTGTGGCATTCTTATAGATCATCAAATACGTGATTTGATCATGAAACTCTATAAGTGATAGATGACATAAATTTTTTGTGTCCATAGTCGAGGTTATTAAAGTTGGACATTAATAACCGCGTGAGACTAGTATGTGAGGTGACTGATGACTAAGTTTCATGGAGTCATTAATAGGAGTATTAAAGTCAATCACATAGATATGTGTTAGAGAACACATGATCGGACATGACCCGCTAATGAGAACTCTACAAGATTGTTATATGAGTGTCATAAGAGTTTCTCATTGCGACTATAGAGTATAGTCCTTAGACCTGAGTTCATCATGTTTTTCTTGCATATGAATTGGTATGTTTTGACTTTGTCAAACGTCACCCTTAACTGGTGACTATAAAGGCATTGATTGGGCATATTATGAAGTGTGTAGGGAACAGGGATGGAACAAGATGGAATTTGTCCCTCCCATATAACGGGAGATCGATATCTCTGGGCCTATCGAAGATTTGATACTGGAAATGCGTGGCCGCGCTCAAACGGATTGAATGTCAATCGTTTGTCTTTTATCAGTATAAATCGGAGTTCGATAAACATGGTTTTGTTGATTAAGGATGACACGAGTTCTTGCCTTATGCCAGATCGAGATATAGAGACAAAGGGATTATGGGAATAGTTGATTCCAGTACAAGTGGGAGACTGAAGGGAATGTCCTGAAATCATACTTTTATTTACTCTAGTAGAGTCGTGATGTCGAGATAAGACAATCATATGATATTGGATGGTTATAATGTTTTGCTAGAAGCCGCTTATAACTTATGAGTTATGAACTCATTACCATTATCATATGATCCTATAGGGTCACACACCTAAGCAAACTGGATAATATAAATTGGGTTTGATCATTAGAGTAATGATCATGATCAATGTATATGAGATATACGTCGATATCGTTTTTTTTTTTCTGTGAGGGTGTCAATCGACACCAAAGGTGAGTGTCGATCGACACCACTCGGGATCAAAGAACCAGATTTTAATTTAATTGAAATCAAATCGGTTTGGTCCGTCGGTCAACTAGGTTTCGGTAAGTCGCCTATATATAGGATATAGGGCACGACTTGAAACATATCAGAAGTTCCTGGCCGTCACAGAAATGCAGAGAGAACCCTAAGGCGAACCGTTCGCTAAGGCACTAGCATCCCTGTCGTCCAGTTTGTGTGCGTGTGGACTTCTGTAGAGGCGCAACACTTGAGGCGCTCCTAATCTCGTTGTACCTAATCATCTTCCGCTGCTTAATCTCCAGGTATACTCGAGATCCGATATAGATTCAATTTACACATGATCCGTGGCTTAGGATTTGCTGTTAGGGCTGTTTTAATATGATTAAAACCTGTACAAATTCCTTCAGTGGTATCAGAGCCTAGTGTTTTTATTGAATCTGAAGCATGTAATTGAATTAGTTGAATTCAAATCGATATATCTGATATCTACCCTTGCTCGGAAAATCGCTAATAACTTTGCCCAAACGATGTTTCGGAGAAATGTAGTAGGAGAGCCTGCACGGGTACTTCTTAAACCAAACACATCCATCAAATGCCAGAGTCCGATCCTGATACCACTTTCCCTGCTTCTCACGATCACCCCGACCAAGTGGCGCAGCCCCCAGGTTGTGATCTGGGAAAGAGCCAGGTTATACTTAATAAGGAATCGGAGGATGAGCACATGTATCGGAGACCAGAGGAGGCATTCCTCGACGAAACACTCATACATTGAGAAGTGACCCGGAGGAGGATGCTCGACTCGATTGTCGTCATCCGGAATGAAGAACTCGACCTCGTCCAGAACCTGACAAGAAACTCGTAGCTCTTGCAAAGATTCATTGGTGGATAGAAAGTTCCCGGGACGTGGTCCATCCTCTTCTTCCTCGTCTTCTTGGAAGAAGCCTTCTTCTCTTTCTGAGATGCGAACCACCCGAAAGAACATCCCCAGAATTCGCGCGCTTCTTCCGCGGTCACATTTCCAAACTCTTCTTTTATAAACGCTTCATCCATAACGGGAGAAGGCACATTGACCTGCCCAAGTACCTCACTTGCGGCTGAGGAATGAAAAGAGCCCTCGGCACCATCAAGTGATCCATCATCATAACAGATCTGTTCAATTTTCACATGGACTGGAACGTTCTTTTCATCATCACTCGGGTACTCACCGCAACCAAACCAGTTTGGTGGTTCCACAGACATTCCTTCTGAAAATAAAACTAGGGGTAAGTCTACTTTTAAAAGAAGAAAAACGGGACCCGACGGAGTCACATCCCATTTGTCCCATCAATCCCATCAGTTCTTTATAAAAGCTTCTCGACTAATCTTGCTTACGGAAACTCGATCTCCGAACGGAAAAAAGTCTCTGAAGCTCTCCCAAACGCAGAAACAAGACTCTTTGCCATGCTGCACATTCAGCTCGGCACGAAACTCATCACTGAAGCTGCACGTTCAGCTCGGCACCACACCACTTGCCGAGCTGAACATTCAGCTCCGCATCACGTCACTTGCCGAGCTGCACGTTCAACTCGGCATCATGTCACTTGCCAAGCTGAACATCCAGCTCGGTGATATATCAAGGTTTTTCCGGTTTTTCCACCATGATATAAGTTCTTTTATAGAGTCTTTTATTTGTTTTTGGAGTCTTTTTGAGTCTTTTGCAGGTTCAGGTACATATTAGGCTTGATTTAAGATGTTGGAGCTCTTTGGAGCAATTAGTTTGAAGCAGCTAAAAATAGCAACTTGGAACCCGTTTTTGAAGATGGTATCGATCGACACCACTCCTGAGTGTCGATCGACACCGATCGGGATTTCACATATCCGAGTTTTTGAAGAAAAGGAAAATTGCCCAGAAGTTTCATATATTGCAATTAAGTCCTTGGTCGAGTTTTTAGGATATATATACTATTTTAAGGTCATTGTTTAGACCTATCTATATTCTAAGCTAGAGCTTTGGAGAGAAGAATTCAGACTCCTTCAGAGAAGATTCAGAACTCCTTTAATCTCTATTCTTATTTCTTTTATGCAATCTTATTCAAACATGTTTATTGGTTCAATCTCCATGTCTGAGTAGTTTGCTAGTTAGGCTTAGGGTTTCTCATTAGGGATTTCATGGATTGCTAAGTTGATTGCTTAGTTAAGAATCCTGGAACACTAGTTCTTCATCTAAGTTGTGATTAATGCTTGATCTGAACTGACGAGTTAGATTATTGATCATAGGTTGATTCTCGCAACGAAAGTTGGTTAATTAGCTAGAAAGAACCTTAGATGAGCAAAATAACTATTCGCAAAGAGATTTGGTTTAGGTATTTTGTGAACATATCGAACTTTAATTTAATGCATGTTTGAGCCTTTGAATTTGCAAAGAGATTTGGAATTCTAGGATCTAGACATAGAAATCTCTGCAACGAGAGTTGATTGATTTGAATATTGTGTTTCGAGTTCTAGAACATAGCAGAATCCTGATTTACTGATTAGCTAGCATTCCTGATTTCCTGAGAATTCCCTGAGCCTGACGTTTCTCCCATCTAATTTACAACAGATTTTATTGCACTGTTTTCATTACATTTATTCTCGTTTAGCTTAATTCGAAAACCTATAATCTATCGTGTGATCTTGAGTCTCTGTGGAAATCGATCCCTAAGTATTACAATTGATCTCTTAATTTGAGAGAGTAGCTCTAGGGTAAATATGAGCATATCAAATTTTGGCGCCGTTGTCGGGGACTCATTGAATTCGCCATTAGATTAGGAATATAATTTAGTCTAAGCATTTTATTTCTCATTTACTCACATCTGTTCTATCTCTTTTATTGTGTTTCAGGTGTATGCATTCTCGCAATACCCGAAGCAACAAAGAGGCTCAACTTTTGAATCTTACGAATCAGCAGTTGGGAGAGTTAGAACGCACAAACCGAAAGGCAAAGAGATCAGCAGACATGAATCGGAGAATTATCATTCGACCTGATGATGCTGGAGTCTTACGAGACCAAGAGGGTCATGCCTACAATGAAAACGGCGACCGAATTGATGAATAGGGAAACGTCTTCGAAGAAGACGCTGGTGCGAACCCTGCTAGAGGGAGGACTCTTGCTGATTTTAACAGGCCAGATCTATTATATGAGAACAGGTCTGCGATTCATCCTCCTCCTTTCCGAAGGAACGACTTTGAGCTGAAGCCAGTGTATTTCACTCTTGTGGGTCAGCACCCTTTCCATGGTCTTCCTCATGAGCACCCCACGGACCATATTGAGAAGTTTGAAGACTTGGTGACTAGCATTAAGCTCAATGGAGTCTTAGAGGATTATCTGCAGTGCAAGCTCTTCCCGTACTCTCTTGCTGGGGATGCAGCTTATTTGCGCAAGAATGAGAGTCCAGGTTCTCTAACCACTTGGTTTGATACCAAGAATGCCTTCCTCAACAACTTCTTTGATGATGCAAGGTCTGAATTCAGCTGCTGGGAATTTTCTTCAGGGGAATTGACTGGAGGTATCAGATGGCTCTTAATGCTGCAAGTGAAGGAAACTTCAACACTAAAAGTCCAGCTGAAGCCAAAAAGCTTATTGAGAACTTGGTATCTTGCAATAGTACCAAGAATGCAGACTTTGAGAGGAAGAAAGCAGCTGGAGGAATGGATGGAAGTCAAATGGCTGAAGTAAAGGCAAAGCTAGACTTTGTTCACAGCATTCTTGTGGGCCAAAAACATGTTCGATTTGCTGCAGAGGTTGATACTTTTGAACCAGCTAAAGAAGAGGATGTGAACTATGTTAGTGGAACAGGTTTTCAGAAAGTTTTCAATGGTTATGGTCAGAGGAGTGCCTTCACAGGCCATCAGAATTCCTCTGGATTCACTCAACAACCTCAGTTCCATAAGCCTTCTTTTCAGAGCAACAACAACTTCACAAGGACATATGGCTCTTCTTCTTACCAACCAGTCCCTACACCAAATTCAGCAAGCAAATTGGAGGGCATGCTAGAGCAAGTTCTTGAAGGTCAGACAAAGTTGGCAGTTGACTTCAATGGAAAGCTGGATTCCATGTACACAGACCTGAATGGGAAATTTGAAACGTTGAGCACTCATGTCAAGAAGCTGGACACTCAAGTTGCACAAACAACTTCATCCATAAAAAGGCAAGAAGGGTTTCTTCCTGGAAAGACTGATTCAAATCCAAGGCATCATGTCAATGCCATCATGATAAAAGAAGAAGAAAAATCCGTGTGTTATGTAGAGTTTGATAAAGATTTTGACGTTCCAGAGCAGGTGTCGATCGACACCACCCCAAAAACTCGAGATTTGGAGTCATGACGGACGATTGTCGACCAACCCGGTCGACATCACTTCGAAGTGGTCAACACCAGTCAGTGTCGATCAACACCATCCTAGTCTCGATCGACACCAATCGCGGAGCAAGCCAAAATTGGCTAATTCTCACACAACACACGAGGAGAATGTCTATAAGCCTAAAATTCCTTTTCCAAAGGCATGTAAGAAGTCTAAACAAGAGGTGGAAGAGGCCAGATGCAGGGCAATAATGGACAAGGTGCTGATTGAGATACCATTGGTTGATGCAGTCAAGTTTTCACCTCCAATTAAAAGGTATGTTGAGAGGATGGTTGTGAATCGTATAAGTCCTGAGGAAGCAGCTTTGCTCACAAAGGACATTAGTGCAATCCTCTTGAAAAATACAGTATCAAGGAAAGAGAGGAAGGTGAGAGTGTCTGAACAGGTCAGTGCTATGATTCAGAGTAGGATTCCAACGAAATTACCTGACCCATGGAGTTTTGTGCTCGACTGCACCATCTGAACAGAAAGATTTCCACACTCTCTCTGTGACCTTGGCTCAAGCATTAACCTAATGCCATATTCTGTTGCTGTGAGACTTGGGTTGGCTGACTTCAAGCCTACAAGGATTCATCTTGTCCTTGCTGATCGTTCCAAGAGGATTCCAGAAGGTGTTTTAGAGGATGTTCTACTTCGAATTGCAGGATGCACTATCCCCACAGACTTTGTGGTTTTGGAATATGGTGAGGAACCTCAGGATCCTCTTCTTCTGGGAAGATCATTCTTAGCTACAGCAGGTGCTATTATTGATGTCAGAGAAGGGCAGATAGAGCTTGATTTGGAAGATAAGGCCATGAACTTTGACATGGAGAAGCTGAGGAGAAAACCTACCATTGATGGGCAAACCTTTTCTGTAGAGGTTGCCATGGATGAGGAGCCAGATGACATTACTGCTGGGTATGTCAAGGAGCTGGAGGCTACTGAGCAAGTGAACAAGCTGATTGTTCAAGAGGAATTGGTTGAGATTTCTAAGCAAGCTGCTCGGCTTGAAGATTGGAGTGGAGATCATCTTTTTAGGACAAGGGTTGAAGATAAGGGTCCACTTAAAGACAAGTTGATGGAGGATGATGTTTTTGTGATGGAGAAACGGATTGCAGAGTTGAATTGCAGAAAAAGTGCAGAGTCCCGAGTTTCAGGTTCAGTGTCGATCGACACCACTGTTGGTGTCGGTCGACACCCTCCACAGGCCAAGCCAGAGACACCTAAAACTTAGATTTTTCAGAAATTTTGTAGTCCAAAAGACCCATCAACTGTTGTTAAACAGAAAACTCTACATCTCGCACCTCACTCACCTCCAATAGAGCAAAGGTATGCACTTCCTGTTCCTAATTCTAAACCTCCTGATATTATCATTAAGAATATTCAAAGTGCAAAAGCTGTCTCACAGTTAATCAAGCCACGAGATTATCGTAGAGCGCTTGTTTCTTCTTTTGATGATTCTGCAGGAAAAAGAAGTCTACCTCCCAAACCTATGTCCCGCCCTGCTGCTGTTCCTTCATTCCTTGGTCGATCTCATTCACAAACTGCCTATACACCACCTTGGATGATGAGATGCTCTTTCCAGAGGCATTAGGTGCCACTCTCTGATCCACCAGATGCCTAAGCTCCAACATAGTTAAGCTAATGACTGAAAATAAGCGCTAAGTGGGAGGCAACCCACTATTAGGTAGGAGTTTTCTTTGGATTTCGTCTGATTCCTCTGGTTTAATCGCGGGTTAAAGTCTTGATTCCGTTTTATTTTAAGTAAACTCCTCGATGTTTTTAGATGTTCATAACGGTGCGGAGTTTTTTCCGTAAATGGTGTGATGTTTTCAGGAAGGACAGAGCCGAGGCCCGATGGTCAGAAAATAGCAGATTAAGGCCAGCTCGGGAAGATATGATCCGACTGCGGTCGACGTCCTAGCCTGGTAAGCGCTTTTCGCTGAGAGGATATGCAGAGTTTTGTCTTGAGAGGCTAGTAAAGAGTTTGGTTTATACACCGGGCCGAGTGCCAAGAGCTCGACCCGTACGGGCTTTTGGGCCCATTTCGAGGGCTTGTTGCTAGGAAATGAGACGTTTATCCGTAATTTCGGCTTTTTGTCCTATCAATCTCCGTGGAGGGGATTTTGATCCCAACAGTTAGCCCCCCCAGCTCGTGGGCTTTGCGTGCATGGGCGATGAGCGTTTGATGCAATATTTATCATGATTGACGGACTAAAAGCCCTTGGTACTTGAAGTGTGTATTTCATTATTATTTGAAGGTAAAAGGCATAGATCGGCCCGAAAGAATTTTTCCTTCTCCGGCCCGAAGCTCATGGGCGGCCGGCTTTAGTGTGGAAGACTCCCACTCCATGTTGCGTTCTGGGTTCGAGAAAATTCCTTTTTCCTTTATGAGTTAAGAACTAGAAAATTCCTTTTTCTTGTTTGAGTTAGGAATTGGAAAAATTCCTTTTCATTGTTTGAGTTAGGAATTGGAAAATTTCCTTTTCCTTTTTGAGTTAGTAATTGGAAAAATTCTTTTTTCTTGTTTGAGCTCAGGTCCCTTTTGTATATATATATGAGCCCCTACTCCTCCTTCCTCTCACAATTTTTTCTCTGACAGACATCTTTCTTGATAATTTTTTTTAAGTATGTTGCCATGGTTAGATTATCGTTCCGTGAGAAAAAGGAGATGGAAAAAGGCGGGAAGAAAGTGAAGGAAGCGAGCGGCCGGTCGGAAACCAAGTTTGGTAGCAAGCCGGCGGCTCGTTCTGCGGGTCCCAAACCGGAGGACGGTTGTCTGGCCTTTCCTCCGTCGGAGTGGCCTGCTGAAAACTCGGCCTCGTTGCCAGTTATGGTTACTCCGCTAAGGAAAGAAGCTATTTTGGTGTGGAATGCCGCGAGGCTTGTTCTCGAGTCTCGGGGAGTCGTTTACGGCCTGACAGGGTCAGATTGTGTTTTGCGTCAGAAGCAGGCTAACGGCCCAGTCGAGGGTAGAGTAAAGAGTTCTTCTTCGCCCTGTTCCCTGGCGGATTACCGGCCAGGGCGTGCCTTTCCCGATGCTGTTTTCAAACACTGTCGGAAGGTGGCTAAGAACATCTCGGTGATTACGGATGCGAAATTCAAGTTTCCCTCGTACGGTGATCTAAAAAAATATGAGAAATATGAGGATGAAGGTAAAGTTTCCTTTTCCTTTTTTTTCCTTTTTTTCTGATATTCTTTTTTTCTGATATTCCTTCTTTTTGATATTCTTTTTTTTTCTTTATAGTTCATATCCTCTGCGACCAAATGTGTTGACTCGTACGACACCGCTGTTGGCGGGATTCGTAAGCGTGCCAAAGAGGATGTTCGCTCGGTAAAGAGGAAGCTTAATGTTCTCGAGACGTCAAGCTCGCAGCGGATCAAGTTGCTCGAGAAACAGCTTTCGTTATTGCAAGCGGAAAAAGATGAGGCTGTTTAGTTATCGGTCCGCCTGGAGGCTAGAGTTTCACGCCAGTTGAAAGAGTTAAAGGGTCTGGTGGACAGGCCTGCAGGTGCCGAGGCTTTGCGTGATGCTTGTGTGGGTGAAGCTTGTGCCGCCAAGCCTCGCGTTTGCTGGAGCGAGTTGAAGGAGATGCTCGGGTCATTGTCTGAAGCAAGGACTCGAGAGGTGGACTTAGCCTAGATAACCGGTAATCTCGAGTTGGTAGCGTTGCTTCAGAGTGGCGAGCCTCCCAACTTGACCCAGGAAAAGGGGAAGTTGTCCGAATGGAAAGGCGGCTTTGATGGAGCTGAAGGTCGATTCGACGAGGTGTTTGCTCAGATTCGGGGGAAGATTGACTCTCACTTGGTCCTGCTTTCTGATGGCACGATCGGTCCGGTTCCCGAGGCTGGCTCAATCGAGGAGGAGGCCTCATCACTCGGAGTGGTCGACACACACACGCACGCCACCGGACTCCACCAGGTTTGCATCTCGGTATTAGTGGGTTTTTCCTTGTGTCTTGCTTGTTTCATTAGGATGTTATAGAGAGATCTAACATGTACTGAACTTGTAGGATGGGGAAAAAGAAAAGAAAACTCCTAAGAAGAGGAGAAAGAACAAGGCTAAGGTTGTCGGTACGGAACCAGAAGGAACCGGACCAACCGTGACTCAGCACTTTACCTTCGGCCTGGATGGGAAGATGGTTAAGGACGGGTCGACTGTACAAGTCAATCTGAACTTAAATGGTCAGAACTAAACTAGTATGAGCAGTGGGGACGGCAGCCATGAGGAGGAAATGACCGACGCGTCTCACCAGGAACATAACGGTCTTGGTGGAGATGGAACCCGGGCTGGTGGTACAAACCACACCAAGATCCCTTCTACGGAAGAGATGTGGAAATCCTGGTGCTCGGTTATGACTCAGATGGCGGCTCAGCCTAAGACCACCATACCAGTTGCGAATCTGTCCACGATTAAGGTCGATGGTATGGAAACCATAAAGGTTCTGAAAGAGGATGAGCCGGCCTTGGAAGAGGAAGTGGTCATAACTGACCGACCTCGTGTAGTCCGCAAATTGGACTATCTGGGGATACTGAAACACGTATCCCAGATCGGTACAAAACACTTCAAGGGGAGTAGCGATCCCATTGAAGCGGATGAGTGGAGGAACCGACTATTACGGAACCTTAACTCTACCCGCTGTCCCGAGGACAACATAAAAGACATAGCTATCCACTTCCTTGAAGGAGATGCCCATAACTGGTGGCTTATGGTGGATAATCGCACTGGGGGCAAGATAACGACTTTTGCGGAATTTGAGTCGGAATTCAACCGCAAGTACTTTCCGACCGAGGCTTATGACCGGTTGGAGAGTAAGTTCTTGGACCTCACCCAAGGTCGTAGGATGGTACAGGAATATGAGGAGGAATTTAACCGTCTAAGTTGATACGTAGGACAGGAGCTGGAGGATGAGACTACTCAGGTCTGACGCTTCATGCGCGGAATGAGGGTCGAACTCCGGAAGCTATGCTCGGTTTGGACCTTCGAGTCCGTATCCGAACTAGTGGAAATAGCGTCCATGGTGGAGGATAACCTGGCTGAGGAAAGCTGAGTTAAAGCCAAAGCCAGGGACGGCTGGAACTAACCTGGTGACCGCAAGAGAAAGTGGGACCAGGGTAAGGATTGCCCAAGTTCATCCGGGGATATTAAGGGCTGCTCAAGTTGTGGCAGAAGGCACAGTGGGGTGTGTTGGAAGGCAACAGGCGCTTGTACCAGGTGCGGCAGAATGGATCACAAGATCCAGAACTGTCTTGGGCTGAAATCAGAGGGTATGACTAGTGGTTCGGGATCTTCCTGCTATCATAGCGGAAAGGCCGGACACTTTGCAAGAGAGTGTCCTAGCCAGACGAATGGTCAGCAAGGAATACCTAACGGTAACCCCGAAGGGTCTGGTTCGGCGACTCAAGGCAAGAGGCCAGGCAGAACACCTCGGGTTCACGAATTGTCTACGGATACTGATGAAATCGGATCCTACAATGCAATCACTGGTACGTTATGAACCCTTGCCTGTAAGTATTCTAATGCATGGCATATAATAACATGGGCTAGATCCTTAGCATCAGGAGAATGTGTAGGAACCCTGAGTGTTGGTGGTGCAGAACCACACACCTTATTCGATTACGGGGCTATTGTTGGGGTCGAAATCCCCTCCTCGAAGATTGACGGAACGAGAAATCAAGGTCGTGATCAAATGGAACTTATCCCGAACATGGAACGGACAAGCTAAGGCAAACTGCCCACGATCCGTCCAAGACGTCAACCGGCGGCTGGGACAAGGCCAGCCGCCGGGTCTTCTTACACCCACGGCCGGCGGCTGGGATAAGGCCAGCCGCCGGATCTTCATTGATCCACGACCGACGGCCGGGATAAGGCCGGCCGCCGGATCGTCTTGGTCCATCAACCGGCGTCCGGGACAAGTGCCAGCCGCCGGATCATCGCACGTCCATGACCGGCGGCCGGGACAAGTGCCAGCCGCCGGATCATCACACGTCCGTGAACGGCGGCCGGGACAAGTGCCAGCCGCCGGGTCTTCTTCATCCGAACATGGGACGGACAAGACCAAATGAAACCTATCCCGAACATGGAACGAACGAGCTAAGGCAAACTGCCCACGATCCGTCCAAGGAAGCCAACCGGCGGCTGGGACATGGCCGGCCGCCGGGTCCTCTTTCACCAACGGCCGGCGGCTGGGACAAGTGCCAGCCGCCGGATCTCCCTTCGTCCGTGGCCGGCGGCTGGGATGAGGCCAGCCGCCGGATCTCCCTTCGTCCGTGGCCGGCGGCTGGGATGAGGCCAGCCGCCGGATCTCCCTTCGTCCGTGGCCGGCGGCTGGGATGAAGCCAGCCGCCGGATCTCCCCTCGTCCGTGGCCGGCGGCTGGGATGAGGCCAGCCGCCGGATCTCCCCTCGTCCGTGGCCGGCGGCTGGCACTTGTCCCAGCCGCCGGGTCTTCATCACATGTCCACGATCATTTCTCGAGTCGAGACTCCTCATCCGAACATCGTCCAGTCGACCGACCGTCAACGTAACTCAATGCCCGGACCGACCCGGAGATCATCCGTTTGCATGTTCTGACCCCAAAGACGTCCATAAACGTTCCCCGAAAGACCGAGACGAACGTCCAGCCAGCCGTGGACCAGTCGCCGAGCATACAAGCCAAAGGAACCGGCGGCTGGCCATCAATACTGAAACCGGCGGCTGGAAGTTCAAATAAAAAACGGGCGGTTCAAATCTCGGAAGTCATAAAACGCTCGGAACACTATTCACGCGGGAAAAACCGTTAAAAACACTATTCATCCCGAGACAAAGTTAACCGAAAAATCGAATTAAGCATAAACCGAGATTCGGATTACTATTCACCGATTTACTATTCACGGATCACTATTCACCGGCGGGCCAGATTTGGGTCAGAATGCGCAGATGGATCACGGAAGACTCTCGGGCCGGAAATCGGGCCCAAAAAGCTTAAGTCGGCGGCTGGGAGCGAAGGACAAGGTCCCACATCGGAAATCTGAAGTCTTAGCCTCCTAGGATTGTCGGTATATATATGTACGCTCATGTAAAGGTTACAACCATCCCAGATCCGAGTATTAGGAGTTTTAGCAATTTAAGACTATTCAGCTTTTGCTAATTTCCTTTGTACTTTCGGAAAATATCAATAAAATCTCCCTTTTTCATCTTTTTGCATTTTCGGTCCTTTAGTTCTTTATAAATAGAATTTTCGAGCCCCCATTAAATATAAGTTTTGACAGTGTGAGTTTCGGCTCTCACAGTTTGGCGCCGTCTGTGGGGACGAGAAATATTCTTAACCCTTAGAACAAAAAGGATACGAGACGAAGACGATGACCGAAGAAACAATGGATTGGAGTTCGATGGATGGCAGCTGCGGCCTAACGATGACTTTTCAAGAGAAAGAAGCCGCCGAAATAAACCATCCGCATAACGATCTGCTCGTGATCGGTCTTTCAATCGGAGGATACGAGATACCAAGAGTCTTAGTGGACACTGGAGGAACGGTGAACGTCATATTCCTGGAAACCCTTCGGAGAATGAACATTGAGACACAGCATCTCATAACCCATCCGAAACCGTTGACTGGTTTCTCCGGAAAGACGACAATGACAATAGGGACGATCCAACTCCCCGTGAAAGCAAAAGGAGTGGAAAAAGACACGAAGTTCTCGGTGATCGATTGCCCACGAATCTGCGACGCGATTGTGGGAACACCGTGGCTGAACTCAATGAGAGCCATCCCGTCAACTTACCACCTGTGCCTAAAATTCCCGACCCGACCGGAGTGGAGACGATTTGGGGACGGCAGAAAGATTCTCGAGCTTGTTTCCTGACGGAGCACAGATTGAGGAAGCCGGTAACCGATCTCAGCCGTGAACCGAAGTCCGACAAAGGAAAGGAAGAGCGGCAGCTGGCGAAACTTGAGCAAAAGTTACAAATTGAAGAATCCGGGGGAAGCGGAGAAGGACCCCCCGTGTGAGCCAGTGATTTCGGTCAACATAGACGAAAAGAATCCAGAGCGGTGTACGGAAATCGGAGCAAATTTGGAGGAGCCGATCAAGACTGAGTTAATCACCTTGTTAAAGGAGAACGCCGGGTCATTCGCATGGGCAGCAGAAGATATGCCGGGATTGACATCGGCATCACAAGCCACGAACTCAACGTAGACCCGACATTCAAACCGGTGAAGCAGAAAAGACGGAAACTCGGACCAGAACGCGCCCAGGCGGTAAACGATGAAGTAGAAAGATTGCTCAAAGTCGGATCAATCACGGAAGTGAAATATCCCGACTGGTTAGCGAATCCGGTGGTAGTAAGAAGAAGAATGGAAAATGGCGAGTTTGCGTCGATTTCACTGATCTGAATAAAGCGTGTCCAAAAGACAGCTTTCCCCTTCCGCACATCGATCGATTAGTCGAAGCGACGGCAGGGAACAAGCTGCTATCTTTCATGGACGCTTTCTCCGGATACAACCAAATCATGATGAATCCCGACGATCGAGACAAGACTGCCTTCATCACAGATCGCGGAACATACTGTTATAAGGTGATGCCATTCGGGTTAAAGAATGCCGGCGCTACATACCAAAGGCTTGTCAACAAGATGTTCGCCGAACAACTCGGAAGAACGATGGAAGTCTACATCGACGATATGTTGGTCAAGTCATTGGAGGAGAAAGACCACGTCACACACTTGCGGGAATGCTTTGAACAACTCAACCGGCACAACATGAAACTAAACCCGGCGAAGTGCAGATTCGGAGTAGCATCCGGCGAATTCCTCGGATATCTGGTAACTCATCGGGGGATAGAAGCCAACCCGAAGCAAATCAACGCCCTGATAGAGATGGCTTCGCCAAAAACCAAGAGAGAAATCCAAAGGCTGACCGGACGGGTCGCGGCGCTGAATCGGTTCATCTCGAGGTCGACGGACAAATGTTTGCCCTTCTACGACACACTCAGGGGAACAAAAAGTTTGAGTGGACAGAGAAGTGTGAACAGGCGTTCCAAGAACTAAAGAAATACCTAGCAAGCCCACCCGTACTTTCAAAGCCGGTCGAAGGAGAGCCCCTTTTTCTGTATACGGCGGTATCATCAACGGCGGTAAGCGGGGTGCTGGTCAGAGAAGATCGCAACGAGCAAAAACCGGTCTTCTATGTAAGCCAGACCTTGGCGGACGCAGAAACTCGATACCCGCTAATGGAGAAGGCGGCCTTGGCAGTGGTGATGTGCGCACGGAAATTACGGCCTTATTTCCAGTCGCACACGATCATTTTACTCACGGTTTTTCCTCTCAGAACGATCCTGCACAGTCCCAGTCAATCGGGACGTCTGGCAAAATGGGCGGTAGAATTAAGCGAGTACGATATCGAGTACCGAAGTAGAACATGCGCCAAATCACAGGTCCTTGCAGATTTTTTGATTGAGCTCCCGACCACAGGCGTTAGTGAGCCGACGTCAAACTCGACGTGGGTTCTCCACGCAGACGGGTCTTCGTCAAAGCAAGGTTCGGGAGTCGGGGTGCGGTTAACGTCACCAACTGGGGAAATCTTAGAACAGTCGTTCAGGTTGCTCTTCAACGCTTCCAACAACGAAGCGGAGTACGAAGCCTTGATCGCTGGACTGAAACTCGCCCTCGGACTCAAAATCCAAAATCTACAAGCATTTTGCGATTCCCAGCTGGTGGCAAATCAATTCAGCGGAGACTATGAGCAAAAGCAAACGACCGGATGGAAGCATATCTCAAAATTGTCCGGGAGCTCGCAAAACAATTCAAAAAATTCGAACTCACAAGAATTCCGCGAGGAGAAAACGCCCCGGCCGATGCATTGGCGGCCCTAGCATCAACGTCTGCCCCGGGAGAAAGTCGAATCATTCCCGTCGAATTCATAGAACAACCAAGCATCGATCCACCACAAGTCATCAACTTATACAACTCCCAGAAGGAGAAGACGAAGAAGAGCCTCCGGAAGAAGAGTTAGCAACTGGCCCAACGGAAGAATATGGCTGCGATCGCGGATGGATGGCTCCGATACGAACATACATCATGGACGGGGAAGTCCCGGCGGACAAATGGGCTGCACGAAAACTAAAGGCCCAAGCGGCCCGCTTCGTTCTCCTCGACGGCAACATCTACAAATGGAGGATCTCCGGACCATTAATGGTCTGCGTGGAAAAAGAAGAGGCAAGACGAATTATGGAAGAAGTCCATAGTGGGTCGTGCGGAAATCACTCCGGAGGAAGAGCTCTCGCAATCAAAATCAAGCGGCATGGACACTATTGGCCAACCATGATAAAAGATTGCGAGAAGTTCTCCCTCAAATGCGAGAAATGCCAGAGGCACGCGCCGGTGATCCATCAGCCCGCAGAACTGCTCTCGTCAATTTCTGCGCCGTACCCATTCATGAGGTGGTCGATGGATATCGTGGGGCCAATGCATAACTCAAAGCAGAAAAGGTTCCTACTTGTCCTAACAGATTACTTCTCAAAATGGGTCGAAGCGGACTCTTACGCCAGTATCAAGGACGCCCAAGTGGAGCATTTCGTCTGGAAAAACATCATATGCCGGCACGGAGTCCCTTACGAGATCGTCACGGACAATGGTTCTCAATTCATTTCCACCCGCTTCGAAGGATTTTGCGAAAAGTGGAAGATACGCCTGAGCAAGTCAACGCCACGCTATCCGCAGGGTAATGGCCAGGCCGAAGCAGCCAACAAGACTATCGTTGACGGACTTTAAAAGCGTCTTGACGAGAAGAAAGGGCGATGGGCGGACGAACTCGAAGGGGTGCTCTGGTCCCATCGGACAACTCCAAGACGCGCAACCGGAGAAACGCCATTCGCACTGGTCTACGGTGCCGAATGCGTTATACCGTCAGAAGTAGACTTTCCCGGCGTCAGACGAAGGCTCTTGCCCGGACAGGAAGGCCTTAATCATCTGATGATGTTAGACGAACTGGACCTAATAAACGAAAGACGGGATCAAGCCCTCATCCGCATCCAAAACTATCAACAAGCAGCGGCCAAATACTACAACTCAAACGTGCGCCACCGCAAATTCAAGGAAGGAGACCTCGTCCTCCGCAAAGTTTTCCAGAACACCGCGGAGCCGAATGCAGGGAAACTAGGCGCGAAATGGGAAGGACCGTACAAAGTAGCAAAGGTGGTCCGTCCAGGAGCATACGAGCTAGAAAACAAAGAAGGGAAGCCAGTCCCAAGGACATGGAACGCAATGCACCTAAAGAAGTATTACCACTAGACGTTGTAAAATAGAACTACGAACCGGCTTGATCCCTACATTCAGGGTACGTAGGCAGCTCGCCTTCCGACGAGTTCAGCTATTTATATTTTATAATTTTCAAGGGGGGAGTGGGTCCGTATATACATACTCCCAAATTTTCGGAAGCAAATCAAGAGGATGGACGCTGGGACTTAGTATCTCATAACACATCCATAGCTTGAAAAGTTCCCCGAGGATATCATCCAGGCAAACATCGGAACTTAGCATCCCGAAACTTGGTCCGGAAAACGAATGGACTCAGAAAAACTGCACACGACTCATCTGAAATATGAACCGGCGGCTGGGATAAGGGCCAGCCACCGGATCTTCTTCATCCAAAGCCGGCGGCTGGGATAAGTGCCAGCCGCCGGATCTTCTTCATCCAAAGCCGGCGGCTGGGATGAGTACCGGCCGCCGGATATGCCTCAAAAATCGCCCCTTGGCACACATAAAACCTGTCTTTTAGCAAGCATGCCACCGTCCGTTGCTGATCACAACGGGACGATCTTTTTAACCATGGTTCCCCTTACATCCCAAAGCGGATAAAACGTAGCGCGCTATACAAATTTCCGGACTAACATCCGAAAGGCGTAACCTGACATTCCGCGATCCTGGCAGGAAACGTCTCAGACGATGTTCTATTGAGTTCATTTCCACTAAACGCCCCGCATAGGTAGAAAATGCAAAGCGTGAATCACTAAATGAACTCCTTAAACCCAGTAAACGCCAACTTGGAACGCTGGTCTTAGACATCTCACGACGAGGTACCAACCGGCCCTGGTACGAGATCATAAACTCGTCCGAAACTAGCAACTAAACCAAACTCAAGCCCAGCGGCTAACTCCGCTGGTCGAATAACTCAAGGGAAACTCCTCCCGAACAATCAGGTCCGAGCGCCCGGAACAGCGCCCCGATCAACCGACTAACCTAAGCAAGCAAAACCAAACCGATACAAGAAAGGTCGAGCACCCCATCCAGTCGGATAAACGGGCCCCGATCTCTTCAAATAAACGGCCAGCAGCCCGCTCCAAAAAAGCATAACCCGGCGACTCGGACACGCCAGCCGCCCGGCGGCTCGGACATGCCAGCCGCCCGGGATCAATCAACATAATCCGGCGGCCGAGACATGCCAGCCGCCCAGGATCAACTAGCATAATCCGGCGGCCGGGACAGGCCAGCCGCCCAGGATCAGTCAACGTAATCCGGCGGCCGGGACATGCCAGCCGCCCGATATCGATATAGCATCCTCTCCAAATCAATACACGGCGGCCGGGTTCGTCTCGGACTAAACCCAGCCGCCCACGATCATTCAATCAGGATCCTTGTACAAAGAAACAGCGTATGGCAAGTGACAAATCTCGAAAGCTAGTTTTATTGAAGTCTCAAAACAAAAAGAATCGGTCCAAACCAAAAATCAGGCCATACATAGCATAAAGCTATAAAGCCAAAAACTCAAAAAATATAACAAGAAAGAAAAACCACCGCATGGTTAAGAATCAGAACCAAACGCCTGGGCAATAGCAATATCAGGGACTCCGGGAACAGACTCGTTCGATCCCGATAGGTCAACCACCCCGAGAGAAACAGCCTCCTCTTCAACGGATCTTCCCTCGGGTATTGAAGCATTGTCATCCTTGTGGGCTGGACATAACTGAGAATCGATCTTCCCACGGATTCGAGCAATCACATCATCAAACCGAACTGCAGATTTATCGAACTCGTTCATCCATGTGGACAATTTCACCTTCTCCTCGTCCAAGGTGGGAGGATCAGTCCCTTGTAGCAAAGCGACAAGTTCAACATTACTCTCTATCTGAGCCAAATCTACGTCCTGATTCCTTGCCTCAGACAAAGATCCAAGGTCTTCTTTCAGCGCATCCAAGAAGCCGCGGAATTTGGCAACGGAAGCCTTGCGGCCATCCGCGTAAGCCCGTTGCACCTTCGAATTGCGCGCCGCTTTTACACTGGCCATCTGATCCTTCAAAGCCTGTACTTCCTTAGCATGACGCGCATCTTTGGCCTCTTGACGGGTCTTAAACTGCAACGCCACTGATCTCTCCGCACGTAACGAAGCAAGCTCTTTCTCGAGCGATTTGACCCGATGCGAAGACGTCGCTTCAAGTTCGTTAAGTTTCCTCCTCACCAGCCGAGCATCCTCCCTAGCTTCCTCAGCACGCTTGCGGATTCCACGGACAGAAGCATCATACGTGCTGATACACTTGTTCACGGAAGACATGAACTGAAATAATAACAGGGAAGTGTCAGTATATAAAAAAAAAAAAAAAAAAAAAAAAAAGGGGGAGAAGAAGAGAAAAGGCAAGAATGGATAAACCTTCATCCCGCTCAAGGCCATATCCTCGTACTTCTCAGGCTCATCCAGACTATCACAAGAAGGAAACCTGAAACTAGCATCCGTGATCACCGAAAAACTCCTAGCGGACTGACGACGATTTTTACAAACAGCCTCAGGAAAAGCAAGCCCTGGCGAAGGACCTGTGCGCCGAGCCTCGGGAGGAGAGTTTTTCACTCCGGGGTCAGCAAGGCAATCCGCCTGCTTTTGGCGCAACCGGTTGTCTTCATCATTCAGACCGTAGGTGATCCCGCCAGCCGCCGCTTTATCCTTGGGCAAACGCCTCGCGATACTTCGTTCAAGAATAGCTTCCTTCTTCAGAGGAGTGACCACAACGGTGGATACCGCCAACTTATCCGCAGGCCACTCGGATGGAGGGACGGCTCGACTACCGTCCGTCAATCCCGATCCTGATGGACCGCCCGCCGTCTTATCCTTAGAATCCTTCCCGAGTTTATTCACTTCACTCTTCTTCTCCATCTGCCTCCTCTCGCGAAAAGATTGCCTAACCATTATCTTAAAAAACAGAAAGCGCACTCGACAAGAGAAAGAACTCGTGAGGAAAAAGAAGAAGGAAGGGTCCATATATATAGTCGGACGGTTCGAGTCCTAGTTCGAAAAGGAATTGAGTCTTTCCAATTCCGAGCCGACCGCCCACGAGTCTTTCATACGAAAAGGAAATTTTCCCGTTTCGATCAATCCCGATAAAACCTCAGCTTAAAGCTCATCGTCCTGGACTACGAGAACGAAGAGCTGGGGGGCTAACTGTTGGGGTCGAAATCCCCTCCTCGAAGATTGACGGAACGAGAAATCAAGGTCGTGATCAAATGGAACTTATCCCGAACATGGAACGGACAAGCTAAGGCAAACTGCCCACGATCCGTCCAAGACGTCAACCGGCGGCTGGGACAAGGCCAGCCGCCGGTCTTCTTACACCCACGGCCGGCGGCTGGGATAAGGCCAGCCGCCGGATCTTCATTGATCCACGACCGACGGCCGGGATAAGGCGGCCGCCGGATCGTCTTGGTCCATCAACCGGCGTCCGGGACAAGTGCCAGCCGCCGGATCATCGCACGTCCATGACCGGCGGCCGGGACAAGTGCCAGCCGCCGGATCATCACACGTCCGTGAACGGCGGCCGGGCAAGTGCCAGCCGCCGGGTCTTCTTCATCCGAACATGGGACGGACAAGACCAAATGAAACCTATCCGAACATGGAACACGAGCTAAGCAAACTGCCCACGATCCGTCCAAGGAAGCCACCGGCGGCTGGGACATGGCCGGCCGCCGGGTCCTCTTTCACCAACGGCCGGCGGCTGGGACAAGTGCCAGCCGCCGGATCTCCCTTCGTCCGTGGCCGGCGGCTGGGATGAGGCCAGCCGCCGGATCTCCCTTCGTCCGTGGCCGGCGGCTGGGATGAGGCCAGCCGCCGGATCTCCCTTCGTCCGTGGCCGGCGGCTGGGATGAAGCCAGCCGCCGGATCTCCCCTCGTCCGTGGCCGGCGGCTGGGATGAGGCCAGCCGCCGGATCTCCCCTCGTCCGTGGCCGGCGGCTGGCACTTGTCCCAGCCGCCGGGTCTTCATCACATGTCCACGATCATTTCTCGAGTCGAGACTCCTCATCCGAACATCGTCCAGTCGACCGACCGTCAAACGTAACTCAATGCCCGGACCGACCCGGAGATCATCCGTTTGCATGTTCTGACCCCAAAGACGTCCATAAACGTTCCCCGAAAGACCGAGACGAACGTCCAGCCAGCCGTGGACCAGTCGCCGAGCATACAAGCCAAAGGAACCGGCGGCTGGCCATCAATACTGAAACCGGCGGCTGGAAGTTCAAATAAAAAACGGGCGGTTCAAATCTCGGAAGTCATAAAACGCTCGGAACACTATTCACGCGGGAAAAACCGTTAAAAACACTATTCATCCCGAGACAAAGTTAACCGAAAAATCGAATTAAGCATAAACCGAGATTCGGATTACTATTCACCGATTTACTATTCACGGATCACTATTCACCGGCGGGCCAGATTTGGGTCAGAATGCGCAGATGGATCACGGAAGACTCTCGGCCGGAAATCGGGCCAAAAAGCTTAAGTCGGCGGCTGGGAGCGAAGGACAAGGTCCCACATCGGAAATCTGAAGTCTTAGCCTCCTAGGATTGTCGGTATATATATGTACGCTCATGTAAAGGTTACAACCATCCCAGATCCGAGTATTAGGAATTTTAGCAATTTAAGACTATTCAGCTTTTGCTAATTTCCTTTGTACTTTCGGAAAATATCAATAAAATCTCCCTTTTTCATCTTTTTGCATTTTCGGTCCTTTAGTTCTTTATAAATAGAATTTTCGAGCCCCCATTAAATATAAGTTTTGACAGTGTGAGTTTCGGCTCTCACAGCTATGCACAGCTTTGCGATCAAGAATGGGTTAAGAGGGGAACACTTGTTATGAAAACCGCCATGGAAGGCAGAACCGTGAGTGCGGCCGGCGGGCAAGTGATGTTTCCTTCGGGGAATCCATGAGGATGTCCTGGTCCTTGTTAAAGGATGGAATATGCATGTGGACCTAGTCGTTGTCGATCTCAAGCATCACGGTGTGATCTTGGGGATGGACTGGCTAGGAAAGCACAAGGCGACCCTAGAATGGCACTGTGGGCGTGTGCGATTTGAAAGGGAAGAAGGGAAGTTAGAATTCCAAGGAATCCGACCTACCATGGGAAGCTTGGTGGCTTCAGCCATCCAAGCAGAACAGTTGTTGAGGCAAGGATGTGAAGCATACTTGGCCACGATCAACATACCAGAATTGGGAAAGTGAACGGAGGTGGACACCATACCCGTAATACGTGAGTTCGCGGACGTGTTCCAATCCTTGAAAGGCTTGCCACCTGATAGGTCGGCCCCGTTCACGATAGAGCTGGAAGCGGGCATGGCACCACTCTCCAAAGCCCCGTACAGAATGGCTCCAGCCGAAATGGCCGAGCTAAAGAAACTGTTGGAGAAACGCTTTATAAGGCCAAGTAGTTCCCCATGAGGAGCACCGGTCTTATTTGTGTATTGACTCGTGGCATAAACTGGGTGACCATGAAGAACAAGTATCCGTTGAAAGAGGTCAAGTGGTTCTCTAATATTGATTTAGCCTCGGGATACCACCAGATTCCCATCGCTCCCGAGGATATCCGTAAAACCGCATTCAGGGCGAGGTACGGTCATTATGAAGTCGTAGTGATGCCATTTGGCCTTACCAATGCGCCTACGGCTTTTATGAAAATGACGAACGAAGTATTCTGGGACGAATTAGATCGGTATGTAATCATCTTCATCGATGATATACTGGTCTACGCCAAAACGGAAGAAGATCATCAAAGACATCTTCGGGAGGTGTTGCATAAGCGAAGGGAGCAGAAGCTCTACACTAAGCTAATTAAGTGCAGTTTATGGCAAAAGACTATTGGTTTCTTGGGACATGTAGTCTCGGAACTAGGGGTCTCGGTTGACCCGGATAAGATCAAGGCTATTAAGGAATGGCCGCGGCCTAAGAATGCCACAGAAGTTTATAAACAGTTTTGTGAGTATTATCGAAAGTTTATAAACAGTTTTGCGAGTATAGCCAAGGATATGACGGCGCTAACCGGGAAAGGAGTAAAGTTCGTGTGGTCAGAAGCATGTGAGTTGAGTTTTTCAAGACTCAAGGACATGCTGACCACAGCACCGGTCCTGGCTATTCCAGAGACCAATGAACCATATATGGTGTACATGGATGCTTCTATTACGGGCTTAGGATGCGTTCTGATGCAGAAGGATCAGGTGATCGCTTACGCATCTAGACAACTCCGGAAGCACGAAGGAAATTATCCCACGCATGATCTGGAGATGGGCGCGGTTGTGTTTGCCTTAAAGATTTGGAGATCCTACCTCTACGGAGCTAAGGTACAAATCTATACTGACAATAAAAGTTTGAAGTATGTGTTCATGCAACCCGAGTTAAATCTAAGGTAGAGAAGTTGGATGGAATTAGTGGCTTATTATGATCTCGACATTGCTTATCATCCCGGGAAAGCCAACTCCGTGGCCGATGCGTTAAGCAGGAGGAGAACGGACGTGGAAGTGCAGAAGGACGCAGAGGTTCTGGTCAACATGATCGGAACACTCCATCTGAGTGCCTTGTCCACGGACGTGGAACCTTTAGGTGTAGGAGCGGTCGACCAAGCGCATCTGCTCACACAGATTAAGAACGCCCAGGAACGGGATGAAGTTCTTAACCATGTGGTGAGTAATGATAAGACCGAGTACCAAACGTCTGACGTCTAACAATGGGACCATAGTGGTCAATGGTAGAATCTGTGTACCGGATGTTGATGCATTGAAGGAAGAGATCTTAAAAAAGCCGACCATTCCAAATTTTCAATACACCCGGGATTGAACAAGATGTATTGTGATTTGAAACGGTACTATCATTGGGTCGGTATTAAACGGGACATAGCCGAATGTGTTTCGCGTTGTCCGACATGCCAACTGGTCAAGGCGGAACACCAAGTGCCGGTTGTCGTCACCAAGGTATGCTCTGACTCCCCTATTCTAGCCGTAGATCATGGCTGCCGGTTCTAACCGTTGCTAGCCTATGAACCGGTATGATTGGCCGAGTCTTGCAACCGCTCCCTTCTCTCCTTCTCTACCTTTCTCCAACGGCTGATCCATGGCTCAAGGTTCTCCGACCAGACCATGAAGGCGGTTATTCCTTATAGTTATGTCCGGATTATACTCGGCTCTCTTAGTAGGCACGTACGGATGGTTTATGGGTCAGGCCTAGTAGCCATTAAAAGATCCCTTATTCCGGTCCAGCCCCCAACAGGTGCGAGTGAAACGGTTTTAACATAAGAGGAAACTGTCGGTTGCCAATTGGGACCCCTTGGATCATTGATCCGAATGGGTGCGACCGTTAAGGCCATACGGTGGTTGAACTTGGTCTAAGAGGAACCGTTTCAAGCCTTCTGTGCAAATGTACCTCGGATTAGACCGGACCATATGCTGTGTCTCTACCATGGCCAGCAAAGCCCAAGGAAGGAACGGTTGCCATTTCTGAACCATTGCATCCGCTCGTGAAATGGTGCCTCTCCGCATCATTATGTCACGACCAGTCACCAACCTCGGATCCAAAGAACCGGTTTAGGTGTTTTAAACGGATCTAGTCATGTATGGCACATGGACTTAATCCGGGCTAGCCCTTACGGTCATTACAAGTGATCCGGTTGTGATGGACTGGAGCAGTGCCGCGGTTGACTCAGTCAATACGTGCCAAAGGGAACTTCGGTCTATGATCGGTTAGTGTCTCTGGATGGCGGATTCTTTTCCGTTATCCCATAGGCTTCCTCTTGGTCTCTTAGTCACTATGGGGTGGTTGGTTGTGTGACTAAGTAGCCAAAGGGGAATTCCCTTATACTTTGTTAGGATAGGCTTCGGCTATACTAACGGGGATTTGAGTTGAGATTCATGTGCATGATTCTGTTGGGGTTTGACCTTGAACTGACATGCATTTGTATTTCAGGAAACGGGACCAGTTCTGATTAGGGATTGGCCGGAGGTGCAAGTCCTGGAAGGTCCGGAGGGGTGGTGCATGTGGTGTGTGTTGGACGAATCGCTTATGATAGGATCGAACAGTGTAAGGCCTTCGGCCGAACTTACTAAGCATTGTATCGAATCCTTTTTAAGTTAATAAATAAAATTGGTTCCCCTTATCTATATTTCTATCTCTTTTCCCCGTTGATAGAAAATAACCTCATTGAATAGAAATGTTAAGTTGTTTGGAAATTAGGCCTTAGTCTCGTTGAGACTAAGAAGTGGAACAAGCCGGTGCGAATATATGGGGTTCGGGTCGAGGCGTTTCAGTCCAAAAGGGTGCCGACCTGGACCTTCCAAAGAGGTGCTGATGAAAATCTCCCAAGGATGATGCACTCTAAGTTGGTAAGTTGGATAATCCTTGCAAAACAAGGCGGTGGATTGAATGGTCACACAGAAGCTGCGGAAGACTTCTGATATTCCGGTTGATCCCTTGGATATGACGCACCAAGACGGATCGAAATGGATCGAAGGGTCGCACAAGAGTTGCGGAAGGCTCTTGATATTTCCAACTTAATGCCCTAGGATATGACGCACCTAGACAACAAAGAGGATTTGATCAACGATTTTACGCACCATGATCAGATCAATGGATATTACACACCGTTGACAAGGAAGAATGAGTTAACCACTCAAAAGGTTCCAAAAATATCAAACTCTCTCTTATTTATTCCTTGAATGAAATTGTGATTATATAGGTTACAAAATGAATAAAAACTAGGAAGATTGTGTGGAAAACAAGGCCACTTGAAACTAAAACAAAGACCAAAGACTTTGACTAGAAATAAAGATTGTTTGAATGACTCTTCAACTCTAATGACTCTTGATCTGATTAAATTCGCCTGGCCCTTGTGGAATTGGCAAGTGGGCTTCTGAATTAGCTTCTCTGTTGGACCAAGATTGTAGAACAATTTGGTTTGTGGCCTAATTCAATCTGGTGTGGTCAGAATCCTTCTTTGATTGCTCGGAGGTCTGAATTCGCATAAGCTGGAAAACACCCAACTTGTAAATAGCGTAACTCCTTCATATGAACTCGGTTTGATCAGATTCTTCTTCGAGGAGATTTGTAATGGAACTGAGAACATTTTACACGTGGGTTGACGCATAGGATCCTCGTGGTTGAGAAGATATGATCCGAACAATGAACGTATGTCTTGGGTGCTTTCCATTATCCTATCATTCCCCTCCTCTTAAAAAATGATTTGTCCACAAATCTGGCTCATAGAAAATAAAAACTACACACAGAGAAAAGTTCTCCTTCTTTTTTTTTTGGTGACAGATATTAAAAAAAAAAAAACAGAAAAAGAAGATGAAAGATGAGATGATGAATGAAAGAAAATGAAAAGATGAGAAAATGAGAAGAAGATAGAAACCAGACTTAGAGTGGTGCTCTTATACCAAATGATGAAAATCTCCCAAGGATGATGCACTCTAAGTTGGTAAGTTGGATAATCCTTGCAAAACAAGGCGGTGGATTGAATGGTCGCACAGAAGCTGCGGAAGACTTCTGATATTCCGGTTGATCCCTTGGATATGACGCACCTAGACGACAAAGAGGATTTGATCAAGGATTTTACGCACCATGATCAGATCAATGGATATTACACACCATTGACAAGGAAGAATGAGTTAACCACTCAAAAGGTTCCAAAAATATCAAACTCTTTCTTATTTATTCCTTGAATTAAATTGTGATTATATAGGTTACAAAATGAATGAAAACTAGGCAGATTGTGTGGAAAACAGGGCCACTTGAAACTAGAACAAAGACCAAAGACTTTGACTAGAAATAAAGATTGTTTGAATGACTCTTCAACTCTAATGACTCTTGATCTGATTAAATTCGCCTGGCCCTTGTGGAATTGGCAAGTGGGCTTCTGAATTAGCTTCTCTGTTGGACCAAGATTGTAGAACAATTTGGTTTGTGGCCTAATTCAATCTGGTGTGGTCAGAATCCTTCTTTGATTGCTCGGAGGTCTGAATTCGCGTAATCTGGAAAATGCCCAACTTGTTAATGGCATAACTCCATGTCAAAAAAAAAAAAAAAAGTAAATGGCATAACTCCTTCATATGAACTCGGTTTGATCTGATTCTTCTTCGAGGAGCTTTTTAATGGAGCTGAGAACATTTTCCAAGTGGTTTGACGCATAGAATCCGAACAATGAACGTATGTCTTTGGTGCTTTCCATTATCCTATCAGGTGCCGACCTGGACTCCTTCTCTTACGTGCCGACCTGAACTCAACTAGGCAATGTAGAGTTTGATCGTGCATTGCCGAGCTGAAAACGTACGTAAACTGCCCGAATCAACTTATACGAGAAAATGACTTTTTCCCGTAAACGAAAACGTGCCTAGCTGAACTGTCCCAAAATGTGCCAACCTGAAATCATGGCATTCAGCTCGGCAGCATCTGGCACAACATGTGCCCAGCTGAACCCACGTCTTTCAGCTCCGCAGCACCAAGGTTGAATGTGCCGAGCTGAATTCATGCCATTCAGCTCAGCACTTTCAAAGCCAAAGCGTGCCGAGCTGCTGAATCCGTGACATTCAGCTCGGCACCTTCACATCAAGAACATGCCGAGCTGAACGCATGGCATTCAGGTCAGCACACTTTGCTTAAAAACGTGCCGAGCTGAACCAGCCCATGTCATTCAGCTCGGCACCATCATCTCGAAACCTGCCGAACTGAGTTTTCTACGAGTCTCGTATAATTCGTATCTTTGTGTATGCTCCGAGCCAAGACTTTGGCCGAGATGGAATGTTGATCTTGGCTTAGCCTGACCCTGACTTCAGAAACAGTTGATCAACATTCCCGAGCTGACTTCATAGCTCTCTTCTGATCATGTGAAGTCGACTTCGTATTTTCTTACAAGGATTGCGGAAACTCCAAGCGGAAAATACGTTTCGTACGAAAAATCCAAAATAAAAACTAAGTCTTTTGTCTTCGCAGCTTCCTTCCGAGACATCGTGCCGTTTTCGCATAACTTCATGTCGTTTTACGGAAAACTTCGTGCTAATACGAAAACATCGAGAATTCTAAGTATAAAATGGAAATCAAGACATCAAGCCACGATTAAACCAAGGGAAGGATCGAAACGAAGGCATAAAGACAAGCTGGGCCGAAATACGCAACCGGGCCGGATTGGAGGAGACAAGCTCGCTGGCCGCGCCGCCCTATGTCAAAGTCGACGGTCGGAGAAGGATTTCTCAACGTCCTACATCGCTAAGACGAGCTCTCAAGACCCTAGACTACTTTGTATAAATATACATCTTTCTACTCAGTTTCAAATCATCCCAACTTCTCGTACTTTACTTCTTAGGCTTTAGGCTTGCACTTTTTCTTACGAATATTGTACGAAAAGCTTATTCGACAACAATTCAATAAAGTTCTTTTACGATCTCTTTTCTCGAGTTCTTCCCATAAATCTCGGAATCCCCCAATTTACTTTACGAGATCAATTGTGTGAATTTCGGTTCCCACAATATATATGTATACATATTACGGTTTGAATTCTACAGATTGTTTTTTCTATTGGTTACATTATTTTGGAATTAATGATAAAACTTGTTTTATTTTGATAAAATGAAAAATAAATTATTTTCTTAACCTGGGTGTGTAGCTCTAAAACACCACTTATTGGAAAGCGGAAGAAATATCTCTCAAGTTCCATTGGATATGTATTTAATTTTGTTAATCCATTTTCAGCCTGTAATAATATTTCCTTATGGCAAATCTGGAATATCCCACGTTCTGCTTGTTTCAAGAACTCGTGGAAAATTGTACTCTTGGTACTTTCTTTTTATGTGTCGATTATATTTTATTTTTCTTTGATATCATTTGTTTACTTTCCTTTTTTTGTAGTGAAATATGATACACTATTTTAATAATTTTTTATCAACGATAATATATTTTTTATAATTTGAATTTCTTTTTTAATTGTTATAGCACATGTCACGATTTAATTTAACAATAATATCTTTCAAGATCTGGTCAATTATAATTTGCATTTGTTTGTTTTTACTTTTATCGGTATTAATGCATGAGACATCCCCTATATATTATTTGAGGATCCTTTTTAAAAGACTAACCTTTACTTCATGTATTTATTACAAGAGTGCCATCCTTACTTATATTAATTACATATAATGCTATTATATGATTTGATCACTTATATTAATTATCACTATTACATAATCAAAACTATGATATATCTCATAGACTCTAAATAAAATACATGTTATTTATTCATTCATAAAATATATAACTTTAATTATGTATTTGACCAATATAATCAAATAATTTTATATTAATATATATAACATGTTTATTAAATAACTTTTACTTGAAAAAATATATTATATTTCAGTATAGTTATTCGTTTTAACTTATATTTATGAATTACAATAATAACTATATCACTTCATAATAATTTATTTACATAATCTTATATTATATATATTTATAATTCTTTAATATTTATTTAATATAAAACTTATAAATACTTTTATTTTATTAATATTATATTATAATTTTATAATATAATAAAAATTATATATTATTTTTCTTAAAGATTATAATATAATAAAAAGTATATATTATTTTTATTAAAAAAGCAACTTACAAGCAATTTTAGTATATAAATAAAAATCACTAATTTCTATCAACTTACCATGATTATCAGATATATTTATTATAGTATATAACTACAGCTATAATAAATTTCATTGTATTTAAACATAATTCAAATTTCCTAAAATAAATCAACATAAAATATTTGATTTGTATTGATACCAATCAGTAATAAAATTATGGTAATGAAAAATTATTATGTTTCTAAACTTAATTAATAATATAGATTAAAATAAGTAACCACACATTTAATTAAATAAACATATAGTAGTTGAATTTATGCCTATTCATATCAATTTAGAAATAAATTCAGATATAAATAATATGTCATAATTTTTTACTCGATCAATAATGATAGAAAATAACTGATTTTTAGCAATGTTATCATATATATGATTTAGTTGTTTTGCATTTATTAATATACAATTTTAAAAGATTTTGAAAATGTTGAAATCACATTATATATCTATATAAATGACTATAAAATTATATTTAATTAATATTTATATAAATATTTTACTCCGCGCATGGCGCGGGTTACTACCTTGTAATCTAAATAAAGAATGACACAAGATGTAACTGAAGAACGACACATCTCTTGACAAAAAAACATGCATGTCACACTTATGTTGTACAGCTTTATATAGTACAATAGCCGATAGGTAACAAAACATATCTCTTGATCAAAAAAAAAATGGTGTACAAAAGAAAGCTTACAACATAGCACATGTATTTATCTAGTATTGTTAAAAGACGTATCACACAAATCTTAGGTTTTTTTTTTGTTTAGATTTTTTGATGATTTATAATTTGAATTTATTTGATTGGCTAACCATATTTTTCTACATTCAACTGAAAAAGTCTTCTTTGACAAGCTAAATTACTTGGTTCATGTTTGTTTTAAAATTTAGCTAACGTCATTAATAGACTATCTAAAAATTAAAAGTAATAAAATTTACACTTTGAAAAAACTTATAAATACCACACTTTGATAACCTTATTATTCAAAAAATTAAATATTCATTAAAATGAAAATTTTCATAGTTTTTGTGGTAGTTTTTTCTGTGGGTTTTGGATTGAATGAAGCGCTATGCAAGTTAAATCATGTATTTATTAATAACCAATTAGATTCTGGTATTCCTCTTGTCGTTAATTGCACTGAGTGGCCATACCCTTTAGGAAGAGAAATCCTTAGAAACTTCAATTCTACTTATTCGAAGATTCCAGCGTTCCAGGATTCTTCCAGTAGAAACGATAAAAAAGAAATTAGATGCGATTTATCGTGGGAGGGAAAAGATCGTCAACCTAATAGTTTTCGTAGCCTTGAAGTATATCGATCCAAAGGTACTCAAATGTGTCACCAGATACGTCAGTGGGTTGCCAGACCTGATGGAATTCACTTCAGAAGACATTGGGACAGACCGTTGGGGTATGTACTTCCTTGGGCAAAGATAAGAATATAGGCTTCTTTCTTTCCTTAAACTTACCAATATTTATATAACTTATTTGATAATTATATGTCTTATGAACTTATCCATCAGATCTAAAAATAATAAGCTATAAATATATAGCAAAGTATTGTAATAAAACATTAATTTATTTCATATTTATGTAAGTTGTTTTTTTAAGAGAGCGACATAAGCGATTCTGGTTTGCGAAAATTAATAGAAAAGCTTGAGATACTCATGTAACACATTTCATTTGTTTTCATTGATTCCAAATTTTTTTTTATAATGTTTGTTTTCTTCAGCTGAATGTTTCCGTATTATTGCATTTTTGGGTCCCCACACATCGGACCATCAGTTTCTTTGGTTTAACATGGTTGACTTACGTACCTAGTAGCATCACCCGTCTGATGTTTCTCTTGGCTTCGGCAACCTGAGCTGAGAAATATTCCCTTCAAAGAAAAAGGAACTTCCACTATTCCAATTCAACTAGAGGATTAACCAGAAGCTTTTTCTTTTCTCAATAGGGATCATGGAATTTAATGAGTATTTTAGGAGATAAATGAAATCTTCAAACAATGACAGTTTTTCAAATCCTTGACACATAAAAGGAAAATTAGTTTGTGCCAGACTTAACGAACAACAGGTCATTCAAACAGTACATGATTGAAGACTTCGCCTTCGGGAAAAGAAATTTGAAAAGAGGAATCAACCTTCATTCATCTTTTATTAAGACCAAATGCCACTGTACGAGCTTGAGCAAGAGCTTTATACATGAAGATCTTAATCTTTGTGATGTGACTACATCCCCATATCTCCGCTCTCAGATCATTGAAGGATGGTCTTACTAGTGCCTCCATAAAAGGCTATGAATTCTTGATTTTATATCCAAACTGATAGCCTGATTTAACTGCGTACTCTCCACTCCTTGTGTGTACCCTCTCAAACTCGTCTATTATTGTAACAGCTACTTTGTTCAATTCCCTTGGATCTAAAGTTTTCGTTTGAGGGTTTATCAAATGACAAACTCTCATATCAAAGATCAAACTGTTATAAATCGATTAGTGATAGACTCTATAACCGGCCCAATATAACCAAGACTTAGTCGGCCCATACTTAGAGTTTTCCTATTCCTTGTTGTCCAAGGTTTTCTTTTTCTTGTTTATGTAATATTTCATTTTCTCCTTTCATGTAAACCACTATATATATATATATATATCTTGATCATTCATTAATAGATACAGAAATATTCAGTTTACAACACGCTATCAGCACGAGTTTGCTCTGATAAACCTCCGACCCTATAAACCCTAATTGCCGCCGACCGCCGACTTGAAGAGAGAGCGACCGTCGATTCCAATCAACTCGTGGTCAGTTTGTTTTCCGAGGTCTTTAGCTCCCGGTTCAAATCCATTCAACCCAAACGGTGATCAAGGTAAAATCAAATCCCTAAACTGAAGAACACCAAATCGAATTTGAATCAAAGAGAATATAAACCCTAAAATCAGATTTGATTGTGTTAATTGATTGATTGCATGAAACCATAAAATCACAAAACCATAAAGCCAATTCTCCTATTTTAGATCTTTGATCTCCTAAGCCCTAGTCACGATTTAAAGCGTTGAATCCTATATTGTTTTGCTTGATTAAATTACTTGATTCATCACCTAAAACTAAAACCCCAAAATTGTGACTACTAAAATCTAAAGCCATGAATCCGGTTGTTTGCTTTATGAATTAGGATTGTTAGCTTGTTTGCTCATTGTTGCATGCATCAAACCTAGAACTAAAACCTTGAAAAACAAAAAATCGAAAATTGCAAACCCTAATCCTATCCCGAATAGGAAAATCTAGTCTTTCCTTTTTTTTAGAAAAAGGAAATTTTGAAAATTCTTAATCCTTGCATGATCTTTTCCTTTTATTATTTTTTGTCCTAGATCATGCTTGCCTAGGATTGATTTTTATGCATATAAAACCGCATGATTATTTGATAAAAACGAAGGCAAGATTAATTGAATAAAACCGCATGCTAGCTCATTTAAACCTGAAATTAAATTTTTCATCAACAATCTCGAATATGCTGCAGTCAATGTCTAGGGCGACAATTACTTACAGTGGGCCCTGGATACTAAGATTATCCTAAAGTCAATGGGGCTAGGTGAATGTATAATTGATGGTAATAAAACCTCCGAAAAGGAGAAGTACAAGGCGATTTTAATCATACGCCATCAACTAGCTGAGAGTTTCAAGAATCAGTACCTCACCATTGAGAATCCCCTGGACCTTTGGACACCATTGAAATCCAGATATGATCACCAGAAAACGGTGCTATTACCCAGAGCCCGATTTGAATAGAAGAATCTGAGGATCCAGGATTTTAAAACCGTGGATGAATAACTCGGCATTGTTCAAAATCGTTTCGATCTTGAAACTATGTGGAGAGAAGATGACTGAAAACGACTTGCTAAAGAAAACATTCTCGACCTTTCACACTAGTAACATTGTGCTTCGGCAACAATATCGTAAAAAAGGTTCTAACACATATGCAAGTCTAATCTCTTGTTTGCTACTTGCTGAGAAAAAAAAGGAGTTGTTAATGATGAACAGTGCAATGAGACCTTCCGGTTCTACCCCATTACTCGAAGCTAATAAAGATGAAGAGGCCAAGAAAGAGCCTACGAAGACTAAAGAGACCAACTATGTCCAACGTGAAAGATATTCCAGCCGTGGTTGCGGCCGATGGAACAGACATGGAGGTGGTCGTGGCAATAACCGAGGACACCCCAATGGTGGTCACGGCCATGGAAACCGATCCGACTTCAGTCGTGGTCATGGTAGAGGCCGCGGTATATCCAAACTGCAACACTCGACAAATCTTCTTCTTGCCACCGATGTGGTATGGGGAACCATTGGGCAAGGACGTGCAGGAATCCTAAGTACCTTGTTGATCTCTATCAACAGAGTTTGAAAAAGGGTCCCGAAGCTCATTTGGTCCATCACGATGGTGAAGACGACTTCGACCATGAGAATGATGACCAGCTGGACTATGAGACTTCGGATTGTCTAATGGAGGCTAATTGATTTCGGCATCTAGTAGTTTGTTTTTGATTTGGTTTTTCTTTGTCTTGTTCTTCTATGACTCTTATTGTTCTATGACTTTGATTTTAACATATGATTTATTACATTAAGTTTTTATGCATTACGATTTGTTTGTCAATACAACCGAAGTCTAAGACATGGTTCATTAGAACAATTGCGGGTATAGCTAGTCCTATTGAAGACTACGGCCAGGCCCATATTTCTAAGGGCTACAGCCAGGCCCATATTCCTAAGGGCACGCATCTTGAAATATCAGATGTTTTATATTCTCCCAGCTCAAAAAGGAGCTTATTGAGTTTCAAAGATTTTCGTTTGAATGGTTTCCATATTGAAACAAAGGGTGAAGGGAATAAAGAATTCCTAGATATTACTGAGATCAACCAAGGCCATAAGAAGGTCTTAGAGACTATACCCGCATCATTTACTGGCCTTTACTATGCCTAGGTTAATATGATAGAAGCTAATGCTGCAGTAAGCAAGAGGTTTACTTAGCAATTCCATATATGGCATGACCGGCTAGGCCATCCCGGTTCTAACATGATGCGTAAGCTAATATCAAATTCAAAAGGGCACACTCTAAAAGAGAGACAGTTAACCCTAAGAATCTCACGTGTGTAGCATGTGCAAAAGGGAAACACATTATAAGGCCATCACCAGTCAAAATAACTAAAGAGACTTTGAACTTTCTAGAAAGAATACAACGAGATATATGTTGACCAATACACCCACCATGTGGGACATTTAGATATTTCATGGTCCTCATTGATGCATCGACCCGCTGGTCGCATGTTTGCTTATTGTCAATTAAAAACCAAGCATTTGCTAGGTTGCTGGCCCAGATCATCAGACTGCGAGCCCACTTTCCAGATTTTCCACTTAAGACTATACGTCTTGACGGTTGGGGTCAAAATCCCCTCATCGGAGAATCATAGGACAAAAAGTCAAACATCTCACGTCCTGGCAACAAGCCCTCAAAATGGGACCAAACGCCCGCAAGGGTCGAGCTCTTGGCATTCGGCCCAGCGGATGAACTAAACTCTTTACAGGACTCTCAAGATGAATCTCTGCATATCATCTCAGCCAGAAGCATTTACCGAGCAAAGACGTGATCTACAGCTGGATTTCACCTTCTCGGACCGGCCCTAAATGTTGAGCTCGGCAGAAAAACGCCTTCCGAACGTCTTCGTCTCGACTCACTCGAAAAAATATTTTTGGAAACAGTCTTCTTCCCGATAAAAATTATAGAGTTGCCGAAAAGAAAGTCGAGTTGTTAACTTAACGACATTCTAGCCTTTAACCTCGTATTCTCATAACTTTAACCTTGTTATCATCTATACCCAGACTAACGAGCTATGGGGCTAACTGTTGGGGTCAAAACCCGAAATCTCGAGATTAACAGCTAGAAATGCCTAAACATCGAAGAGAGTCTAAAGATCAGAAAATACGGAGTTCCAAGTCAACTCTCGTATTCGTATAAATCATAAGTTTGTGATACACGAGTTTTAAACCCTATTTCCTACTGCAAGTGCACAGCATACGAAGTAGTACTTAGGGGTCGATCCCACGAAGACCAAGTTCACACTTTGATCTAATGAGCTAAATCAAAAGCTAAGACAATTCAATTATGGTTTGGTTTCGTAAATAGCAAGTAATAAAAACGAAATCGGTTGTAAAAATAATATTTAAACAAACGTTAGGTCAAGGTATTGCGCAGG
This sequence comes from Isatis tinctoria, assembly GCA_010577795.1. Classification (NCBI taxonomy): domain Eukaryota; kingdom Viridiplantae; phylum Streptophyta; class Magnoliopsida; order Brassicales; family Brassicaceae; genus Isatis; species Isatis tinctoria. The sequence continues at coordinate 10,808,008 of CM021246.1, read as the reverse complement.
AGATTCAGAGCAAAGGATCAAACAACTATTCAGGAAATGATTTAAGCACAAGTCTAGAACTCAAACATAAAGATAATATCAATCCACTCTCGTGGCATCAATAGCTTTATCTAACAAAGTAAAATCCTAACTCTCGTTGGTTTTAGAAATCGCAGACAAGCATTAAGGATAGGTTTGATTTGTTCACAATTCTCCAATACATCTACTCTCACAGGTAATGAATAAATTGCTCACCCAAGTTTCTTCTAGCAACCTAGGAACTCTCGCTGTCTAAGTTAAACCCAATATCATAGAATCAAGTGATCAATTCGATCCAAGCATTAAGAACAACAAGGGTGAAGACATCGATTTGAATAGCCTATTTGTGTTTAACCCTAAGCTCATGAATTCCTTTGAAAAACCTTAACCTAACTAAGAGATCTACTCAGACATAATTAAAGAAGAAGAAAACAAAGAGATTATAGAGTTAATCATAAAAGCCTGAATAGATAACAAAAGCTGAAAAGAAACTTCAATAAGAACTTGATCAAAGTATAAATATAGATAACAGAAGCTGAACATAAACTTCAATAAATACTTAATCAAAGCATAAAGATAGATAATAAAGGCTGAAATAAACTTATAAGAACTTAATCAAAGCATAAAGATAGATAATAAAAGCTGAAAATAAACTAATAAGAACTTGATCAAAGCATAAATGTTTAAAGCTTAAAAGAGAAGAGAAACAATGTTTAGAAGCTAGAGAAGAGTGAAAGAAGAAGATGGTGTGTTTTGAAGCATCAAGAGTGAGTCCAATATATAGGCCAAGGTGTAGGGGAGTAGGTAAGATGGGGAATGATCGTTCTGGAGGAGAACGGTTGTTCTGAGTGGTCGATCGAAGTAGATGGGTGTTGGTGAGTCGGGGAACGGTCGTTCTCTGGAGAGAACGGTCGTTCTTGTGCTTTTTCGTCTGTAGAGTAGGTGAGACGGGGAACGCTCGTTCTTGGAGAGAACGGTCGTTCTGCACTCTTGTCTGCAGGGTAGGTGGGAGCAAGAACGGTCGTTCTCTATGGGAATGGTCGTTCTCTAGGGGAATGGTCGTTCTCTTGGGGAATGGTCGTTCTCTTCGTGTTTTTCCACCTTAACTTGACTCAAACGTGTCCGTAAGCGCCAAACTCCATAAAATCTGTATAAAGACTCAAAACAATAGAAAAGACTCGAAAAACTAACGAAAGATGCAAATCAAAACTCAAACCGAATACTAAAAACAAATCAAAATATGTTAAAAATACATAATATCAACTCCCCCCAACTAAAACCTTTGCTTGTCCCAAAGCAAAACTAGAGATCTTACAAAGAGAAGAGGTTTGGAAAACGTGTGAAACTCGTAAAACTTATAGGACCATACTCTAAATCAATTGCCCGTAAACCGCATTCGCAAAGTTCAGATCAAACCGTACTTCATTGTACTTCTCCATAACCGTAGTAAATAAGTGAAGTCTCATGATCAAGCAGAAATTAACATTCTTTATCAAATGCGTGTACTCTCACAAAGGGAATATCTAACACGTTATGTTCTAGGTATCAAAGTTGGTATTTGGTGGCTCAAGTGTTTCGGTTTCTTTTAGCAGTACAAACGGATGCAAATCATTATGCAAAATCACAGTGAGACACGGACCAATTAGGAGGTACACAACTCTCATTAACTATAATCCTTCTACCCTTATTTGACTGAGTCATAAATAAGAACATGATTTCTTTTAACGTTTTATGAAATTTAACGATATTACCTTGACTTTCCTGGTTCCTTCTGTTTTCTTTTCTGTAATGCAAATAATGCTATTTTTATTCTTCTTCTTCTTTTTTTTTAATATCGGAGAATGGAACCAGTTAGTCGCTAAGATCGCATCAAAAGAATTTCAACGATGTAAGCTTATTTCTTGAATGTGAATACAATCTTCTACCCATTAAAAGTTCATCCTTTTTTGAAATGAAAATTTTCGATGAATATATTCAAAAAGAGATCACATTTCTAGACACATCCCATGAGTTTAATCAGAAATAGACCACCTATCTAGACACAGTCCTAAAGAAAAGTTGCGTCGGTCCGTATACTCCATAGTTTTTGCACATGAATGCAATGACAGTAGACGAAAATAAGTGGTTTTCAACATGGAAATGGTAAGGGTGTGGTACTAGACTAAGGATAAGTCTAGCCATTTGGAGTTAGCAAAGATTGGTAGAAATGATGCCAAGAAAACTCCAAATGTAAAATCCAATACATGATTATCAACCCCATAAGTGAGATAAATTAAGTCCATATTAAGTTCCAATAATTCGATTAAGTTCAGATGATTTGAGAAATTCACTAAATGATCAAGTTATGGATTTTTATTTCGTTTCCAAACTATCCTCAAACAATTCTAAGCAGTCGTAAGGCAATGACATCGAACATGTTGCAATTCCAAAAAGTTAACAAATTCACACAGTGTTTTGACTCGATAAATTTGTTTTTTTTTTTTTTAACTGAGACAACGAAAACCAAAACCAAAAATTAGTATCAAAAGAAAAAAATAAAAGATAGAGACACTTACCGGTGGGTTGCCTCCCACCAAGCGCTTGGTTTAAGTCATTAGCTTGACTTTGGTGCCATGTATCAATCAGGTTCGGCTTGAGAGCTTGCTCCAAAACAGGCTCGATAATCAGACATCCTCATGTTCAGAACTTTACTCAGCATTCCATTCACAACACCAGTACCCTTCTCTTTCAATTCTGATGGAAGAATAGCTCTAAATCTAGAGAAAGGTTTAGGATGACCTTTTTACTTCACCTTGTAGTCAACCGAGTTTCCATCTTATCCTTGTGGGATCAAAGTCATTTGAGGACCTCCCGTAATCTTTTTGTACGACACATTTTCTTGCGTTTTTGCCTTCTCCCTAAATTTCCCGGGTGGTGGAGCAGGTGCTTGCGGGATCGGAGCACGTGCTTCCTCGCTATCCACTGCAGAGATGCAAGAGGCATGTGTGGTGGTTCCTATGGGAAGGGCTTTGTAGAAGACCTTTTTGTCAATCTTGGAAAAGCAGACTTGCCTATTCGGCATATCGATGATTGCACCCACTGTAGCCATGAATGGTCTTCCAAGAAGTAAGGGCATGCCATAACCTTCTCGCATCTCAACAACCTGAAAATCAGTTGGAACTAGGCAATCCCCTATTCGGACAGGTAGATCGTGAATGCTGCCAGACGATGTTGTTGAGGAGGTGTTTGCAAATCGAAGAGTCATATGACTAGGCTTTACCTCTGAAATTTTCAACCTCTCTGCAATAGCCTTTGACATGAGATAAACGCTAGACCCAGAATCACAAAAGGCGTCCTTGAATTCAAATCCAGCAATGGAGCATGGGACCAAGAACTTTCCAGGATCTTCAACCTTAGGCAATACCCTCAATGCTGGTGGTGTACTCCTTGCTTCTACAAAGACTGCCTTAATCTCCCTCTGATCTCTAGGTAGAACTGGGTAAGGCACTTTAGGAATATAAACCCTTGCTGGAAGATTTTCTGATGCCTCAGCAGTTTGACCAATCTGAATCTCAAGCTTCTTCATGTGAGTGCAAACGGCTTCAAACTTACTGTTAAGATCATTGTACATTCTGTCCACCTTGACATCGACCTCATGAGCAGATTTCTGTTGGTTGAGTAGATACAAGGGCATAAGAGACTTCAGCTCATCTTGAGAGTTAGACGCCAGAGCTTGCAAGCTCTGATTCTCCACATAGCCTCCATTCACGTAGTTCACCTCTGCGTGAGTCCCTGGTGTCCTCTTAACTGATCCAGCGGTTTGTGAAATCTGAATATCGAGCTGCTTCATGTGAGTCCACACAGCTTCGTACTTTCCATTGAGGGTCACATACATGGTGTCAACTTTTGCATTGATCTCAGCAGCGGCTTTTTGCTGTCCCGCCAGTAGTTGTTGCATCATGTTCTTCAGCTCGTCTTCGGAGCCGGTTGCTGAAGATGAAGGCTGCGGATTTGCAAAAGACTGTCTCGGTTGAACCCCTACTTGGGAATGGTTCTGGTTCGGGACGAATTGCCTGCCCTGGTAGTTGTTGGAGTAGTCCTTCTGAAGACCCATCTGTGGCGGATTTCCTTGCTTGGGATAAGTCTGATCCTGCGGATTCTCCATATTGGTGCTCCTATAGGACAGGTTCGGATGAGTGTTGAAGCCTTGGCTGTTGAAACCGCGGTTCTGTCCGAAACCTTGTCCCGTCACATAATTGACCTCCCTTCGATCATCAACGGTTCCTTCATTCTCATCCACAAAGTGGACCGATTTCTGGTTTCCCTTCAAGAGAAGGTTAACCTTGGCTGCGAGCTCCGCAATTTGCTTGGACTCCACGCTGTTGACCTTCTTCATATCGTACTCCGGACTTTTGTTGCTGGAACTTGCGGCTAGGTTCTCGATCAGCTCCAGAGCTCCTTCCTTTGACTTAGTGTAGAATTCACCGTTACTAGCTGCATTCAGGGCGTTTCTGTAGTCCCAATCTACTCCGTCATAGAAGGTGCTGAGCAGCTGCTCATCACTAAACCCATGGTGAGGGCACTCGCACTTGTACTCCTTAAACCGCTCCCATGCTTCATTGAAGGATTCGCCGGACTGTTGCTCGAATGAGGAGATCTTGTTCCTCAAGGCTGCGGTCTTGGATTTTGTGTATAACTTATCCAAGAAGGCTGCTCGCGCATCAGCCCAAGTCGGTAGAGAGCCTGGTGGTAAAGATTTTAACCACCGTGATGCTTTTCCCGTAAGAGAGAAGGGGAAAAGCTTGCATTTAAAGAAATCTGGAGGCACACCATTGGAGCCGGTTGTGCTACAGATCTCTTCAAAGTTCTCGATGTTATCCATCGGAATCTCAGCATGCAGACCGTGGAACAGGTGTTGCTTCACGAGGGCGATCATTTGAGGCTTGATTTCGTAATCTTGCCTCTGGATGGTCGGGGTAACGATCGCAAATCGATCCTGGTAGTATGCATGAGCCGCATCTTTGTCCCCGAAAGCAGGTTGTGCAACGAGTTGCCTCTCCTGTTGCAAGCGAAACTGCTCCATGGCTGTCTGAAGTTGTTGCAGCTAAGCTGCGATGTCTGCTTGTCCGCCCATCTCTGAGTTGGCAGTGTCAATCGTTTCTGCTTCTTGAACAGGTGTGTTGCATCTTCTGTTTTTTCGTTCTCTCCTTGCTAGCTCGTCGTTTGTCAAGCAAAAAAGGTCCTCGTTGTTTTTGCTCCTTGTGCTCCTTGTGGACAAGCACCTGAAACACAAAAACAAAGAAGAAAAGAAAACGAGTTCAGTAAAGTTTTTAGTCTAATAATTCAGCCGTAAACCAAAGGTGAATATTTGGTCCCCGGCAACGGCGCCAAAAACTTGATACACGAGTTTTAAACCCTATTTCCTACTGCAAGTGCACAGCATACGAAGTAGTACTTAGGGGTCGATCCCACGAAGACCAAGTTCACACTTTGATCTAATGAGCTAAATCAAAAGATAAGACAATTCAATTATGGTTTCGTTTTGTAAATAGCAAGTAATAAAAACGAAATCGGTTGTAAAAATAATATTTAAACAAACGTTAGGTCAAGGTATTTTGCAGGAGATTCAGAGCAAAGGATCAAACAACTATTCAGGCAATGATTTAAGCACAAGTCTAGAACTCAAACATAAAGATAATATCTATCCACTCTCGTGGCATCAATAGCTTTATCTAACAACCTAAAATCCTAACTCTCGTTGGTTTTAGAAATCGCAGACAAGCATTAGGATAGGTTTGATTTGTTCACAATTCTCCAATACATCTACTCTCGCATGTAATGAATAAATTGCTCACCCAAGTTTCTTCTAGCAACCTAGCAACTCCCGCTGTCTAAGTTAAACCCAATATCATAAAATCAAGTGATCAATTCGATCCAAGCATTAAGAACAACAAGGGTGAAGACATCGATTTGAATAGCCTATTTGTGTTTAACCCTAAAGCTCTTGAATTCCTTTGAAAAACCTTAACCTAACTAAGAGATCTACTCAGACATAATTAAAGAAGAAGAAAACAAAGAGATTATAGAGTTCATCATAAAAGCTTGAATAGATAACAAAAGCTGAAAAGAAACTTCAATAAGAACTTGATCAAAGTATAAATATAGATAACAAAAGCTGAACATAAACTTCAATAACAACTTAATCAAAGCATAAAGATAGATAATAAAGGCTGAAAATAAACTTATAAGAACTTAATCAAAGCATAAAGATAGATAATAAAAGCTGAAAATAAACTAATAAGAACTTGATCAACGCATAAATGTTTAAAGCTTAAAAGAGAAGATAAACAATGTTTAGAAGCTAGAGAAGAGTGAGAGAAGAAGATGGTGTGTTTTGAAGCATCAAGAGTGAGTCCAATATATAGGCCAAGGTGTAGGGGAGTAGGTAAGACGGGGAACGACCGTTCTGGAAGAGAAAGGTCGTTCTGAGTGGTCGATCGAAGTAGGTGGGTGTTGGTGAGTCGGGGAACGGTCGTTCTCTGGAGAGAACGGTAGTTCTTGTGCTTTTTCTTCGGTAGAATAGGTGAGACGGGGAACGATCGTTCTTGGAGAGAACGGTCGTTCTGCACTCTTGTCTGCAGGGTAGGTGGGAGCAAGAACGGTCGTTCTCTATGGGAATGGTCGTTCTCTAGGGGAATGGTCGTTCTCTTGGGGAATGGTCGTCCTCTTCGTGTTTTTCCACCTTAACTTGACTTGAACGTGTCCGTAAGCGCCAAACTCCATAAAATCTGTATAAAGACTCGAAATAATAGAAAAGACTCGAAAAACTAACGAAAGATGCAAATCAAAACTCAAACCGAATACTAAAAACAAATCAAAATATGTTAAAAATACATAATATCAGTTTGCAAAAAAAAAAAAACCAGCGCGGCCAAGTTGATCTTTGCGGAAACTAGCTAAGCCAAAAAAGATGCCGACCTGGAATCTTTCCCAATGTGCCGACCTGGACTGTCCATGTAACGTCCCTAAACCTGCATAGGACCTGCGGTCCGGACCACAAGACCGAAAGAAAGGAATTCGGTCATTTTTGGCATGGCCGTATGGGTTATGGTCCATATTCAGCTAGCCGGCAAGTCTAGACAGCTTGGCTGTGCTAGGAACGGGTTAAGGATGGGAAAAGAGAGTTAGGATGAGTTCACAGTCCAGCTAGGACAGTGACAGTCCAGCTCCGCCAGCTCAGTCAGCTCACAGACCAGCTCGACCAACTGGAGGGAGTGACCCTTAGCTCGGACCAGCTGGTGACCAATGATGCTAGCTGGGCCAGCTAGTGAGGTGGTTAGGCGGTTGGCGGTTATGGCTGTGGGTCAAAGGGGCACCAAGGACCACGGTTGGTCCATGGGGTGTGTTAGGACCAAAGGGACACCAACAAATGGTTGCATCCATTCGTGTGGTTGCTTTAAAACGAACAGGTGCCTTTAAGGGGAGAAAAGGTGCTATGTGGCCGAACAGGCACAAGCAAACCAATGCGTCCCCTTTCACACCCATTCGCTGGTCCCTCTTCACGCCTATAAATACCAGCCTCCCCATTCCCATTTTCGCATCAGTTTCCGAAAGAAAATCGTTAAAAAGAAAGAGAGAGATAAAACGAGAGAGTAAGAAAGAGAGATCAAGGCTGTGATGAGTAATCCGGTTGATCGCGAAACTCCGGCCACGGATTCCGGCAAGGAATCTGACCAACAGGTTGTTGTCTCTAAGGTATGCTATGACTCCCCTTTTTAAACCATAGATCATGGGCTACCGGTTACAACCGTTGATAGCCCATGAACCGGTATGATTGGCCGAGTCTTGCAACGCTCCCTTCTCTACACTACCTTTCTCAAATGGCTGATCCATGGTTCAAGGTTCTCGGACCAGACCATGAAGGCAGTTATTCCTTATATTTGTGTCCGGATTATACTCGACTCTCTTAGTAAGTGCGTACGGATGGTTTAAGAGTCGGGCCTAGTAGCCAATAAAAGATCTCTTATTCCGGTCCAGCCCCGAACAGGTGCGAGTGAAATGGTTTGAACATAAGAGGAAACCACCGGTTGCCAATTGGGACCCCTTGGATCACTGATCCGAAAGGGTGCGACCGTTAAGGTCATACGGCGGTTGAACTTGGTCCAAGAGGAACCGTTTCAAGTCTTCTGTCCAAATTTACCTCGGATTATACCGGACCATAGTCTGTGTTTCTACAGTGGCCAGTAAAGCCCAAGGAAGGAACGGTTGACACTTCTGAACCATTGCATCCGTTCGTGAAATGGTGCCTCTCTGCATCATTATGTCATGGCCAGTCACCAACCTCGGATCTAAAGAACCGGTTTAGGTGTCTTAGACGGATCTAGTCATGTATGGCACATGGACTTAGTCCGGGCTAGCCCTTACGGTCATTACAAGTGATCCGGTTGTGATGGACTGGAGCAGTGCCACTGTTGACTCAGTCAATACGTCCCAACGGGAACCAGGGTCTATGATCGGTTGGTGTCTCTGGATGGTGGACTCATTTCCGTTATCCCATAGGCTTCCTCTTGGTCTCTTGGTCACAATGGGGCGGTTGGTTGTGTGACTAAGCAGCCAAAGGGGAATTCCCTTATACTTTGTTAGGATAGGCTTCGGCTATACTAACGGGGATTTGGGTTGGTATTCATGTGCATGATTCGGTTGGGGTTTTGACATGCGTTTGTGTTTCAGGAAACGAGACCAGTTCGAATTAGGGATTGGTCGGAGGTGTAAGTCCTAGAAGGTCCGGAGGGGTGGTGCATGTGGTGTGTGTTGGAGGAATCGCTTAGGATAGGATCGAACCGTGTAAGGCCTTCGGCCGAACTTACTAAGTATTGTATCGAATCCTTTTTAAGTTTATAAATAAAGTTGGTTCCTGTTATCTATATTTCTATCTCTTTTCCGCATTGATAGAAGATAACCTCATTGAATAGAAATGTTAAGTTGTTCCGAAATTAGGTTTTAGTCTCGTTGAGACTAAGAAGAGGAACAAGCCGGTCCGAATTTATGGGGTTCGGATCGAGGCGTTTCTAGTTGGTATCAGAGCATGCTTGATTCTTGGACTGTGAGGTTATGGTTATTTTATAAACACACACACGCACGCCACCGGACTCCACCAGGTTTGCATCTCGGTATAGTGGGTTTTTCCTTTTGTCTTGCTTGTTTCATTAGGATGTTAGAGAGAGATCTAACATGTACTGAACTTGTAGGATGGGGAAAAAGAAAAGAAAACTCCTAAGAAGAGGAGAAAGAACAAGGCTAAGGTTGTGGGTATGGAACCGATAGGAACCGGACCAACCGTGACTAAGCACTTTACCTTGGACCCGGATGGGAAGATGGTCAAGGACGGGTCGACTGTACAAGTCAATCCGAACTTAACTGGTCAGAACCAAACTAGTATGAGCAGTGGGGACGGCAGCCATGAGGAGGAAATGACCGACGCGTCTCACCAGGAACATAGCGGTCTTGGTGGAGATGAAACCCGGGCTGGTGGTACAAACCACACCACGATCCCTTCTACAGAAGAGATGTGGAAAGCCTGGTGCTCGGTTATGACTCAGTTGACGGCTCAGCCTAAGACCGCCATACCAGTTGCGAATCCGACCACAATTAAGGTTGATGGTACGGAAACCGTAAAGGTTCTGGAAGAGGATGAGCCGGTCTTGCAAGAGGAAGTGGTCATAACTGACCCACCTCGTGTAGTCTGCAAATTGGACTATCTGGGGATACTGAAACACGTATCCCAGATGGGTACAAAACACTTCAAGGGGTGTAGCGATCCCATTGAAGCGGATGAGTGGAGCAACCGGCTATTACGGAACCTTAACCTTACCCGTTGTCCCATGGACAACAGACAAGACATAGCTATCCACTTCCTGGAAGGAGATGCCCATAACTGGTGCCTTATGGTGGATAAGCGCACTAGGGGCAAGATAACGAATTTCGCGAAATTTAAGTTGGAATTCAACCGCAAGTACTTTCCGACCGAGGCTTATGACCGGTTGGAGAGTAAGTTCCTAGACCTCACCCAAGGCCGTAGGATGGTACGAGATATGTAGGGCGGGAGCTGGAGGATAAGACTACTAAGGTCGGCGCTTCATGCACGGAATGAGGGTCGAACTCCGGAAGCTATGCTCGGTTCGGACCTTCGAGTCCTTATCCGAACTAGTGGAAATAGCGTCCATGGTGGAGGATAACCTGGCTGAGGAAAGCCGAATGAAAGCCAAATCCAGGGATGGCTCGAACTAAACTGGTGACCGCAAGGGAAAGTGGGACCAGGGTAAGGATAGCCCAAGTTCATCCGGGGATATTAAGGAGTGCTCAAGTTGTGGCAGAAAGCACAGTGGGGTGTGTTGGAAGGCAACATGCCCTTGTACCAGGTGCGGCAGAATGGATCACAAGATCCAGAACTGCCCTAGGCTGAAACCAAAGGGTATGACTAGTGGTTCGAGATCTTCCTACTATCATTGAAGAAAGGCCGGACACTTTGCAGGAGAGTGTCCTAGCCAGACGAATGGTGGGCAAAGAATACCTAAGAGTAACCCCGGAGGGTCTGGTTCGGCGTCTCAAGGCAAGAGGTCAGCCGGAAGGCCTCGGGTTACGAATTATCTAAGGATACCGATGAAATCGGATCCTAGAATGCAATCACTGGTACGTTCCGAACTCTTTCCTAGTCCTGTGATATTATGTGTTTTTAACGTATTTTGATTCGTTTTTAGTATTTGGTTTGAGCTTTTATTTGCATCTTTTGTTGGCTTTTCGAGTCTTTTCTTTTGTTTTGAGTCTTTTACAGATTTTACGGAGTTCCGAAGGAGTTTGGCGTTTACGGACATGTTCGAGTGAGTTGACGTGAAAAACCGAGAAAAAGACCAAACACAACAGAACGACCGTTCTAGGTGAAGAACGATCGTTCTGTCCAAGCAAGAGAACGACCGTTCTAGGTGAAGAACGATCGTTCTGTCCAAGCAAGAGAACGACCGTTCTAGGAGAGGAACGACCATTCAGAACGATCGTTCCCCCATGGGAACGATCGTTCCCCTCTTCACCAACCACGCCGACAAAAACACACGGAACGACCGTTCTATCCTGAGGAACGATCGTTCCCCGACACCACATCTCACCTACTACGGATCGACCAAGGGGAACGATCGTTCTCCACCTAGAACGACCGTTCCCCGTCTCACCTACTTCCCTCACCTTGGCCTATAAATACAACTCACTCTTGATGTTAAAACTCACACCTTCTTCTTCCTCCTCTCTTCTCTAGCTTATAAACATTGCTCTATCTTCAGTTTTAAGTTTTATGTTTATGCTTTTGTTAAGTTTTATTTAGTTTCTTTTAAGCTTTAATCATTTATGCTTTAATCAAGTTTTACTTTCAGTTCTTATCTTTTATATATATGCTTTACTTTCAGTTCTTACTTTCAGTTCTTACATTTACGCTTTAATTAAGTTTTACTTTCAGTTCTTATATTTATACTTATGCTTTAATTAAGTTCTTATAAGTTTATATTCAGCTTTTATTATCTATTCAAGTTTTTATTATGATTTCTATAACCTCTCTTCTTGTTAGTTTCAATATGATTGAGTAGTTTTATTTTGGATTCTTGGTTAGGCAGACATGGGTGTTTGGAGGATTGATTAAGTAAAGTTTTGATAGATAGTCTATGTTTATGTTCATGCATGTATTGTTCTTAATGCTTAGATTGAACTTCAAAAGAGAGAATCTTAAGATCTTAGGTTGTTCAAGCACCCAAAAGGTATTCTGTTTCAACCTGACTATTTCTTGCATGCTCCTTATCTTAAACCATTGGAAACTTGAGTCTAAAATAAGGATGATGATATTTATTGGGTTTGTGTTCATTGTTTACATAAAGGTTTGGTTGCATTTGAGAAATCTATAGCTAGCCAAAACTGCATGTAAAAGGGTTAGTATCACCAAAAGTGAACTAATCTAAATTATGTAACTCATGTCATAAGATAGAACATAGTTCTCTTGTTAAATCATAACTTATCAATCTGAAATTCACCCTTGTCAAATTGTCTCACCAAGGATCCATCTTGTCATTAAAAGTCTTATATCTTTATTGCTCTTGTTTTCAATCTTTATCATTGTCTTATTTTGCAATAGCTTGTTACTGAATCTTGTTTATTTACTGTTCTTAATTTTTAGAATTCTGCTTTGTGACATTTACTAAACTTTGAAACCAAAAACAAAAACAATCTTGAATCTTTTAGCTCGATTAGAATCTTGTACTCTTGGTGTGCCTATTCTTGCTTTCCTCGTGGACCGATAAAATAACATTTGTTTGTTGTTTTCACACCCGAAAATACGCAGCATCAAATTGGCGCCGTTGCGGGGAAGACATTAGCAATAGCCATTGAGATTTGGAATCTACCGAGTCTAAATTTTATTTACCATAAAAAAAAATATATATATATAAAAAAAAAAAAATCTAACCTTGTTCTTTAATTTTTCTCTTTTGTGAAGGTGCATGAACCTGAGAAGCCAAGGAAAACAACACTTGGTAGAGTTATCACAAGATATAAGCAAGCTAGAACGAGCCAACACTCGAGCTAGAAAAGAAAGAGAAAGACTATCAAGAACGACAGGGTTCAACATGGCTGATCATATTCCTGACATTCTGGAAGGAGCAGGAAATAGAGCCAACGAAGAAGTCCAAGGTGGTAGAAGGAGAGTGATAGGAGCATATGATGCACCTCAAGAGCATGGACAACGATCTGGTATTGAAGCTCCACCAGTTGAGAGCCATAACTTTGAGATAAAGTCGAGTCTCATTAACATGGTGAACGGAGACAAGTTTCATGGTCTACCAATGGAGGATCCTCTTGATCACTTGGACAACTTTGAACGATTATGTGGCACAGTGAAGATGAATGGTGTTTCCGAAGATGCCTTCAAGCTCCGCCTATTCTCATTTTCTCTTGGGGACAAGGCGCGAACATGGGAGAAAGGCTTAGCTAAAAAAACAATCGTTACTTGGAATCAATGCAAAAAGGAGTTCTTGTCCATATTCTTCTCATCAACAAGGACCGCACGCCTTCGGAATGACATATCCGGTTTTACTCAAAGAAACATCGAGAGCTTTCACGAATCCTAGGAGCGTTTCAAGGGGTACACAACTAAGTGCCCTCATCAAGGTTTTTCTGACGAGTCAATCCTCAGCACTCTATACCGTGGTCTCCTGCCCAAATACCGATCTATGCTCGATACAGCCAGTAATGGTAACTTCTTGGGGAAAGACATTGAAGAAGGTTTCTTACTTGTGGAGAATCTAAGCCTGAGTGATGAGAAGAACACTGAAGACTATGATAGAGCTCCTAGAGGGAGTGACGATGATAGAACAACTAAAGAGATCAAGTCTTTACGCGAGATGATGGCTAAGGTCTTACAAGCCACGGAAAGATCTGTGAACCATATTAGCGAGTATGATAGAGGTCAAGCTTCTAAGGAGAACCAGTTTGATGGAAGCTTTGAAACACAAGAGGAGTTGAATTTCATCGGAAATCAAGGGAACTATCAAGGAGGGTACAACAGAAACTACAATTCAAACTATGGGCAACAACAAGGGCAAGGATACCAACCGCGACCCTTCATACCATCTACTAACCAAGGAGGACAAAACTACACAATCAGCAAGGGTTTGTACCCAAACAACCCTTCCAAGGCAACCAAGGAGGATATCAGAACCGTTTCCAAGGAGGGAATCAGCCAACGCAGCCTTTCACAAACTCGCAGCCTTCATCTTCAGCAACCGGCTCCCAAGACGAGCTGAAGAACATGATGCAGCAGTTGATGGCGAGTCAACAAAAGGCGGCAGCAGAGATCAACTCCAAAGTTGACACTATGTATGTCGATCTAAATGGGAAGTATGATGCTATATGGACCCACGTGAAGCAACTGGATGTTCAGATTGCACAAACCGCCGAGTCTATAAAAAGAACACCAGGAACTCTGCCTGGAAAAGCTGAAGCACCTAGGAAGGAGTTTGTCAACGCCATCGAGCTAAGGAGCGGGAAAACATTAAATTCGGAAACAACTTCCGAACCGGCGAAAGAAAAAGAAGCACAAACCGAGCACCCTGGTCCGTCAACCGAGAACATGCTCAGCCAAGAAACTCCAACAGCTTCGGCCAGCAATCCAGAAGCAAGGGTGTACAAACCCAAAGTACCATACCCTGTACCACCCAAGAAGTCTCGCAAGGATTTAGAAGATGCTAAATGCAGAGAGATGCTCAGAGACCTAACCGTGAAGCTACCTCTCACGGATGCCGTTCAGATGATACCTGCGCTCAAACGGTATATGAAAACTCTAGTCTCCGGAAAAGTAGCTGAGGAGGAGAACGTGATGGTGGTCTCCAAGGAGTGCAGTGCTGTTCTGCAGAACAAAGTCCTAAAGAAGAGAAGTGATCCTGGCAGATTCGTTTTATCAGTCAAGATCGGCCCCATGACATTCGCATGCTCCCTGTGCGATCTTGGTTCCAGTGTCAACCTTATGCCATACTCTGTGGCAAAGCGGTTAGGGTTCACCAAATTCAAACCCACGCGCATCTCATTGGTCTTCGCAGACAGATCAACAAAACTTCCGGTGGGTATGTTAGAAGATCTTCATGTGCGAATTGGAGACACACTCATCCCAGCTGATTTCGTGGTTCTAGAGCTTGAAGAAGAACCGAAAGACCCTCTGATTCTCGGCCGACCATTCTTATGCACAGCTGGTGCAATTATCGATGTACAGAATGGAGTGATTGACCTTCACCTAGGCGACATGGTAATGTCATTCGAGATGGATAAATTGTTGAAGAAACCGATGGATGGATGGACAGACCTTCACTGTGGAGGGCTTGGATGATGTATATGATGAGGCAGCTGAAGAGCTTCTGTGCCCGGATCCTCTTGAAACCGCTCTAACTCTAGCTGAAAGAGAGCATGGTTTCCTGAGCGAGGATGCCGACAGCTTTACCAAGATGCTAGACTCCAGCCAAAGAATGGAGCAGATGGTGGCGTACATGAGCCTAGAAGATGAGGAGAACTCGGCAGAAACAGACGGAGCACCCGCTCCAATCCCGCGAGCACCTGCTCCGCCACTTGACCCGATAGACAGCCCTTGGAGCGAATTGAAAGCACCCAAACTGGAGCTCAAAACTCTTCCAGCCGGGCTCAGGTACGCATTCCTTGGAACAAACTCTACTTACCCGGTAATTGTGAATGCTGATTTGAATAATGTGGAAGTAGCTTTACTTTTATGCGAGCTTAGGAAGTATAGAAAGGCTATAGGGTATTCACTTGATGATATTACTGGCATCTCCCCTGATCTTTGCATGCATAGGATACATCTAGAAAATGAATCGAGGAGTTCTATAGAACATCAAAGGAGGTTGAATCCGAATCTGAAAGATGTTGTTAAAAAAGAGATAATGAAACTTTTAGAAGCCGGTGTAATTTATGCTATTTCTGATAGTACTTGGGTTAGTCCAGTTCATGTAGTTCCTAAGAAAGGTGGAATCACTGTGATAAAAAATGATAGGAATGAACTGATACCGACTAGGACCATAACCGGCCATAGAATGTGCATAGATTATCGCAAACTAAATGCTGCAACTCGCAAGGATCACTTCCCTTTGCCCTTTATTGATCAAATGCTTGAAAGACTTGCAAACCATCCATACTACTGTTTTTTAGATGGTTATTCAGGTTTCTTCCAGATCCCCATCCATCCGGACGACCAGGAGATGACAACATTCACATGTCCTTATGGCACATTCGCTTACCGACGCATGCCATTCGGATTGTGCAATGCTCCGGCAACTTTCCAGCGATGCGTGATGTCCATTTTCTCTGACTTGATCGAAGACATAATGGAGGTGTTCATGGATGACTTCTCGGTGTATGGAGACTCTTTCTCTCACTGTTTATCTAATCTATGCAGAGTGCTTCAACGATGTGAGGAGAAACACCTAGTTCTAAATTGGGAGAAGTGTCACTTCATGGTCCGGAATGGGATTGTACTTGGGCATCGCATATCAGAAGATGGCATCGAAGTGGACAAAGCTAAGATCGAGGTTATGATAGCCTACAACCACCTACTTCTGTCAAAGGGATCCGCAGTTTTTGGGGCATGCAGGCTTCTATCGCAGATTCATCAAGGATTTTTCAAAGATAGCTAGACCCCTCACGAGGCTGTTGTGCAAAGAGGAGAAGTTCGAATTTGATAGCAACTGTCTTGAGGCTTTTCATACGATCAAAGGAGCATTGGTCAGCGCACCCATTGTGCAGCCACCAGATTGGAGCCTACCTTTCGAGGTCATGACAGATGCTAGCGACTATGCTGTTGGAGCAGTTCTCGGCCAGAGGAAAGACAAGAAGCTCCACGTTATCTACTACGCCAGTCGCACATTGGATGATGCTCAGTGCAAGTATGCTACGACAGAAAAGGAGCTTCTGGCCGTCGTTTTCGCCTTTGAGAAGTTTCGGTCCTATCTCGTTGGATCAAAGGTTATAGTTCATACCGATCATGCAGCACTCAAGTATCTGCTGACCAAGAAAGACGCCAAGCCACGGCTACTTAGGTGGATTCTTCTACTTCAAGAATTCGACCTGGAGATCAAAGACAAGAAGGGGATAGATAATGGAGCTGCCGACCATTTATCTAGGATGCGGATTGATGAAGAACTCCCACTCAATGACAACCTCCCGGAGGAACAGGTTTACTCGATCGGAGCTCCAAATCAAGAAAGCACGTGCTCCCACCCAGCGAGCACCTGCTCAGTCCGAATTCTGCAACCAAACCGAAAGCAGCCAACATCCTCAGATTCCTTGGTTTGGTGAGATTGCAAATTACCTAGCTGCGGATCTAGAACCGCACGGTTTTTGGGCAACAAAAGGAAGAAATTCCTAAGGGATATTCGCCATTACTTCTGGGATGAGCCGTACCTGTACAAACATTGCCCAGATGGAATATTCAGACGCTGCGTGGCTGAGGAGGAGATACCGGAGATTCTGTTTCACTGTCATAGCTCTTCATATGCCGGACACTTCGCTACTTTCAAGACAGTCTCCAAGGTTCTGCAAGCTGGGTATTGGTGGCCAACAATGTTTAAAGACGCTCAGCACTATATCTCTAGATGCGATTCATGCCAGCGACAGGGGAACATCAGCAAACGCAATGAGATGCCACAGAACTTCATTCTCGAAGTGGAGGTCTTTGATGTATGGGGGATTGATTTTATGGGACCATTCCCATCTTCTTTCGGGAATGAGTACATACTCGTGGCTGTTGACTATGTGTCTAAATGGGTTGAGGCATTGGCGAGTCCGACGAACGATGCAAAGGTGGTGATCAAGATGTTCAAATCTATCATTTTCCCGAGGTTTGGTGTTCCGCGCATTGTCATCAGCGATGGAGGCTCTCACTTCATCAACAAGATTTTCGAGAATCTATTGCGCAAGAATGGTGTAAAACACAAGGTCGCAACGCCTTACCATCCGCAAACGAGTGGGCAAGTTGAGATATCTAACCGAGAAATCAAGAGCATACTTCAGAAGACTGTGAGCATAACTCGGAAGGACTGGGCTTCCAAGCTAGACGACGCTCTATGGGCTTACAGGACCGCCTACAAAACGCCTCTCGGGACCACTCCTTTCCACCTTGTTTACGGCAAAGCCTGTCACCTCCCCGTTGAGCTCGAATTCAAAGCCGCATGGGCTGTCAAGCTGCTCAACTATGACATTAAGCCGGCTTCAGAACGACGCATGATGCAGCTACATGAACTTCAGGAGATTAGGCATCTCGCCTATGAGAACTCCAAAATCTACAAGGAACGAACCAAAGCATACCACGACAAGCGCATCCTGGCTCGTAACTTCGCCCCAAACGACCAGGTCCTACTCTTCAACTCTCGGCTGAAGCTGTTTCCCGGGAAGTTGCGATCGAGATGGTTTGGGCCCTTCACCATAAAGGAAGTGCGACCATATGGAGCTGTCGTCTTGTTCAACACCAAAGGAGAAGAGTTCGTGGTCAATGGTCAACGGTTGAAACCATATTTTGCCGACACACAACTCGGAGACGGGGAAGAAACAACCTTGACCGAACCTCCTCAAGCATAATCAACTCACCTCGTCAAGCTTAGCGACGTAAAACAAGCGCTTTCGTGGGAGGCAACCCACCAGGTAACATGTACATATCGTGAATTTGTTCGTTCTTGTTTTATTTACGTTTCTTGTTTTGTTTGAGATTGTTTTTGCAGGTTTTTATTAAGTGTCCGAGAAACCGCTCTGCTGGGAGCGGATGAAGGCTCGAGAGCAGCACCGATAGCTCCACCAGCGACCACTGAGCTTGTGGTTATTTCTATCACCCTTGTTATATCCATTTTTATTTTACGACACTTTCATTTATCAGTTTGCGGGTTTCTCTTTCGGCTTTGTTGTAACCGGGACGGTTACAAACAAGTCTGGGGGAGGAATTCATTTGTCTACTAACGGTGTATTTTATGGATTTTTATTTCCTATGTTTTATTTTGGTTTTATTTAAGTGTGTTTATATTTTCAAAAAAAAAAAAAAAAATATTTTACGAGTCAAAAATATTGTGTGAAATTGTTAAACTTTCTGGAATTGCAACATGTTCGATGTCATTGCCTTAGGACTGCTTAGCATTGTTTGAGGATAGTTTGGAAACGCAGAAAAATCCATAACTTGATCATTTAGTGAATTTTCTCAAATCTGAACTTAATCGAATTATCGGAACTTAATATGGACTTAATTTATCTCACTTAGGGGGTTGATAATCATGTATTGGATTTTACATTTGGAATTTTCTTTGCACCATTTTTACCAATCTTTGCTAATTCCAAATGGCTAGACTTATCCTTAGTCTAGTACCACACCCTTACCATTTCCATGTTGAAACCCACTTATTTTCGTTTACTGTCATTGCATTCATGTGCAAAAACTATGGAGTATACGGACCGACACAACTTTTCTTTAGGACTGTGTCTAGATAGGTGGTCTCTTTCTGATTAAACTCATGGGATGTGTCTAGAAAAGTAATCTCTTTTTGAATATATATTCATCGAAAATTTTCGTTTCAAAAGAGGATGAACTTTAAATGGGTAGAAGTTTACATTCAAGAAATAAGCTTACATCGTTGAAATTCTTTTGATGCAGATTTTAAAAAACTAACCGGTTCCATTCTTCGATTTATAAAAAAATAAAAAAGAAAAAAAAATTAAAAAAAAAAAGAAAAAAAAATAAAAAAAAAAAGAAAAGAAAAAAAAATAAAAAAAAAAAAAAAAAAAAAAAAAAAAAAAAAAGAAAACAGAAGGAACCGGGAAAGTCAAGGTAATATCTTTAGATTTCATAAAACGTTAAAAGAAATCATGTTCTTGTTTGTGACTTGGTTAAATAAAGGGTAGAAGGATTAGAGTTAAGGAGAGTTGTGTACCTCCAAATTGGTTCGTGTCTCACGGTGATTTTGCATAATGATTTGCATCCGTTTGTACTGCTAAAAGAAACCAAAACACTTGAGCCACAAATACCAACCTTGATACCTAGACCATAACTTGTTAGATATTCCCTTTGTGAGAGTACACGCATTTGATAATAAATGTTAAATATTGAGTTCTGCATGATCATGAGATTTCACTTATTTACTACGGTTATGGAGAAGTACAATGAAGTACGGTTTGATCTGAACTTTGCGAATGCGGTTTACGGGTAATTATTTAGAGTATGGTCCTATAAGTTTTACGAGTTTCACACATTTTTCAAACCTCTCCTCTTTGTAAAAAATCTGTTTTTGCTTGGGGACAAGCAAAGGTTTTAGTTGGGGAGAGTTGATATTATGTGTTTTTAACGTATTTTGATTCGTTTTTAGTATTTGGTTTGAGCTTTTATTTGCATCTTTTGTTGGCTTTTCGAGTCTTTTCTTTTGTTTTGAGTCTTTTACAGATTTTACGGAGTTCCGAAGGAGTTTGGCGTTTACGGACATGTTCGAGTCGAGTTGACGTGAAAAACCGAGAAAAAGACCAAACACAACAGAACGACCGTTCTAGTGAAGAACGATCGTTCTGTCCAAGCAAGAGAACGACCGTTCTAGGTGAAGAACGATCGTTCTGTCCAAGCAAGAGAACGACCGTTCTAGGAGAGGAACGACCATTCAGAACGATCGTTCCCATGGGGAACGATCGTTCCCCTCTTCACCAACCACGCCGACAAAAACACACGGAACGACCGTTCTATCCTGAGGAACGATCGTTCCCCGACACCACATCTCACCTACTACGGATCGACTAAGGGGAACGATCGTTCTCCACCTAGAACGACCGTTCCCCGTCTCACCTACTTCCCTCACCTTGGCCTATAAATACAACTCACTCTTGATGTTAAAACACACACCTTCTTCTTCCTCCTCTCTTCTCTAGCTTATAAACATTGCTCTATCTTCAGTTTTAAGTTTTATGTTTATGCTTTTGTTAAGTTTTATTTAGTTTCTTTTAAGCTTTAATCATTTATGCTTTAATCAAGTTTTACTTTCAGTTCTTATCTTTTATATATATGCTTTACTTTCAGTTCTTACTTTCAGTTCTTACATTTACGCTTTAATTAAGTTTTACTTTCAGTTCTTATATTTATACTTATGCTTTAATTAAGTTCTTATAAGTTTATATTCAGCTTTTATTATCTATTCAAGTTTTTATTATGATTTCTATAACCTCTCTTCTTGTTAGTTTCAATATGATTGAGTAGTTTTATTTTGGATTCTTGGTTAGGCAGACATGGGTGTTTGGAGGATTGATTAAGTAAAGTTTTGATAGATAGTCTATGTTTATGTTCATGCATGTATTGTTCTTAATGCTTAGATTGAACTTCAAAAGAGAGAATCTTAAGATCTTAGGTTGTTCAAGCACCCAAAAGGTATCTGTTTCAACCTGACTATTTCTTGCATGCTCCTTATCTTAAACCATTGGAAACTTGAGTCTAAAATAAGGATGATGATATTTATTGGGTTTGTGTTCATTGTTTACATAAAGGTTTGGTTGCATTTGAGAAATCTATAGCTAGCCAAAACTGCATGTAAAAGGGTTAGTATCACCAAAAGTGAACTAATCTAAATTATGTAACTCATGTCATAAGATAGAACATAGTTCTCTTGTTAAATCATAACTTATCAATCTGAAATTCACCCTTGTCAAATTGTCTCACCAAGGATCCATCTTGTCATTAAAAGTCTTATATCTTTATTGCTCTTGTTTTCAATCTTTATCATTGTCTTATTTTGCAATAGCTTGTTACTGAATCTTGTTTATTTACTGTTCTTAATTTTTAGAATTCTGCTTTGTGACATTTACTAAACTTTGAAACCAAAAACAAAAACAATCTTGAATCTTTTAGCTCGATTAGAATCTTGTACTCCTGGTGTGCCTATTCTTGCTTTCCTCGTGGACCGATAAAATAACATTTGTTTGTTGTTTTCACACCCGAAAATACGCAGCATCATCCTGTAAGTATTCTAGTGCATGGCATATAATAAGATGGGCTAGATCCTTATCATCAAGAGAATATGTAGGAACCCTGAGTGTTGGTGGTGCAGAACCACACACCTTATTCGATTTCGGGGCTACACACAGCTTTGCGAGTCCAAAATGGGTTAAGAGGGGAACACTTGTTATAAAAACCACCATGGAAGGCAGCACCGTGAGTGCGGCCGACGGGCAAGTGATGTTTCCTTCGAGGAATCCCGGTCCTTGTTAAAGGAAGGAATATGCATGTGGACCTAGTCGTTGTCGAGTTAAAGCATCACGGTGTGATCTTGGGGATGGTATGTAATCATCTTCATCGATGATATACTGGTCTACTCCAAAATGGAAGAAGATCATCAAAGACATCTTCGGGAGCAGAAGCTCTACGCTAAGCTAAGTAAGTGCAGTTTTTGGCAAAAGACTATTGGGTTCTTAGGACATGTAGTCTCGGAACAAGGGGTCTCGGTTTACCCGGATAAGATCAAGGCTATTAAGGAACGGTCGCGGCCTAAGAATGCCACAGAAGTGAGAAGCTTCCTACGGCTGGCCGGATATTATCGAAAGTTTATAAATGGTTTTGCGAGCATAGCCAAGGCTATGACGGCGCTAACCAGGAAAGGAGTAAAGTTCGTGTGGTTGGAAGCATGTGAGTTTAGTTTTTCAAAACTCAAGGACATGCTGACCACGGCACCGGTCTTGGCTATTCCAGAGACCAATGAACCATATACGGTGTACACGGACGCTTCTATTACAGGCTAAGGATGCGTTCTGATGCAAAAGGATCAGGTGATCGCTTACGCATCTAGACAACTCCGGAAGCACAAAGGGAATTACCCCACGCATGATCTGGAGATAGGCGCGGTTGTGTTCTCGCAAACCGAGTTAAATCTAAGGCATAGAAGATAGATAAAATTAGTGGCTGATTGTGATCTCGACATTGCTTATCATCCCGAGAAAGCCAACTCCGTGGCTGATGCGTTAAGCAGGAGGAGAACGGACGTGGAAGTGCCGAAGGATGCAGAGGTTCTGGTCAACATGATCGGAACACTCCGTCTGAGTGCCTTGTCCACAGACGTGGAACCTTTAGGTCTAGAAGCTGCCGACCAAGCGGATCTGCTCACACGGATTAAGAACTCTCAGGAACGGGATGAAGTTCTTAACCACGTGGTGAGTAATGATAAGACCGAGTACCAGACGTCTAACAATGGGACCATAGTGGTCAATGGTAGAGTTTGTGTACCGGATGATGAGGCATTGAAGGAAGAGATCTTAAAAGAAGCCCACCATTCCAAATTCTCAATACACACAGGACTGAACAAGATGTACCGTGATTTGAAACGATACTATCATTGGGTTGGTATGAAATGGGATGTAGCCGAATGTGTTTCGCGTTGTCCGACATGCCAACTGGTCAAAGCGGAACGCCAAGTGCTGGTTGTCGTCTCCAAGGTATGCTCTGACTCCCCTTTTTTAGCCGTAGATCATGGGCTGCCGGTTACAACCATTGATAGCCCATGAACCAGTATGATTGGCCGAGTCTTGCAACCGCTCCCTTCTCTCCTGCTCTACCTTTCTCAAACGGCTGATCCATGGTTCAAGGTTCTCGGACAGACCATGAAGGCGGCTATTCCTTATAGTTGTGTCCAGATTATACTCGGCTCCCTTAGTAGGCGTGTACGGATGGTTTATGGGTCAGGCCTAGTAGCCATTAAAAGATCCCTCATTCCGGTCCAGCCCCAAATAGGTGCGAGTGAAATGGTTTGAACATAAGAGGAAACAGTCGGTTTCCAATTGGGACCCCTTGGATCATTGATCCGAAAGGGTGCGACCGTTAAGGTCATACGGCGGTTGAACTTGGTCCAAGAGGAACCGTTTCAAGCCTTCTGTGCAAATGTACCTCGGATTAGACCGGACCATAGTCTGTGTCTCTTCCGTGGCCAGTAAAGCCCAAGGAAGGAATGGTTGCCATTTCTGAACTATTGCATCCGTTCGTGAAATGGTGCCTCTCCGCATCATTATGTCATGGCCAGTCACCAACCTCGGATCCAAAGAACCGGTTTAGGTGTCATAGTCGGATCTAGTCATGTATGGCACATGGACTTAATCCGGGCTAGCCCTTACGGTTATTACAAGTGATCTGTTTGTGATGGACTGGAGCAGTGCCGCGGTTGACTCAGTCAATACTTGCCGAAGGGAACCTCGGTCTATGATCGGTTAGTGTCTCTGGATGGTGGATTCATTTCCGCTATCCCATAGGCTTCCTCTTGGTCTCTTGGTCACTATGGGGCGGTTGGTTGTGTGACTAAGTAGCCAAAGGGGAATTTGTGAGAGCCGAAACTCACACTGTCAAAACTTATATTTAGTGGGGCTCGAAAATTCTATTTATAAAGAACTAAAGGACCGAAAATGCAAAAGAGAGATTTTTATTGATATTTTCCGAAAGTACAAGGGAAATTAGCAAAAGCTGAATAGTCTTCAATTGCTAAAACTCCTAATACTCGGATCTGGGATTGCTCTAACCCTTACATGAGTGTACATATATATACTGACAATCCTAGGAGGCTAAGACTTCAAATTTCCGATGTGGGACTTTGTCCTTCCTCCCAGCCGCCGACCTAAGCTTTTTGGGCCCGATATCTGGCCCGAGAGTCTTCCGTGATCCATCCGCGCATTCTGACCCAAATCCGGCCCGCCGATGAATATTAGACCGGTGAATAGTGTTTTTCAACGGTTTTTCCGGCGTAAACAATGTTCAGAGCGTTTTACGATTTCTGAGATTCGAGCCGCCCGTTTTCCGTTTGAATTTCCAGCCGCCGGTTTCGGTATTGATGGCCAGCCGCCGGTTCCTTTGGCTCGTGTGCTCGGCAACTGGTCCATGGACGGCTGAACGTTCGTCACGGTCTTTCGGGAATGTTTATGGACGTTTTTGGAGTCAGAACATGCAAACGGATAGTCTCCAGGTCGGTCCGGGCTTAGAGTTATGTTTGACGGTCAGTTGACTGGACGATGTTCGGATTATGAGTCTTGACTTTGGAAATGATCGTGGGCATGTGACGAAGACCCGGCGGCTGGCATTATCCCAGCCGCCGGTTGGTTTATCATGATGACCCGGCGGCTGGCCTTATCCCAGCCGCCGGCCGTGGACGAAAGAAGACCCGGCGGCTGGCCTTATCCCAGCCGCCGGCCGTGGATGAAAGAAGACCCGGCGGCTGGCCTTCTCCCAGCCGCCGGTCGTGGATCAGGGAAGACCTGGCGACTGGCCTTATCCCAGCCGCCGGTCGTGGATCAAGGAAGACCCGGCGGCTGGTCTTATCCCAGCCGCCGGTCGTGGATAAAGAAGACACGGCGGCTGGCCTTATCCCAGCCGCCGGTCGTGGATCAGGTATGACCCGGCGGCTGGCCTTATCCCAGCCGCCGGTCGTGGATCAAGAAGACCCGGTGGCTGGCCTTATCCCAGCCGCCGGTTCATGTCTTGGATGGATCGTGGGCAGCTTTCCTTAGCTCGTCCGTTCCATGTTCGGGATAAGTTCCATTTGATCACGATCTTGACTTCTCGTTCCGTCAATCTTCGAGGAGGGGATTTCGACCCCAACAGTTAGCCCCCCAGCTCTTCGTTCTCGTACTCCAGGACGATGAGCTTTAAGCCCAGGTTTTATCGGGATTGATCGAAACGGGAAAATTGCCTTTTTTTTCTTCTCTTTCCTTTTTTTTGTGAACAAAAATTTCCTTTCCGTATGAAGGACTAGTGGGCGGTTGGCTCGGAATTGGAAAGACTCAATTCCTACTTGAACTAGGACTCGAACCGTCCGGCGATATATATGGACCCTTCCTTCTTATTTTGCCCCACGAGTTCCTTCTTTTGTCGAGTGCTCTTTCCGTTTTTTTTTTTTTTGAACTTTACATAATGGTTAAGCAATCTTTTCGCGAGAGGAGGCAGATGGAGAAGAAGGGTGAGGCAAATAAACTTGGGAAAGATTCTAAGGATAAGACGGCGGCTGGCTCTTCTGGATCGGGATTGGCCGACGGTAGTCAAGCCATTCCTCCACCGGAGTGGCCCGCGGATAAGTTGGCGGTATCCACCGTTGTGGTCACTCCTCTGAAGAAGGAGGCTATTCTGGAACGAAGTATCGCGAGGCGTTTGCCTAAGGCTAAAGCGGCGGCTGGCGGGATCACCTATGGTCTGAGCGATGAAGAAGGCCTGTTGTGCCAAAAACAGGCGGATTGCCTTGCTGACCACGGAGTGAAAAATTCTTCTCCGAGGCTCGGCGTATGGGTCCTTCACCAGGGCTTGCTTTTCCTGAGGCTGTTTGTAAAAATCGTCGTCAGTCCGCTAAGAGTTTTTCGGTGATCATGGATGCTAGTTTCAAGTTTCCTTCTTGTGATAGTCTGGATGAGCCTGAGAAGTACGAGGATATGGCCTTGAGCGGGATGAAGGTTTATCTATTCTTGCCCTTCTTCTTTCTCTTTTCTTTTTTTTTTTTTTTTTTTTACTGACTCCTCCCTTCTTTTGTTTTAGTTCATGTCTTCCGTGAACAAGTGCATCAGCACGTATGATGCTTCTGTCCGTGGAATCCGCAAGCGGGCTGAGGAAGCTCGAGAGGATGCTCGGCTAGTGAGGAGGAAACTCAACGAACTTGAAGCGACGTCTTCGCATCGGGCCAAATCGCTCGAGAAGGAGCTTGCTTCGTTGCGCGCGGAAAAAGCCGAGGCATTGCAGTTCAAGACCCGTCAAGAGGCCAAGGATGCGCGTCATGCCAAGGAAGTGCAAGCTTTAAAGGACCAGATGGCCAGTGTGAAAGCGGCGCGCAATTCGAAGGTGCAACGGGCTTACGCGGACGGCCGCAAGGCTTCCGTTGCGAAATTCTTTCTAGTTATTTTTTGAGTTTTCGGCTTTTGTTTATAGATTTATGTTATGGACGGCCTGATTTTTGGTTTGGACCGATTTTTCTTTGCTTTCAATAAAGATAAGCTTTCGAGATTTTCGTTTTGCCGTATACTTTCCTTTTGTGCGAAGGTCCAGGTTGGATGATCATGGGCGGCTGGGTTTAGTCCGAGACACACCCGGCTGCCGTGTGTCGATATGGAGAGGATGGTCGGTCGCCGGATAGTGATGAATTGATCGCGGGCGGCTGGTCATGTCTCGGCCGCCGGATTGATTACGGGCGGCTGGTCATGTCCCAGCCGCCGGATCATGCTAGATCTTTCCCGGGCGGCTGGTAATGTCCGGGCCGCCGTGTTATGTTGGATTGATTCTGGGCGGCTGGCAATGTCCCGGCCGCCGTGTTATGTTGGATTGATTCTGGGCGGCTGGCAATGTCCCGGCCGCCGTGTTACGTTTTTTCGGAGTGGGCGGCTGGCCTGTTTCTTTGAAGAGGCCAAGCAGACCATTTTACTAAAGAGATCGGGCGGCCCATTTATCTGAAGAGATCGGGCGGCCCGTCTATCTGAAGGGGTCGGGCGGCCCATTTATCTGACTGGATTGGGCGGCTGACCTTCTTCATATTGATTCGATTTTGTTTGCTTGGTTCAGTCGGGTTAATCGGGGCACTGTTCCGGGCGCTCAGATCTGATTGTTCGGGAAGAGTTCCCCTCGTGTTATTTGACCAGCGGAGTTAGCCATTGGGTTTGTTTAGTTGCTAGTTTTCGTACAAGTTTATGATCTCGTACCAGGGCCGGTTTGGTACTTTGTCGTGAGATGTCTAAGACCAGCGTTCCATGTTGGCGTTTACTGGGTTTAGGGAGTTCATTTCATGACTCACGCTTCGCATTTTCTACCTATGTGGGGCGTTTAGTGGAAATGGACTAAATAGAACATCGTCTCAAACGTTTCCTTCCAGGATCGCGGAATGTCAGGTTACGCCTTTCGGATGTTAGTCCGGAAATTTGTATAGCACGCTATGTTTTATCCGCTTTGGGATGTAAAGAGAACCATGGTTAAAAGGATCGTCCCGTTGTGATCAGCAACGGACGGTGGCATGCTTGCTAAAAGGCTGGTTTTTATGTATGCCAAGAGGCGATTTTTGAAGTGATGGCATTTGATGTGCTTTAATGATGGGCGATGTTGTCTGAGTTGGAGATACGTTATGACATGTTTTTGCATTAGATGTTCGTTTTCTCGGGTTTTCCGGATCAGGTTTCAAGATGCTGAGTCTCGATGTCTGTCGGAATGGTGTTTTCGGAAACTTTTTCAAATTTTGGATGTGTTATGAGATGCTAAGTCCCAATGTCCATCTCCTTGATTTTTTTTTTTGAAAATTTGGGAGTATGTATATACGGATCCACTCCCCCCTTGAAAATTATAAAATATAAATAGCTGAACTCGTCGGAAGGCGAGCCGCCTACGTACCCTGAATGTAGGGATCAAGCCGGTTCGTAGTTCTATTTTACAACGTCTAATGGTAATACTTCTTTAAGTGCATCCCGTTCCATGTCTCGGGACTGGCTTCCCTTCTTTGTTTTCCAGCTCGTATGCTCCTGGACGGACCACCTTTGTTACTTTGTACGGTCCTTCCCATTTCGCGCCTAGTTTCCCTGCGTTCGGCTCCGCGGTGTTCTGGAAAACTTTGCAGAGGACGATGTCTCCTTCATTGAATTTGCGGCTTCGCATGTTGGAGTTGTAGTACTTGGCCGCTGCTTGTTGATAGTTTTGAATGCGGATGAGCGCTTGATCCCGTCTTTCGTTTATCAGGTCCAGTTCATCTAACATCATCAGATGGTTGAGGCCTTCTTGCCCAGGCAAGAGTCTTCGCCTGACGCCGGGAAAGTCTACTTCTGATGGTATAACGCATTCGGTGCCCTAGACCAGCGCGAACGGCGTTTCTCCGGTTGCACGCCTTGGAGTTGTCCGGTGGGACCAGAGGACTCCTTCGAGTTCGTCTGCCCATCGCCCTTTGTTCTCATCGAGACGCTTCTTGAGTCCGTCAACGATAGTTTTGTTGGCTGCTTCGGCCTGTCCGCGTCCGTCAAGGTCTGGCTCACGTAGAAGACTGGTTTTTGTTCGTTGCGATCTTCTCTGATCAGCACTCCGCTTACCACCGTTGATGATACCGCCGTATACAGAAAAAGGGGCTCTCCTTCGACCGGCTTTGAATGTACGGGCGGGCTTGCCAGGTATTTCTTTAATTCTTGGAACGCCTGTTCGCATTTCTCTGTCCACTCAAACTTTTTGTTTCCTCTGAGTGTGTCGTAGAAAGGCAAGCATTTGTCCGTCGACCTCGAGATGAACCGGTTCAGCGCCGCGACCCGTCTGGTTAATCTTTGGATTTCTCTCTTAGTTTTTGGTGAGGCCATCTCTATCAGGGCGTTAATTTGCTTCGGGTTTGCTTCTATCCCTCGATGAGTTACCAGATACCAGATGAACTCGCCGGATGCTACTCCGAATCTGCACTTTGCCGGGTTTAGCTTCATATTGTGCCGGTTGAGTTGTTCAAAGCATTCCCGCAAGTGTTTCACGTGGTCTTTCTCCTCCAATGACTTGACCAACATATCGTCGATGTAGACTTCCATCGTTCTTCCGAGTTGTTCGGCGAACATTTTGTTGACAAGCCTTTGGTATGTTGCGCCGGCATTCTTTAATCCGAACGGCATTACTTTATAGCAGTATGTTCCGCGGTCCGTGATGAACGCAGTCTTGTCTCGATCTTCGGGGTTCATCATGATCTGATTATATCCGGAGAAAGCATCCATGAACGATAGCAGCTTGTTCCCTGCCGTTGCTTCGACTAATCGATCGATGTGCGGAAGAGGGAAGCTGTCTTTTGGACACGCTTTATTTAGATCCGTGAAATCAACGCAAACTCGCCATTTTCCATTCTTCTTCTTCACCACCACCGGATTTGCTAGCCAGTCGGGATATTTCACTTCCGTGATTGATCCGACTTTGAGCAATCTCTCTACTTCATCGTTCACCGTCTGGGCGCGCTCGGGTCCGAGTTTTCGTCTTTTCTGCTTCACCGGTTTGAACGTCGGATCTACGTTGAGTTCATGGCTTGTGATGCCGATGTCGATCCCGGACATATCTTCTGCTGCCCATGCGAATGACCCGGCGTTCTCCTTTAACAAGGTGATTAACTCCGTCTTGACCGGGTCCTCTAAATTTGCTCCAATCTCTGTACATCACTCAGGATTCGTTTCGTCTATGCTGACCGAAATCACTGGCTCACACGGGGGATCCTTCTCCGTCTCCCGGGATTCTTCGATTTGTAACTTTTGTTCGAGTTTGGCAAGCTGCCGCTCTTCCTTTCCGTTCTCGGGGTTTGTCCGGTGGTGGGAATCGGTTACCGGCTTTCTCAACCTGTGTTCTATTAAGAAACAAGCTCGAGAATCTTTCTGCCGTCCCCAGATCGTTTCCATTCCGGCTGGAGTTGGGAATTTCAGGCACAGGTGGTAAGTTGACGGGATGGCCTTCATTGAGTTCAGCCACGGTGTTCCCACGATTGCGTCGCAGATTCGCGGACAATCGATCACCGAGAACTTCGTGTCCTTCTCCACTCCTTTCGCTTTCACGGGGAGTTGAATAGTCCCTACTGTCATTGTCGTCTTTCCGGAGAAACCAGTCAACGGTTTTGGATGGGTTATGAGATGCTGGGTCTCAATATTCATCCTCCGGAGGGTTTCCAAGAATATGACGTTCACCGTTCCTCCCGTGTCGACTAAGACTCTCGGTATCTCGTATCCTCCGATTGAAAGACTGATCACGAGAAGATCGTTCTGTGGATGGTTTATTTCGGTGGCTTTTCCTTCTCGGAAAGTCATCGTCCGGCCACGGCTACCATCCACGGAACTCCAATCCATTGGTGCTTCGGTCATCGTCTTCGTTTCGTGTCCTTTTCGTTCTTAGGGTTAAGAATATTTCTCGTCCCCACAGACGGCGCCAAACTCTGAGAGCCGAAACTCACACTGTCAAAACTTATATTTAGTGGGGGCTCGAAAATTCTATTTATAAAGAACTAAAGGACCGAAAATGCAAAAGAGAGATTTTTATTGATATTTTCCGAAAGTACAAGGGAAATTAGCAAAAGCTGAATAGTCTTCAATTGCTAAAACTCCTAATACTCGGATCTGGGATTGCTCTAACTCTTACATGAGCGTACATATATATACTGACCATCCTAGGAGGCTAAGACTTCAAATTTCCGATGTGGGACTTTGTCCTTCCTCCCCAGCCGCCGTCCTAAGCTTTTTGGGCCCGATATCCCGCCCGAGAGTCTTCCGTGATCCATCCGCGCATTCTGACCCAAATCCGGCCCGCCGATGAATATTAGACCGGTGAATAGTGTTTTTCAACGGTTTTTCCGGCGTAAACAATGTTCCGAGCGTTTTACGATTTCTGAGATTCGAGCCGCCCGTTTTTCGTTTGAACTTCCAGCCGCCGGTTTCGGTATTGATGGCCAGCCGCCGGTTCCTTTAGCTCGTGTGCTCGGCAACTGGTCCATGGACGGCTGAACGTTCGTCACGGTCTTGTCTGCGTGCTTGATTTCTCCATAAACAAATGAAAAGAACCAAACTGTAACTTACAATCAATCACGTTCTTGCCTGCGTGCTTGATTTTTACCGAGATATTTTTCGCCCAAAATAAAGCTTAACCACTACTCAACCCAATCGCATTCACCATGAATACCCTTTCATACACCAACCTTTGGTTTCACAGTGCTTCATCCCATTAGTAAAATCATCTCAGACAAATGAGTTTTAAAAATCTCTTTGAGACGCGGGATTGTCAAGTTTTTAGACCGCCCCAATCTTTGGCCATTCCAACTTATCACTATATTCATTACTAGTTCGGCAGTCCCTATGCAGGACTACCACCTAAAATCCAACCATTTCACATTCAATGACCAAATAAAAAACCGGATGCAATTTTACAATTCAGTCCCTGCGAAGTCTGAATAAAGAAGTTTCGGACCAGACTTCTAAAAAAATCTGCATCTTAATCATATCTTAAATTTAAATTAAAAAAATAATGAAAAATAATTTGATTAGAGCTATTTCTGTACATAATCAAGACACAAACAAATATGATGCATCCTCGACTTGCAGTTTCGTTTGCGGCCGACGCTGGCTTCTTTGGCGTCGGTCGATCCTTTTTCTTCTATTAACTTTTTTTTTCTTTTGCTTTTGTTGTAGATTGTTGGTTTCTCCCATCGTTTTTTCCTCTGTTCTCGTTAGATCTGGTTTCTCTGAACAATTTCAGTGGCCATGACAATTCATTGGTTATCAGCGATGGTTTCTTTCTCTCCCCTGTTGGAGAGCGTTGTCTCCGCAAATAAAGTAATTCTTATTGGATTACCATCTTCTCGAAGATCTCTAATAAGAATAACTCACGTTTAAGGATGTTTTTCATCATTCCTTTAAAGGGTTGGTGTGTTATTGTTTCAATTTTGGGGTTATCTTTACCCAAAATTGTTTGGCGTTACTTATACCTATATTATATCTTCTTCTTAGTTATGAAAGAAAATAGGTGTAAGATATTGCTTATGGTTACCCTTGGAATGGTGGAAGTGTATCATGGAGAAGATTTAGTCACACCTTTATTGGCATGCACAGAGGAAGTATTTGGAATGTTGATTATCTAGTGAAGGTAGTTTCATAGGTTTCTATTGAAGTTAGGTTAAGGTTTAGTATATCTTCAATGACTCTGTTGCGGACTAATTGGCATCAGATTGTCGCAACCTCAAGACTAGTACCAGGTGTAATGGGTTTCACTGATATGATTAGAAGACAGCCTCAAGTTAAAGATAGGCAAAAGAATCGTATTGGAGTAAAAGATCGGAGAAATATTACAAATATGTTTATTTGTTAGCGTGTAAGTCGATGTTGATCAATCCGCATCGTGAATCTTATTTCTACGATTTGTTTTCAGAAGACGGTGCACATAGCTGCTTGTGTAATAATTTACGTTCTGTAGTCTTGTATAACCTTAACAGTTTAAATTCGATATAATGAAATGATGTTTTAGCTGTAAAAAAAAACAAATATGATGCATGAAAATTAGAATATCATAAAGTTGATTAAAACTAAACATAGAAAGATAAAATAGATAATCCTTCTTATATTTTACGTTGCAAACTTCTAGGGAAGTATGCATCCTAGTTATATCTTAAATTTAAATTATAAAAATAATGAAAAATAATTTGATTAGAGCTATTTCTATACATAATCCCGACACAAACAAATATGATGCATGAAAATTAAAATTTCATAAAATTGATTAAAACTAAACAAACAAAGATAAAATAGGTAATCCTTCTTATATTTTACGGTGCCGACTTATGCACCCCAATTATATTTAAATTTAAATTATAAATTAATAAAAAATAATTTGATTAGAGCTATTTCTATATATAATGAAGAAAAAAAATAAGTAGGATGCATGAAAAATAATTTTTTAAAAAATTGATCAAAACAAAACCGAGAAATATTAAATACGTCATTCTTCTGGTTAAGAGTTTGAGGTTTTGAGTTGTTTGGTATAGGTTTTAGGGTAAAATGACCAAACATCTAGGGTTTGATTTTGAGTTTATTATTTTTTGAGTTTTCAATGTTTAATTTTCACATAAGTGCTAATCTATAAGTATACTAAACGGTTTTAGTGTTGGATTAAAGATTTTATTTAGAGATTTGATAATTTAATAAAACATTCCAAGTAAGGGTGATGTTGAGCAGACTTCCCTAGAAGTCTGTAACAATATTCAGACTTCACGTGAAGTCTGCTTGTGTTTAGGGGTATGAGACTTCACCAGAGGTTTGCGTCAGAACCGGTATTAAATTTCCATCCAATACTTTTTTGAAATTTCAAATTTCAGACTTCTTGTGTAGTCTGAAATTCAAATTATTAAAACATTATTTTAACTGAAAATTTTTCGTGAAATTTTTAATTTTCCCCTCAAAATATTCCGTAAAAATATTAAATTTCCCTCCAATACTCGTGAAAATATTAAATTTCACTCTAATATTTTAAAAAAAATTTCAAATTTCAAACTTCTTATAGTTTGAAATTCAAATTGCATAACTGTAAAATTCAGTTTTCATACTTCTATAGTAGTATTAAATTCAGCTTTTACCCACTATATAAAGCGAACTTATTGAAACCTAAACCCTAAATTCGTTAAAAAAATGCGAAGTCTAAGTTTCTTTTTTCAGATTTAACAATTTTTGTTTAAGATCTAAAAAATCTCTCTTCTTACTCTAATATTTTTTTCCCCGATCTAACACTTTTTTTTTCAGTTCCATCGACACCCTCCCTTCTCCCATCACTTCCTCTTATCTTATAACCAAATTTTTTTTTCCCCATTTGCTCTCTGTTACCGTCATTCATGTCGGAGGAGGATCTCCTAAAGCTCGCTCGCCTTTCCTCCTGAAGAACGAAATCTGTGAGGAATCTCTTGAGAGAAGATGGTTTTACTTGGGATGAAACGAGGGTGATCGCTGATAATGCGTTTTGCGTTCTCTGTTCTTCTTCTTTTTCTCTTCTTCGTTTCAGAGTAAACTTTGATAGTGCTTGTTTTGTTTCAAAATTTGAAGGGTCATCCTAATTTAAGATTTTTTCGGATAAAGTCAATACCTTATTTCAAAGATCTGTTTTCATTTACTCTGATGGAATGTCTGAGCATAAAGCTACAATCTTTAAGTCTATGGAATCTTTAATATTCATAGAATTTGGTCAAGATACCTGTTGGATTCTTAGTCTATGATTTATGTGTGTTTTAGCTCATGAGAATATCGCTCAGGGAGAAACCAACATTCCGGTTGAGGAAGATGAAGGTTACCACAGAATGACGGTATGATTTATGTGTGTTTCTGTTCTTAATCCCAGTTCCTTATTTTTGAAGCAGAGTCTGGCTATGGTTATGCATATCTTATCTCAGTCAATATAGACTTATTATGTATTGGTTATGCATACTTTAAAGAAATGTTGCATATAATTTAGAATTTATCTAACTAAACAACAATTCTGGAAGTGTTGAGAGTTTTATTCAATTTACTTCTCTTTTTATTTTTCCTGGCAGATCTTAGTCACAGTTATTTAGTTTTCTCCAGATCTAAGTTTTATAAAATACAAAATTATTTTTGTTTGGTTATTATGAAATTATTAGTTTTAGTTATGATATTTATCAGTTTTAGGTTTTTCTCTGTATCCGTTTTAATGTTTATGTTGTATTCGTGTAACGAAATTTGTGATAGAAGTCTACAATAGAAGTCTGCGATAGAAATCTGCAATAGATGTCTGCGATAGAAGTTGTGGCACATTAATTTTGTTTTTTTTTGTTTTCTCATCTTTGTTTATTATAAATTTGAATATGAATTTCTCCTATTTGTTTGATTTCTGTTTTTTTTCAAAATATACTTTTCTTTGTTATAACTATATTTTGCCTTTGTTATGATTACATTTTAGTCTATCTAACTTGTTAAGGGCGAACATGTGTACAGAAGGAAACAGTGAGCGTGGAGATGGATTTTTTTTGCCACTCCGGAGAAGCAGAGGCATCGTCCCTCTCCAATTCTCGAGTTATAGATATTAACACTAGGCCTCAAATGCTTTCCCTGTTGGGCCACGAAGAGAAGCCCAAAGTGATTAAACCCACTCCTGTATTACAACGGTCTTCAAATGTGCAAAAGGACAAAAACAGAGTGAAGCACACGGAGAAAATGACGACTTCCTGTACGAACAAGAGCCATGGCCTGGAGCTGTCAAACTCATTTGCAGCCCTCGATTCAGAGAATGGTGAAGATGTTGCCACTTGTTCTTGTAGTTAGGGTTTTATCATCTTTGCTATAAAATCTGTAATGTATCTCTTTTGTAAATTTAAAAGAGTAAGAATCAATCGAAAAGAAACTTTCTTATTTGCAAAGCTTCAAGATTTTCTTTTGCTTTCATGGTATCAGAGACCATGGACGACAGATCCTTGAGTTTCGTTTCTCTTCAGCCTGTTAGGTTAGTCAACTCAGTTACTATCAAACTCACACAACAAAATTACATCTTGTGGAAACGTCAGTTTGAGGCGTTTCTAAATGGTCAGAGATTGTTGGGTTACGTTACTGGCTCTATATACAGCCACCAGTGACTCTCTCCGCTCCGGGTATCAGCGACCGTACAACTCCAATGCCAAACCCAGACTATCAACTTTGGTTCCAAACAGATCAGGTGATACAGTCCTGGCTTCTCGGTTCATTTACTGAAGAACTGCAAAGTCTTGTCCTCTATTGTGTTACCTCTCATCAGATCTGGCTGGCGTTGGGGAATAACTTCAAGAATCACTTCAACCGACCTACATATTCTCGTCTCGTCTGTTTGTGCTTTCAGAGAAAGCTTCAGACTATTGTGAAGCAGGACAAGACCGGAAATAAAGTTTAGTGGTGACCAACTAACTTCGTTTGGAAGTCCATTAACGGAGAAGATGAAGACTTTTGCTGCCCTCCATGGTCTTGGAAAAGAATATGAGCCCATCAAAACAAATATTGAAGGGCAAATGGACAACTTTTCTTCACCTACTTTTGATGACATAATACCTCGTCTCAAAAGCTTTGATGAATGGTTGTAGAGCTACAACTTGGTTCCTGAGACAACACCTCATCTGCGTTTCAAACAGCTCGCTCTGACCAAAGTTTTTATGTTCCACGCGGTCGTGGTCAGTGTAACAAATGCTTTGGCAGTGGTCGAAGTAGGAGTTCTTTTTCTACCGGAGGAAGAGGGTTTCCTCAACAGTTTTTCGGATTCTCTGCTTCCTCGGATTCAGGTTCTGCCTCGGACAGGCTGTCTTGTCAGATATGTGGTATGTATGGTCATTCGGCTCTGCGTTGTTGGCACATGTTTAACAACAGCTATCAAGAAGAGGAGCTTCCAGTGGCATTGGCTGCTCTGAGAATATTAGATGGGTGCTGAGTGGTATGCGGACTCTGCAGCAACGTCTCATATCACAAGCTCTCCACATCATCTCACTCAGGCACAACCTACCAGAGGTAATGATGGTGTTATTGCCGGTGATGGTAATTTTCTACCAATAACACATGTTGGAGCTGCTGATTTACCCTCAAACTCAGGTAAACTACCTCTTAGAGATGTATTGGTGTGTCCTGATATTGCAAAATATTTGCCATCTGTTTCTAAACTTACAGCGGATTAGCCTTGTTCTTTTAAATTTGACAATACTGGTGTTCGTATTAAGGACAAGGTAACAAAAAGGGTTCTGAGTGAAGGGCACACACATACTGGTCTTTATGCGATGGATGCTCCAAAGGTTCAGGCTCTCTACACCACACATCCGATTGCTGCAACTGATGAGTTGTGGCACAGAAGGCTGGCGCATCCACATAATGAAGTTCTGAACTATCTGCATCAAAAGAAGTTTACAGTTTTCAATAAGAGCTCCTTGAAGACGTGTGAATCATGTCGCCTTGGGAAGAGTAGTCGTTTGCCCTTTTCTTCTTCTACTTATGTTGCTACTAGACGGTTAGAAAGAGTGCACTGTGATCTTTGGGGTCCATCTCCAGTTATGTCTAATCAATGATTTTTGTTTTATGTAATCTTTATTGATCACTACTCTAGATATTGCTGGTTTTACCCTCTTAAAGCAAAGTCAGACTTTTTCTCTACATTCATTATGTTTCACAAACTTGTTGAGAATCAATTATCTTCAAAGATCGGTGTTTTTTCAGTGTGATGATGGTGGTGAATTTACAAGTTCTCGCTTCACAACATACTTAAAGACTTAAGTATATATTGGGTCGAAGCCTTCTACACAACAGATTTTCTAAGTAATCTGCTCCCTACTTCTGTGCTCAGTGATCATCGTAGTTCTTTTGAGGTTCTGATTGGCAAGGCTCCTGTTTACTCTTCTTTACAAACATTTGGCTGCTCTTGTTATCCTGTTCTTTGAGATTATGCAGAAAATAAGTTTGATCCTAAGTCTCTTCATTGTGTCTTTCTAGGGTACTACGAGAAATATAAGGGGTATCGGTGTTTGTTTCCACCCATAGGACGTGTTTACATGTGAGGTTTGATGAGTAAATGTTTCCGTTTGTGAGTATCTATAGCTCTTATCATCAGACTATTGTTACTCTGACTCTTAAAGCTTGGCAACGAAACTTGTTACCAGCATCTCCGACAGCTGTACCAGTACCAGCTGTACTTGTTGTTCAATCTCGGACAGTATTAGTAGAAACAATGTTACCTGTTCAAGCTCTGCAACAGTCTTCAGAGGTGCCTCTCTTCACGGAAAGAGATTTTCCTCCTCTGTTACGATGTCAACCGGTCACACCATCCGTCTAACTTCAAGTGATCACGGCGTCTGTACCCGGTGTATCTCACTCTCCTGCGTCTGTAACCTCACCCACAGAACATAATCATTCTCCGCTAGTTCCACAATCTGTTACACCGTCCAGTATTGTGCAACACCCTATGATCACCCGATCTAAAAGTGGAATTTGCAAGCCGAATCCAAAATATGTGCTTTTGACTCCTCGCACTCAGTATCCTGAACCCCGAACTGTTACTAAAGCTTTGAAGGACAAAGGGTGGACAGATGCAATGGGAGTTGAGATGGGGAACTGTGATGTTACCAAGACCTGGTCTCTTGTTCCTAGGACACCAGACATGCATGTTCTAGGCAGTAAATGGGTGTTTCGAACAAAGTTGAATGCAGATGGGACCTTCGATAAACTAAAAGCGAGACTGGTGGCTCAAGGTCACAACCAAGAAGAAGGAATTAATTACCTTGAGACATACAGTCCTGTCGTCCGTACTGCAACTGTTAGACTTGTTCTGCATCTTGCTACTATCATGAAGTGGGATATCAAGCAACTAGATGTGTGCAAAGCGTTTTTGATTGGTGATCTAACAGAAACTGTTTACATGAAATGACCTGCAGGTTTTGTGGATCCAACCAAGACTGATCATGTGTGGCATCTCCACAAATCATTGTACGGGCTCAAACAATCCCCTCGTGCATGATTTGACAAGTTTAGCAATTATCTGCTCGAGTTTGGTTTCACCTGCAGCCTCAAGGATCCTTCGCTGTTTATCTATAGCCGCAATGGTGACACTATCATTCTATTACTATATGTGGATGATATGGCAATAACTGGCAACAAATCAGAAGTTATGAGCAAGTTTCTCACTGACATCAACAATCAGTTCCGAATGAAGGACCTTGGCAAGCTTCATTACTTTCTCGGTATCCAGGCACACACCCACGAGAAATGTTTGTTTCTGATTGCTGCAGGCATGGAGATTTGTGCTCTTATCAAGACACGATATTCTTTAATCCTACATTCTTTCGTAGTTTAGCAGGCAAGTTACAGTATCTTACTCTGACAAGACCCGACATTCAGTTTGCAGTAAACTATGTTTGCCAAAAGATGCACGCTCCTTCTATTTCAGATTTCAAAAACCTCAAGCGAATCTTGTGTTATTTAAAAGGAACTGTGTCAATGGGAGTGTCATTTAACTCTGGAACATATTGTACTCTCCGGGCATACAGTGATAGTGACTCGGCAGGATACCCTACGACACGACGTTCTACAGGTGTATTCTGTACCTTTCTTGGACAGAATCTGATCTCTTGGTCTTCTAAGAAACATCCTACCGTGTCTAAGAGTTCAACAGAGGCAGAGTAAAAATCCTTATCAGAGACTGCTTCTGAGATTTTGTAGATCAGTTCAGTGTTGAGGGAACTTGGAGTGTCTCAGCCTGTTACACCAGAGTTGTTTGGCGACAACCTTTCCTCTGTTTATCTCACAGCCAATCCGACATTTCACAAGAGGACCAAACACTTCGAGACAGACTATAATTATGTTTGAGAACGTTTTGCTCTAAGTTCTCTTGTGGTTAAACACATCCCAGCTCGTCTTCAGATTGCCGACATTTTCATTAAGTCACTTCCGATTCAGTCATTCTGCAGCCTTTGACACAAACTTGGCGTTGACGTCTTACCCACACCAAGTTTGAGGGGGAGTATTAACAGTAGGCCTCAAATGCCTTCGCTGTTGTGCCACAAAGAGAAGCCCAAAGTGATTAAACCCACTAATGTATTACAACGGTCTTCAAATGAGCAAAAGGACAAAAGCAGAGTGAAGCTCACGGAGAAGATGACGACTTCCTGTACGAACAAGAGTCATGGCCTGGAGCTGTCAAACTCATTTGAAGCCCTCGATTCAGAGAATTGAGAGAGCCGAAACTCACACTGTCGAAATTTATATTTTACGGGGATACGAAAATTCTATTAAATAAGAACTGAAGGACTAAAAAAGTAAAAAGATGAAAAGGAGATTTTATTAGAATATTTATCTCAGTACAAGAATATTCGTGAATGCTTAATGTCTTATATCACAAAAGCTCTTGCACTTTTTTTGGGATGCCTTGAAAGTGAATACAAGGGTGTTTATTTATACTAGAGAGTCTAGGGTCTCAAAGACTGATCTAAGCAATGTGGGACGTTCTAAGCTCCTTCCTCCAGCCGGCGGCCAGACCTAATTTCCTGCGGCCCGTCCGCTCTTCTTCCTTCCAATCCGGCCCGCTTGTCTTGATTAGGCCCAGCTTGTCTTTTTGGTCTCCTGGTCCTATTTTCCTTGGGTAAAGTCTTGATTCCGGTTTATTTTAAG
Source organism: Isatis tinctoria (assembly GCA_010577795.1). NCBI lineage: Eukaryota > Viridiplantae > Streptophyta > Magnoliopsida > Brassicales > Brassicaceae > Isatis > Isatis tinctoria. The sequence goes on along the minus strand of CM021246.1, from coordinate 10,767,838 downwards.
TAAACTCCTCAATGTTTTTAGATGTTCTGAACGGCGCCGAGTTTTTCCGTGAATGGCATGACGTTTTTCGGGGCCGAGGCCCGATGGTCGGGAAAGAGCGGATGGGCCAGCCCGGATATATGATCTGGCTGTGGTCCACATCTTGGCCCCGTAAATGCTTCCGGCTGAGAGGATATGCAGAGATTCGTCTTGAGAGGCCTGTAAAGAGTTAATTTCATCCGCCAGGCCGAATGCCAAGAGCTCGACCCGTGTGGTCGTTTGGTCCCATTTTGAGGGCTTGTTGCTGTTGGGGTCAAAATCCCCTCCTCGTAGATTGATAGAACAAGAACTCAAGATCGGGATCAAACGGATCACCGAACATGGCGGCTGAACCCTTCTCGAGCATCATGCTTCAGCCACCCAACATCCCGTCAATCAGTGCATGGCGGCTGAACTCGCCCCGAGCATCGTGCTTCAGCCGCCCAGCATTCCGTCAAGCAGTACATGGCTGCTGGACTTGTCCCGGGCAATGCTCCGGCCGCCCAGCATCTTTGCATCAAGATACGGCGGCTGAACTTTTCCCGAGCATCATGCTTCAGCCGCCCAGCATCCCGTCAATCAGTGCATGGCAGCTGAACTCTTCCCGAGCATTGTGCTTTAGCCGCCCAGCATTCCGTCAAGCAGTACATGGCGGCTGGACTTGTACCGAGCAATGCTCCAGCCGCCCAGCGTCTTTGCATCAAGACACGGCGGCTGGACTCTTCTCGAGCATCATGCTTCAGCCGCCCATCATCCTCTCATCAGTGCATGGCGGCTGAACTCATCCCGAGCATCACGTTTCAGCCGCCCAGCATCCCGTCAATCAGCGCATGGCGGCTGATTTCTTCCCAAGCATCATGCTTCAGCCGCCCAACATTCCGTCAAGCAGTACATGGCGGCTAGACTTGTCCCGAGCAATGCTCCAGCCTCCCAGAATCTTTGCATCAGTACATGGCGGCTGAACTCATCCGATCATGCTTCAGCCACCCATCACGCTCCAATCAAGACACAGTGGCTGAACTTATCCCGAGCATCCCGTTTCAGTAGCCCATCGTCCTCTCATCAGTACATGGCGGCTGAACTCATCCCGAGCATGCTTCAGCCACCCATCACGCTCCAATCAAGACACGGCGGCTGAACTTATCCCGAGCATCCCGTTTCAGCCGCCCATCATCCTCTCATCAGTGCATGGCGGCTGAACTCATCCCGAGCATGCTTCAGCCGCCCATCACGCTTCAATCAGAACATGGCGGCTGGACTTATCCCGAGCATGGCCAGCCGCCCATCACCCTTCCTTCGAGCATAATCCTGGGCTCGGAATCGATCCAAGGCAAGATGTTCGCACGTTCTGATCCCGAGTTTTGGCCAGCAGCACACAATCATTGTCCAGCAGCCCACGAGCTTTGGCCAGCCGCCCGTGGACCATAGTCAGCCGCCCGTGCACATCAAGCAGAGAGCGGGCGGCTGAACATCAACACACGAAGCGGCCGGCTGAAGATTCGAAGAGAAAAAACTAGCGGTTCGATCTCGGAAATCGTAGAAAAGATCAGAACACTATTCATGTGAGAGCCGAAACTCACACTGTCAAAACTTATATTTAGTGGGGGCTCGAAAGTTCTATTTATAAAGAACTAAAGGATCGAAAATGCAAAAGAGAGATTTTTATTGATATTTTCCGAAAGTACAAGAGAAATTAGCAAAAGCTGAATAGTCTTAAATTGCTAAAACTCCTAATACTCGGATCCAGGATGGATTTAACCCTTATATGAACGTACATATATATATCGACAATCCTAGGAGGCTAAGACTTCAGATTTTCGATGTGGGACCTTGCTTTTCCTTTCCAGCTGCCGACCTAAGCTTTTTGGGCCCGATATCCGGCCCGAGAGTCTTCCGTGATCCATCCGCGCATTCTGACCCAAATCCGGCCCGCCGATGAATAGTAATTCGATGAATAGTAATCCGAATCTCGGTTTAAGCTCAATTCGATTTTTCGGTTAACTTTGTCTCGGGATGAATAGTGTTTTTTTCAACGGTTTTTCCAGCGTGAACAGTGTCCCGAGCGTTTTACGACTTCTGAGATTTGATCTGCCTGTTTTTGTTTGAAGCTCCAGCCGCCGGTTTCGGTATTGATGGCCAGCCGTCGGTTCCTTTCGGCCGTGTGCTCGGCGACTGGTCCATGGATGGCTGAACGTTCGTCATGGTCTTTCGGGGAATGTTATGGACGTTTTTGGAATCAAGACATGCAAACGGATAGTCTTCGAGTCGGTTCGGGCTTAGAGTTATGTTCGACGGTCGGTCGACTGGACGATGTTCGGACAATGAGACTTGACTGAGAAATGATCGTGAGTATAAGATGAAGACCCGGCGGCTGGCCTTATCCCAGCCGCCGGCCGTGGGTGAAGGAAGACCCGGCGGCTGGCACTTATCCCAGCCGCCGGCCATGGACGATGAAGACCCGGCGGCTGGCACTTATCCCAGCCGCCGGCCATGGAAGATGAAGACCCGGCGGCTGGCACTTATCCCAGCCGCCGGCCTTGGATGAAGAAGACCCGGCGGCTGGCACTTATCCCAGCCGCCGGCCGCGGACAATGAAGACCCGGCGGCTGGCACCTCTCCCAGCCGCCGGTTGATATCTTGGACGGTTCGTGGGCAGTTTACCTTAGCTCGTCCGTTCCATGTTTCGGGATAAGTTCCATTTGATCTCGTCCTTGACATCTCTTTCCGTCAATCTTCGAGGAGGGGATTTCGACCCCAATAGTTAGCCCCCCAGTTCTTTGCTTCCATGGTTTGGAGCAAGGAGTTCCGAGCTAAGAGTTTTATCGGGATTGACTGAGACGGGAAGGCAATGAGTTTTTCCGTTCGTCCGTTCGTCCGCTTCTCTTTAGTGTCTTGTCGGAGCATAGTTCATCATGGAAATTCGTGCCATGTTTGCTATATCAAAGGAGTGGCTTCATTTTCATTTTTTCACACTCCCCATCTCTCTTCAAGCTTTCTTCTTCAAGTTTCTCCTTTGAAATTTTTTTCTTTAGCGATGGCTGGTGAAGGAGGTTCTCCTTTCGAACTCAACTTCGATGCAATCATGAACGATCAGTTTGAGTTTGATTTTATGTCCGCGGAGCAGGATGCGGTACTTGTGGAAGATCTGTTGGCGGCTGGGGAAAATGCCATTCCACAAGCGGCGTCCGGTCCCGAAGGTGTTCCTCAGTGGGCGGCTGGTCCTAGCAATGCTCAAGGAGCGCTTGGTTTTGCTAATGTTCCTCAATGGGCGCCCGAAACGGCGGCTGGGAATGAGGACATACCAGAGACGGCGGCTGGAATGGAAGCATTCCCGAGACGGCGGCTGGGAATGAGATCAGACTCGAGCCGACAGTCGGGAGTTCGACGTGTAGAGCATCTGGTTCGAAGAGGGCAGCTGGCTCTAAGAACGCCCCCAAGAGGGCGGCTGGCTAGCAGCGGTATCAAGATGGGCGCTTGGCTCTGGAGGTGTCTTAGAGAGGGCGCACGGTTCTTCTCGAGTTGAACATGACGGCGTCTCGCCGAGGACGAGTATAGCACGTGGCGCTTGGACTCCTCCTCAACATGCTGAGGACAACGGCGGATGGCGTGAATGGCCGTCCCGATCTCTGGTCGCTTCCGAGCATTCATCGTGTCTGGCCAGAAACAGGTGACCATTCGGCCATGTCTGGGGAGGAAGTTAGATCGGATCACCCGGAGGTGCCTATCATTGTGCACCCGGACGTGAAGTCCGAGTGTCGTTCTCCCGGAGAAGCTAAAGCCTATTGGGGTGAAGATAATTTTGCTTGGCGGTTTAAGAAGCCTGGACCGTCTTCGAGTTACAGATCGATATCCGAGGGATACAAGCATGGACCCACTATGAGCGATCAGGACTCACTGGCCGAGCTTAGATACGACTTCCGGATTTCGGACAAGATTAAATTCCGTCTCCCAAAAGATGGGGATAGGATGAACAAGGCGCCAGAGGGATATTTCGCCATGTACGAGTCGATGTTTTACGAAGCTTTCCTCTGGTTCCCGATCCCAGGAGCTATCTTCGAATTTCTCGAGTTATATGGGGTTGCAATCTCTCAACTCGCCCCATCCGCTATGAGGATTTTGATGGGACTCGTGGTCTGTTGTGCCGAATGCGGGATCAAGTTGGAGGGTGATCTTGTACGGAATTTCTTTTCGTTGAGGAAAATTTCTAAATCGGATTTCTTCTGCGCGGTCAACGTTCGGAAGCATGTGAGGCGTTTCTATACCGGCCTTCGGAGCAACTGTAAAGCTTCGCGGGATCAGTTTTTCTACATGAAGCGCAGCCCGCTCACGGTTGGTTCCGACTTCGGCGGCTCGGTTAGGACCGAGTGGAGTTTGCCACGTAAACGATTCGTCTTTTTGTGAATTTTCTGTATAAATAGCCTTCATTCCTTTGTTTCATTCTTCATAACTTCATTTCTCACAACTTTTCATTTTTTCTTCTCTTCTTTTAGTTCGTGATCCCTTTGCTCCTAGAGTTTCCGGATTTTAGGATATCGTTGTAGAAGTTGACAATAAGAAGATCGATTGGGAGTGTCCTGATCTCTGGCGCTGTTTTCTGGACGTGAAAGATATTTTAGAAGGGCGCGCTCCTCCGAAGGGTCCTGACTTTGTTGATCCAATGGCGACATACCCCGGCATGGAGGGTGTTTGGAAGTATCGCCAGCAAAAGTATGGTGAAGCCGGACCGTCTGGAGAGGCGGCTGAGTTCGACCTGGCGGCCGGTTTTGTTCTACCGTCCGGGTACGATTTCCAGGGTGACGGCTTTCCTGAGGGACAGATAGTCGCTCCCCAGTGCTCTGGTTGCGCTGCTGTGGCGGATAAAGGGAAGGGAGCTTCCAACAGCCCGGATCGTCCGAGGAAGGGCAAAGTGGCTCGGACGGTCGAGGCATCTGACCCTGGTGTCCTTTTTGACGCTCGCAAGGCGGCGGGAAGATATCCAGCTGAGTCCGTGAAGGTCGTGGACTACTTCGGAGCGTTGGCTCCGGCCTCCGCTGTTCCGTTCGATCGTTCGGTGGCTTACGGAGACTTATCCTCTGGCCTCATGATGGTAACTCTTTCTTCCTTTAGATTTACTTTGATGCAGTTTGGTCTTTGCTGATATTTGATTTTCTTTGATTCAGATCGCCACTCGAGCTCATGCAACCCAGGTTGCCTTAGAGGCCTCAGAGAAAGAGTCCCGAAAGAAGGACAAAAAGATCAAGGCCCTGGAAGTCAAGCTTCGGAATGCGGAGAAGAGATCGCAAAAGGAGCTCAAGAAGGCGCTCGCAGAGGCTGAGCGGAAGATGGATCTGGCGCTTAAGCAAAGCCGCTGGAAGTTGGTGGAGAAGTACCGTCTCCGAATTGAGGGTGCTAAAGCTGCTCTCGCGCCGATGTGTCAGGCGAAATATGGCGAGACTGCCTTGACTGAGGTCAGCTCGAACCTTGATCTAGTCCGGGACATTAAGTCCGGGAAGTCCAAGGTCGAGGAGGAAGAAGGAGAGCTGGAGGCATCATTAGAGCGGCTCAAAGGAGGAGGTTGGGCCGGCTCCTATGATCGGGCTGCTGCCGTTCTCGACAGCTACTTGGTATGCTCTCCCGTTTCTCCGTGCCAGTCCCCGGATGCAGAAGCTTTGGACTACGGAGCTCCTACTCCTCTTGTCGAGTATGATTAGGCTTTGGCCTTGTATTTCCGGTTTATGTTATGTTCGGGTCTTTTGACCCTTATTGTATTTGCTTTGTCAAACGAACTTGGTTTCTTATATCTCCTTTCATGGAGATTTATTATCCATCTGCTTTTGCCTTTGGTTGTTATGGACTTCTTTGCTTGCCTCGCTTTTATAGTTTAAAAGATGGCTTGTCTTCGGGTTATAAATTTTGATAAAGGGAAATTGGGCGGCCGGTATGTCTTTCTTCCAAGAGGGCGGCCGGCCCATTTTGCGGAATGAAGGGCGACTGGTCCATCTCTCTACGGAGGATGGGCGGCTGACCCGTTTTGTAGAGCGAAGGGCGGCTGGCCCGTTTCGGAGTTGATTGGTATCTTTGCAGAATGAAGGGCGGCTGGTCCGTCTCTCTACAGAGGACGGGCGGCTGGCCCGTTTCGGAATTGATTGGCGTTGCGTTGGAGTGTTATCCCGGACACTCGAACTTTAGGCCAGGTCATCTCTGTGAATATTCCTAGGTTTAATGCAGTCTTTTGTTGTCGCAGGGGATCAAGCTGGTTCAGATCTCTCTTTCGACTGAACGCTTTTAAGATCTCGCATCAGAGCCGGTGTGATACTGCGTTCTCGAGATGTCTTTGACCAGTGTTCCATGTCAGGCGCTTACTGGGTTTAGAGAGTTTACTTTGTGTCATATGCTTTGCACTATCTGCCTATGTGAAGCGCTAGTGAAAGTAAACTAATCCGAACATCGTCTCGAGCGCTTCCTGCAGGATCGCGGGATGCAGGTTACGCCCTTCGGATGTTAATCCGGAAATTTGTATAGCGCGCTAGTCTTATCCTCTGCGGGATGTTGGGAGAACCATGGTTTTGAAAAGATAGTCTTGTTGTGGCCAGCAACAGACGGATTCGTTGGAGAGGACTTAAGTATTTGGGAGAATTATCTCGATTGGCTGGTGGTCATGGATAAGTTACGAGATGCTAAGTCTCAATATTTATCTGATTTTAAGTTCGAGTTAAAGATGGGCTATGAGATACTAAGTCTCAATGTTCATTTTCCTCGGGTTTTTCTGGATCCATTCGGTTTTCGGATCAAGTTTCAAGATGCTGAGTCTCGATGTCTGTCGGAATGGTGTTTTCGGAAACTTTTTCAAATTTTGGATGTGTTATGAGATGGTAAGTCCCAATGTCCATCTCCTTGATTTGTTTGCGAAAATTTGGGAGTATGTATATACGGACCCACTCCCCCCCTTTTTTAAGGAGAGGGGCAACTGAACTCGTTTTTTAAGCGAGCTGCCTACGTACCCTTCGCAAAAAGGGATCAAGTCACCCGTAGTTCCGTTTTTTTTTTTTTGTGTGGTAAGAAGACGGTTAAGTCTTAGTCTTGGAATAGTCGGTTGTAGCTTCGACGGTTTCTGAGGTCTTTTCCTCGGCAGTTTTCGTCTCTTCTTGGTTTGTTTCCGTGGGCGGAACCTCCGTTTTCTCGAACTGTTCGGTTCTGCTTACTTTCTTTCCCAGTTTAGGGACTTCGTCTTCATTCTTCCTCTTCGGGTTCTCTCTCTGTGGGATGGTCGGATTCCGGAGCTTGTGTTCTGCTAGAAAACAGATCCGAGCCTCCTTGTGATTTCCCCAAACGTTCTTGATCCCGTTTGGTGTCGGGAACTTCAGGCAGAGATGGTAAGTTGATGGGATAGCTCGCATTGAGTTGATCCAAGGAGTTCCCATTATCACGTTATAAATCGCGGGATGGTTTGCCACCGCGAAGTTAACGATTTTCGTGATTCCACCGGCACGAACCGGGAGCTGGATTGTTCCATCCGTCATTGTGACTTCGCCAGAGAATCCGGTGAGTGACCTCTGATTGGGCTTTATCCACCGAACTTCCGGTGTCGATCAAGACCCGGGAGACGTCATGGTCGTTGATGTCTAGTTCTACCACCAATGGGTCGTCGTGAGGTTGGTCAAGGCCTTCAGCGTCTTTTTCGTGGAAGGCGATCCGATTGTCGTTTTTGGTGATCGGCTCCTGCGGGTTCGCCTCCTTGTCTCCTCTTCTCAGGAATGTCTTTATCGAGGCCACTATGTCTCGGCAATACTGAGATCCTCCGATGATCATGTGGATTCTCCTGCGGTTGGCGGCGGAGTCGCCTCCGTTTGGTCTCCTTCCCCGTTTGGGGGTATCTTCCTCGGGCCTTTCGGGACGTTCCCGGTTAGGTCGTCCGTCCGGGGCGCCAACGCCTTCTTTGATAGCTCCGACACTCTCGAGGGTTACCCCGTTTCCGAGCTCCACGGCTAATAGCTTTGCCGCGAGCCTTCTTCAGACAGTCCTGCAGTTTTTGGTTGAGTGGCCCTTTGTCTTGTGGAAGGTACAAAAGGCGTTCTCGTCGAATCCTGGTCGGGTCCAATTATTCCACGGTCCTTTGTTTCGCTCATCATACGGTCTCTCCGTGTTTATTTGGTAGTTATGTGCTCCGCCTGGGTTGGGTTCCTCATCTCGGCTGGTTCGCTTACTTCTTCTCTCGTTTGGAAAGTTAGAAGGTTGCACCGTGCCTTTGGCGACCAATTTCGATGATTGGTGCTTTCCGGCTGGGACCCTCATTTCTTCCTCGTAGATGACGAAGTTGGAAGCACGGTGGAGAGCATCTTGAATGGTTACCGGTGGGTTCACGGTAATCTCCTTTCGGAAGTTTGAAGTCTTCAGCAAGGACTTCTTCAGGGCGTTGATCGCGGCACTGTTGCTTAGGCCGTCAATCTTCGAGACAATCATCTTAAACCTTTCGATGAAATCTCGGAGACTTTCTTCGGGCTCCTGCGACAGCGAGTAGAGGTCAGCGTCGGATGTTGACTGTCTTATGAACAGTGAGTAATGCTTCAGAAAAGCTGCCGACAATCGGTCGAAACCGTCGATCGAGTCTCTTTCTAGCCTCGAGAACCACGACAGGGCTGATCCTTTCAGATGTTCCACGAAGAGGAGGCAGAATCCGGCGTCTCTTTCTTCGGGTTTGAATCTAGCCCGTCCCATAGCGATGTGGAAGGCTGTCATGTGGGCCTTTGGATCGGTCGTCCCATCGTAAAAAGGTATTCGGATTTTTCCCGGGTCAGAAAGTTTAATGCTTTCCTTTAAGACGCGGTCGATTTTTGGGGCCGCACTTGTCGCTTTATGGACTTGCGACCTTACATCCTTCATCTGACTTGTGGTGAGTTCCAAACGGGCACGGAGCTCGTCCAACTCGTCCCTTCGGCTAGCGGATCGGTTAGCTCGGGCCTCTCGTTCCGCCTTTTCCTACTCTTCGATCCATTGCAGCTCTTCCTCATCCGCGTTTAGGTCTACAGCTTCGTCGTCAGTTTCGCTTTCGGCTCCGTTCGCAGTGTCTCTCGGGTTTCCGCCGTTAGTCACCGTGGAAGTCAGCCGTTCAGTGGTTCGTCCAGTGGCGCTTTTCCGGTTCAGCGGGGGTGGTGCTAACAGTTCTCTCCTTGTTCCGATCGTGGTCTGCTCATCGGGATTCTGACGGCCCGAGGGATCCGCTCGTGGGGTGAAGACAAGGCGTCTTACTCCTATAGTCCGAGGGCCATGTGCTGGTTCCTGGGAAGCCGCTCTCTCTTGCGCGGCCGTTCTTTCCTGCCTGTTTTTCCGTTCCACGATCTCGGCTACCATGTTTCTCAGCTCGGTGATCGTCGCGATCTCCGGGGCAGCGTTGGCTGTTTCTGTGATGACCGGAGGTTCGATTGGCATTCCGTATCTGGTGAGGGCATTGGGGGAAGTCCCGGGATTCCCGATTGCTCCGTCGGCGGATGTCCCAGTGGCAGTCGCTCCGGTTCCGGCCGCTGATGTGCCGATGACGGGAACTCCTGTCCCGGCCGTTCCCGTGGCTGCTGTTCTCGCCGGTTGGTGATATCATCGGTTCTTCTGGATGTGAGAGCAGAAACTCACACTGTCAAAACTTATATTTAGTGGGGGCTCGAAAATTCTATTTATAAAGAACTAAAGGACCGAAAATGCAAAAGAGAGATTTTTATTGATATTTTCCGAAAGTACAAGGGAAATTAGCAAAAGCTGAATAGTCTTAAATTGCTAAAACTCCTAATACTCGGATCCGGGATGGATTTAACCCTTACATGAACGTACATATATATATCGACAATCCTAGGAGGCTAAGACTTTGTGGGACCTTGTTTTTCCTTTCCAGCCGCCGACCTAAGCTTTTTGGGCCCAATATCCGGCCCGAGAGTCTTCCGTGATCCATCCGCGCATTCTGACCCAAATTCGGCCCACCGATGAATAGTAAACCGATGAATAGTAATTCGATACTAGGTTTAAGCTCAATTCGATTTTTCGGTTAACTTTGTCTCGGGATGAATAGTGTTTTTCAACGGTTTTTCCCGCGCGAACAGTGACCCGAGCGTTTTAGGACTTCTGAGATTTGATCCGCCCGTTTTTGTTTGAAGCTCCAGCCGCCGGTTTCGGTATTGATGGTCAGCCGCCGGTTCCTTAGGGCCGTGTGCTCGGCGACTGGTCCATGGACTGCTGAACGTTCGTCACGGTCTTTCGGGGAATGTTATGGACGTTTTTGGAATCAAGACATGCAAACGGATAGTCTTCGAGTCGGTTCGGGCTTATAGCTATGTTCGATGTTGGGGTCAAAACCCACTCCTCGGGGATTGATGAACTAAAAAGCCGAGCATGCACGCTAAAGATCGATCCGAGCATCGGGCCAGTAAGCGAGTTCATTCTAAGGATAAACGAGCTAGCCAGATTCCTTGCCCATGACCAGGCCGCCGGATTCTTTATGCACAAAGGCCAGCCAGCCAGTTTCTCTCCATGCACAAGTCCAGGCCGCCCAATTATCCATGGACGATCCAGCCAGCCCGTTTCTCTACGAACACGGCCAGCCAGCCAGTTTCTCTCCATGGACGATCCAGCCAGCCTGTTTCTCTACGAACACGGCCAGCCAGCCAGTTTATCTCCATGGATGATCCAGCCAGCCCGTTTCTCTACGAACACGGCCAGCCAGCCAGTTTCTCTCCATGGACGATCCAGCCAGCCCGTTTCTCTACGAACACGGCCAGCCAGCCAGTTTCTCTCCATGGATGATCCAGCCAGCCCGTTTCTCTACGAACACGGCCAGCCAGCCAGTTTCTCTCCATGGATGATCCAGCCAGCCAGTTTCTCCACGAACACGGCCAGCCAGCCAGTTTCTCTCCATGGATGATCCAGCCAGCCCGTTTCTCTACGAACACGGCCAGCCAGCCAGTTTCTCTCCATGGACGATCCAGCCAGCCCGTTTCTCTACGAACACGGCCAGCCAGCTAGTTTCTCTCCATGGACGATCCAGCCAGCCCGTTTCTCTACGAACACGGCCAGCCAGCCAGTTTCTCTCCATGGATGATCCAGCCAGCCCGTTTCTCTACGAACACGGCCAGCCAGCCAGTTTCTCTCCATGGACGATCCAGCCAGCCCGTTTCTCTACGAACACGGCTAGCCAGCCAGTTTCTCCCCATGGCCAGTCCAGGCCGCCAGTTTCTCCCCATGGCCAGTCCAGGCCGCCAGTTTCTCCCCATGGCTAGTCCAGGCCGCCAGTTTCTCCCCATGGCCAGTCCAGGCCGCCAGTTTCTCCCCATGGTCAGTACAGGCCGCCAGTTTCTCCCCATGGTCAGTCCAGGCGGCCAGTTTCTCCCCATGGTCAGTCCAGGCCGCCAGTTTCCCTTTATGCACGATCCAGCCAGCCAGTTTCTCCTCGCGAACAATCCAAACCGCCAGTTTCTCCATAAGCACGGCCAGGCCGCCCAATTCCCCCTCAGGAATGCCCAGGCCGCCAGTTTCTCCTCATGAGAAATGGGCGGTCTGGACTTCCCAAAGAAACGGGCGGGCTGAGCAAGAAACCGGCGGGCTGGATTCCAACGAGAAACGGGCTGACTGACTTCACACAGAAAACAGGCGGACTGAGTTTACACGAGAAAGTGGCGGACTGAGTTTTGAAGAAAGAAACGGGCGGACTGAGAAAATGGCGGGCTGAGTTTTTGAAAGAAAGAAACGGGCGGACTGAGAAAGAAACGGGCGGACTGAGAAAATGGCGGGCTGAGTTTTTGAAAGAAAGAAACGGGCGGACTGAGAAAGAAACGGGCGGACTGAGAAAGCAGCGGGTTAAGTTTTTTTAAAAAAAAAAACAAAAGAGAAAGAAAGAAATGGGCGGGCTGAGATCAGACGAGGAACGGTCGGACTGAATCCTTATCCGAAGATCCGACCCGAAATCGCTTAGCTCGAAATACTATTCACATACCAATCAAACAAAAGAAGGGGTTCGATCTCAGTAAAGAGTCGAGACTAGGTGAACCGGAATCAAATTGGACCGAGGCCGGACAAAGAGGCGGGCTGCAAAAGACTTGGGCCGTGGATCGAGCCCAAACCAACTATGGTCGGCGGATGGAGAAAGGAGCAAAGTCCCACATCGCCTATGAGTACTTTTGACGCCTTAGGTCGCCTAGTATATATAGAAATGTATGTATTAGGTTGAGATTCATTCATAATCCGAGTATAAGGGCTTTCGCAATATAAGACACTAAGCATTTGCAAGTTTTCTTGTACTTTGGCAAAAACCACTTAATAAAATCATCTTTTTTCAGTTTCGGTCCTCGAGTTCTTATAAGATAGGATTTTCGAACCCCCATTTATATAAGTTTTTGATTGTGTTAGTTTCGACTCTCACAGTTTGGCGCCGTCTGTGGGGACGAGAAATATTCTAAACCTTAAGGACTAGAGGATACGAAAAGGAAGACGATGACAATTGGAGCAAGAAACAATGACGGGAACGACCAACCGGTCGGAGGAGCCGCAGCCGGGACGTCCGCAGCTGGAGCAACCAACGCCGGAGCTACCGGGATCGGCACCACCGGAACCTCCGCCGCCGCACTAACAAGATTCGGGATGCCGACTGAAGATCCGGTTTTAACGAGAGTGGACAGCACTGGAGCAAACAGTCTAGCTCATGATATCACGGCGATCGGCGAACTAAGAAACATGATAACTAAACTCATGGAGCGCCAAGACAGGCAAGAAAGAGCGACAACATAAGAGATTGCAACCATTCGAGAATTGGCTCAGGGCCCTCTAACACTCCAAGCAAGGCGTCTCCGTTTCTCGCCACGTACAATCACTCTAAGAAGGCAGAGCACCGACGAGCAAACCCCCGTCGTGACGAGAGAAGAATCATCCGAACCACCTCCGCTGAATCGAAAAAGCGCTGCAAGACAAGCAGGCGGGCAACCGACTTCGACAGTGACGGATGCCGGAGACGGGAGAACCACCGCAAACGAGTCCGACCACGACGAAGCCGAAACGGACGATGAAGCCAGAGATGCCGAGGAAGAAGAAAACCTACTCTGGGTGAAGCAACGAATGGAAGCCGAAGAACGGGACAAAACGGGAAGGTCAAGCCAAGGAGCCCATAACTCGAGCCGGAAAAGCGTAATGGACGAGCTCCGAGCCTAGCTGAACTTCACGGCGAACCAAATGAGAGAAGTACAATCGCAAGTTCACAAGGCGATCAGTTCTGCACCAGAGATCGATCGAGTTCTAGAAGAAACCCGGAAGATCCCGTTCACGTCGAAGATCACGAGCGTGAGACCTTCCGACCCAGGAAGGATCTGAGTGCCATTCTATGACGGAACAACAGATCCAAAGGCTCACATGACAGCTTTCTAGATCGCCATGGGTAGAGCCCGTTTCAAGGACGAAGAAAGAGACGCAGGATTCTGCCTACTCTTCGTTGGACACCTTAAGGGAGCAGCTTTGACTTGGTTCTCACGCTTAGAGAGGGATTCGATCGACAATTTCGACCAGCTATCCTCAGCCTTCCTGAAGCACTATTCGCTCTTCATAAGCCGTCTAACGTCCGACGCTGATCTCTACTCGCTGTCCCAAGGACCAAACGAGAGCCTCCGCGACTTCATCGAGAAATTCAAGACGATAGTATCAAAGGTCGACGGTCTGAGCGACAATGCCGCTATCGACGCCCTGAAGAAGTCCCTGTGGATCAACTCCCGTTTCCGGGAGGAAATCACTTTGCGTCCACCTGTGACCATTCAAGACGCCCTTCACCGCGCTTCCAATTTCGTCATCCATGAGGAAGACATAAAGGCCTTCACTAGAAAAAATCAACCGTCCAGGACGACGATAAAGAGCACGGCACCAGCGAGTGACAGAAGGAGTGGACGAAGCAGCGCAAGTGACGAAACAGGTACGGGCGGAGCCCACAATTACCAAGTGAGCACCGAAAGGTCACCTGAAGAATCCGGACGAGGAAAGGGATCATGGAACACTTGGACTCGGACGGGCTACGACGACAAAGCGTACTGCACCTTCCATAAGACCAAAGGACAAGGATGCCGACACAAGTCTAGAGCCACCAAACAAGACAAGCAGAACCGAAAAATTCGAAGAAACCGAAGCTCTGCCCGCAAAAGACGAAAGCAACTCGGACAAGCCAACAATTACAGAAGAAAACAAGTCCAAGACCACAGAAGTCGTGAAGGACGATGCCTTACCCAAGGCCTAAACTCACTAAAAAAAAAGAAAAAAAAAAACAAAAAAAAAAAAACGGAACTACGGGTGACTTGATCCCTTTTCGCGAAGGGTACGTAGGCAACTCGCTTAAAAAACGAGTTCAGTTGCCCCCCTCCATAAAAAAGGGGGGAGTGGGTCCGTATATATCTATACTCCCGCAGAACCTAATCGGCACTATATTTTCGGGAAAAGTTCGAACGATGAACACTGAGACTTAGCATCTCACAACCCATCAAAAATTCGAACAATCTCTCGAAAATGTCGACCAAGGCATGAACTCCGGATGAACACTGGGACTTAGCATCTCACAACCGATCCGGATTAACTGACGATCCACCCAACGAACAAAGAAAAGGGCGAACCACAGATGAACACCGGGACTTAGCATCTCGCAACCCATCCAGGTTCGTTCACCCGACGATTCAACTCGGACAAGTTTTCACGATTCACTCAAGCTTTCAAAAAATTCGTCTGTTGCTGGCCACAACAAGACATTCACATCACAACCATGGTTCTTTCAACATCCCGCAGCGGATAAAAGTAGCGCGCTATACAAATTTTCGGATAATATCTGAGAGGCGTAACCTGATCGGGAATGCGGGAAGCGTCAGGACGATATTCTGTTAAGCTTATCTTCAGGAGCGTTTCGTAAATTGGGAATATTACGAGGCGTCAACCGCGAAATAAGCTCACTAAACCCAGTAATCACCATGCACGAACACTGGTCGTAACACATCTCGAAGGCGCAGTACCAAACCGGCTCTAGTACGAGATCTTAAAAGCGTCTCTTCAAAAGGGAAAACGAAGGGGGCAAGCGCACCAAGTTTCTCGCAACAACAAAACAAACCCAGAAAGTATCCTCGACGATACACTGGTCCTAACAATCGGCATGCCCGGCAAAGCATCCCAATCACAATATTCAAGACTCAAGTCAATCAAAATTCAAAGGCAGTCAAAAGACGAATCAAAGATAATGCATAAAGAAACAGAGAGTTCAACAAAGGATCCGACGATCCGAAGATAGCAAATACAAACAAGGTTCAAAGAGACCTGAAATAACACAAGTACAAATTACAAAGCACCGTCCTACTCGGACTGGGCACCATCATCCTGGGCTCCAAGGTTGGTACCGGCGGTGTTTATCACTCCAACCCCAGCAGCCTCATCCGCAACCTCACCAGGACAACACTCAGATACATACGGAGACACGGGCGAGTAAACCCGCAACTTAGAGTAGGCATCCAAACCCCTCTCGAAAGTACCTACTTTGCTCTCACGCTCTTTTGTCGTTACCTTCACATCGGCATACTCCTTCTCAACAGTCGATCGTTTCTCCACGATATCTTCAAGCATAATCATGTTCCCCGAGATCTCCGTGACCTCCGCATCAATGCGATGAGCATCGGCCAACGCGGCCAACGAAGCCTTCGCCGTCTCGAGACGAGCGTAGAACTTCTGAGCGTCCGCCCACCTCTGCTGCTTCATAGCCTTGCTAAGGCTCTTCTCATTGACCTTCTTCTCTCGTTCCAGCGCGTCCCGGTATTCCTTCATCTCCTTCCTGTACTTCTTGGACTTCTTCTTCTCGGCCTCCAGCGCCTTCTTCAAAGCCTCAGCTTCCTCAGCATGGATCCTGGCTTTCTCCGCTTGGCGCTGAGCCTCGAGGACAGCAGCATCGTGCGCTACCTTGGACGAATGCGCGGCGGCACAAAGCTAAAACAAACCATGGAAAACACTTAGCCAAAAGAAAGAGGCCAGAATCTAAACGCAAAAAGACGAAGGGAAAGAAACACAGGACTTACCGCAACCGCGTGAGAAGCCATTAAGCCGTAGGAGTTCGGGTACTCCCAAGAAGGGACAATCCCAGAAGGAGAATCGTTAATCCAGGCGGCCAACCTTAGTGATTCAGAGTGACTCCCATCAACGGTTTTGCTAGCATCAAAGGAAAAACCAGAACCAGCGGTTTCAGTCGGATCGGACCTAGTGCCTCGAGTGTTCCTCGGCCTGCTGGTCCCATCATCGACTTCTTTTCCTTTACCAGCTGCAGAAGATCTCGTCCTCCTTTGAGGACGAGATGAAGGAAGGGCACACACCGCTCCAAGGACAGGAACAATCTCCGGCACCTCCGGAGCATTCCCAGGTGAGCCGCCTTCCTCGACATGATTGACTGGAGGATCAACCCGAACCTGAGACCCCTCGGTCTGCGAGGCATCCAGCTTCTTTGACTTACGGTAGTTGACAACTCCTTTCATTCCCGGCAAGTCGATTGGATCGCGGAAGTCTGGACCCTTAAGTGGAAGCTCTCCGTCGAGGATAAGCCGAGCCTCTAAGAACCGAGTCCAAAGATCAAGGTCTTTCCAGTCCACCTTCTTCAGGCAGAGAGTGTCGATAACTTCGTCAAAGTTAAGCGGAAAGTACGGAAAAATAGACGGAACTGCAAAACGAACAACAAAGAACAACTTGTTAGAATAAACACAAGGAACACAACAGGATGTGCGCACAAGCAATCATCTACCAAGCGCTTTCCACTGAGATTGCATCCGGCCCGCATACTGTTCGCCAACAGCGGCGGCGTTCGCGGCAACGTAAAAGAACTTCTCCCTCGGAACCTTGCAGTTGCTATCAAGGCCGGTGGAAAATCTGCGAAGCAAACTGGTTCGGTAGGAAATGAGATAAGATAATTCCCCGGATTTCTTCACGTTGAAGCAATTCAACAGGTGACTCAGCCTCAAGTCTGCCCCAGTCTCAATACTTCGGACCACGCCGGCCATAAGCTGCTTAAGCGCCTGAGCTTTCAGCTGCGAGATTGCAATCCCGTAAAATGCCGCGAATTGAAGGATCAGCCTCGGGATTGGGAACCACATGAACGACTTATAAAACATAGCCTCGTACATCGAGATGTACCCATCTGGACAGCGATCAATACTCTCACCCACTTTGGGAAGCATGATCCGAATCTCGTCCGAAAAATTAAATTTGAACTTCAAGTCGCTCAAAGAGCTTTCGGAAGACCAAGTAGTCCCTGCCGGGACAGGATACTTCGGCCTAGAATTGGCCTTAGAAGATTTCGGGGCTGGAACTAGGACAACCGCCCTCTCATATCCGAAGTATGCATCCCGCTCACCCGGAGATATAGGTTCCGACTTGACCAAGTTGTAGCAAGGAGGACACGAATCAGGAACTCGACCATCCTGTCTATATTCATCCTCGCCTCTAGGCATAACTAAGCCGTCACCAACCAAAGGAAGTCGGCCCACTTCGCAAGAGCTGGCCAGACCGCCACTTCTTCTACTTGAAGAGCTCAGACCGCCACTTCTACTAGTAGAAGAAGCCAAGTCGCCCGATCTCGAGGAGCTAGCTAAACGATTCTTCCTCCTTCGTGAAAGGGGCAGACCGCCATCATCCTTCGGACTGGCCAGACCGCCATTTTCTCCTGCGTCGGCCAGGCCGCCTAAATCCCCAGGAGGAACGAGTCCGCCCATTTCTCCGAGGCCGCCAGTTTCCTCTGGAACGAGTCCACCCGTTCCGCCGAGGCCGCTAGTTCCTTCTGGGACCAAACCGCCCATTCCATCTCGGCTCGTAGCACCATCCGGATAATCGAGCCCAGATCCACCATACTCACCAACCTGAGGAAGATGACCGAGATTGACACTCCACTGCGGACCATCAGGCTGAAACAAGTCGTGGACTACCCCAGCATCAAAATCCTCGGTTTGACGAATATGGGCCGAATCGATCTCAAAGTTCGGAATGTCGCTAAGATTGATCTCGAAGGAATCCGAAGAGTTGGTACCCTCAACATATCCGGAGGGGTGACCAAATATCTCAAACAAAAATGAAAAATAACAATAATAACAATAAAAAAGTTTAAGAGGAAGAAGGAAGAAAGAGAGAATGTCTACCTTAAGAGAACTTGAAGGAAAACGTGAATTGTGAAGAATGAAGGAAGAGAAGCTTACTCTTATAGAGAAAAAGACACGGGACCCAATGCAAGCATAGCGGGACCGTACAAACAAAAAAAAAAAGAGAGAAAGGGAAGATCAAATCGCCTTTTCCTATTGCCCAAGGCGCCATTTTCTTCTACACACATCCAACTCGCCTCAAGGCATACTATCTGAGCTCTCCGTCCACCAATCCCGATAAACGCTCTATATAAAGCTCTTAACTTCAGCAAGCGGAAGCAATGAGCTGGGGGGCTAACTGTTGGGGTCAAAACCCACTCCTCGGGGATTGATGAACTAAAAAGCCGAGCATGCACGCTAAAGATCGATCCGAGCATCGGGCCAGTAAGCGAGTTCATTCTAAGGATAAACGAGCTAGCCAGATTCCTTGCCCATGACCAGGCCGCCGGATTCTTTGTGCACAAAGGCCAGCCAGCCAGTTTCTCTCCATGCACAAGTCCAGGCCGCCCAATTCTCCATGGACGATCCAGCCAGCCCGTTTCTCTACGAACACGGCCAGCCAGCCAGTTTCTCTCCATGGACGATCCAGCCAGCCCGTTTCTCTACGAACACGGCCAGCCAGCCAGTTTATCTCCATGGATGATCCAGCCAGCCCGTTTCTCTACGACCACGGCCAGCCAGCCAGTTTCTCTCCATGGACGATCCAGCCAGCCAGTTTCTCTCCATGGACGATCCAGCCAGCCCGTTTCTCTACGAACACGGCCAGCCAGCCAGTTTCTCTCCATGGATGATCCAGCCAGCCCGTTTCTCTACGAACACGGCCAGCCAGCCAGTTTCTCTCCATGGATGATCCAGCCAGCCCGTTTCTCTACGAACACGGCCAGCCAGCCAGTTTCTCTCCATGGACGATCCAGCCAGCCCGTTTCTCTAGGAACACGGCTAGCCAGCCAGTTTCTCCCCATGGCCAGTCCAGGCCGCCAGTTTCTCGCCATGGCCAGTCCAGGCCGCCAGTTTCTCCCCATGGCCAGTCCAGGCCGCCAGTTTCTCCCCATGGCCAGTCCAGGCCGCCAGTTTCTCCCCATGGTCAGTCCAGGCCGCCAGTTTCTCCCCATGGTCAGTCCAGGCGGCCAGTTTCTCCCCATGGTCAGTCCAGGCCGCCAGTTTCCCTTTATGCACGATCCAGCCAGCCAGTTTCTCCTCGCGAACAATCCAAACCGCCAGTTTCTCCATAAGCACGGCCAGGCTGCCCAATTCCCCCTCAGGAATGCCCAGGCCGCCAGTTTCTCCTCATGAGAAATGGGCGGTCTGGACTTCCCAAAGAAACGGGCGGGCTGAGCAAGAAACCGGCGGGCTGGATTCCAACGAGAAACGGGCTGACTGACTTCACACGGAAAACAGGCGGACTGAGTTTACACGAGAAAGTGGCGGACTGAGTTTTGAAGAAAGAAACGGGCGGACTGAGAAAATGGCGGGCTGAGTTTTTGAAAGAAAGAATCGGGCGGACTGAGAAAGAAACGGGCGGACTGAGAAAATGGCGGGCTGAGTTTTTGAAAGAAAGAAACGGGCGGACTGAGAAAGAAACGGGCGGACTGAGAAAGCAGCGGGTTAAGTTTTTTTTAAAAAAAAACAAAAGAGAAAGAAAGAAATGGGCGGGCTGAGATCAGACGAGGAACGGTCGGACTGAATCCTTATCCGAAGATCCGACCCGAAATCGCTTAGCTCGAAATACTATTCACATACCAATCAAACCAAAGAAGGGGTTCGATCTCAGGAAAGAGTCGAGACTAGGTGAACCGGAATCAAATTGGACCGAGGTCGGACAAAGAGGCGGGCTGCAAAAGACTTGGGCCGTGGATCGAGCCCAAACCAACTAAGGTCGGCGGATGGAGAAAGGAGCAAAGTCCCACATCGCCTATGAGTACTTTTGACGCCTTAGGTCGCCTAGTATATATAGACATGTATGTATTAGGTTGAGATTCATTCAGAATCCGAGTATAAGGGCTTTCGCAATATAAGACACTAAGCATTTGCAAGTTTTCTTGTACTTTGGCAAAAACCACTTAATAAAATCATCTTTTTTCAGTTTCGGTCCTCGAGTTCTTATAAGATAGGATTTTCGAACCCCCATTTATATAAGTTTTTGATTGTGTTAGTTTCGACTCTCACAGTTTGGCGCCGTCTGTGGGGACGAGAAATATTCTAAACCTTAAGGACTAGAGGATACGAAAAGGAAGACGATGACAATTGGAGCAAGAAACAATGACGGGAACGACCAACCGGTCGGAGGAGCCGCAGCCGGGACGTCCGCAGCTGGAGCAACCAACGCCGGAGCTACCGGGATCGGCACCACCGGAACCACCGCCGCCGCACTAACAAGATTCGGGATGCCGACTGAAGATCCGGTTTTAACGAGAGTGGACAGCACTGGAGCAAACAGTCTAGCTCAAGATATCACGGCGATCGGCGAACTAAGAAACATGATAACTAAACTCATGGAACGCCAAGACAGGCAAGAAAGAGCGACAACATAAGAGATTGCAACCATTCAAGAATTGGCTCAGGGCCCTCGAACACTCCAAGCAAGGCGTCTCCGTTTCTCGCCACGTACAATCACTTTAAGAAGGCAGAGCACCGACGAGCAAACCCCCGTCGTGACGAGAGAAGAACCATCCGAACCACCTCCGCTGAATCGAAAAAGCACTGCAAGACAAGCAGCCGGGCAACCGACTTCGACAGTGACGGATGCTGGAGACGGGAGAACCACCGCAAACGAGTCCGACCACGACGAAGCCGAAACGGACGATGAAGCCAGAGATGCCGAGGAAGAAGAAAACCTACTCTGGGTGAAGCAACGAATGGAAGCCGAAGAACGGGACAAAACGGGAAGGTCAAGCCGAGGAGCCCATAACTCGAGCCGGAAAAGCGTAATGGACGAGCTCTGAGCCCAGCTGAACTTCACGGCGAACCAAGTGAGAGAAGTACAATCGCAAGTTCACAAGGCGATCAGTGCTGCACCCGAGATCGATCGAGTTCTAGAAGGAACCCGGAAGATCCCGTTCACGTCGAAGATCACGAGCGTGAGACCTTCCGACCTAGGAAGGATCCGAGTGCCATTCTATGACGGAACAACAGATCCAAAGGCTCACATGACAGCTTTCCAGATCGCCATGGGTAGAGCCCGTTTCAAGGACGAAGAAAGAGATGCAGGATTCTGCCTACTCTTCGTTGAACACCTTAAGGGAGCAGCTTTGACTTGGTTCTCACGCTTAGAGAGGGATTCGATCGACAATTTCGACCAGCTATCCTCAGCCTTCCTGAAGCACTATTCGCTCTTCATAAGCCGTCTAACGTCCGACGCTGATCTCTACTCGCTGTCCCAAGGACCAAACGAGAGCCTCCGCGACTTCATCGAGAAATTCAAGACGATAGTATCAAAGGTCGACGGTCTGAGCGACAATGCCGCTATCGACGCCCTGAAGAAGTCCCTGTGGATCAACTCCCGTTTCCGGGAGGAAATCACTTTGCGTCCACCTGTGACCATTCAAGACGCCCTTCACCGCGCTTCCAATTTCGTCATCCATGAGGAAGACATAAAGGCCTTCACTAGAAAAAATCAACCGTCCAGGACGACGATAAAGAGCACGGCACCAGCGAGTGACAGAAGGAGTGGACGAAGCAGCGCAAGTGACGAAACAGGTACGGGCGGAGCCCACAATTACCAAGTGAGCACCGAAAGGTCACCTGAAGAATCCGGACGAGGAAAGGGATCATGGAACACTTGGAACGGGCTACGACGACAAAGCGTACTGCACCTTCCATAAGACCAAAGGACACTCGACCGAAAATTGCAGGACAATCGCGAGAAAACTCACGGCGAAATTTTTGGCGGGAGAACTTGGGGGCGGAGTCACCTTGGAAAGCCTCGGAGCGGTAAACGAAACTGAAGAGGTCCAAGACGATCGCCCCAACGGGGAGCTTCCCCAAAAGCCAGCCGAAGAAACGCCTAAGCGAGGGAGAAGATCAAACGAGGACGCCCCTGCCGGAAACCGAAGGAGAATCCACATGATCATCGGTGGGTCCCAATATTGCCGAGATACAGTCGCATCCATCAAAGCTTTCCTAAGGCGAGGAGACCAAGAAACCAACCCACAAGCACCAATCAAGCAAAACAGCGACCTGATCGCGTTCAAAGAAAGCTACGCCGAGGGATTGGAACAACCACACGACGACCCGCTAGTGGTAGAACTAGATATCAACGATTACGATGTGTCCAGAATCTTAATCGACACCGGAAGTTCCGTAGATGTAATGTTCCGAGAGACATTGCGGCGAATGAAGATCGACCTATCAGAAGTGAAGCCGAACCCAAGGTCTTTGACCGGATTTTCTGGCGAGGTTACTGTGACGGATGGAACGATCCAACTCCCGGTGCGTGCAGGCGGAGTAACGAAGATAGTAAACTTCGCGGTGGCTAATCATCCTGCAATTTATAATGTTATCCTGGGGACCCCGTGGATCAACTCGATGCGAGCAATTCCATCGACGTATCACTTGTGTCTGAAATTCCCGACCCCGAGCGGAATCAAGACAGTATGGGGAAACCAAAAAGAGGCAAGGGTGTGTTTCCTGGCAGAGCACAAACTCAGGAATCCGACAGTGCCGCCAAGAGAAAATCCCAAGCGCAAGGATGCCGACACAAGTCTAGAGCCACCAAACAAGACAAGCAGAACCGAAAAATTCGAAGAAACCGAAGCTCTGCCCGCAAAAGACGAAAGCAACTCAGACAAGCCAACAATTACAGAAGAAAACAAGTCCAAGACCACAGAAGTCGTGAAGCACGATGCCTTACCCAAGGCCTAAACTCACTAAAAAAAAAAAAAAAAAAAACAAAAAAAAAAAAAACGGAACTACGGGTGACTTGATCCCTTTTCGCGAAGGGTACGTAGGCAGCTCGCTTAAAAAACGAGTTCAGTTGCCCCCCTCCATAAAAAAGGGGGGGAGTGGGTCCGTATATATCTATACTCCCGCAGAACCTAATCGGCACTATATTTTTGGGAAAAGTTCGAACGATGAACACTGAGACTTAGCATCTCACAACCCATCAAAAATTCGAACAATCTCTCGAAAATGTCGACCAAGGCATGAACTCTGGATGAACACTGGGACTTAGCATCTCACAACCCATCCGGATTAACTGACGATCCACCCAACGAACAAAGAAAAGGGCGAACCACGGATGAACACCGGGACTTAGCATCTCGCAACCCATCCAGGTTCGTTCACCCGACGATTCAACTCGGACAAGTTTTCACGATTCACTCAAGCTTTTAAAAAATTCGTCTGTTGCTGGCCACAACAAGACATTCACATCACAACCATGGTTCTTTCAACATCCCGCAGCGGATAAAAGTAGCGCGCTATACAAATTTTCGGATAATATCTGAGAGGCGTAACCTGATCGGGAATGCGGGAAGCGTCAGGACGATATTCTGTTAAGCTTATCTTCAGGAGCGTCTCGTAAATTGGGAATATTACGAGGCGTCAACCGCGAAATAAGCTCACTAAACCCAGTAATCACCATGCACGAACACTGGTCGTAACACATCTCGAAGGCGCAGTACCAAACCGGCTCTAGTACGAGATCTTAAAAGCGTCTCTTCAAAAGGGAAAACGAAGGGGGCAAGCGCACCAAGTTTCTCGCAACAACAAAACAAACCCAGAAAGTATCCTCGACGATACACTGGTCCTAACGATCGGCATGCCCGGCAAAGCATCCCAATCACAATATTCAAGACTCAAGTCAATCAAAATTCAAAGGCAGTCAAAAGACGAATCAAAGATAATGCATAAAGAAACAGAGAGTTCAACAAAGGATCCGACGATCCGAAGATAGCAAATACAAACAAGGTTCAAAGAGACCTGAAATAACACAAGTACAAATTACAAAGCACCATCCTACTCGGACTGGGCACCATCATCCTGGGCTCCAAGGTTGGTACCGGCGGTGTCCATCACTCCAACCCCAGCAGCCTCATCCGCAACCTCACCAGGACAACACTCAGATACATACGGAGACACGGGCGAGTAAACCAGCAACTTAGAGTAGGCATCCAAACCCCTCTCGAAAGTACCTACTTCGCTCTCACGCTCTTTTGTCGTTACCTTCACATCGGCATACTCCTTCTCAACAGTCGATCGTTTCTCCACGATATCTTCAAGCATAATCATGTTCCCCGAGATCTCCGTGACCTCCGCATCAATGCGATGAGCATCGGCCAACGCGGCCAACGAAGCCTTCGCCGTCTCGAGACGAGCGTAGAACTTCTGAGCGTCCGCCCACCTCTGCTGCTTCATAGCCTTGCTAAGGCTCTTCTCATTGACCTTCTTCTCTCGTTCCAGCGCGTCCCGGTATTCCTTCATCTCCTTCCTGTACTTCTTGGACTTCTTCTTCTCGGCCTCCAGCGCCTTCTTCAAAGCCTCCTCCGCTTGGCGCTGAGCCTCGAGGACAGCAGCATCGTGCGCTACCTTGGACGAATGCGCGGCGACACAAAGCTAAAACAAACCATGGAAAACACTTAGCCAAAAGAAAGAGGCCAGAATCTAAACGCAAAAAGACGAAGGGAAAGAAACACAGGACTTACCGCAACCGCGTGAGTAGCCATTAAGCCGTAGGAGTTCGGGTACTCCCAAGAAGGGACAATCCCAGAAGGAGAATCGTTAATCCAGGCGGCCAACCTTAGTGATTCAGAGTGACTGTGAGAGCCGAAACTCACACTGTCAAAACTTATATTTAATGGGGGCTCGAAAATTCTATTTATAAAGAACTAAAGGACCGAAAATGCAAAAAAGATGAAAAGGGAGATTTTATTGATATTTTCCGAAAGTACAAGGGAAATTAGCAAAAGCTGAATAGTCTTAAATTGCTAAAACTCCTAATACTCGGATCTGGGATGGATTTAACCTTTACATGAGCGTACATATATATACTGGCAATCCTAGGAAGCTAAGACTTCAGATTTCCGATGTGGGACCTTGTCCTTCGCTCCCAGCCGCCGACTTAAGCTTTTTGGGCCCAATTTCCGGCCCGAGAGTCTTCCGTGATCCGTCCGCGCGTTCTGCCCAAATCCGGCCCGCCGATGAATAGTAATCCGAATCTCGGTTTAAGCTCAATTCGATCTTTCGGTTAACCTTGTCTCGGGATGAATAGTGTTTTTAACGGTTTTTCCCGCGTGAATAGTGTTCCGAGCGTTTTACGACTTCTGAGATTTGAACCGCTCGTTTTTTGTTTGAACTTCCAGCCGCCGGTTTCGGTGTTGATGGCCAGCCGCCGGTTCCTCTAGCTCGTGTGCTCGGCGACTGGTCCACGGACGGCTGGACGTTCGTCACGGTCCTTCAGGGAATGTTTACGGACGTCTTTGGAGTCAGAACATGCAAAGGATGATCCTCGGGTCGGTCCGGGCATGATGGTCGGTCGACTGGACGATGTTCGGGTAATGAGTCTTGTCTTGAGAAACGATCGTGTGCATGTGATGATGATCCGGCGGCTGGCCTTATCCCAGCCGCCGGTTGGTATGTGATGAAGATCCGGCGGTTGGCCTTATCCCAGCCGCCGGCCTTGGATGGAGAAGACCCGGCGGCTGGCACTCATCCCAGCCGCCGGCCATGGACGCATAAGGATCCGGCGGCTGGCACTTATCCCTTGAGACCCCTCGGTCTGCGAGGCATCCAGCTTCTTTGACTTACGGTAGTTGACAACTCCTTTCATTCCCGGCAAGTCGATTGGATCGCGGAAGTCTGGACCCTTAAGTGGAAGCTCTCCGTCGAGGATAAGCCGAGCCTCTAAGAACCGAGTCAAAAGATCAAGGTCTTTCCAGTCCACCTTCTTCAGGCAGAGAGTGTCGATAACTTCGTCAAAGTTAAGCGGAAAGTACGGAAAAATAGACGGGACTGCAAAACGAACAACAAAGAACAACTTGTTAGAATAAACACAAGGAACACAACAGGATGTGCGCACAAGCAATCATCTACCAAGCGCTTTCCACTGAGATTGCATCCGGCCCGCATACTGTTCGCCAACAGCGGCGGCGTTCGCGGCAACGTAAAAGAACTTCTCCCTCGGAACCTTGCAGTTGCTATCAAGGCCGGTGGAAAATCTGCGAAGCAAACTGGTTCGGTAGGAAATGAGATAAGATAATTCCCCGGATTTCTTCACGTTGAAGCAATTCAACAGGTGACTCAGCCTCAAGTCTGCCCCAGTCTCAATACTTCGGACCACGCCGGCCATAAGCTGCTTAAGCGCCTGAGCTTTCAGCTGCGAGATTGCAATCCCGTAAAACGCCGCGAATTGAAGGATCAGCCTCGGGATTGGGAACCACATGAACGACTTATAAAACATAGCCTCATACATCGAGAAGTACCCATCCGGACAGCGATCAATACTCTCACCCACTTTGGGAAGCATGATCCGAATCTCGTCCGAAAAATTAAATTTGAACTTCAAGTCGCTCAAAGAGCTTTCGGAAGACCAAGTAGTCCCTGCCGGGACAGGATACTTCGGCCTAGAATTGGCCTTAGAAGATTTCGGGGCTGGAACTCGGACAACCGCCCTCTCATATCCGAAGTATGCATCCCGCTCACCCGGAGATATAGGTTCTGACTTGACCAAGTTGTAGCAAGGAGGACACGAATCAGGAACTCGACCATCCTGTCTATATTCATCCTCGCCTCTAGGCATAACTAAGCCGTCACCAACCAAAGGAAGTCGGCCCACTTCGCAAGAGCTGGCCAGACCGCCACTTCTTCTACTTGAAGAGCTCAGACCGCCACTTCTACTAGTAGAAGAAGCCAAGTCGCCCGATCTCGAGGAGCTAGCTAAACGATTCTTCCTCCTTCGTGAAAGGGGCAGACCGCCATCATCCTTCGGACTGGCCAGACCGCCATTTTCTCCTGCGTCGGCCAGGCCGCCTAAATCCCCAGGAGGAACGAGTCCGCCCATTTCTCCGAGGCTGCCAGTTTCCTCTGGAACGAGTCCGCCCGTTCCTCCGAGGCCGCCAGTTCCTTCTGGGACCAAACCGCCCATTCCATCTCGGCTCGTAGCACCATCCGGATAATCGAGCCCAGATCCACCATACTCACCAACCTGAGGAAGATGACCGAGATTGACACTCCACTGCGGACCATCAGGCTGAAACAAGTCGTGGACTACCCCAACATCAAAATCCTCGGTTTGACGAATATGGGCCGGATCGATCTGAAAGTTCGGAACGTCGCTAAGATTGATCTCGAAGGAATCCGAAGAGTTGGTACCCTCAACATATCCGGAGGGGTGACCAAACATCTCAAACAAAAAAGAAAAATAACAATAATAACAATAAAAAAGTTTAAGAGGAAGAAGGAAGAAAGAGAGAAAGTCTACCTTAAGAGAACTTGAAGGAAAACGTGAATTGTGAAGAATGAAGGAAGAGAAGCTTACTCTTATAGAGAAAAAGACACGGGACCCAATGCAAGCATAGCGGGACCGTACAAACAAAAAAAAAAAGAGAGAAAGGGAAGATCAAATCGCCTTTTCCTATTGCCCAAGGCGCCATTTTCTTCTACACACATCCAACTCGCCTCAAGGCATACTATCCGAGCTCTCCGTCCACCAATCCCGATAAACGCTCTATGTAAAGCTCTTAACTTCAGCGAGCGGAAGCAATGAGCTGGGGGGCTAACTGTTGGGGTCAAAACCCACTCCTCGGGGATTGATGAACTAAAAAGCTGAGCATGCACGCTAAAGATCGATCCGAGCATCGGGCCAGTAAGCGAGTTCATTCTAAGGATAAACGAGCTAGCCAGATTCCTTGCCCATGACCAGGCCGCCGGATTCTTTGTGCACAAAGGCCAGCCAGCCAGTTTCTCTCCATGCACAAGTCCAGGCCACCCAATTCTCCATGGACGATCCAGCCAGCCCGTTTCTCTACGAACACGGCCAGCCAGCCAGTTTCTCTCCATGGACGATCCAGCCAGCCCGTTTCTCTACGAACACGGCCAGCCAGCCAGTTTCTCTCCATGGATGATCCAGCCAGCCCGTTTCTCTACGAACACGGCCAGCCAGCCAGTTTCTCTCCATGGACGATCCAGCCAGCCAGTTTCTCTCCATGGACGATCCAGCCAGCCCGTTTCTCTACGAACACGGCCAGCCAGCCAGTTTCTCTCCATGGACGATCCAGCCAGCCCGTTTCTCTACGAACACGGCCAGCCAGCCAGTTTCTCTCCATGGATGATCCAGCCAGCCCGTTTCTCTACGAACACGGCCAGCCAGCCAGTTTCTCTCCATAGACGATCCAGCCAGCCGTTTCTCTACGAACACGGCCAGCCAGCCAGTTCTCTCCATGGACGATCCAGCCAGCCCGTTTCTCTACGAACACGGCCAGCCAGCCAGTTTCTCTCCATGGATGATCCAGCCAGCCCGTTTCTCTACGAACATGGCCAGCCAGCCAGTTTCTCTCCATGGACGATCCAGCCAGCCCGTTTCTCTACGAACACGGCTAGCCAGCCAGTTTCTCCCCATGGCCAGTCCAGGCCGCCAGTTTCTCCCCATGGCCAGTCCAGGCCGCCAGTTTCTCCCCATGGCCAGTCCAGGCCGCCAGTTTCTCCCCATGGCCAGTCCAGACCGCCAGTTTCTCCCCATGGTCAGTCCAGGCCGCCAGTTTCTCCCCATGGTCAGTCCAGGCCGCCAGTTTCTCCCCATGGTCAGTCCAGGCCGCCAGTTTCCCTTTATGCACGATCCAGCCAGCCAGTTTCTCCTCGCGAACAATCCAAACCGCCAGTTTCTCCATAAGCACGGCCAGGCCGCCCAATTTCCCCTCAGGAATGCCCAGGCCGCCAGTTTCTCCTCATGAGAAATGGGCGGTCTGGACTTCCCAAAGAAATGGGCGGGCTGAGCAAGAAACCGGCGGGCTGGATTCCAACGAGAAACGGGCTGACTGACTTCACACGGAAAATAGGCGGACTGAGTTTACACGAGAAAGTGGCGGACTGAGTTTTGAAGAAAGAAACGGGCGGACTGAGAGAATGGCGGGCTGAGTTTTTGAAAGAAAGAAACGGGCGGACTGAGAAAGAAACGGGCGGACTGAGAAAATGGCGGGCTGAGTTTTTGAAAGAAAGAAACGGGCGGACTGAGAAAGAAACGGGCGGACTGAGAAAGCAGCGGGCTAAGTTTTTAAAAAAAAAACAAAAGAGAAAGAAAGAAATGGGCGGGCTGAGATCAGACGAGGAACGGTCGGACTGAATCCTTATCCGAAGATCCGACCCGAAATCGCTTAGCTCGAAATACTATTCACATACCAATCAAACCAAAGAAGGGGTTCGATCTCAGTAAAGAGTCTAGACTAGGTGAACCGGAATCAAATTGGACCGAGGCCGGACAAAGAGGCGGGCTGCAAAAGACTTGGGCCGTGGATCGAGCCCAAACCAACTAAGGTCGGCGGATGGAGAAAGGAGCAAAGTCCCACATCCCCTATGAGTACTTTTGACGCCTTAGGTCGCCTAGTATATATAGACATGTATGTATTAGGTTGAGATTCATTCAGAATCCGAGTATAAGGGCTTTCGCAATATAAGACACTAAGCATTTGCAAGTTTTCTTGTACTTTGGCAAAAACCACTTAATAAAATCATCTTTTTTCAGTTTCGGTCCTCGAGTTCTTATAAGATAGGATTTTCGAACCCCCATTTATATAAGTTTTTTATTGTGTTAGTTTCGACTCTCACATTCGACGGTCGGTCGACTGGAAGATGTTCGGACAATGAGACTTGACTGTGAAATGATCGTGAGTATAAGATGAAGACATGGCGGCTGGCCTTATTCCAGCCGCCGGCCGTGGGTGAAGGAAGACCCGGCCGCTGGCACTTATCCCAGCCGCCGGCCATGGACGATGAAGACCCGGCGGCTGGCCTTATCCCAGCCACCGGGTCTTCTTCATCCTAGGCCGGCGGCTGGGATAAGTGCCAGCCGTCGGGTCTTCATCGTCCATGGCCGGCGGCTGGCACTTATCCCAGCCGCCGGCCTAGGATGAAGAAGACCCGGTGGCTGGCACTTATCCCAGCCGCCGGCCGTGGACAATGAAGACTCGGCGGCTGCCACCTATCCCAGCCGCGGCCATGGACGATGAAGACCTGGAGGCTGGCACTTATCCCAGCCGCCGGCCATGGACGATGATGACCCGGCGCCTGGCACTTATCCCAGCCGCCGGCCTTGGATGAAGAAGACCCGACGGCTGGCACTTATCCCAGCCGCCGGCCGTGGACAATGAAGACCCGGCGGCTGGCACCTATCCCAACCGCCGGCCTTGGATGATGAAGACCCGGCGGCTGGCAGCCGCCAGCCGCGGCTAATGAAGACCTGGCGGCTGGCACCTCTCCCAGCCGCCGGTTGATATCTTGGACGGTTCGTGGGCAGTTTGCCTTAGCTCGTCCGTTCCATGTTTCGAGATAAGTTCCATTTGATCTCGTCCTTGACTTCTCTTTCCGTATATCTTCGAGGAGGGGATTTCGACCCCACCAATTCATGCGGGAAAACCGTTAAAGAACTATTCACGCGGGAAAAACCGTTAAAATACTGTTCACAAAACACTATTCATCCCGAGGAAAAGTTAACCGGAAAATTAATTTACGCTCAATCGAGACCCGGTTTACTATTCACGGATTGTTCATCCAAATTGGGCAGGACCTGAATCAGAATACATGACGGGCTGCTGAAGATTTCGGGCCGGGAATCGGGCCCAAAAGACTAAGTGGGCGGCTGGAAGGAAGGAACAAAGTCCCACATCGCCCAGAAAAAGTTTTAGCCTCCTAGGTCTCCTAGTATAAATATAGACGCTTGTACTAGGTTAAGATCATCCCAAATTCGAGTATTAAGAGCTTTAGCAATATAAGACTTTTCAGCTTTTGCTAATTAAAAAAATATATTTTTTTTACTTTTTTCGGTCCTTGAGTTCTTTTAAAATAAAATTTTTGAGCCCCCATAAATGATAAGTTTTGACAGTGTGAGTTTCGGCTCTCACAGTTTGGCGCAGTCTGTGGGGACGAGAAATATTCTTAACCCTCAGAACGAGAGGATCGGAAAGAAGACGATGACCAGAAGAACCGACAACATCAATCAACCGGCCAGAGCAGCCGCCGCAGGAACGGTCGGAGCAGGAACTCACGCCATCGGTACATCCGTGGCCGGAACCGGAACGAATGCCGCCGGAACATCCGAAGCCGGTGCAATCGGAACCGGAGCGGCCGGGATCCCCGCCAACGTACTAACCAGGTTCGGGATGCCGACCGGAGACCCAGTCATAACAGAAGTAGCCAACACTGGTCCCTCCGGTCTAGCCCAGGACATCTCGGCAATCGGAGAGCTAAGGATCATGGTAGCCAAAATCTCGGAGCGGCAAAACAGGCAAGAGAGAGCGGCCGCACAGGAGAGAGCGAATACCCTTGGCCGTCGGAATCCCAATGAGCAGACCCCCGTCGGAACGAGGAGAGAACCAACGACACCACCCCGTTGCACCGAAAAAGGGCCACTAGGCGAACCGCCGAACAACCAACCTCAACGGTGACTAACGGCGCGGCCGGAGAAGACGCCGCGAACGGAGCCGGTCAAGAAGAAAGCGAAACCGACGATGAAGACAAAGATTTGA